>CM053772.1:108788413-108929706 GCA_028658325.1 Potorous gilbertii | reverse complement strand
CTATTCAATGGGAGCTTATCTGCTGGTGCTCAGGTGGGGGCAGGGCCTCCTCCCAGGCTAAGTTCCCTCAGGGGGTTTATGCAGAGACCTTCTGTAATGGAGCTCCTGCTGAGCTCCTGCCTGCTCTGGGAGCCTCTGGCCGCCTGCTGCCTCCCGGGGGGTCCTGAGTCCCAGAAACACCCTGCTCCCCTCTCAGCCTGTCCAGACGTCTCTCTCACTAACCTGTGAGTCTGTGGGTGGCGGGACCTTCGTGGCTGCTGGAGATTCTGTCTCTAAAGCCTGCTCGGATCTGCTCGCTCCTGTCTTTGCTACGTGGCCAGGGCAGGGCAGGGCAGGGCTGGGCTCTGCTCCCGTCCGGTGCACCACAGACAGACCTTTGGGATCAGTTTTTCAGGGCTCTCTGGAATGGAAGTCTCCGTCACTGTGTTGCTGCACGGCTCCACTGTTCCAGAATTTGTTGGGAGTTCTTTTTAGAGGAAATCCATGGGCTGTGGGTTCGGAGCTAGCCTAAGGTGAGTCTTTCTATTCCGCCATCTTGGCTCCGCCCCCCCAATGAGAATGATATCATAAGAAAATCATGCAAAACCAAGTCAACAGCTTGACAAAGGAGACTCAAAAAAATACCGAAGAAAATAACACCTTACAAATTGACTAGGGGCAGCTAGGTGGTATAGTGAGTAGAGCACGAGCCTTGAAGACAGGAGGACGTGAATTCAAATTCGGCCTCAGACACTTGACACTTACTAGCTGTGTGACCTTGGGCAAGTCACTTAACCCCAATTGCCCTGCCTTCCCCCAAACAACAACAGCAAATAAAAACAAACAAAAGATAGACTAGACCAAGTGGAAGAAGAGGTGCAAAAAAAAAAATGAGAAGAAGGCCTTTAAAAGCAGAATTGAACAAATTAAAAAGGAGGTCCAAAAACTCATTGAAGAAAATAATTCTTTAAAAATTAGAATGGAGCAAATGGAAGCTAATGGTTCTTATGAGAAAATCAAGAAATTATAAAACGAAACTGAAAGAATGAAAAAATAGAAGACTATATGAAATGTCTCATGGGAAAAACTAACCTAGAAAATAGATCCAGGAGAAAGAATTTTAAAATTATTGGTCTACCTGAAAGCCATAATCAAAAGAAGAACCTAGACATCATCTCTCAAGAAATTAACAAGGAAAACTGCCCTGATACTCTGAAACCAGAGGAGAAAATAGAAATTAAAAGACTCTACCAATCACCTCCTGAAACAGATTCCAAAGGGGAAATTCCTAGGAATATTATAGCCAAATTCCAGAGTCAAGAAATATTGCAAGCATCAAGAAGGAATTCGAGTATTGTGGAAACACAATTAGGATAAGACAAGATTTAGCAACTTCTACATTAAGGGATCAAAGGGCTTGGAAAATGATATTCCAGAGGTCAAAGGGGCTGGGATTAAAACCAAGACTCACAGCAAAACTGAGTATAATCAATGAGGGAGAAAATTGACATTCAATAACATAGAGGAATTTAATGCAATCTTGAGAAAAAAATGAGAGCTAAATAGAAAAATTGACTTTCTGATACTAGACTCAAGAGAAACATGAAAAGGTAAGCAGGAAAGAAAAATCATAAGGGACTTATTAAAGTTGAACTGTTTACATTCTTACATGGAAAGATGATATTTGTAAGTCATGAGACCTTTCTCATTATTAGGATAGTTGGAGGGAAGATAGATAGATTGATAGATGATACAGATATGTAGACAGAGGGCATAGAGCAAGTTGATTATGAAGGGATGATGTCTAAAAAATAAAATTAAGGGGTGAGAGGGGAACGGAATGGGAGGAGAAAGGGAGAGGTAAATGGAATCAATTATCTCACACCAAAGAAGCAAGAGAAAGCTTTTACGGGGGAGGTTAGAGGGAATGAGGGAACCTTACTGTCACTGGATTTGGCTTAAGGGGGTATAGCATACACACTCATTTGGTTATGGAAATCGGTTTTACCCTACAGGAAAGTAGGGGTGAAAGGGGATAAGAGAGGGGAGGTAAGACAAAGAGGGCAGGTTAGGGGAGAGGGTAATCAGAACCAAATACTTAAAGAGGGACAGAGTCAAATGAGAGAATAGAATAAATGGATGGAGAGAAATGAAGTTAGTCTTTCACAACATGACTGTTTTGGAAGGGTTTTACATGACTACACGTGTATAAGCTATATCAAATTGCTTGCCCTCTTCATGAGGGTGGGTGGGGAGGGAGCAAGGGAGAGAATTTGGAACTCAGTTTTTAAAAATTAATGTTAAAAAAATTTACATGCAATTGGGAAATAGGATATACAGTCAGTGGGGTATAGAAATCTAGCTTACTCTACAGGAAAATAGAAGGGGACGGGGGAATAAGAGCGGGGAGGTGATAGAAGGGAGGACAGATTAGGGGAAGAAGAATCAATACATGCCCTCGTGGGATGGGGAGAAAATTTGGAACTCAAAATCTTGTGGAAGTGAATGTTGAAAACTAAAATAAGTTGAAATGTGAAAAAGAAAGAAAATTATGTCTCTGTTTTGTCCTGTTGTATTTGGGCAAATAAATCTTCAGCTATCCTTGCCAACTTTCTATTTTCTATGTTTTCACTTTCTCATATAGTACATAGGATACTAGGTGTTAGTGATACCATTATTGTTTTTGATGATGAGACCAAATCACCACAGAAATGCCAACAGATCTGTTCCTTTTCTCATCTATTTGTTGTTTTCCTTCCTGCTTAATCTTTGTTTTAAATGCTGTTGAGATAACTTGGCATAATTGGATATTATTCCTCTACTTTTTGCTGCTCTGTGAGACTGCACTTTTATAATCTTTCACTGTCTTCTTCAGTAATGTTTTATAAATGAATTACTTGACATGATCATATATTTGTTGACTTAAACAGTTTTTCTAAGCTCTTTTGGCCTTACTGTTGTGATGAATACTTTATATTACTTAAATGACTATAGAAATTAAGCCCTATGTTCTTTTTTCAATGATGAAAGAATCCTGAAGAGACTGAAAATAGGATTTATATAATTGCAAAACCCCTCTTTGGCCACAAAATTTAAAATTTTAAGCTTAGACTTCATGATCTTGGTATTGAAGGGAGGAAACAACCTCTGTGTGGCCAGTCCCTCTGAAGTAATATCTTCCTTGTTAAGATGGATACTGGCATTTCCCCCTCTAAAATATTGTCACTTCTAGAAATGAATTTAGAAAAAATTAAAAAGGTTGGAGCAGATAACATTTTCCTCATTTTTTTTACTGACTAAAAACTGTACTTCTTTGAAAAGAATAAAATGCATCACTTTAGTTGTAGCTGAAACATCTTTTATAGAGTAACACCTCCATCTTGTGGCTCCCTCGGATATTGTCACTAAAGACATTAAATCATGTTGCATTTACACAACAATTTCTTTGTGAAAAGATTTCTAGGAAGGCATTTTGGGAGAAAGTGGGATCTGGAACTGATTGTGTTTATTTTAACATCACTTTTTTCTTCTCCTTCATAGGTAAAAGAACTTGTCCTGGACAATTGTAGGACAGATGATGGGAAAATTGAGGGTTTAACTGCTGAATTTGTGAATTTAGAGTTCCTCAGCTTAATAAATGTTGGGTTGTCTACAGTTTCAAATCTCCCTGAACTACCTAAGCTGAAAAAGGTAAGCATTTATCCTTTTGTTCTAACAATAAAATAGAGATTTCCTGATGAGGATTTACATGATCCTATATGTGTGTAGTAGATTATGTTCCAGTTACAGCATGACAAAATGTTAGTCAGAAATCTGCCTTCTTGCTTTATAGATGAGGAAATAGAACCAGACAACTCAAACAACATGCCCAGTAGTTGAACTTTTAGTATTTTCATATTGATATTCATATTCATACATATCAATGTAATTTTTCTACAATTGCCAATATTTTACTTTTTAGGTCATTTAATTTGATATGGAATTTTTTTCCCCATTTCATTTTCTGCAAGGTTGATAATTGAAACTATCTCTCTAAGAACACAGTTGGATGATAATGCTTTGAGTGCTACATTTTACCCTAAATTTCCATCTAGGCTTAATTTAAGTTAAAAATACATAAAGTAGGTTCCCATCTGGAAAGTAAATAATACCTGGGAAGAAAATCTGGGAGGATAATGTATTACCAGTTATGGCATTACAAGAGCATACTATTTTAAGGGAAAGTACAGGGTTAAATAACTATATTTGTTTATTTTTCTCACAACTTCATTATAAAGTTATAGAGTATCTCTACTTAATGAAAACATAATTGCTTGGGACTACTTTTTTTGTTACTAGATAAGCAGTAAGAAAAATAATTTGGAATCTTAAAGAATTCTGTTGCACTTGTTCTAATTCTTATGAGTCGATTTAAGTTAAAAATGTAAATTTTTATTGCAAAGAAAACAGTATGAAAATCTTTAAGTTTTAGAAGATGGCCCATAGGTAAAGGGTTTTGTTCATCTGGCTACAATAAATTCCCTGCAATGGGAAAGAATCTATATTACAACAAATGCTTTCTTGGGTTCTTATAAAGGACTGTAGATCATATGTAGCTCTTTTTCTGGCTGTGCACTTCATATTTGATTTCTTTCATCTCTCTCTAGCCAGGCATAGTAGGTGGCCCAGTAGATAGAGTGTAGGGTCTTAAGACAGAATTCATATCTGACTTCAAGTCATTTACTAGCTGTGTGACCCTAGGAAAGTTACTTAACCCTATTTGCCTCCATTTTCTTATCTGTAAAATGAGCTGGAAAAGCAAATGACAAACCACTCCAGTATGTCTGCCAAGAAAAGCCCAAATGGATCACAATGAGTCAGCATGACTGAACAAGTAGAGCAGCTAGGTGGTGCAGTGGATAGAGAACAGGGCCTGAGGTCACAAAGAGTTGGACACAAATGAAAATGTCTGAGTAAAAAGCAATATGAGAATAAGTGTTATACCTTACGGACCCCCTGAAAATGTCTCAGGGATCCACGTTTCCTTGGGCCATACTTTGAGAAACATTGGCATAGTGGATGGTGGGCCAAGGGCTGGGTTCTAGGCCTGCTTCTGACACATGTTGTGGGCAGTTCACCTCAACTCTCAGAACCCAGGCAAATAAGACAGGATCCTATTTTACTTGGGCTCCACGAACTTTTGAAAAAGTATGTTTTGATAACTATATTTCAGTATATTTGAATTCTTTTTCAACTTACATAGTTTATTTCATGTTTAAAAATGTTATTTTGTAAAGAGGTCTCTAGGCTTTACCATCAAAGTCATCTATATGAAGTAGAAAAATATTACAATATACATTATAAATAATATAAAATCACTGCATAGAATTATGAGTATTATAAAAATTTCTAAAGTGGGTTATTATCAACATAATAAAAAATAATGCTCATTTTTTCTTCCTCCTTAAACTGAATTTGTGTACTGTCATTATGATAGCATTTATAGGGCAAAGCTTAGCTTTAGCTACATGTGTTGTAACGGTAGAAAAAAGCTTCGTTTGAGTTTAACATATATTTGGGAACTTTCTTATTTGACACATAAATAGAGTGGCCATATTTCGTTAGAGCTAATATCCCCTTACCTTCTTTCTTTTCCAGCTTGAACTCAGTGACAATAGAATTTTTGGAGGTTTGGATGTATTAGCAGAAAAACTTCCAAATCTTACACACCTAAGCCTAAGTGGAAACAAACTGAAAGATATCAGTACCTTGGAACCTTTGGTAAGTAATAAACAACTTGGAAAGAAGAATTTGTTACTGTTTAAATTCAGTTTTTAAGGCCTAACATTTACTACTGGAAAAGCTTTTAGTAATTTTATTTTATTATCAAGAAATATACTTAGGATAGTTTTTATTTATAAAATGTAAGTATTTCATGTACTTAGACCATTTTTAAAGCTCAAAATTCTTTAATTTCTTTCATGTCCATTAATTATTGGTTTCTGACTTTGCTCTTCTTAAGCCTCACACTATGCTGAGAAGTATGGGGTTTCATATTTTGAAAGGAATAGTTTTTTTTATGATTAACCTACATGTTACAATCCAAAGTATAGGCAGAATTTATTTCAGTCTACTAAATCACTATAGAATGTATAAAATATTTAGTACAACTAACAAGACATTCAGGAACTAAATGACTACAATTAGAAAACATTCTTTATATAAACAGACTTTAATAATAATTGCTCCTTATTGGGCCAAGACAATAAAATGGAAATAAAAATATACACAAAATTAATGACTTGTTAGTTCCATAGCAGTTAACCTTCCAAACAATTACTGTGTGTGTAATTAATCTGGGGGAAACAAGATTAGCATTCTCAAGGGAAATAATGAAAAAAAGGTATGAGCCATATCAGATCTCAACTATGTGGTACTGGCTAAAAAAATAGAAAATTGAATCAAGATTAAATACATAATATACTGAAGCAAATAAACACGGTATTATATTTTTCCAGTAAACCTAAAGGCCAAAAATACTATGGTAAGGATTCACTAGTTGACAAAAACTGTTAGGAAAACTTGAAAGCAGTCTGGCAAAAATTAGGTATAAACCAGTATCTCAAACCATATACCATGATAAGTTCCAAATGTATGTATGACTTAAATAAAAAATGTTACAAAGAAAAAAATCCCAGTAGCAAGAAAGAAAATGCCTTTTATAACAATGTATATATAGACATGAGTTTGTCTATAGAGAATGTAAAAGAAGATAAAATGACCAATTTTGACTGCATAAAATTAAAAAGGTTTTGCACAAAGAGTCCAACTAAGATTAGAAGGGAAACAGTTAACTGGGGAGAGAAAAAATCTTTGCGGCAAATTTCTCTTTTAAAAAATCTAAGGTTCATAAAGTGCTCATTCACATATGTAAGAATGATAGCCATTGCCCAGTAATTAAGAGGTCAATGAATCCAAACAGCTAGTTCTCAAAGGAAGAAATCTAAGCTATCAGCAGCCATGTATTTTTTAAATGCCCAGAATCACTTAGAGAAATAATTAAAGCAACTCTGAAAATGAGGATTGTTGGAGAGGCTGCAGGAAGACAAGCATACTGGTCGTGAAGCTGTGGGTTGGTCCAGACATTTTGGAAAGCAATTTGCAATGATATGCCCCACATCATTAAATTGTCCATATCCTTTTTGGCTCAGTGATGCCTGTACCTTAACAAGATCAAAGATAAAGGAAAAAAGGCCCATTTGTTCCAAACTATTTTAGTAGTTCTTTTTGTTGTAGCAAAAGACTGGAAAAACAGGGGTGCCCATTTTTTAGAGTGGCAATGAAGTATATGAATGTAATGGAATATCACTGCACCAGAAGAAGTGATGAAAAGGATGCCTTTAGAAAACCTAGACAAGACATGTGTGAATTGATGTAAGAGTGAAGTTAGCAGAAACTGGAGAGCAGTTTATATAACAATAGTGGCATTGTGAAGGAAAACAACTTTTAAAATCCATAGAAGACAACAAAAGGAAGTTCAGAAGGAAACACAGAGGGAAACTTTGAGATTAGCAATTTCATATATAGTTTCCTGTTCTACATTATCAATGAAGTATTAGTTAAATGTTGATTTTTAAAAAAAGATTCCTACTTGTTTTTTCAGTATGAATATCCCTTTCATTTATATAGATTTTAAAATTTTAGCTTCCTCAGGGCCTCTCATTGTTCATGACTTTTCTCCTTGTTTTCCCATAAATAGTTCATAGAGGATACAGTCTACCCTGGCTACTTGAAACCTATTCTTTTCATTTCTTTGAAAATATCAGTATGCTATCTGTGTTTATCATCTGTTGTCTCATTCTTGTTACGAGTGATGACTCATTTCCTTTCTGGCCTCACGTATCCTTGATAATCAATGTCTTTTACAGTTCGCACATGCCTGTCATCATTGGTAAAATGTTGATGCCTTAGTTGTCTATAAATATTGTAATTCTAGATTATCGATGGAATTCATTTTAACATGCTTAATATTCCTCATTCCCATCCCCACGGTATCCCACTCCAGACTCCCTATTCTAACATGTGCTCTGGAACTCCTGCTCCATAATGAACAAACTTCTCACGTTAAATTTCATCCTTTCTTGCTCTTTCCATCTTGTGCTACTCACTGAGACCTGGCTTCTTTTGGATGGTACTGCTTTCCTAACTATAATTTCTAGTACTGACTACACTTTTATGTCCCCTTCCTCCAATTCATTGATAGCAGTGAAAGAGTTGGGATACTCCATGTTCTCTGTTGCATGAACCCTTAAGTATTCTGTTTTCTTGATTTCCACCATCACTTCAACTAGACCCTAAGTCTTTTGAATATAGAGGCCATTTCATATATTTCTTGAATGTCCTTGGCAGAATAGGGCTGAGATTATTGTAAGCACCCAACAAAAACAATTGTTGGTTGATTATTTGATTCATTGTAACACACACCCTAAAATAAGGCTTAGTGTAAGAGAAACCGTATGAACAAATCTAAACTTCAATGAAAATTAATATTACTATTTCTGTATTTCTTTGGACTGCTAAAGTCATATGTCTCTAGGACATGTCATATCAGAAAGGTCATATCAGAAAAAAGGCTAATAAAAAAATTGATGAGCCAGTAAAATATTTCATAAGGAGAATTTTTTCTTTATTCTACCTACAAAATAAAATTGGCAGCACCTAATTGATTTACAGGAAGTAAAATTTAGTTGTTTAAGCTTCCCTTTTAAATTTTTCTGATTGTTTTTGATCCCTTACCTCAGAAAAAGCTGGAATATCTGAAAAACCTGGACCTGTTTAACTGTGAGGTGACAAAACTGAATGATTACCGAGAAAGTGTCTTCACGCTCCTTCCACAATTAACATACCTTGATGGATATGACCAAGATGACAAAGAAGCCCCTGACTCTGATGCCGAAGTAGACGGGTTAGATGATGAAGGTGAGTTTGGAAATGTGAATTCTCATGGTGTTATATTAATTTTGTTGCTTTGAAAAATGATCATTTAAATTCTTAATTATATTTGGAGCATGGACAGCTTAATCCTTTGACTTTCAAGATCAAGGCATCTGAGTATAATATAGTATAACATAGGTGGTCTAGGGCTTTTTTTATGGAGTCAGGGTTTTAAGAATTTGGAGACCCAAGATCCTGGACTCTATTTTCTAGAGCATACCAGAACTCTTAGACTGCTCATATTTAACTGTAATTTTAGATAGTTAATAGGTTTGAAGAAGTTAGATTCAGTTACCAAAATAAAGAAAAATATATTCATTTGTACATCTACAGAAGGAGTAAGAAATCTCTGACCTCTAAGATTGCTCTATTTATGTAAACATTATTTTCTCTATAATTTAACCCCACTTCAACTAAACCTTTTCATATATTATAAACAACTGGAAATGTTCATTTTGTAGTTACAGCCAAGTCACCTTTTAGATCATAAATCTAGGACTGGGAGGGAACCACATCGACTATCATTAAATCCAGCACCCTCATTTTACAACTGAGAAATGGAGTTTGTTAAATGGGGGGTCTGAGTGCATACAATTTGACCTGAGGACTGGGGACTCCAGAATTTAACTTCAGGTTCTGTATTGTAGGCACTAGCACATTTCCACTCTAATACTCACCAGAAATGATTGTATATGTCTGTATGTTGAATTCCCATATAGCTTGAGGAGCACTATGTTAAGGCACCCTTGAATGAGCTTCTGTAATAAAGGTTTCCCTGACAATATGCAGTTATCATGAACTGAGTGGTCCTGTTTGACTAAAGCCCAGGACATATGAAGAACTAGAAAAGATAAGTTGCTAGGATAAGAAAAAGGAAAAAGAAAAGCTCCAAAGAACTAAAAAGATAAGAACTAGAAAGAAACCAAACTTGGAGGAGGGGTGGAGAGAACAGAGGGAGCCAGGATTGAATGTCAAGGTGAGGAATTTGGATTTTATTTAATATTTACTAGGGATCCACTGAAGGCGCTTGAGCGGGGAAAGTGACATGATCAAAGCATTAGGGAGAATAAGCAAGTAACTGTCTGAGATGGGAGAGAGGAGGGAGAAACTGGCCCCAGGGAGATGATGTACAAGATGATCACCGTGTATTTCTGTGTTAGCACTAGAATTCATCCCCTTCCTCTTTCCTCAACATGCCCTTCATGAGAGTAGATGATCTTCTGACCCAGGTCTTTGTGTCACCCCTTGTGATCTGCTCTGGCTACAGACTGGCCCTTTGGAATAATTCGGCTCTCAGCCATCCACAAGCTAGTGTCTTTTCTGTCTCCTGGGGAACCTGTACGCAGAAGCTTCCTGTACTGCATTTTCTGTCTCTCTCCTTGGACTACGTGGGTCACGGAGACAAAGCAACCATTTAGTGTCTGTGCCACACTGTGCTGTTGATGTTCAAGTGCCATTCTACAACATACTGTGGAACAAGACTTAATCAAGGAATTTTCATTCTGAATGGGATCTACATTTGGCTGCAAAAGATGCAACTGTCTACCAACTTCAAGTGCTTCATGGTCTTCTGTAGTTCGTTGAACTATTTAATAACTGTTTAGTAACTTTTTTCCCTTGAAAAGCAAGTGGAAGACCTACCAAGGACATTTCTAGCAACCCCAAACCACCATTAAGTAGAGATATCCTGGAGGCACTGCTCAAAGACAGAGAAGTGGCACGCTCAGCCTTGCTCTGCAAACTTAGGTTGCAGCTAGCCATTGAACCCAGGGGAGTTCCCCACCCTGACTCTGAGATGATGGGGTTGATTTCTGGAAGCTTCCATCTTTGCATCTGTTCATCCTCTCTTGCCCTCATTGTGAAATAGTGGGAAAGTACCTAAAGACACAGCCATTCATTTCAGAGCTTCTGCAGCTCTAGGTTGAAAATAGGAAGTGTCTGTTTTGTCTTTGTATCCCAGCCTCTAGTACGGTGTCTGGTACATAGGAAGTCCCTCTTGGTTTGATTGAGGTGAAATACACTTCCATAAGAACCAGGGATATTCCTGTTGAGTTATAAGAGGCCACTGTGTACTGCCTAATCTCCTGACCAAATCCCATTTTCTACAGCCTTCTCTAGTCACAAGGAATTGTTCCTTTTGGAACCCACACTCCCCTGAAATGTTTGGCCCTCCCTGGCTTTACCTCCATGATTCCATGACCACTCTCTGGAGTAGGGACATGATCTGATTTTTTTGCCCATTTTATGTGTAAGGATTCGTTTGTTCACTCTTGTTGGGAATGGCCCAGATGAATCATGAGAATTCCATTTGGATTTCTTAATCATAGTGAATTAACACAGAAAATCTCAGAGCTACCTGCCCAGCAAGAGTTTTTAAAGATACTATTTAGGTAAAGTCATTCCTCCTTAATCACTCAAATTCCTGTCCCATACATCCACAACCTGGAGCACCTACTTCATTCAGGCAAATGCTCTTTGTTTCTCAAGTCATATGTGAAAGTCATGTCCTTGTCACAAGAAAACTTCTTTATGAAAAAGAAGGGTTTGTGCTTCTGCATCAATTCTGTTTGCTACCTGCAACCCTTGTTGGAGCTCTTTGAAAATCTAGGAGTCCAGTGGTCAATCAGCAAGCATTTTTAAATGAGTTTTTATTGATACCTGCTATTTCTTAAATCATCATAGTTACCCCAAATATGTTTCCCCTTTCCTTTCCCAGAGAGCCATCTCATATGACAAATAGCATTTCCAGAACCATATCAAATAATGGTGGGCAGAGTACAATGACTGTTTCACTTTCATATGTATTTTAAAACATTTTAGTGTATCCCCACTGCATGTCATGGTTACTTCTGGTTTTAGATACATTCATTTGATAATTTTTTTTAAAAAGGTCCCTCTGTAAAAGTGTTGTACTTTGTCAGTGACTTATTCTGTATCTATTAAGATGATAATGTAACTGTCCAAAACCACATAGTTTTAACATGATTAATTACGTAGATTGTTGTCGTATTTCTGCCCTTTCACATGTATTTGCCTTATATCTGAGCCCTAGTGTAGTCAATTTTTGTAGAGATTCCATGTGGTGCTGAGAATGTGCTGTGTGTGTGTGTGTGTGTGTGTGTGGTACGTGCATATGTATTCTTTTGCAGTCCCATTTACTTTTTGGGGCAATTGAGGTTAAGTGACTTGCCCTAGGTTGAATTCAGGTCCTCCTGACCCCAGGGCCAGTGCTCTATCCTCTGAACCACCTAACTGCCCTTGCAGTCCCATTTAGAAGATGCTGTAAGTCTTTCATTTCTAGTTTCTGCAGCAGTTTTGTTCATTTCCGTTTTGTCCCATTTGTTTATCTTTCTTAGACTCATCCAAAATTAAAAGAGGGATATTGAAGTCTCCTGTCACTTCTGTGTCACTCACTGCCTCTTGTAGCTCAGGTGTTTCTCATATGAACTTGGATGCTAGTAATTCAGAGCATATATATTTACTACTAATATTGGTTTGTGAACTCGCTCCACCAGCAGTGCGTTCATGTGCTTATTTTCCCTTTCTGTCACATAGAAAGAAGTTTCTTGCCCTGCTGTCACCATTGCTGTCCTTGGCTGATATATTTATGCACTCCTCCTCTGTATCTGTTATTTGAGCTGTTCGGAAATATAATCTCATCAATTCTGTTTTTCTTTTTAAAAATGTTTCAGACACCCCTTTGTTGTTGAAAATCCATCATTTTCATTGATGGCTAAGCTCAGATTTTCAGGGTAGATTACATATTATCATCCTAAGCTCCATTGCTCTCTGGAACATAGTATTCCATTCCCACCTACATTTTCTGGTGAGTTCAGAATAGTCTTGCATTACTGGAATTTCCTTACTTTTGTACCTAAATGTCTTTCTCCTGATTACTTGCAGAACTTTTTGTCTAGTCCTCTGTCTTGCTAGTCTCATGATTCAGAAATCTGGCCCTCAGGCGTTTATTAAGCACTTACTGTACACTGTGCCAGTATCTGTCCTAGATAATGGGGATACAAAGATAAAAATTAAATTGTCCCTGCCCTCAAGGAGTACATTTTAGTATGAGAAACAACATGTACACATGAAAGTATTTCCATAAAGTAAAAACAGGATAAATTTGGGAGGATACGGTCATGTTAGGGGGAAGAATCAGGAAAGATCTCATTGTGCTTAGGCTTGGTTTTTAGGGAATCTGATATTGCTTCCAGATTGTCATGTGCAAATCAACATCCGTGTGACCAGATGGGGTATTTTTCAGTTCTATTTTCTTCTCAAAGACTATTAGATGTTAAATTATGTGTTGCAGGAGCTGGAGTGATTGATTTCACAGGTACAAATCTCTGAAATGGTGAAAAAAAATGGAATACTTCATTTACACTTGATGTCACTCCTTCTGTCTTTTCAAATTGCCTTTTTAAAAAAGGTTTTATTGTCTTTTATTTCTTACATTACCTAATATGTTTCCCCCAGCCCCTCAGAGAGTCCATATAACAGAGAGATTAGTAACAACTAATATTTTTAAAGAAGAAAAAAATCAATATAACTAACTGATCAATGCATTGACAGAGTGTGAAATGATGTCTAATGTATAACACTTGTGAACCTCCCACCTCTGTGGGGTGGAGGGCGGTGTTTCTTCGTCTCTCTCTTATTTTGAGGCTTGCTTATTCTTTCATCATTCTGCAGCGCTAAACTTTGACCTTCTTTGTACGTGTGGTTGTTCTTTCTGTTTCCTTTGTTGTTGTATTACATATGTTGTCTTGGTTCTGATGACTTAAGCCCTCATACTCTTCCTTCTTGCAGTCCCTTGTGCTTAGCACAGTGCCTCACACATAGCAGGTGCTGAATAAATGCTTCCTGACTGTGATACCGTGGGGAAAAGGGGCCATACCTTAGTTTTTCTTCTGTTTTGATCCTCATTCACATGATGTATCACATTTTCCTAAACCATGTTATGATGCTCATACGCTTCCATCAGGGTAACACATCTTTTGGCAGGTTGACAGAATGTGCCATATATGTCAAAGTTGATGGTGCTAGGGACTGTATAGCAAACAGTAATGCTGCTTATGTTTTGCTGTATCCCAGAAACCTCAAAGCATTTTTTGGGATGCCTTCCATGCTTTGACTTGAGTCACCCTGTGATGACGGGTTAATCACCCTCCTACTTTGACTGCCATCTTTACAACAGTGTATGTGTACATCTTATTTGGACTGTGTGCCTTCAAATTGAACTACTTCTTACTTAGACTTTATAATCTCATCCAAGGCTCTTTACGTGGATTTTTGCAAAATATATGCAGTCAACTACATTTATTAAGCACATACCACATGCCAGGTACTAAATCAAAAACAAAACGGTAACTACTCTCAAGAGTCTATCAAGAAAAATATGTAATTAGTAGGTAATACACGTATGTATGCATACATATATAGACACAAAAAATTATTTCAGAAGAGGGCCAAATATAGTGTTGGGATCAGGAAAAGGTCTTATGTAGTAGGTGATGCATGAGCTTTGCTTTGAAGGAAGCCAGGGATTCTAAGAAGGAAGGTTGAACATGTATAAAGGTGTGCAGATGTAGTTGCAGTGTCACATGGAAGGACAACAAGTAAGCTAGTTTTGACTGGACCATAGAGTGCATGAAGGTGGAGAGTGATGTAAAATAAATCTGGAGAGGTGTGCTGGTGCCAGATTCTGTAGGGCTTTACATTGTGTAGTTGAGGGGCATGTAAAATATTAAACTAAGCAAATTTAACTCTCTGTATTTCCAGATGAAGAAGATGATGAAGATGAATTTTATGAAGATGAATTTTATGAAGAAGAAGATGATGAAGAGGATGATGTAGAAGGAGATGATCATGAATATGATGTCAGTGGAGAGGTCTGTGTCAGAAATGTTTCAAAGCCAATTTTCATGCTCATATTTTGTCCCCTGCTATATTAGTGACAGTGGTGAGAATGACCAATATGTAAAGGATTTCTGATGTTAAATGTCATTAATATAACATTTAACTATTTAGTTCCAATTTATTTTTAAATCCAGCAAATGTTTATTTGAGCTAGACAGAATGGAGGAACAACTTGCCCTTATGGTGAGTGAGAAGAAGAGCACAAACTCAGATGGTAATGAGGCGGTGGCAGCCTGGGAAACTTGGGATCATTGACCTAGACTGCTTGGCAGGCTCAGATACCTCATTCTTACTCTACTAAAGGGCTCATTAAATGGTCTAAAGTCTGGAGATAGATGATTTTGCATTTAGCTGACTTAGTAACCAAATCTGCCTTACTCTACGCTTCATACCTATTCAGAAATAGTTTTTATCAAACCTAGACTTCTGTTTTTGTATATCGGTGATGTTTGTGAGAAGGAAAAGGGGGAAAAGAATTTTTTGTTGAAAAATTCCATGTTTTTTGTGCCACTCTGTAACTCTGTCCATGTCCTCCTATAAGCTTACCTCAGCTTCCCTTCTGTGTACAGTGCCCTTAAATGCCTTTGAGATAATTGCTAGATAGGTGTCTTCCTAAACTTCCTTTAAATTGATCTTACCTTTCCACATTTTCTTTTATGTGAGTTCATTTAATCATAAAATGCCTATCCCATTACACATATGCAGATTACATATGCATACAATTGTACACTACACAGAGACAGTATAAATTTTACTTTTATATGACATCTCCATAAAATCTTGCAGATGAGTTCATATTCTAAAACAATGTTGCCTTTGGCTGCCATATATCCCTACTTGGAAAATAAGTCAGATGTTTTCTGACTAAAGCAAGTTTTAGGCCCTTTTCCTGTCTTTGATAGTGCAACTGGTTTACTCCTGTTGAACTTTCATATGAAGTTGTTGTAAGCCATGTCTGTGTCCTTTCATTTGTATCCCATTTTCCATCAGTAACTTGTTTGAATATGTCAAGAATCAAAATATTCCAAACACATACTTATTCTTTCCTGCTTTCTATTCCTCTCACTTTTCACAAATTTTGTTCTGTTTTAACAAATAAATAGACCCAGCTAATTTGAGAACATTTCCATATTAGCAACAAGTCATTTCCTTTCTATTAAAATGTAATTAGCACAATATACTACAAAATTAATAGGGCTACTCCTGCCTCACGATTCTATTCTCTATATATAAAATTGATAATAGAACTTCCTATTGAAGTCTCATATAAGTGGATTTTAAAAGGAACTATTTCCTTAAATATTATCAGATTTAAGATTACGAAATTTTTATTCTCTGGAACAACATCCTATAACAGTTAACTAATTTAAACATGTTTTTCAAACAGTTTATTGAAAAGTAAATTTGTATAATAGTATGATTTTAGGTCATTCAAATATATAGTGAGGGTCTGTAATATGCATGTCAGTGTCTTGCTTTTTTCCTTTTTCCTTATTGAAAATAGCATCAAGCTATTTCCATAATATTGTAGGATTTATGTCTTATTCTTTAGGAAGAAGAATTTGGACATGATGGAGAAGTTGATGATGATGACGAAGATGAGGATGAGGATGAAGAAGACGAAGGTATGCCTAAATTATTCATTGTATTTTCTGGAACATTTGCCTTTATAGGATCATAGATTTAGAGCTGGAAAGGACTTTGGACGTCATCTAGACCAAACCCTCTCATTTAATTTATTTATTTTTTGTGGTTTTAAGCTCTTTATTTATTCTTAATTTTTGCTTTCAGTTCTAAATTCCCTCCCACCCTCCACCTTCTCCCCAATCTATTGAGAAAAACAATGCCTATTATACATATAAAGTCATGCAAAACATATTTCTCTGTTAGCCATATTCTGAAATAAACAGCAAGGAAAATAAATAAAAAACATACTTCAATTTTGCACTCTTGAGTCCATCAGATCTCTAGTCGGAGGTGGATAGTATTTTACAAAATGAGTCCTTTGGTGGTTCATTGTGTTGATCAGAATTACTAAGTCTTTCACAGCTGATTATAATATTGCTGTTACTGTGTAGAACATTCTTCTGGTTCTGCTCACTTCACTTTGCATCTGTTTATATAAGTTTTCCAAGTTTTTCTGAAACCATCCACCTCATTGTTTCTTATAGCACAGTAGTTTCCATCACAATTGTATGGTACAACTTGTTTCACCATGCCCCAATTGACAGATATCCCCTTGGTTTCCAGTTTTTTGCCATTACAAAAAGAACTGTTATAAATATTTTTGTATGCCTGTGTCCTTTTCCTTTCATCTCTTTGGCCCTGATTTTAAGATGAGGAAACTGAAAATCCAGAGAATTCACACAGGTAATAAGTAGCAGATCAGAATTTAAACCTACATCTTCCAACTCCAAATCCTTTCTACTGTACAATGCTGCTTTTATAAGGCATGTAGCCTTCTTAAATGAAAAAGTATTTATTATTAAGTGCATACTAGATGCCCAGCACTGTGCTAAGTGCTGGATATACAAATACAAAAGTATGCCATCTCCTGTTCTCGAGAAGCTCATATATGAACATATATGGAAGGGTTCAGCGGAGGGGCTAATAGAAAGGCCTGTTGGTCCTTGGGATGACTGTAGAATTCAGCATCCAGGTGTCTTGAATAAGGTCAGAAGGTCCATAGAGTTCAGTAGCAGGAGAGATGGTAAGACCAAGTAGTCCTCCATCTTACTGGGAGAATTGTAGTTTGTAATTTCCTATTCATTAAAGCAATATGAGTAACTTTGTCCACCCTGCAGCCAAGGGGTAGGAAGGTTATGGAACTATAACCATTGAGAAGGGGATTGTAGGCCTAAGCATGCAGGGAGTTGGATGGGAGGGGCAGCTTGCTTCTGAGAATGAGAGAGTGATGCTATCAGGAAGACTGGAGGGAAGAGGAGATCCCAGTGGGTTCTGAGAAGGAAGTAGCTTAAGGTTGAGGAGAAGATATCATTCAGTATATTAAAACCATAACTGTGCCTGAGAGGAAAACAAAGTACTCCTGTCCCTTAGTCTACCAAATCATGTTCATACAGTGAAAAAGTATGCCAGGATGTTAGAGGCAGCAGTTGGCCCAGTAGAGAGAAAAATACTGGAATCAGGAAGACCTGAGTTTGGATCAGTCTCAGACATATACTTAGCTATCTGAGCCTGGACAAAGCACATACCCTTTGATTGACTCAGTTTCCTCAATATCACCTCTCTGTCAGGGTTATTGTGAAGATCAAATGAGAAAATATTTGTAAAGTGCCTGGCACAGAGTTGGCACTTAGTATTTTCTTCCTCCCTATAAAATTAGACCCCTTTCTGCCCTAGAAGTAGCAGCAGCAGCAACAGCAGTGGTATTCCACATTCCTGTAGCACTTGAAGGATCACAGTAGTCCTATGAGGTGGGTGGTGCATGGTACATTCTCTCCAAGTTGAACAGTTTTGCAATCAGGGTCTGTCTCTTGATTCCACTTTCAGTGTTTTCTCTACTGCACCTGGAGGCCCTTTTGGCAGTCTCAGCTGTTCAGTTAACTCCCTGTTGTCTGAGCTCTTGGATTGTCAGTCTGCCTCAGAGGCAATGGACTTCAGTTTCCTGTAAGCATAATGAAAGGAAACAATCTGGCATTGTCTCATTTCCCCCTGCATAACTAGAAAGAAAATTAGGTAAGATTGAAAGCCTTTCAATCTAGAGGAAGAAAACTTTCTTTTACCAGTCATTTACATTATTGTAAAGATACAAAAAACATTTGATTATATAATTTCTAGATGAACATTTACAAATTAGGGTAAAGCTTTTTTTGCAGGATTATTATAAAGTTAGTTTCCTTTAACACAGCAACTTTGCTGTGGTGTTTTATCAGGCCTTACAGAAATCCTAAATATTCCTTCTGAGATGGGTAGTATGGGTATAAAAAAATGTAACCAGAAAATATTGAGACAGCTAAATAGCAGAGTGGAGGGTAATTGGACTTGTCAGGGGACCTGAGTTCAAGTCCTACCTCAGATACTTAATAGCTGTGTGACAAGGCACATGCCCTCCAGGCTTAGTTTCCTCATCTATAAAATATAGATAACAATAGCATCTACCTTATATTGCTGTTGTGAGATCAAACGAAATGGTATTTATAAAGTGTTTTGCAAACCTTAAAGCATTCCGTAAATGTTAGTTATTACTTATCTTGCTGATAAGTAATCCTTTTCATCCATCAGACAAAACCGTTCTTTCCACCAGGGTTGAAGTTGGCATTGATTAAGAGTGAAAATCATAGAACTGGAAAGGTCTTTAGGTATCATCTTGTCCAGCTTTCCATTCATTCAAGGAGTTGCTCCTAAATTTTCTTTGACGGATGATATGATAGAATAATATTCTTTCAGTTCCCCCTAGAGATGGGCTAAGATAAATGGGAAAAGGGCTTGTCCACATCTAAGCCAAGAGAGCCAGATGATAAAAGTGTTTTCAAGATAAAACTTAGGAACTAGAACTACTAGGTAAAAAGCCAGGGCAGAACCAGAGCTCAGCAAGAATGTGCTTGATCTCTTCTTGCCTGGCACATTGTCTCACCTATGCTTGATCATCCAGTTTCAACTTAAATATTTCCAGTAATAGGAAACTCCGGAGACAACATAATTCATTTAATTATTGGGAAGTTTTAATTTTTAACATACAATAAAGACTCACTTTCTATGGTGCTTTGTAGTTTGCAGAGCACCTTACATATATAATTGTATGGAGCCAGCATCTGATTCTTTTAGTAATGATAGCAGATACACATGGCTTGCAAAGCATTTTATGTACAATATCTCCTTTGATCATCTCTGTAATCCCAGTAGGCAAATACTGCATACTTCCCTCATGTAACTTCCACCTGTTGGTCCTAACTCTGTTCTGTTGATGAAATCCTAATAAAGCTGCCCCCAGCCCCAATATTCTAACTTCTTTATAGGTCCCAGTGAACAGCAGACCCACTGCTCACTAGAACAATAGATGTGTCCATGAACTCATAGTTCTCACAGAAACAGTAGGCATGGGAACCCAGTCACTGCCTCTGCCTAGGCCCTGCCCCCAGACCCATTCCTCATATTTCCTACAGAAGCAGCAGGTGTGTCCGTGCACTCAACCACAACTACATTCATCTAGCCTTAGACAGGACCACAATAACCAGTCAATCAGAAGACACCACCAGCAGGATGTGGACCCCAAAACAATAAAAGAGACTTTCCCTAAGTAGGCACCTGTACAGTAATAGTAAAGAACTGATAACACACACCCCTAAATGGGTTTCTCTGTATGCATTGTGAGTAATCGCATGCACAGTTCCACTGTGGCCGGGACCCCCTCCCCTATTACCTAATATCTTAGCAAACCTTTCCTGCCTTTTTAATATTCATAATTTCTGTTATGCAATTGCATCTTTACCCTATAAAAATCCCTCTTGCTTTCTCTGAAGTTGCTGGTTCCTCTTGGAACTTAGCCCCGCTCCATGAGAGGTGTCAATCTCAGTAAATGTTTACACTTAGATTAGAGATGGTGTGACTGAATTCTTTGAGATGGTTCCATCACAACACACCATAAACCGCAACAGTTTTTGGCATCCCTAGGTTTAAGCTGAAGCAGTGTGACAGAGAATGACAAACCAATTTCTCCTACAGAACAGTTCTTAAAATATTTGAAAAATAGTATCAGTATTAAAATATACATATGTACACATAAAATATACATAAATATACATAAGGCTAAGTATCCTTTAGCGTTTTCTTCATGTTCAGCATTCCCATTTTTTCCAACATTTTCTCTTATTAACATAAGGATTTTCAGCACTTTGACTGCACACCTAGAAGGATACCACTTTGTTAAAATTGTGGTGTCCACTGTAGTATGGTCTGGCCCAGTTCAGGGCATGCTGGCAATGTTCCTGCTCTTGATCAGGAGAGGCCCCTGGGGTGACCTCATAGAGAGATTGTATCCCTGTGCCCTTTCCCCTTCTGGACCAGAGGCACAAACCCCCACCAGACATAGAAACCCTGGTCTGACGTAGCTCCACATGCCCTTTCATGTCTTCCACAGCTCCAATTTCTGGAAACTGGTAACACTAGTCTAAAAGATCGTAGGACCTGTAGCTGAAAAAGATGTTAGCAATTACTCAGTCTAAATCCCCTCATTGTGTAGCCTAGCAAGTTTAAGTGATTTATCCATGATATCTCTAGGAATAAGCAGCAGAACCCCAGATTCCATGCTCCAATACTCTTTAGCCAGACTTTCTCAACTGTAGCTTTTATAGAATCATGGTAAGCAGGCCTTTCCTTTTTAAACCCTTATCTAGTACACACTTCATTCTCGGTCAAAATGGTTCTGGTTATGATATGCCTTGGCATCAGTCAATGGTTCAGCTTGCTCTTCCGACCCCGACAATTTTGGATATGATTGATGGCCCTGACACCCTATTCACTGAGGTTTAATAGATATGAGTAATACTCACTGCTTTTTGGAGACAAAAAAAATCTGACCACATGGTCTGGGGGAAAGGGTAGTCCCTTTTTACCTCCATCTCCCTGAACCTGGACTGTTGACCAGCTCTGGGGATGAGAGACCTTATCTGTAGAGGGTTCCTATCTGTCTCAGGCATAGTTGATAGTATCTGTGACCAGCCTGTTGTGAGCTGAGAGCCTTCTCCTCTAGGTGAGTATTAGATCCATTTCCATGAGTTTAAAGGGCCTTGTTAATTTCTTAGTATCTCTCAAGACAGGGGTTTCTCAGCAATCTGCTGTCTCAGACAACTAGAACTGCTAATCCAAGGATATCCACCCTTCTGCCTTTTGGAGAATTCTTCCATAGAGTTTTTGACATAGAATTGAGAGACTGGGATAATTTCTTTTTCCTACCCCTATGCCTTCCTGACGTGCTCAATAAAAAGGAATGAATTGGAAACTTCTCCTCTGTATAACCCCTCAAAATACTTACGAACTTTGTGGAGAATAATCCTGTTTCATCAAGAACAACATTGTAGCAAAAAGCCTCATAATTAATAAGTCTGAAAAACCCTCTCATTATACACTCAGAAAATTTTGTCAAATATATTGTTGATGTTAAAATATACCATGTGTACAGGATTCCCTCATAACTGGTAAGATCATTAGAATTAGCAGAAAGAGAAAAGAACAAGGTCACCAGAGAAAAGAACCTTTTATGGCTCTTTTAATCATTAAAAAAAAATGTTCCGAAGGGCTTAAAAAATTTTCTTCTGTTGTCATCACCTTACATTAAAAAGTTTAGCTAATAATAACTTTAAATATGTTCCCTTTAAAGTGAAAATTTCCTATCCAGGGATCTCAAAATTTGTCTTCTTTATTGTATAGAGGATGAAGAGACTGGAAAAGGTGAAAAAAGGAAGAGAGAAACAGATGATGAAGGAGAAGGAGAAGATGATTAAGACCCCAGCGTATCTGAAAAAAGAACTGTTCAGTATTGTGTGGACTGCTCCTATTGATTTGGTAGCTGTAAAAAGAAGTGGTAGCTATAATCCAAGCCCCCAGGACACCTAAAGAGCCAAAGAGTAGTTCCTGTGACATTCTACATTCCTCCGATCAGTCCCCATTGGATATCCAGGTTACCAATAAATTTGGGGAATTAACCCCACAAAATAGTCAGAGTTGTTAGGTTTTCCTATAAGACTATTGCTATAGCAGGAAGAGCAGCTGTGATAGGTGAGTCATAATTGTCGATGGCTACCAGTTACACCAAGGTTGTAATACCATTTTTACTTTCTGTACAACAAAAGAAGCTTTGTAAATAAAATCTTAACATTTTGGGTCTGTTTTTCATGCTTTTCTTTTTTTTAAGCCATTAATTTTTTTACATTAGGATGTTTTATGTGACAACTACAGATAAATATTTTTAAGCATTTCAGTGAAATAAACATGTTACTATTTGGTAAAGTCTAGTTGTACGTTTACATTTTTAAAATTAGACTTTAGATATGCTCATTTGAAACATTAAAGAGAATTATTTATATTTCTAAAGTGATGGTAATTGCAAAAATGTACTTGTGTATATGTTTACACATTGTACATTTAAATCAGTTAAGCATTGATAATGAGAGGCATGAATATTTCATTACTGTCAGTGTGGAGGATTTTATATGGTTCTGAATTTGAAAGTGCTGAAGTTCCTAGGAAACATTAAGTCAAAATGTTTAGGCATCAGTAATAGCTAAGTTAAGAAAGAAAAGTCTAACATAACAGTTCTTCTACCAAGGCTAAAATATTTATAGTTTGTCCAATGGATAGTTTATTTTAGGGAAACGGATGACAACAATGTAAAAGACTTTTAAAAAGCATTTTTCTAAAACTGCAGAGTACTTGTAGAGGTCATTTCAGCTATTTCAGAAGAAAAGCATTCCTTCTTCTGGAAGATGGAAGTAGGACTATGAATGCAATGTCAACAGAGTAACAATACTGCCTTTCTGTATAAGTGTAAGATTTAGTTGTTATTATACTAATGAACAATTTCTTCGGTTGCATCTGAAGTTTGGAAATTTTTGTGAATGTAAATGGGGTGAGTTGAAATGGAAATGGTGAAAGGGGATGAAAATCTTATCCTGTGAATATAAAATGAGGAACACTTACAAGATTATATACTGGTAATACCAAAAACAACACTGTTTTTAGAAACAATAATTAAATGTAGTTCTTTTCCTTGGCACTAAGGTAGTTGATTTTTTTTCTCTTTTTGTTAACAGAAATCTGTATTAAAGTTGAATTTTTATTTCAGAGTTAATAGGCATAAATTTTCCCATTTCCTTCTCTTTGTATGACCAGTCTCATGTATGAAATTGACCATATTTATGCTATATCTTTAGACTTACATCCTTATTAATCAGTGACATGATTTTTTTTACATCACGTTATATCAGGAGACATTCCTTTTGAGAAGACTTCCTTCTACTTCTTAGAAAGTTCAAGGAATACCCTCACATCCTTCACTAACACAACTATACCTGTCAAATGTAGTAAGTAAAGTACTCTGCTTACAAGTTTTATTTCCATGTTTGTCAGCTGACTTAGTCCCATGACTTCCATAACTCCCTGGCATATATAAGATTTACTCCTCTATTTATCCTAAATGCTCCTTAAAGGTCCCTTTGGCACTATGGGCTTTCATTGTGAAATTTGACTAAATTGGAAACCTATTTTTAAGTATATTTACCTCTAGGAATTCTGTTGTAAATCAATCTCTTCAGTCTTTTTGGAGTTTTCTTCCTGGTCCTATAACCTACAAATTCATATTCTTTCTTAAACAGTTTTAGGCTGAAGTACTCATCTCAGATTTAATCATCAAGACAGGTTTTCAGTTCTTACTTGGTTGATTTCAAATCTCATTCCCTATAAAAAAAGTTGTCATGATTGTCTTCATCAATTTTTACATTCAATAAATCTTGCCAAAAGACTTCTGTAATAATTTTCTGATAAACCTCTTTTCCACTGCCTGTCACTGAGCAGAGGCAATTTCTTTCTAGTAAATTTTCCTTTTCTCAGCAAAAAAAAAATTGATTTGACCAGGTTCCATTCATTGGTTATAAATATTAGAATTCCCATTTGATATCAATAAGAACTTTTATTAGAACTTGTAGAAATCAAATCCTTGAAGAATTAATTGCAAAGTGCTGTTTTGAGGTTTCTGCTACAATGAGAATCAACTGATTTGGGAAAAGCCACTAAATCTTTGATTCAAAACATAGCCATATACTGGGCTGCCCAGTCAGCCAGTCTCTTCCACCTCCTTTCATCGGAATCTGGTTCCCTCCCGCTTTCTGATAAAACCTGATATTTATTTTTTTCCTTCTTCCCAGGCACTGTGCTCTGCTTAACCTTGACAATCTTGGCCTTAGGAAAGAGCCTATCTATCCCTAAGATCAGTGGTGCATGGAGGTACGTCATGTGTGATAGCTATGTCCAACTCACCTTAGCCCTTCTTGCAGCCCTACCAGCTTTCCCTTAAGCACCACTGATTGTTGTCTCAGGCTTCTCTGTGTTTCTTACCAGAACTGTAAGACCCAGAGACTACAGAAATGACTTCTGATTCCCAGGGGGTAGAGGTGGATGAGATTAAAAAGATGTGGGAATGAGTTTTACCCTGGTCCTGATGTTTCCCTTCTGTCTCAGGTCTATTCCGCCTCTTCATTGCCTTGTTCTTCTGGAATCATAACTCAAATCATTCCAGCCTTCATTAGGAGATGAAGAATTTAGGTTAGGTTTGGGGTCGTTTTAACAAAGATCATTCAGCCCCCTAAGATGTAAAAATAGAATGATGTGTTTGAAAGAGCCCTGGATTTGGAGTTATAAGACATGGACTTGAACCCCAACTTTGGCACTTATCCATGACCTTTAAAAGTTTTTCCAGCTCTATATACTATAATTTATTATGGACATCTCAGAATTATAGCCAGCACATAAGCCCAGGAAATTGCCCCATTGAGGTTCCGAAGCAAATAAAAAAACAACTTTAATATGTTGCACAGTCCCATAGTGTGGGAAATGCATATTTACTCCTCTACCCCTAAGTTGCAGGAAGACTTCAGAAGCACTGGTATAGTCTCATGCCCTGTGGTGGCCATGGAAGGCTATGGTCTCTAGCATAACCCTGGACATAACCATAATCCTAACATTAATTTCTCCCAGTTATAGAGAGGTTACATTTCTCCATCATCCTTAGCTAGTTAACTCCCTCCCTCCCCCCAAGCTAGTTTTCCTGAACATCTTGGTGAATAGAAGCTGTATTATATGACTGCATGGCCCTCCCTCACTTAAATCCAATTCACTCGAATGTCATGGCATCACCTCCCTGATGTCACAGTTCTCTTCTAGATTTGAAGCCTTCATCTCTCTCTTGTCAACTATTACAATAGAGGGAAATTTGTCACTTCTTGTCTGACATGCTCAGGTTCTGTAGCCCAGGGTATTAGCAGTTATTAGTTACTCTGTGTGTCTTCAGGGATCTTCCTTCCTTAAAAGCACCTGGTGGAACAAATGGATAGAGCATTGAGCCCTGAGTCAGGAAGACTGAAGTTCAAATCTGGCCTCAGATACTTATTAGCATTGTGACTGGGCAAGTCATTTAACCCCAGTTTCCTCAGCTGTAAAATGGAGTTGATAATAGTACCTATCTCAATTTTGTTTTGAGAATCAAATGAGATAATATTTGGGTTTTTTTAAGTATTATCACTTGGCACATAATAGGCATTATATAAATGCCTCATTCCTTCTTCCCCTATGATTAATGGAAGCACTTACTGGGGAGAGGTATATTAGTATCTCTTCCTCCAGGACTCTCAATACCCTTTGTCAGCACAGAAGTTCTTACCTTCCCAGTGTTCAGAATTCCCTCTCCACTTTCTAGAAAGGTAGGAAAACAGTCGAGACAGAAGAAGGCCAACTCAACCACAACATCAAACACAGTCATGCAGTAGTCCAACTGACACCTGAGCAGGGAAGCAGTCCATAACATCACCTTTGATAAATGCTAAGCTGTCTTATGCTTGTGGACCTTCAGGGAAACCTGCCCATGGTAGCCAGTTCCATTTGGGAACAGCTCTAATTTTTAGGAAGTGGTTTTTTTCTTTATTTAGAGCCTAAATCTAACTCTGCAACTTTTGGGTCTTCCCCTCTGGGCCAACCATAGCAAATTCTTTGAATATTTAAAGATTATCTCCCCACCCTCCCCCAAGTCTTCAAGCTAAAAATCCCTGTTTCTTTCAGCTGATCATCTTTATAAATGGCATGTACCTAAATCCCCTAGCCATCCTTTCCAAGGTCTTGAGCTCTTGATGTCCCTGTGTTGTCAATGACCCCAAACTGTTGATAACCTGAGGTGAACACAGTACTCTCTAATCCAGGGGTGTCTACCTGAACTAGAAATGGACCCCTATAGCAGCACATTGACTCAGAAAGTCATAAATTAACATTATCTGTGTTGCATCTTTATTTATTTTGTTAAGCATTTCCCAATATACTTTAACCTGGTTTGGGCCCACAACAAGCATGTTTGATACCCCTAATGTAGATGTAGGCTGACCAAGATGGAGTACAGTTGGAACTATGATGTCACTTGCCATATTCCAGAAACAACTTTCTGGCTGTGATGCCCCTCTGCTGACTCAGCTCCCCGATCTTTGTCATAGGAATGGCTGTCTGGCCCCAGCTCCCTCCTGGCATTCTTGTGCCATTCTTTAAACCCAAATACAGGATTTCATTTATCCCTGTTAAATTTCTCGTTCTAACCTCTTGAGATCTGTCTGGAAATGACAAAAGAAGCGATCAACAGCGAGTACAATCAGGAGAGTAATTTGTTCGTCATCCAATATGTTAATTATCCCTCTCCCCCCAGAATTTTGTGTTCTCTCTAAATTTGATAAATGTGCTATTTATCCCTTAAAAGTCATTGACCAAAATGGGGGCAATTCAACCCAACAGCCTCTCATTTAGTGCCCAGTAAATGACTGGCACCTATGCTAGATGCTAAGGGTGCAAAGGAAAAAAATGATACAGTCTTTGTCTTCAAAGGAGCTTTCCTTCTGCAGGGTGGATGTAACAGAGCTAGTGGTAAATACAAAATATTTTGAGGAACGAAAACCTTCACAAATTGGGATGAATCCAAGAAGGCTTCTGGGAGCAAAGGTTTTGAAGTATGACCAGTATTAAAGCAAGCAGAGATCTGGGAGAGAACACAGCAGACATTGGGAAAAACCTAAACAAATAAATGGATCTGGAAAGGCCTGAGACGCCTCTGTAGAACATTCAGTAGTCCGCTTTGACAAGAGCATAGGGTATGTTAAGGGAAATAATGTTAGTTATATTTGGTAGGTTAGAGTCAGGATAGGCTAAGTCTTGATTTGACAGACTAAGGAGTTTGGACTTTATTTGTTAGGCACAGGGAATTCTTAAATGAGTCTTAAAAAGTGGAGTGGCATTAGGGAGATTATTCTTAGAGCAGTGTGTCTGATGGATTAGGGAAGAGAGAGACAGGAGGCTGGAAGACAGGTTAAGAGGATGCTGTAGCTTACCACATGCACTAAGTCCTGGGGACACCGAGGGAAAAGTCAAATAGCCAGTGTCCTCAGGGAGCTTATATTTTACTGGGTAGATACAATATGTACGTAGTAAAAATAATTTCAAGAGAAAAAACTATTAACTGGGTGGGTAAGGTGGGCAGGAGGGGATCAGGAAAGGCCTTACGTAGGACACGATATCTGAGCTATGCTTTAAGGGAGAGTAGGGACAAAATGGGGCAACTAGGTGGTGCCATCATGCACAGAGCGCTGGGCCTTGAATTAGGAAGACTCATCTTCCTGAGTTCAAAATGGCCTCAGACACTTACTAGCTCTCTGACCCTGGGCAAGTCATTTAACCCTGTTTGCCTCAGTTTCCTCATTTGTAAAATGAGCTAGAGAAGGAAATGGAAAACCACTCTGGCATATCTGCCAAGAAAGCCCCAAATGGGGTCACAGAATTAGACAAAACTGAAAAATGACTGAGAAACTATGGGCCCTATGAGACAAAAGTAAGGAGCTGAGTGCATTCCAGATATGGTGGTCCACTAGATTTCAATAAATCAGAATTGCACCAATATTTCAGATATCTTAGAACCAGGAGGAAAAAAAAGGAATGTACTGGTCACCCCCTGAAAGAAAAACACCCTAAAATATTCCAGGAATGTCATAGTCAAAATCCAGAACTTGCATGTTAAAGAAAAAAAATAGCATCCAGAAAGAAGCAATTCAAGAAATAAGGAAGTAGTTAGGATCACACAAGAGCTACTCTAAATGAAAGGAGATCTTTGAGTATGTCAAAACCAATAATAGCTTACCCTGCAAAACTAGATTTAATGCTACAAGGGGAGAAATGGATTTGTAATGAAATGGAAGGCTTTCAAAATTTCTATTAAAATAAACTATAGTTGAGTGGAGGCTTTGCAATCAAAACAAAAATGCCCAGAGAAACCAAAAAAAGGTAAACTGATTTCGGCAATTGGTAAGAATTGTATAGTGATGTAGTATTAATATAATGGGGGTGAGGGTAGAAGAAACAAGCGTCTCTTTGGAACCTTAGTTCCTTAATTTAAGGGAAATTGAATGAGAAAAACCGAAGTCCTGGGGATTGGTTTTGCTCTAAGGGCTTAAAGGAAGAAGAGGAATATAAATGTAATTATTTAGTGTGGAACTTGCTGTTTCTCATAATTGGGGGACTGGAAGGGAAGGGGCAGGGGGAAGAGTCATCAAATGAGCCTTATTCTTATTTGAAATAGTCAAAAGAGAACTGAACACACACACACACACACACACACACACACACACACACACACACACACACACACACACACACACACACACCCCCCACACACACACACACACACAGGGAAGAGTCATCAAATGAGCCTTATTCTTATTTGAAATAGTCAAAAGAGAACTGAACACACACACACACACACACACACACACACACACACACACACACACACACACACACACACACACACACACACACACACACCCCAATCGGATGTACAGATGCATCAAAGTTAACAGGGATATATGTGTGTGTTCGTCCTTCCTTGCTGAAGAAGACCATGCCCTCAGAGAAATGATGACATGACTTGCACTTGACTTTGTTTTGAATGGGGGAGGGGAGGGCTGTGCAGGTCACCAGTCTCACTTCTCCAGAGTCATCTGGATCCAGTGACCAGATATTCATCAGGATGACTGGAGATGACCCAGGATGAGGCATTTGGGGTTAAGTGACTTGCCTAAGGTCACACAGCTAGTGAGTGTCAAGTGTCTGAGGTGAGATTGGAACTCAAGTCCTCCTGACTTGTGCACTGGTGCTCTCTCCACTGCACCACCTAGCTACCCCTTACAGAGATATACAAGCATAGTTTGACAGCAGTGTTAGTAATATTGATGCCAAAAAAAAAAAAAAGAGATCAGTGTAACATTATTTTTTTCAAAATGCACAGAAGGAAGTTCAACAGAATAGACAAGCAGGACAATTTTTGAAAGGGAAGTGGTTAAGGAGAGAATGATTACAAGTGAAACAAACATCCTAATCATGAAAAAGGAATTAGGAAGCATGAGGTGGAAATGGAGAAAAGCCAGCAATTAGAATCTAAAGGGATACCTTGGATTGCCTCTTAGACAGCTGGAGAATGATTGGACAGTCGGTGCATAGGAATGCAACAAAGTATTATTTTACTGTAAGAAATATAAAAGAGATGGGGCAGCTAGGAGGTGAAGTAAATAGAGCACCTGCCCTGAAATCAAGAGTTCAAATCTGGCTTGAGACACTTGACACACTAGCTGTGTGACCTTATGCAAGTCACTTAACTCCAATTGCTTTGCCTTCCTCCCTCCAAAAAAATATATAACAAAGATGACTTTCAGAGAATCCTGGGCAGTATGAATTGATGCAGAATGGAGTGAGAAAAACAAAGAGAACAATGTTTACAAGAACAGCAACATTAATAATTAAAAAAAAAACAACTTCGAAAGCCTTAAGAATTCTGATCAATATCACAACCACATATCTCAAGAGAAGCTACAGTGAAGCATGTTACCCATGTCCCGATACGGAGGGAATGGACCCACGGTTCAGGAATATTTGGCCACAGCCACTATTTTGCTTATTTGATACAAGGGCTTTTTTTCCCCTTTTTTTTCTTACTCTCTATTTTTAATTGGGGGGAGGGAGAGGAATAAATAAGTAATGTCGATGCCAAAAAAAAAAATGATGTAACATTTTTTTTTTTAACAGAAGAGAATGGAAAAAAAATCCAAAAGAAGCAGGAAATATGTGAAAATAATGTGTCCACTGCCGGATGGGGAACCTGCCTCCTTGAGGTCATATGTCGCTTTCTAAATTCTCAAGGGTGACTCTTTGACTGAATCCAAACTTCACAGAATCCCCTTTTGTTCTGTGAAAGTTTGGATTCAGTAAAAGGGCCACCCCTGAGGACTTAGAGAGCCACATGTGGCCTTCCCCACACCTGGTGTAAAATTTATTATATGCTTTTTAAAAAAGGAAGCAGTATGAGATAGAAGTTCACAGTTTAATATAGAATTTTTTTTTAGAATTTTGCATGCAGTAATAATATTTTTGGGGTGTTTAAGTTCAGATTTTTAAAAAGCATTTCTTTTTAAAGAGGTAACCACAGTGATTCTGTCCAGCCATGTGAAGAAAAGGGAGAGCCTTTCTGAACTCAATTAAAGCCAGGGGTGGTAGAAAACATAGACTTTGCTAAAAGGGAAGGAAAAGGCCAAAAATTCTACCAGGGCAAATCCTCTTCTGAGTTTTCTCTGGGTGGGGATTCTTGGCCAGGCCTCACAATTCAAGAAGCTGGAATATGCCCTGACTCAGGGAGATCTTCCCATCAATAGAACAGAGTGAACCAAAAAGTGAGGACAGAAACTTAGATAAATAACTAGGAATATGAGAGGCTGCAATTCTAAAAACCCAAGGGAAAAATCTTAGCATAACCCTAGTTCATAAGCAGATAAACCAACAGAGAGGCTAAAAGAGAGAAGGAAGTATGGGTAAAACTTAAAGAGGCCAGAAAAAAATAAAGTATTACATTATGAAGGAATATAAACCCAAAATCATCAATTAAAAAGAGAATCCTACAAAATCCTCAGATACACAGAACAACAGTAAGAATAATTTAAGAGAAGATAATGAGAATGAAATTAGGCCGGAAATCAGAACTCTCAATCAAAATAAAGATTAATAATGGAGTACAAAACTGAGAAGTCACAATGGAGACTCCCCGTAGCAATGGAGGCTCTGAAAGAGAGAATGACAGATTTGGAACACAAAAAGGGAAAAGGGGAAGAAAACTTGTCAGCAAAGAAGCAAAAGGCAGTGTTGGAAAAATACATGAATTCCATCCAAGCCAAAGTGACTGTCCTTGAAGATGAACATGCAGAGAGAATTTAAAGATAATAAGTGTAAAACAACAACATATAATACATCAAAAAACATGAATGCCAAACTACAGGAAATCATGCAATGTAACTGCTCAGGACTTTTGAATATGGTACTGATCAGTCTAATCTGCAGAAGGTCACCAAACAAAAACCCCCATGCGTTTGTGCTAGAAACATCAAGGCATGTTTGATTACATTCAGCATATCAATAACAAAAAAATTTTGCAAATAGAAGAAAATTGTTCAACCATAGAGGAATCCTAACTTCTATAATTCAAGATTACTTTGCAGTTTCAAGAAATTGGAGAAAAGAATAAAATAAGACTCTAAAAAGCACAGGAACTTAAGCTTCAACAACAAAAAAAATATATAACATACCCTACACAGATGAAAATGAAATGAAATGAAAATGAAAAAAGTTGGATCTTCAACAAAATAAAGGTATTTGAAGCATTACTGTGCAAAAAAAAAGACTTTCCTCTATTCCCTGTATATCATTCTGTGTTCTCTGTTGCTTTTGTCTTAGTCTATTCATTGAGACTCTAATAAATTCCTATTCCCTGCACTCTTCAAATATTTGGAATTCAGATGAAAGAAGAATTAGACTTCAGAGACTGAGGGATTTCTGGCAAGGATCTCAAGGTGTAAGGGGCCAACTAATCCCTGCTCCTCCGAGAAGCCTTTCTAGAACAGCAAAGCCCCAGATGAAACAAAAATTCAACCAAACCAAATAGAAACATAAGGAAGCTCCTCTTTCCAGTTCAGGATTTCCCAAGAGACAAGACCCAAGACCTATGGACTTCAAGGCTGAAGGACTACACCCGCAAATAGAGCCTGAGGCCAGTAAAACAGCTCTCCTATGGCTCCACTAAGAGATGGGGCATAACACCAGGGCAACCTCCTGGTTGGGACTGTGACCCTCTCTGACCCTTGAGTATATTACAATTCAAAAGAAAACTTTTATTTTACCCTATAAGGATATAAATATAAAAAGCACATGAATATTAGAAATTGAGGAGCAGCTACATGGCACAGTAGATACAGTTCAAATCCAGTCTCAAACACTAGCTAGGTGACCTTGGGCAAGTCACTTAACTGTTTGCCTCAGTTTCCTCATCTGTAAAATGAGCTGGAAAAGGAAGTGGCAAACCACTCCAGTATCTTTGCCAAGAAAACTCCAAATGGGCTCACAAAGAATCAGACACAACTAAATCAAATCCATCCTCAGATAACTGTCACCTCCCAGTGTTATCAACTATGTATCATCTTTAGGTTAATTATGCAAACTAGCTCATCATTTTGTCCTCTAGATAACAGGTGTCAAAGTAAAGGTTGTAAATATGTGCTAAGCCTTGCTTCAATGACTAATTATTAGCAAAAGCTGATCCTGTGACTCCATCAGTTAGAACCCAGAAAAGACTGTGACCTCAGGGACCTGCCACCTGACCAGACAGAAGGGGGTGAGGCTTCACTGGTAAGGAATACTAGCAGGAACAGCTTTTTTACTATTTTAAATAGGAGTAACTCAGGCTCAAATCTCTAGCCAATCTGACTAGAGATTCATCCTATGATACTTACATAGAGACTAATACAAATATTAATATTTTTTTCTTTTTTCTTTCTCTTTTTTTTTTTTTTGGTTGAGGCAATTGAAATTAAGTAACTTGCTCAGGGTCACACAGCTAATAAATGTCAAGGGCCTGGAGTCACAAAAGACCCGTACTCTATCCACTGCACCACCTAACTGCCCCTACAAATATTAATATTGAGAAAGCTAATGCTAAAGAAGTGTGCTGTTCATCTAAAAGTACCCAAGGGGCATTTGGGCAGCTTTCATACTCCCAGTACTCCCAAGATCCAGGTGGTGATAATTCATTTCCACAGTAATTTGTGCCCTTCCATAAAATAATCACCGAAATACAGAAGAGCTATGAGTGGTTTTGTTCTCATCTTTTAGTGGTTTAAGGTAATGTTTACCACATGAATATTCATCTAAGAAACATTGTTGTGTTTGATCACGTCCGACTCTTTATTGTGACCCCGTTAGGGATTTTCTTAGCAAAGATACTAGAGTGGTTTGCCATTTCCCTCTCTAACTGAGGCAAGCAGGGTTAAGTGACTTGTCAAGGGTTATGTAACTAGTGTCTGAGGCCAGGTCTTCCTAACTCCAGATGCAGCATTCTACCCTCTTCACCATGTAGCTGCCTTTCATTTAGAGAGCATTAACTGCTTAAATCTCAGATGATAGGTATAAGACCCTGATCAGCTCGTGAAACCATAGAATTAGTCCCATGAACATAGAATACCAACTCTAAGTGGTGAGTAGATAGAGCATTGGGCCTGGAGTCACAAAAGACCTGACTTGAAATCTGGTCTAAGACACTGGTTGTGTGACCCTGGGCAAGTCACTTAATCTCTCTTTGCCTAATTTTCCATATCTGTAAAATGGGAATAATAGGAAAATCAAATAATAACTAGAATCAAATGAGATATTTGTAAAGTACTTTGTAAACCTTAAAGCACCACACAGATGTTAGTTATCAGTATATTCATCTTTAAAAAAACCAAAACACAACAAACTCTGGTCTAGGAGGAGTGGAAGAAGGCTCTGTTTAAAACCATTATCCTCTTCTCTAAAAAAGAAAACCAGCAAGCTCTGCTTTAGGCTATTGCTATCTTGGCAAGCCAAAGGTCTTCACTTGCTGGTGTCCCCACCTGATTTATAAATGGTCACCACTTCTGGCCTGGGTTCATTGAGAATAAACTTTTGCCTTTTTCCTTTCCTCCTGCCCTTCCTCCTGTGGCAGTTATAGATTACAAAGCAAAGTCTTCTTGATTTCTCTTCTGCAACCAGTTGGCCTTGAACGAGTTCATTTGTCCTCTCTGGACCCCAGTTTTCTCATTTGTAAAATGGGGTTATTGGATGATTTTTAAGGTCTCTTCTAGCTTTATGAATTTTCTAAAGGATTGAATCCTCTAGTAGTTGCTAACAGCCTTATTTTCCTCAAACACGTTTTTATTTTATTTTTTTCCTGCTCAATACTGTCCCACCCTGGGGAACTTTCCACCAAGTTCCTCCGGAGACTCCACTGAATCACAGCTCATTTGCAGGGTTGACGTAACAGACTTGCCATAGGACCAATGAACAAATGACCTTTCCTTGGCTTAGTTCAACCCAATTCTGGTACATAAGCTAATGTCCTGCATGACTCAAATCTCTTCTCTCTGTTAAATGTTATTTTATTTTTAAAATTCAATTTTATTTTAGTTTTAAATCCAAATTCTCTCCCTCCCTTGCCCCGCCTATTGAGAAGGTGAGAAAAACAAAACCCATTACAAATATGAAATCATGGAAAACAAATTTCTACATTAGCCATGTTCTGGAGGGAAAAAAATGCTTCAGTGTTTACTCTGAGTTACTAAGTCTTTTCACAGCTTCACAATATTGCTAATACTATGTAGATTGCTCTCCAGTTTATGTTCATTTTACTTTGCATCAGTTCGTGTAAGTCTTCCCAGATTTTTATGAAACCATCCCTTTCATCATTTCTTATGCACAATAGTATTCTATCACATTCATATACCATAATTTATTCAGTCATTCTCCAACTGATAGATATCCCCTCAGTTTCCGTTTCTAACTCTGAAGTACAACCAAACACTCCTCCGATGGACAAAGACGACAGAAAAGGAAAATGACAAATGTTGGGGAAGATATGGGAAGACAGATATACTAACCATTCTAGAACAACTTGGAACTATGCCCAAAGGGCTATAAAATTGTACATATCCTTTGACTCAGCAATACTGTTACTAGGTCTATACCCCAAAGAGATCAACAAAAGAGAAAAAGGACTGGTGTACAAAAGTATTTCATTGTTGTATCATTTTTCAGCTCTGTCTGATTCTTCAATCCTGTTTGGCAAAGATACTGGAGTGATTTGACATTTCCTTCTCCAGCTCATTTTACAGATGAGGAAACTGAGGCAGAGTTAAGTGACTTGCCCAGGGTCACACAACTGGTAACTACATGAGGCTGGATTTGAACCTTGGAAGATGAATCTTCCTGACTCCAAGTTCAGTGCTCTGTTCACTGTACCACCTAGGTGCCCAACAATGAGAGGTATCCAAAAGTGGAATGTGCTAATTAGGAGATAGTGCATACCCTCTCACTTTAGGTCTTCAAGTAAAATGTGACTACTTTGGGGACGTGTTGTTGAAAGGATTCTTGTTCAGGTATGGACCAGACTAGATGGCTGCTGAGGTCCCTTCCAACTAGGAGATTCTGTGACTGTGAGGGAGGTGTGTGTGTGTATGTGTCTGTATGCATATGCCCACAGGGGTATAGATAACTAACACAAATCACTTTAATATCCTGCTTTTCAGAATAGAATAAAATAGAACAGTCAGTAGTAGAAGACTCCAACTTCACAGAATCTGAGGATAAGACCAGAAAATTGAAACTAACAAAAGCAAAATAAAACAAAACATAAAATATTTGACATTAAATGTTCTTAGAGAAAAGAATCCAACAGGATTTGTAAATTAGAGCCAGAGGCGTTAACAAGGTAAGTAGTCAGCAGGTTGCAAATTAATGATACTTTTATAAATTGCATGCATTTTTTTATGCCAAATAATCATGCAGTCCAGGCCAGCTGGCATTTATTTTGTTATTAGTCAGAATTGTTTGAAGGATCAAAGCTTTGGGTTGACAATAACAATACTGCAATTTTCAAATCTTTGTTGTTATTCAGTCATTTTTCAGTCATATCTGACCCCATTTGAGGTTTTCTTGGCAGAGATACTGGAGTGGTTTACAAAGGTAAACCTTCTCCAGGACAGTACCTGACCTCAAGGAGTTTGCCATGTAATAGGAGAGACAGCCTGCAAACAAATATATACAAAACAAGCTATATTTATTGTTGTTGTGTCATATCTGCCTCCTCGTGACCCCTTTTTGGGATTTTCTTGACAAAGATACTGGAGTGGTCTGCCATTTTCTTTTCCAGCTCATTTTACAGATGAGGAAACTGAGGCAAACAGGGTCTCAAGTGACTTGCCCGGAGTCACACAGCTACTAAGTGTCTGAGGCTGGATTTGACCTCATGAAGAGCAGTTTGCTAACTGCAGGCCTGGCACTAGCTGCCCCATCAGCTCTTGTTTAGGACATCCAGATATAAGGATATTACACATAAAGTCTAGGGTATTCTCTGAATTTCAGCAAAGGGCCTAGTGTGCCTGTAATAGAGGAAGGCATCAATATAACAGATAGCTGATCTAAAACGTGTAATACCTTAGAAATTGTAACGTCTGTCATCACAAACTGCCGTCCAGGTCGTCTAACTGTGAGCCTTGGTGAGTATCTCTAAGTCTGTTTTCTCATCTGTATCATGGGAATAAATACTTCCTCTACCAAAGTCACAAGGTTGTGTACAACTAGGTCCCACTTGGTTCAAATAATGAATCCCTTGAAGTGGTTGCATATATTTGAATTCTCACTGTTTGGAGTTATGTAATATACGGATACTGAACTTGATTCCATCTCAATGGAAATTTGCAGCACAAATTTGAAAAATGTGATATCTTTGGAGGATTCATTGTTCACAGTAATCAGGCCCTAGCTTTTTCATTTTACCTGTATAAGCACCCTCTCTCCTTTGACCAGACTGGAAACTGTCTGGTGGCAGGGATTAATTTTTCTCTAAAGTTCAGATCTCTTCCCTCTGTCCACCCAGCACAGTCATTTATACACAGTGGGGCATTAATGAATGTTAAACAAATGAATGAGTGAGTGTGGTAAAGGCAGCTATGTTGATTGCCTGGAGGGGAATGTTGAAAATGAAATTACGTAAGAACATTATGAATGCCATTAGTGTCTAGGAGATATTAAAGCCCTGTCCATTTTATATAGGAAAAGTATATATTGCAGCTACCATCCGCATCTCAATAAAAACACCAGGTGCTGCAGACTTTCTACACATATATAAAAATATATATGTATGTTTATGCGTATGTATACACATATCCTATTTCAATATAATTGGTTTCCTCCGTAATCTTACGTGTTTTACCTTATGCCTTTAAAAAGCACAGTTTTCGCTAAATGGCCGAAGCGTATATGACATAAAAAAGACCTAAAATCGCTGGACTAGATGTATGTGTTTTGTAAAATAACCAGTTAACAAACATTTATTAAACCCCTACCACGTGCCAGGCGTCTTGCTAAGGCCTGGGGACAGAAAGGAAAAGAAGAACCGTCCCGAGGCGCCCACGTTTCTAACGGGGGGAGACCACAGGTACCGAAGTACGTACCTTGCCCGCAGGAGGCTCCCTCCCTAACCTGGGCGGACAGCACGTGCATAACTGTCCGATACAAGGGAAGTAAAAAGCGGTGCCAACACGTGATTTCCCATTTCCTCCAGGGCCACCTGTCCCTGGGGTAGGGAGGCGTCACAGGACGTTGTGGGTGGAGAGCGCGGTCCTTTTTCTGTATTCGTTCACCCTCTGTAGCCTGGGATCTTGGTAACTTCCGGTCGCAGGCGCACCCCGGGGTCGGGGCTCAGAGTAAGTACAGGACTGCGCACCTCCGAAGGCGCCGGGCTGGAGACGGAAGACCTCCAGGAGCGTGCACAGAAACGCCAGCTCGGCACCACTTCCGGCCAGCTCGGCCCCGCCCCTTTGACTCACTGATTGGCTCCAGGGCGTCAGGTGGGTGGCCTGCTGGGAGGGGATTGGCCGAAAGAGGTGGGCGGCTCCGGAATGGACGTGGCCCGCGCTTACGGGGCAGGTCCGGGGGTTGTGCCGGAGCTTGGTGGTTCTGGGGACGGAGCCCCGGAAGCAGCGGCTGCGCTGGGTTCCGCTGGGTTCCGCTGCAGAGGACGCCGCGATGCCGCTGGAGCTGGAGCTGTGCCCCGGCCGCTGGGTCGGAGGGAACCACCCCTGCTTCATCATCGCCGAGATCGGGCAGAACCACCAGGGCGATCTGGACGTGGCCAAGCGCATGATCCGGATGGCCAAGGTGGCGGACAGAGGCCGGGAGGAGGGAGGGAGGGCCGGGCTGGAGGGGCCGCGGGCTCCCCCCGGACGTGTGAGCTCGCTGCGGGAAGGCTGGCGGGAAAGCGGGGGGCGGACGGGCCGGGGGGCGGGGCTGCGAGGCCCCCTGGGGGGCGGACGGGCCGGGGGGCGGGGCTGCGAGGCCCCCTGGGGGGCGGGGCTGGGATCTCTCCAGGCTCGGAGAACGTGGAGGTCCGGAGGACTGCCGCTTGTTGGCTTGTCGAACATTTCAATGACTATTTCCGCAGAATTGGTTTCCTATGCATGTCAAAAGGACTTCAGAAAGGGGGCCAGGACCACGCACGCACACACACACACACACACACACACACACACACACACAAAAGGGTCCAGGACAACACAAACACAGGACAACATACACGCACTCACACAAAAGGGTCCAGGACAACACAAACACACAAAAGGGTCCAGGACAACACAAACACAGGACAACACACATGCACTCACACAAAAGGGTCCAGGACAACACATGCACACAAACACACAAAAGGGTCCAGGACAACACACACAAACACACAAAAGGGTCCATGACAACACAAACATACACAGGGGTCCAGGACAACACACACACACACACACACACACACACACACACAGATTAAGGCACGTTAGTTAGCAGTATGGGTTAGAAGAATGCCTATTGGGGAGATTGGGGTATCTTCGATGTGGAAGCAGCTTGGTTTTTAGTTTAACTGAAACCATTTCTCTGTCCAAAGCAGGTAGTGTGGGTTCTTCTAAGTTGATGACCTGAGACTTAAACCTGAAGAACTTCCCTGCTAAGTCTCTACTCTCCAGCACTTTTAATCCTCAAGTCAATAAACATTTATTAAGTAATTACTATGTGCCAAGCCTTGTGCTAAGCTCTGGGAATACAAGCAAATTTATTTACAAACAAAAAGAGAGATAGTTTCTGCCTGCAGGAGCTTATATTTTGATAGGGAAAAGACAACATATTAAAAAAGAAAAATTAAAAAATTAAAAACATATTAAACTTTCCATAAACTCTCCCTAGAGCATCAATCCAAGACACCTTTCTCTGGTCCTTTGAATATAGCATCAATGTATTTACTTATACATAGATGTACACACATATGTACATACTGAGTAGGTAAATAAAAGATAGTTGGGCACTGGGGTGGGATCAGGAAATGCTTGTGTACAAGATATTATTTATACCAGCATTTTACATCTTTGGTTACAAATGAAGTTTAAACTGAAGAATTTATAATCTACCCAAATACATTGCTTGTGTCTGTCTAACTGTAAGAACTCACATTTCTCCCTTTGAATCCTGGATATGAAAAACTGATTTGTAGTACAAAGGCTTTGGTGACTTTGGGTAGGTTATCTCACCTCTCTGCCTCAATTTCCGAATCTGTTAGAGTAGAAGATGAAACAAAAGAATGAAGAAAGCTTTTAATAAGCATCTACTGTTTTTAGAATATGTTTAGAATATGAACATTTAGAACAAAAATATCAAGGCTGACTATCAGAATAATGTTTTTAAATAATTGAAGGAAATGCTGTGTTTCAGTTAGAAATTAGTAGAAATAAAGATACAACTCTTTTCCCTTCTGAATTTATAGATCCTTTTTCCCCCTCTGAAATCTATCCATGAATTCCTTAGGAATTCTATAGAGCCCAAGTTAAGAACCCCTGTTCTAAAGGCCATGCAGCATGGGTGGCCAGGCCCAAGAATCCTTAAGATGCATTGGTAGGTTATTATGGGAGTGCCCAGAGGCCTGGAGGAGATAGCTGCAGGGCAGAGAGTGAAGCCTGGTAGCCTGCCCTTTATGATGAGTGCCACCCAATTCATTTAGGCAATGTGAGCAGGGAGAGGGTGGGTGAAGGAAGCAAAGAAAGAGGAAGGGGAAACTTGGCTCTTTCCTTACAACTTGTTATTGAGCCCAACTTTCTGTGATTCCATGGATCATAGGATGCCCATGGAGTTTTCTTGGCGAAGATTCTGGAATGGTTTGCCATTTCATTCTCCAGTGGATTAAAGCAAACAGATATTAAGTGACTTGCCCAGGGTCACATGGCTAGTGAGTGTCTTAAGATAGATTGAATTGAAGTCTTCCTGACTCCAGGCCCAGCGCTCTATCCACCAAGCCATCTAACTGTCTCTGCTATAGGGTTCCCTGTAAGATCTTCTAATTCCTAGTGAAATGCCCTCTCTGCTACTGCCTCATTGAGATAGTCCTGACTATACAGCATGGATATGTGTCCTTAGACTCTCTGCTTTTTCTACCCTAAATCCTCTTTAAGTAGTTTGTGTTTTCAAATATATTTGTCTTTTTGAAGTTGTGAGCTCCTTTGGGATGACAGTGAGCAGAGTGAAGGGATCACTCCTCAGCTGCTATTCTAATGTGTCTTTCAGGAATGTGGGGCGGACTGTGCCAAATTTCAGAAGAGTGAGCTGGAACACAAGTTCAACCGTCGGGCTTTGGAGCGACCCTACACTTCTAAACACTCCTGGGGGAAAACCTACGGAGAGCACAAGCGCTACCTCGAATTCAACCACGATCAATATAGGGAGTTACAGAAATATGCTGAGGAAATAGGGATTTTCTTCACTGCCTCTGGAATGGATGAGGTGAGAATCTTCCTTCTTTCCTCATTCATCACTTTCATGTGGTAAAGAGAACGGCAAGAAATCCAGTGTCTTTTCACATGGATCCAGATCCTAATCTCCCCACTTTGACTTTTTTTCCCCATCTTGAGCATACCTTAGTAATTGGTCAAGGAAATATGTGGAGATAGTAGCTGTTGGGGGAGGTGAAGGGTGGGTCAGACAGGAACAAATATCTATTCATTTGCTGTGTAGACACTGGACCTAGTCCAAAATGCTAACTGGAAGTTGTAGATGGACTGTCTTGGAATGCTAGGAGCCAGTAAACCAGCCTTCTAAGAATTATGACACCTCTTATGAGGTGGGAGTGACATTGGTGACATTCAGAAGGGATTGACCTATAAACCCATTTATATAGATGTTTGTAGCCCTGCAGTGGAAAGGGTCCTGGGTGATTCATAGTAGAACCACATCTGCTAAGGGACACATAGAGATTTGCCTCCTTCAGATTGTCTTTATTAATACTAGAAGGGATAGACTATTAATAGAGGAAACATTTTACTGTGTAATATAAATTATCAGGCAAGTAGGTGATGGAGTGGATAGAGCACTGGATCTGGAGTCAGGAAGACTTGAGTTCAAATCTGCCCTCAGACACTTACTAACTGTATGACTCTCTTTGCCTCAGTTTCCTCATTTTATTAAATGAACCAGAAAAACCAAATGGCAAACCACTTCACTATCTGCCAAGAAAACTCCAAATAGGGTCACAAAGGGACATTCCTGAAGTGAATCAATAACAACAAACATTGTAATTCTACTATCTCTGTTTTTTTTATGGATTAAAAAAATACTCCATCAGTTGATGCAGTTCTGCTTCTTCTGAGTATTCTTAAATTTCAGCCCTTCTAATGGTAACCTAACAAAACTATGTCTTCATCAGCAGCAGTGATTTGTTGACCAAAGAGACCATTGCTGTCCCCAGCCTCCAGGTCTGTGTATACATTGACAGACAGAACTGAGTAAATCTAATGACCAGTCTTGGCCCTGAGGAAGGAAAAGTCACCTCTTCCTTTCATTAGAGAGATGGGAGACTATAGGTGTAGAATGTGACATCCATTGTTGGTGATTTTATTTCACTATTTTTAGTTGTTAAAAAGGAGGGTCTCCAAGGGCCCTGCAAGAATACATAAGGAGGTGGTTTATCCTCAGATCTGACTGTGATGTTAAGGTCAAAGGCATCTGTTAAAGGAAAGAAGAAAGTCAATTTATGCATCAGAGAAGTATCACATTCAGCTCAGACCTCCCGTAGTAGAAATAGCCCAAGTCTTGAGCTTTGAGATTTCACTTCACCAGGTGTTGTAGACTAAATTCCTTATCCGTGACTTCCATTCACCTGGTTGTTTGATTTGGTGTGTATTTGAAGCCTCACGAATCAACTGTCTCTGTATTTCTATGTAAGTACAGAAACCAGTTCTCAAGCTAGATAAATATCTCATGGTCAGTTAATATTCTTAGCAGCAAAACAGAAAAAAAAGAAAAGAAAATCCATTATCACGGGTTTGGGAGTCAGGGGGCCTGTGTTCCCCTCCTTCGTTGGCACTACATTGTCTAGGTGACCTTGAGGTGAGTTGTTTCATTTCCAGACTTCTGTAAAATGAGAGGACTGGATTTAGAAGATCTCTAGAAATCCTTCCAACTCAAAATCTGTAATCCTATAATAGGCCAAAGAGAGCAATTAAAATCCCTTCTTGTAGTAATAGTCAGTGACCTGCCTCTTTTGGTCCAAAAATTCAAATGCTACCAGTGTCCCTTAAGCCCTGGGGCTGGCAGCAAAGGTGGGAGAAACAGGTTTTTCAGGCTTATCCACTTGTCAGTCATTATATATTTATTAAGTACCTCAGTTTCCTCATCTGTAAAATGAACCGGAGAAGGAAATGGCAAATTGCTCCAATTTCTTTGTCAAGAAAACCCCAAATGGGGTCACAAAGATTTGGATGTGACTGAAAACAACTGAACGGCATTAGTGATGTGCTCTAAGCCCTTCAAAGGAAGGCAAAGCAGCGTTCCCAAGGAGCTTGAAGGCAGGTGGGGAGAGAGCATGCAAACAGTAACATACAATTAAATTATAGACCGAGCAGTTTGGGAGTGATCAGCAGAGGGAAGGGCATTAAGGGAGATCAGGGAAGGCTTTCTGTAGAAGGTGGGACTTTAGCTAGTATTTGAGGGAAACCAGGAGGCAGAGATAAGGAGGGAATATGTTCCATCCTCAAGGGACAGACAGAGAAAATACTTGGAGTCAGGAGATGGAGTATCTTAATCAAGGAACAGTAAGGAGACTAGAGTCACTGCAATGCGTAGTATGTGGTAAGGTGTAAGAAGACTGAAAGGGTAGAGGGAAGGTTACCAGGCTACAAAAGGCTTTAAACACCAGATCAGAACATTAGTTAAGTAATTATAACATCTGAGAGGTATGAAGCAGCATTCAAGGTTTCCTTCCCATTCTGAAACCGGTGCAGGGAGAGGAGTCTTATCCTAGGAAGACAGTATCTCGTTTCAGGAGCAAACATGCATTCCATGGCAAAGGTTGGATATCAATAGAGAACTGGCCCAGGAATGGATAGAAGGGCCAAGGTTTAATCTGTCAGTATACTGATACTACCTGGGTCAGTTTCTAGGACCACAGGATCAGTGATATTTTGTTAGAGCTAGAAGAGACCTTTCCATCATCTTCTCCAGTGGCCACTGAGAAAAGAGTCCCAGCAAAGGCTAAGCCTACCCGTGGAAGTGTCCAGTGTCCAGCTCTAGTTCCATGCTCTAGTCTCTATGATAAACGCATTAATAGCCAGAATTCATAGAGCTCTTTAAGGTTTTCAAAGTGCTTTACAAATATGATCCCATTTGATTCTGAGAATCCTGATAGGTAGATGATATCATTATCCTCATTTTACAGGTGAGGAAACTAGGTGTGAGAGGTAACGCAGAGCTACATGTTAGAAGTGTCGGAGGTTGGATTTGAACTCGGGTCTTCCTGGATCAACGTCCAGCACCCCCTACCAGCTGTAGGAACAAGGATATGGAAATTGCATTACATGGACTGTGACCTTAAAAGGGCTTATGTTAGAAGGAATGGGTAGAGAGACGTGATACTGGGGCATGCATCAGTCACCAAGATGAATTAAGCTTTCTCAGTGCTCAACAGCTCATTTCTGGTTGACTTCGTATGCCTAATCAGACATGTGACGAGTCACTTAAGCTGTGTGGCTATTGGTCTCTTCATATGTATAAAAGCAGATGAGACAAAATCATCGCTAAGATGTCTTCCAGATACAGAGCTCACTGATTCAGTGAAACAGGTACCTGTAGATCCCCACATGTAAAAGAGAGGATTCATTTTCCTCTATTTCATATGAAGGCATCTTCTTAGGTCATTCTTTCTCCAGGTGCTCAATTCAGAGCACAAAAGCAATTGGAGGAGGTCAGGGGAATGGAAAGTTCCTCAGTGTCAGTACTGTCTAAAAGCACGCTGTTGTTGTTCAGTTGTATTAGGCGTGTCTAACTCTTTGTGACCCTATTTGGGATTTTCTTGGCAAAGACACCAGAGTGGTTTGCCATTTCCTTTTCCAGCTGATTTTACAAATGAGGAAACTGAGGCAAACAGTTACGTGACTTGCCCAGGGAAACACAGCTTGTAAGGGTCTAAGACTGGATTTGAACTCAGGTCTGTCTTACCTCTGGGCTTGGAGCTCTATCCACTGGGCCACCTAACCATCTCCTATACCCTACGCTCCCATTCAAGCATAATTCTCCTTAATTTTGAACATTGTATTCAGTTTTAGGCGCTACATCTTAAGGATATTGATAGCTAGAGTGGGTCCACAGGAGGACATCCAGGATGGTGAAACATCTTGAGTTTTTTTCATGTGAGGATTATTTGAAGGAACTGGGAAGGGAAGACCCCGGAGCGGGGAACAGGATAACTGTCTTCAGGGCTGTCACATGAAATATGAATTAGTCTTGTTCGCTTTGGCATCAGAGGGCAGAACCAGGGACGATGTGTAGAAGTTGCAAAAGAGGCAGATTTGGACCTAGTATCAGGAAAAATGTCCTAATAATTCAGATTGTCCAAGAGTGGCATCAGCTGCCTCAAGAGGTGGTGGGGTCCTTTCTCCCTGGCGGGTTTTAGTTAGAGGTTGGATGACCACCACTTGCTGGGTAAATTATATGTATTGAATTAGATGGAGACTGAGGTCCTTGCCACATCCAAATTCCCACAAAGCCTTTCTGTTTACAAAGATTAAAAACTGGCTATTTGATTAATAGAAGCAGCTAGGGGTTTACAAAGATTAAAAACTGACTATTTGATTAATAGAAGCAGCTAGGTGGTGCAGTGGATAGAGTACCAGGCCTTGAGTTAGGAAGACCTGAGTTCAAATTCAGCCTTAGATACTTACCTGCTGTGTGACCCTGAGTAAGTCACTTAACCTCTCTGTTTACCTCAATCCACTAAAGAAAGAAATGGCAAACCACTCCAATACCCTTGCCAAAAAAACCTCATGGACCATACTGGCATTATATGGTCCATGGGGTCATGAAGAGTTAGACATGAATGAACAATAAAATTTAATTGAGAATGATAATGACAGCAACAACATTTATGATAAAGGTTGTCTTCCCAACACCTTTGTTGCTGGTTATGTGTATCAGGCTGTTGGACAAATGAGGATAGTGAGATTCAGATGAAGTCACTCACCTCCGGGCCATAAACACTTTTCAGGCCCTTTCTGTGTACTGTGCTTTGGCAGGTGCTGGGAGAGATTCAAAATGTAGATAAGACAGTCCCTGCCATTATATAATTTGCAGTCCTACGGAAAGATAAGACTCACATAAGGTCAGTAGAATACATAGTATTACATGAAATATTATATAATATTTATAATAATTTACATATTTCCAAACCAGAGTATTCTTGGACAGTGGTGTATGACTCAATAGGCATGATATTGACTTAGAAAACCACATATTAACATTATCTGTGCTGTATTGTATTTTTATTAATTAAACTTAACGTTTCCCAATTATACTTTAATACTGTTAGGGGGCAGGGACTTTGACAACTCTGCTCTAAGAGATGAGAGCAAGGATGCTTACTGATTGGAGACCAAGGAAATTCCCTTACTTGTGATCAGTCTCACCAGCCAATAAGTGTGAGAGATTTGACTCAAAATCTTAGTCCTGAGTAACCAGAAATGCCCCCTAGCTGGAGTGGCTGTCCTAGGTGGCATTCTACATACACTGTAAAGGGATATACGTGAGCCAAGCAGAGAGATATTGGGAATTGATTTTGTTGTCATCACCACTTTACATTCAAAATAGTTATGGTGTGGTTCAGAGACCCTTGAGGGTAGCAGTATGCTATTAATGTTTAATAACTGGGTTTCTGGGAGGGAAATGTACTCACAATAAACTTAAGTTTAATGTAAAATTAATATTTCTTCATCACTGTCTTAAGTCTGGCCAGTCAATAAAATAATACATCAAGCCATCATTTGTAACATTTGTCAGTTTATGAGATGTAAATACTTACATTGAAAATTTAACGTTCTGTTCTCTGAGGACTCAGGTTAATGCCAGCACACCACCGGCTTCAATTCACTACCTCAGCCTGTTTCTTCTTTTCATTCCATTTTATTACTATTCATGTTAGTCAGCACGAAGTTGGAAAAAACATTCACAAGAGTCTTTTATGGAAGAATTAACTCATGTTCAGTGGGTTGGGGACACTTCCATCAGTCCAGGGTGGTTCTGAATTTATATCTGCTTGGAGTATTTACCAAGCTTCTACTTCCTCATCAGGCAACAAGCCTTCTCCTCCCTACCCTCAACTGTCATATCCTGTTCCCGGGTTGCTTTTGCCAGTATCTTCCTAAAGCTTAGGGTGCTGTATAATTTTGAGTCCAATTGAAAAAAAAAGTATATGCTTCACTGAAAATACACAGTTTTTGGGTGAAGTATTTTTGGTTTCTCAATTTACTTGAACCAGCAGTTCTCAAATTTTTTGGTCTCAGGGCCCATTTGTACTCTTAAAATTTATTTAGGATTCCTGTTCCTTCCCCCAAAGAGCTTTTGTTTATATGGATTATATTTATTGATGTTTACTATATTAGAAATTTAAATGTCCTGTATCATTATGACAGTATTCTTCCACATCACCAGAATTAGGGGAATGACATGCCAGTGATCTGGAAAATCTATGTAAAATTTTTTGGCCCTGCCTTCCTATCAGAAGAAGTTTGAGTTTTTTCTTTTTCTTTTATGGGGTGTTTACAGTACCCTGTTGTAAAATATGGGTTAGGCATTTGGTCATAGACTCTGTGTCATCTGCTGGTCTTTGCATATCTTCTGCGGCTTCCATAAAACTCCCAAAATATTCCTGTTTCATTTCTTCTTCTGACCATTGATATGTTGAGACTGAGATGAGGAAAGTCGCAACATGGAAGGGATAAATATAGTTTTGTAAAAGCATCTTGGGACCCTCAAGCAAGGGTCTGCTGGCATTGATTTGAACCATGAGAGCAGATTTTTAAATTTTTAGTGTGAGCATTTACACCGCAGAAATAGACAAATCAGGGCTTGACTTATTATTTTGTTGACTGTCTAGAATTAAGAAAGTAATGGAGAAAATGTTAATAATGCAGATTAAACTTAAGTATATCATATGTACATTTTTGGATACATTTTTCCTCGGGAGAGACTCAGGGGTCTCCAAATCACACTTTGAGAACTGCTGACCTTGACTATTTTGAATGTAAAGTAATGGTGACAACACTGTCAATCTCCTCTTCCTCCTTTTCTCCCCTCCCATTTCTTTCCCCTCTTCCCCCTGCACTACTAGAACAATATCCTGGTGCCCAGTAAGACATGCTAAAACATAAACTTGCAAAAACATCCCTGCCATGACATCAGTGAAAACATCCCTTAAAAGTGTGCTGCTTCCATGATAAAAGATGGTTGGCTAGCTTACTTTGAGTTCAGTTAAAGAAATGCTTAAGAAACCCTGTGCCTGACTTTTCCTCTTTAGTATATAGACTCATCCATCCTTTCCATTTTGTATTTAATTGATAAAAGAAAAAAAAAGAATTGAGATGAGCCTTGGCCTTTGTGTTTGCCCAAGGCTTACATTCTGTTCTCTAGTGAACCACAGGTATGTGTGGTTCACTACCCCCTCTTAGACACACTTTCCTCCTTGGATTTTTACACTTTTTCCTTCTCCCGTTGTCATTTCTTCTCCGTAACCTATCCTCTAGATCAGGGCTTCTTAAACTTTTTCCACTCACAGCTCCTTTTCGTGTTTTGGCAGATGTTTCTTGGTGTTGTGTGGTGTGCAGAGTGTGTGTGTTGTGTGTTTAGAACCAAGGGAGCAGTGAAGTTATGCTATGCATCATGGGCAAGAGCTACCAGAGCCACCTCGAATTCATTATGTGTGATTTTTAATTAATTTTTGGTCATTGCATGTTCAGAAACTTTTTACTGTTGCCAATTTTTTCACGACCCCATAGAGGGTCACAACCCACAGTTTAAGAAGCACTTGTCTAGATCTCTGCCCTTGTCCTTCTCTATTCTCTGTCTGTCTGTCTGCTCTGCTCCTTCTCTCTCAGATCTCATTATCTCCCACCCCTTCAGCCATCACCTCTATAGAGATGATTCTCAGATCTATTGAAAACTTCCATCTGGGTGTCCTGTAGGCATCTTAGACTCAGCAGGTCCCAAACTTGAACTCATTGTCATTTCTTTAAAAATCTTCTCTTCCTTAGAACTTTCCTTTCTGTTGAGAGTACCACCATCTTTCTATTCATCCAAGTTCATAACCTCAGAGCTAACCAAAGCTTTTCCCTCTCCTTCCTTCTTCTCATCCAATCAGGTGGCACGTCTCCTTGATCCTTCCATTTGCTCAGTTCCCACAAGCTGCCACACTGGTTCAGGCCCTTGTGCCTTCTTGCCTGGACTATGGCAATATTCTCCTAATTATTCTGCCCACCTTGAGGCTCTCTGTCCTCTGTAATCTTTCATAGGTGGCAGGGAGACATTCCTTGTACACAGGTCTGACCATATCATTCTGCTTGCTCAGTAAATTTCTGAGGGCCCCCTCTTTTTAATTTAGGATAAGATGCAGACTCTTCTTTATGACTTATAAAGTACCTACCAGTCTGGTTCCAGCATGTTATCCTCCAAACTGGTCTGCTTGCAATGTGTCAAATACAGCATTCCATTTTCCATGCCTTCCCCTACAACCCCCAGTGCCTGGAATGCACTTCTCCTCACCCCGTCTTACAGAATCCCTAGTTTGGGGCAGCTAGGTGGTGCTGTAGATAGAGTGCCTAGCCTGGAGTCAGGAAGACCTGAGTTCAAATGTGACCTTAGACAATTGCTAGTTGTGTGACCTTGGGTGAGACACTTAAGCTCTGATGGCCTCAGTTTCTTCATCTGTAAAATGGAGAAAATAATAGCACCAACCTATCAGGGCTATCATGAGGATTAAATGAGATAATATTCGTAAGGCGTTTAGCACAGCCTGGCACAGAACAAGCACTATATAAATGTTGATTATAATTTTATTACTATTCATTTCCTTCAAAGCTCAGCCCAAGTGACACCTCTGCTGGAATCCTGCCTTGGTACTTTCAACCTCCAGAATGATTTGGTACTTGGAAACAGCTGAAAGGAAATGCAGGATGCATAGATTTAGCGAATCCACCCCAGGTGTCCACAGCCTTTTTGTACTGACCTGTGGTAGAGAATTCCCAGCTCCAATGAGTCTGATCAGTTACAGTGGGACACACTGAAGCTTGACTCTACACAGTGATGTCATTTTGATCTTCTTCAGAACCAAGGACAACAACCAACTAGTTTTCTTAGCTTGTGATATTTTCCCTCTTTGCGGGCAGGAAATGTGCTTTTTGTCTCTTTCTACGCAGTACCTGGCTTGTAATTGGTGTTTAATAAATGCTTTTTGAATTTAAGAGGGAGAAACCCTCTTTTCAAAGGTATATGTGGTAAAAATGGAAAGAAAGGTGGGCACTTCAATTCCAAGAGTTGGCAGGAAAAAAAAAGAAAGGGGTGACCTGGAGCTAGCTCAAATGGAAGAGTACCCCTTACTTTTCCACTAACACTAAATCCCTTCAGTATCTAATCTGCTGTTATGCTAGTGCCTTCCCTCTGTTAATCATCTCTATTTCATCCTGCTTTATCTTAGTTGTAGTTATTTGCATGTTATCTCTCCAATTAAAATGTGATCTCCTGGAGGGCCTTTGTGTCCTTGCTTGTTGACTGACCATCCATGGTCCCTTCAGACCTCTGAAGCTCCTGTTCAGTCCCTGCACCAGGCATCAGTTAATTCTAGAGTCCCAGAATGTTCTAGCCAGAAGGGATCTCAGAAATCATCTGTTCCCTGGGGGTTCTTACCCTTTCCTATATCAGGGACCCCTTTGGCAATCTGACAAATCTTGTATATATTTTCTCAAAATAGTATTTCTAAATGCATTACATAAAATGCATAGGATTGCAAAAGAAGCAAATTATATTGAAATTACAGTTATCAAAATATTTAAAAATAAGTTGACACTCCAGATGAAGAAACTGATGTGACTCAGCCCTCCAATAGAGAAGAAAAAGTGATCTGCCCAAGGGTACACAGCTGTTTAGGAGAAGTCATACAGCTAATGAGGATCTGCCAGAGGTCATAGAGCTAATTAAGAAAATACAAGTCATCTGACCCAGTATTGGGCTTTGGGGGATCTGGGTTCAGATCTTCGCTGTGCTACTTACCGCATTGTTTTATGGCTATAGGGAAGACATTTATTTAACTTCTGTGGACCTTAATAAAATGAAAGGATTGCATTAGATGATTTTTGAGGTTCTTTCCAGTTCTGGATCTTTCTGTGACTTTTAGGCTTAGGGATGGGACAGTTTCCCTTTAAAACACTAGGTCATATTGGTCTGCAGGTGGGCCAGGTTCTATCTTTTAACTTATTTTCCCATAAAGATATTGCTATACAGGGAATAAAATAGGGAAGCATTTCTTTATTATTACTATGTACCTATCATGGTCCTAAGTGTTAAGAATAAAAGTAGAAAATTGAGACAGCCCCCGCTTCTCAAGAAACTCATGTTTTTATTAGTGGAGATGACACAGTTAGGAGTATTCAGTTGTAGGGTAGATGGCCAGGCCTGCTGGTCCTCCAGGTGAATGACCAGGTTAGATTTTTTAAAATTCTGATGCAGGTGTCTCTTCCTGTTAACAATGTTAATGTCCAAAAATTAACTCATCCTCTAATTCTCTTCACCTTCTCCTTCCCAGCTTTTCCGTTTCTGTTGATGGTACCACCATTCCCCCTCCTCCCTGACTTACCCTCAGAATATCATCTGAATTTTTCCTCTTCCCCTTCTCTTTAATCATTTGCTGTGTTCTCTGGATATAACCAGCCCCTCTTCTCTCCACTCTCATGTTTATACCCTTAGTTCAGACTTTCATCACCTCTTACCTGATGTTGTAGCATCCTTCTAACTCATCACCCTATCTCCAGTCTCTTCCCAGCTGCAATCCACCTTTCCCACAGCTCCCAACACAATTCCCCTAAGATACAGGTCCAGCTGGGTCACTCTGATGCTATCTTGTTGGCTTCTCGGCTTTCTAGCACCAACTGCAATCTCCTTAGCTCAGCCCTGAAGGCCTTCCACTCTCTGCCTCCACCTTAGTCTTCTTTAACTATTCTGCCTTCCAGCCAGACTCCCCTGTTACACAATGTCATTCTATACTCTCTTGCCCTGGGGCATTGGCACCAATCAGCTTCTATACCTGGAATGCGATCCATCGTCCTTTCTCCTTTTTGAAATAACATTCTTCCTTCCGTGCCCAGGTGCCACGTCTAGCATAAAGACGTCTTCGAACCGCTTTGAAAGGACCTTTCAGATAAAACATAAACTGTCATTATTGTTTTTGTTTATTATGGGTAGGTCAGCTGTTAGGACTGGTGTTCAAAAATGATTTATTTGTGTTGTTGTCAAAAGAGGAAGTTAAAATAGGCTTTACAAATTGGGCAAGTGATTTTTTTAACCAGATATAGTATTTTTTCCACTTTTTTCTTTTTATTCTGAACATAAAATCAATTGAACATTTCCTTATACAAATTATGTATAGCTTGCTTTAAAAAAAAGCATATAATGAATTCAGTGTGTAATTTTTAAAGCTGTCCTGGTCGTCTTTGATTCTTTCTATTATCTTCTTTTGAGGTGAGGAGAATTCCTTTTCTTAAGGCCCCATCTCTCACCTAACTCCCCTTCCTATCAAAAAAAAAGTCTTGCAATCACTACGGAAAGTCCAAGAAATTCCCCACATTGACCATGTCCAGAAATGTATATCACATTCTGCATAGTGTGTCCTTCACCTCTATACCAGGAAGGGGGATAGCATGCCTCGTGATTCATCCTCTAGGTGTGTGGTTGGTCACTGCATTAATTGGAGTTCTGAGACTTTCAGAGTGTTTACTTTTAGCACTTTTTCCTGGTTCTATTCACTCTGCACCCACTCATGCAGTCTCTCCAGGTTTCTCTGAAACTGTTGCTTTCATCAAACGATAGTGTTTCAAAGAAAGGTTAACATCCGTAAAAATTGGCACACTAAAATACAGCAGTGCGCAAGTACCAGAATGATATAAAATAAAACCAGGAACTTCAATGGCTTCTAGTTACCTTTAGGTTCAATTATAAACACCTTTGCCTTTAAAATAAGAACACAGACACTTATAGGTATGTACACACACATGCTGCCTTCCTCATTCTAACACAGGCTAGTGCTGTGTGTACATATATAGGTATGTACTAATACATATGTGTGCATGTCAGTCTCACAAAAAAATAATGATGATGTAACAAACTGAGAACAGGAACTCTCTTTATTTTTTATTTGTATACCCAGCAGCTAATATAGAATGCTTTGCATTTAGTAGGTGCCTCATAAATGCTTCATTCATTCATTAAAAACTTTTCACAGTCTGGCCCTTTCCAATTTGCCAGATTTCCTATACATATCTTTCTTCCTTTTGTGCTGTCCATATAGTCTGGCCATACTGGCCCACTTGCCACTCCTTATTCCATCTCCATGACTTTGCATTGGCTGTACCTCATCCCTGGAATGCCCTTCTACAGAATTATCCCATCACCTCCTGAAATCCATGGTTTCCTTCAGGACCTAGCTTAAGGACCACCTTCTGCATAAAGCATTTTCCTGGTCTATCCCTAACTGTATCTTCCCCTTCAAGGTTACTTTGTATGTGTAGACACATAGAGGTGTCTGCATAGACATACACACACAGACACACATATACATACACACATAATACAGATATGTACCTATATATGTACATATATGGCACATATACGTATGTATGCACATCTGTGTATATGTATAGACAGAGGTACTTAGCCCTTTCTGTGTGTATATGTGTGTGTGTGTGTGTGGGTATGTATACACACACATAAGCCCCATTTTTTCCCTGCAAGTAAGTAGATAGGTGAGCAGCAAAGTCTGTACACAGGTGGCACAGTAGAAACATGGCTTGCTTTGGCAAGGAGAACCTGAGTACAAAATCAGTCTCTTACGTCATTATTTTTTGAGAGATTGATATGCACACATATGTGTAAGTACATACCTATATATGTACACACGGCACTAGCTTGTGTTAGAATGAGGAAGGCAGCGTGTGTGTGTACATACCTATAAGTGTCTGTGTTGTCCCACCTGCAGAACATAATAAGCTCTTTGAGTGCAAAGTCTGTTTTTGCCTGTGTCTTCGCATCCCTAGGGCTTTTTATGGTGCCTGGTGCATGCACAGTGCCTGAGGAATCCATGCTGATTGAATAAATGAGTAAATTGACACTTTGTGTGGAGGTGGAGATGGTTTTTGCAGTGTGGTCCGAGCAAGAGCTGCCAAGAGAAGCTGACGATCTTCTTGTTGCTCCTTGCGTAGCCACACTATTAGAGGAAACTGGAGGAGCTGGCCACGGACAGCCTTTGTCTGGGGCTCCTGCTTCTCTTGGTCTTGTGGGATGAGCCTGCTGTGACCCGTGATTCCTAACTTTTCTGCCCTCACTCTCACTGCCCTCTATAAGCCCCCAAGGGAGTAAGTCCATGGGTGAGCAGTAAGACTGCACACGGGGGCCCAGAACAAATGCAGCTTGATTTGCATGTGGACCCAAAACCAGGGTCCGCAGTGACATTTTGAGTCCACTCACGTGAGGTCTCAGGCAGGCCCCTGGGCCCAGGTTTCTCTTCTGTAAAAAGGAGGGGTTTGGCTCAGGCGACTTCTGAGGTCCCTTTGAGCCCTCAGTCTGTTTTACTTCTAGGGTGCTTTGTCTTAATTTCTCTTTGCTCTTACCGGTTTTCCTTTTTTATCCTAGATATCGGTGTTTTTATTGTAGCCTGCATTGTGAACTCTAAACCATAGGGAGCTGCATTTTTTTTTTCCATTTTTGCATTCTCTGTGCCCTGCACATACTTCAAGAATTTCTAATTTCATCAGTGTGGACAGTCCTCTCCTCTGAAGCATATTGCATTATTGGTACAACAGACAGGGCACCAGCTGTGCAGCCATGGGACTTGAGTTCAAATGCTGCCTCTGGCATTTGTTACTATTGTGACCTTGGGCAAGTCATGTCCTTCCTCATTTTTCTGTTTTGTGAAAGGAGATGGTTGGGCAGCCAGGGGTGGGGAACCTGTGGCCTCGAGTGCATACATGGCTTCAGGGACAGCTCTTGGCACAGAACAAATCCCCTTAATAAAAGGATTTGTTCTCTGAAATTTGGATTCAGTCAAAGGGCTGCACTTGAGGACCTAGGGGGCCACATGTGGCCTGGAAGGTGCAGGTCCCCCACCCCCTGACAGTTTCCAAGGGCCCTTTTAGCTTTCTCCAGACTTAACTGTCAGTCATTCAAGCACAGATTAAGCACCCACTGTGTGCCAAGAGCTAGAAATACAAAGAATTCAGCCACGACAGAAAAGGTGGTCTCTGCCCTCAGGGTGCTCACAGCCTGATCCAGATACTGCCATTAATTAGGCTTGCTTTGGAAAGCTTTTCCAACTTGGTGGGCTTTCCAGGGCATCTTATCTAACAGCAGTGTTTTTAATTTTTTTTTTTATTCTAAGAAGCTTTTTATATTTTCTTTTTTTACATTCTTTTAAAATATTTTTGAATTTGCCATTGAGTGATATACTCCTGTTACTCTCTTTCCACACCTGCTGTTTAAATTTTCCCATCTCCTTTTGCCTTAACTTTGGGGTGACATAGTCATGCACATATGCTTTAAACAGCAAGATTGTTCAGGGTCTAGGGGTTTCTAGTTAATTCTGGTTACAGAAGTTGTCTTTGGTGTCAGTCTTCTAAAAGCCCACAAGATGGGGATGTTTCTCCATTAGAATTACAAATAATGTCCCTATAAATTAGATTTCTTTCAAAAGAAGGAATTGGGGCTTTTCTTCAGCTGAAAATAAGGTTGGTGATTGTGTGTGTGTGTGTGTGTGTTTATTCTTGCCTTGGTTCCATACCTATAGAGTTTAAATTTAATGAAAATTTATTAAACACCCATTATTTTCAGTTTAAAAGGCATTTTTCCCCAGCATCTTCTGTATGTGTAAGGACTAGTCATGCAGAGGGCATGTGCAAATTAGTTAAGGGGAAGGATTACTAAAGAAAAATATTTTCTAAAAGAGAGCAGCAGAGACCTAGCAAGCCTTTCACAGCGGATCAGTGAAATCCAGCCAACCAGCATTTGTATTCACTTTCTGATCTGGGAGAGGGTCTGTTGTACTCTGTAAGTAAGATAACGTTGGATTACCCGTGGAACAAAAGAAAACATTTTTTAGAAGTCCAAGTTTATGGCTCTCAGGTTAAGAAGACCTGATCTAGACAAGGTTCTTGTTTTAACAGATGGCCCAGTTCTCATCAGGGTCAAGGCTCCGTGCTGACCAAAGCTTCTCCCGTGGGGAGAAGCCCCAGCAACTCCCTGTTCTGTTTTGTAGATGGCAGTTGAGTTTCTGGACGAATTGAATGTTCCATTTTTCAAAGTTGGATCTGGAGATACTAACAATTTTCCCTATCTGGAAAAGACAGCCAAGAAGGGTGAGTGTTCCCACTTAATTTTCTCTCTTGGAGTTCTGATTTCCTCCCAGGGACATAGTCTTTTTGTAGTGGCAAACATGAAGGTTAACTATAGAGACCTCATCTTAGTCACTGAAGTGTGGCAGAGGCAGCTGGGGAAAGTTGGGGGAAAACCTGCCCTAGAATCATGCTTTCACTGCTTACTAGGTGCTTGACCCTGGGCAGATCACTTAACTTGGGAAATGAGAATAATGGAGACAGCCTGGAGCAGCAAATAGCAAAAGGCATTGTGTGATTCTGGGCTTTAAGGAGACTTGGATTCAAATCTCCTCCCTGTCATGAGCGAGATGTGCAACTTTGAGGAAGTCCTGTAGCTCCCCAGAGCCTCAGTGTCCTTATCTACAAAGTGAGGATTTGGATGGTCAGTGGTTCCTGAGGTCCTGTGTCCCTCCAGATTGAGGATCAATTGAGATAATGCGCACAAAACAAAAATGTAAATTGTTATTGTTTGTTCATTTAGAAGAAGGAAATGGGTAAGGTATATTTTTTCTTTAAAAAACAAACAACAACAACAACAAAAATCCTCTGCTGAAAGCCATTTCATTTAGAGATAATTTTCAGATTTTAAATGAGGGATAATGTCGGGTAGTACACAGAGAGCCAGCCTAGGAATCAGGAAGACTTGGGGTTAAGTACCAATTTTTGACATACATATTGACTTTGAGACCGTGGAGAAGTCTTGTGCTTTAGGCAACACTAACACTGTAAACTACAGAGTTTCCATGCAAGAAGTTTCTCATATCAGTAAATTCAAAGGTCTATCATTTATGCAACTCTTCCACTCTTGCCACCATGAGGGAAAGGTGCTGATCATTCTCTTCAACTGTGTCTACAAAGTTTAATCAACTTTGATTTTTAAAAATGTCCAGAAAAATCTGTGTTCCCCCTGACAAAATGGGATCGGTTGACACGAGTAATGAAGCTGGAGAAAAGTGACCATGTCAGTAATTGTGTTGATCAGGTCGTCCGATGGTCATTTCCAGTGGTATGCAATCCATGGACACGATGAGACAGGTCTACAATATTGTAAAACCTATAAACCCAAACTTCTGCATTCTGCAGTGCACCAGTGCCTACCCGTTGTTCCCTGAAGATGTCAACCTCCGTGTAATTACGGTGAGTAGTTGATCCAAGTTGTCCTATTATGTCCACTTTGGAAAGCACAGGATCTTGTATACATACGGTGCTAATTCTCTCTTTGTGTGGAATGAGGCGTTAGGCCTTTCAAGGTTTCCCAGCAAGTACTTCTCCAGAATAGATGTAACAAGACGCATTCCTGTAAAGGTAAACTTGAAATTTAATTCTAGTATTTGCTATTGATTTCCATGATCAGATTGAGTTATTACCATCAAGCATTGTTGTGGCTTATAATATTTTTGTCACATATTGAAGATAAATCACAGTTTAAAAGGGTTTATTCCATTTTCATTTCTCATCAGGTACATCTGTAAGGTTCATTTTCCCTCAGTTATTGAAGTTGCTCCAGTATCGCCCACTGATCACTGAGACCTTGGGACACGTAGAATAATTCGATGTGATGATTTTAGGGCATTACCTTAAACTAGGGAAGGTTTCTTTCCAGTTTTTTTACCCACCTTCATTTCCAAATAGGTCTCTTCCTGTTCCTCTTCAGACGCTTGTCTGAGTTCACATTCATTGTCAGTTATGGTGCAACATCATGTGCCGTGATTCGCCCATCCGCTCCTTAGGTGGTGGAGATCTGCTTTGTTTCCAGTTCTTTGCTGTTACCAAAAATGCTGCTATGTATGTTTTGGTGTTTATAAAGTCTTGCTCTTTCTCTGACCTGCTAGAGTACGTGCCTGTCAGTGAAATTTCTAGGTCAAAGAATGCGGACCTTATGGGCACTGGAAAACTTTCCTTTAAAAATGTCATTATTGCTAAAGAAAGACCATTAGCTGTTAAGGTAAGGATTCCCAACAGGCTAGTTGAGTATGGATTTCACTATGGTTGAGTAAGGTTGCCAGCCCCCTCCCCTCCACCGCCTCTCCCTTTGACCTTAGGGTAGACCAGAAACTGCTTTGTGGGTATCCAAAATAAAGCCTTTCACTACCTGTGGCCCACAGGCTGGTTGCAGGGGACAAGGCCCGTAGTTCCAGGGCATTTCAGATTTCTAGGGGAATGGAGTGTGGCCCACGATTGCTGGCATGGCCAAAAGCAGTAGAGCTTGAAATATGCGTGTCTGCTTCAGCTCACTCCTAGCACTTCCCTCTTCAAAACCTCTCATCTCTCTCTTCCTTCCCCTTGCCATTGTTCAGGATCCCATCTCTATAACTGCTGCTATAGCACCGCCCCCCCCTTACATTTCATCCTATGTGCTGCTTCCTAAAGCAGAGAGTATATGATAATTGGAAAGATTATAGAATTTGGAGTCAGACTCCAAGTCCTGGCTTTGCCACTCACTACCTCCATGATCTTGGGCGGATCATCCAACTTCTCTGAGCCTCAGTTTCCTCAGAATGAGGGATTTGAACATAGATTCCCAGTTTTCTTCCAATTCTAAATCAGTATCCCTTGCTTCTCCTACTTTCTCTAGTAGTAACAGGATTTGGAGGTTTATGAAGATTCATTTCTTATCTTCATGGAGATGTTTTTAGTCTAAAAGGGTGATAAAGGAGAGTGCTTCCATTCTGAAAGAGCTAAAGGTGGAGTTACAACAACAAAACATAGTAGTTCAGAGGAGGCAGCTGTGATGAAATAAAGAATGCTAGTCTTTGTGGCAGAAATGCTGGGTTCATGGCCCAGCTGTGTGACCTTCAATCCCCAACAGGTAAGTCATTGACTATGTGAATAAAAAATTTTCAAAAGAAGAATTGTACACTTTGAACAACTATGTTAGGATATTTTCTGAATCACTAATCATATGATAAATGCAAACTACTTAAAGGTATCTCTTTAGGCCCTGCACATTGGCAGAGAACAAAGGAAGGGAGTAGTCCAAGTTGGGGAGGGGGAGGTCTGTGGAAAAAAAGTCAGTACAAAAGTCACAAGAAGCCACTCTCATACTCACTGACTAAACAACTCCATTATTGGCATTATTTCCCAAGGACGTCAAAGACAGCAATAAAAATCCCACTTATAAAGATATTCTTAGCAGAACTCTTAGTGGAAGCATAGAAATGGAAACAAAATGCTTGTGCATTTTTAAAAACTGTATGTGAATGTAACAGAATATACAGAAATGTGAGGAATTCAGGCAAACATGGGATAATTCGTTTGAAATGAGGGAGCAGAGTTGGCCATGACAAAGTATACATTGATGACAGCAGATGAAAGCAATACAAACTGGGACCAACAGACAGCAAAATACACATGCCTCCTCATGGCTGAGAGGTGCGATAATACTGGCAGGGAGACAAGGTGAGAGGCACAAGGAGGACATTAAACACATTGTCAGATGCAGTTACTGGATCAGATGTATCTGTTTGGTTATTTTGTTTGTTGTCACAGGGAAAGTTTCAAACGGGAAGGGAAAAGGGTTGAAATTATTGAAGAAAAAAATCATCAACAAAAGATTTTGTTGTAAAAGTTTTTAGACTAAATTATGAAGGGTCTTGATTGCCAAATTAATTCTTATGAGGATAACAGATATAGATAGATATAAACAGATGTAGATATATCAATAAATTGATACAGATAGCTATAATATATTAATAATAGATTGATGTAGCTATAGATTTAGATATATCGATAGATTGATATAAATAGATAGGTGGATATAGGTAGATTGATACATAGATTAATAGGTTGCTCTTTAGAAAGATAAATTTGATAGACATAGATTGATAAATATATAAATAGAGATATAAATAACCAGGGATGTGCTGATAAATATTTAACAACTGACTCTCCAGGAAAGAAAAAAACATGCATCTTACTAACTTTAGTCTGCATTAACATTTTCTCCACCACTTTAGGTCTAAATATTACATAAAACAATAAATTCAACCCCAGTTTCTGTAGTGTCAGTTTCTGAAGTGTTAAGTGCTCACTCTGAAGTTTTAGTAATTGGCTTTGGGGAGCTGGCTGTAGCATACCCTTTCATATAACACTTTGAAGTACAAGTTAAAGTTGGTTAAACACAGCCTTTTAAGAATGATTTTATTCTTTATTAGTTCTGATGTTAATCATGATAGTCTAGATAGCAGGAGCATTCTCACAATGCATTTCTCTCCAACATCTCCTCTCTGCCTTTCCTATTTTTTCTTTGTGTTAAAGGAATATCAGAAAGCATTCCCTGACATCCCCATAGGATATTCTGGGCATGAAACGGGTATTATGGTTTCAGTGGCTGCAGTTGCTCTGGGAGCTAAAGTACTCGAACGTCATGTAACTCTGGATAAAACTTGGAAAGGGAGTGACCATCAGGCATCTCTGGAGCCAAATGAATTAGCAGAGTTGGTGAAAGCAGTCCGCCTCGTAGAAAAAGCCTTGGGATCACCAGTTAAACAGCTTTTGCCATGTGAGGTAGCCTGCAATGAGAAGGTGAGTTTAGTATTATTTTACTGTGTTTAAGCTAAGTCATCCAAAATTACTTATTCTGTGGTTAGAGCACAGATGAAGAAACAGAATAACTTGAAAGAACATAGTATAGGAGTAAAGAATTGTATTTGGAGGCAAGAAAAAGGGCTCCTGCTAATAAAGTCATCTGATGTTAACTACTGGTAGGGTCTGGAGTAGAAAACTTCCAAGGTTCTTTACTACTCTTAAGAGTAATCTTTCTTTAAGTCATGAACCCAATTAAGAAATGTGGAATATATACAAATTTTAATAAGATCTCAGTATCTAGGCTGAATGGTATGAGAATCAGGATTGATAATGGAGCAAACAGTTGTGAGGAAATTGTCTTTTGGCCTCCCTGCTTCCCAAGTCTCCTTCCTCTTTTAATCCTTGCCCTTACTATTCTGAGGACCTCCCTTTGGTATTGGGATTATAAATGCCACCCTATCCTCTCCTATCTCTTACAAAATGTGTGTGTATGTGTATTTTAACAATTAAAGAAGTGGCAGAGTGAAGATGGTATAGTACTCATAGAAAGAAATACAGCCTTGCTACCTGACCAAACCACCTCCACCAAGACCTAGAAAATGTGCCAGACGGATCCTAGTCAGGAAATCCAAGAAAGCCAGAGGCATTATTCTAGTCTGGGTCAGTTTAAGGAGACAGACAGTTCTATAAACAACTGGGGACAGGATCTGACCAGGGGCACACTATGTGTGGCACATTCTAGGACGTAGGAACTAAAAATGGAGACTGAGCACCTTGGCAGTATACCACTACACAGTTCCGGGATGAACTTGAGGGGGAAGAGGGTGGACCAGCAGTTCAGTTGCTCTCTATAAAGAGACTACAAATGGGATAATAGTGGCTAACTAAATGCAGCAGCAGTGCATTGAAACTCTCAATCTGGGACAAGTCAACATGCTCAAACCTGAGTCAGGAACTTACAGAGCTTAGACCAGGAGGGCAGTAAGCAGACTTCTCTCCTACTCATATTGCTCTGGAAGCACTGAAATCTTGTATCACCCCTGTTCCCCAGCCTGAGCTGTGAAAGCATCTCGGGGATGCAAGAGGACAGAAACTTCGGCTAGCCTGATTGTACAGTCTATCCCTAACAAAGTCTACAGTCAAGAAGTAGGCTTGAAGTATGAGCAAACAAAAGAATGCCATTGTAAAGAGCTATTAAAGTGACCAGAAAGCTCAGGACCTAGGCCCAGAGAAAGAGAGTGATTTCAAAATATTATAGGCAGTGCCTCAAAGGAAAATATAGGTTAGGAACAGATTCAACAAGAACTCCCATAAGAGTTAAAGGGATAGTTTTGTGGGGTTTTTTAAAAACTTAAAAATAAATTTAAAAACTAATGAGAGCTACAGGTATAGCACCTTATCCAAAAAGATAGCTCCCTGAAAATCAGAATTGACTGAATAGAAGCTGATGATTCCATGAAGCATCAAGAAGTGTTAAAAAGAAAATTAAAAGACTGAAAAAAAAATAGAAGAAAATAATAGATATCCCATAGCAAAATAGCTCCACCAGAACATGGTTCAAGAGAAGTAATTTATGAATCAATTGGACTACCTAAGAGGTAAGAGAAAAGAGAGAGAACTTAAGACATCTTTAAAGAAATAAAACTGCCCAGATTTCTTAGAACTGGAAGGAAAAGTAGAAATTGAAAGAATCCACCAGTCACCTGCTAAAAGAAACCTCAGAGTAAAAAGGCCCAGAAATATTATAGCCCCAATCCAGAACTGCTATGCAAATGCTGTAAGCAACCAGAAAGAAAGGATTCAAGTACCGAGGAGTTACAGTCAGGATTACAGAAGATTTAGCAGCCATCACTTGAAAAGAGTGGAGAACTTGGGATATGATTTTCCACAAAGTGTAAGCTTACAATCAAGAATAACTTAGCAAATAATCCTTCTGGGGCAAAAATGGATCTTCCGTGAAGTAGAGGATTTCCAAGCATTCCTAATAAAAGACCAGAATGAGTAGAAGGGAAGAGGAAGGAAAAATTATCTCACTTCAAGTTCACAAGTAGAAGTCTATAACAAGGAGAAGGGAGTGGATAACACTTAAACCAGCCCTCATCTGAACTTTGCCTAGGAGGAAATAATATACATACAAGAACAGAAGAATAAATACTTACAGAATTAAAATAACAAGCTGGAACGGAATCTATTATGTTTCTGCTGAAGTTTAAAAAAGGGGTTGAAAACATAATCTCAGACAAAACAATGGCAAAAATAAACTTAATTAAAAGAGATAAACAGGAAAACTCCTTTTTACTGATATGAACTACAGTGACTGAGTAGAAATATTAAACATACACCAAATGGCATAGCATCTAAATTCTTGAATGAAAAGTTAAATGAGTTACAGGGAGAAATAGTAAAATTATAATAATGGGGAACCTCAGTTTATCAACCTAAAAAAGAAATTAAGGAAGTAAATATAATTTTAGAAAAGTTAGATATGATAGACCTCTAGAAACTACTGAATAGAATTGGAAGGTGTATACCTATTTCTCATCTGTGATGGAGCCTTCACAAAACTTAACCACGCATTAGGACATAAAAATCTCAAAACAAATGCAAAGAAGCAGAAATATCTTTTTCTGACCATAGTACAATATGATTATATTCAATAAATGATCTTTGAAACAAAGATTAAAAATTAATCATATGCTAAATAACATAATTCTAAAGAACGTTTGCTTCAAAGGATAAATCATAGAAACATTCAATTTCAAAATACAAAGGAAGGTGACCTAACAGTACCAGATCTTAAACTATATATACAGAGCTGGTGAACTCAATACATATCAAGGCATAATTCTTTTAGGACATCAATAATAGGGAGAATTTATTTTGCTTGACTATCCATGTTTTTGTAATGGGTTTTGATTTTCTTGCTTTCTCAGTAGGTAGAATGGAAGATTAGGAGAGAATTTGGAGCTTAAAATAAAATTGAACTTTTAAAAAGACAGTCAAGAACACCACAGTATATGTCCTTTTGAAAGGTCATCACTTCCAAGTGTATGTGTATATCAAGATACTCACCTGTTTTGTTTTGTTTGCAGCTGGGTAAATCAGTGGTGGCCAAAGTAAGAATTCCTGAAGGTACCATATTGACAATGGATATGCTCACCGTGAAGGTGGGTGAACCCAAAGGATATCCTCCTGAAGGCATTGCCAATCTCATTGGCAAGAAGGCCAAAATGAACATTGAAGAGGATGATACCATCACAGAAGAAGCAATAGAAAATTTCTCCAAAAAAATAAAATCTTAAAGAAAAGCATCATTTATTGAACTCCTACCTCCCCTGTCTGAGTTTTGGGTGACAGATTAATCAGTACATGGAGAATGAGTGAATGATTGGAGAAAGTGGGCTACGTAAGCTCTCACCAAGTAATTGGCACATGAGTGAAAGAATGGCCTTCACAAACTACTCTCCTATGGCTCCACTTACCATTTCTATAACTTTCTAAATCAAAAAGGCCCATCTCTGGCCACCACTCCCTTACAATGTTGTATTCCCTGTTAGAATGTGAACTCCTTGAGGAAAGGGATTCTGTTCTGTTTTTGTATATCCAGAGCTTATCATAAGGCTCACACATGTTAAGATTTAATAAATTATTTTTCATTCATTTGAGTTCTCTGGCATCACATGACGTCTTTCTTTGCCTCCCACAAAATTCATTTCCTTTTATATGACTGGCTCTGTATTCCTCACTTCGGTTCCATTTAGAGCCTCATGGTTCTTTTATCTATCATGCATGTCAAATCCAAATTATACCTGAGTAGGAATTCCCTCTACTATATTCTCAAAAAATTGTCATACATCTACCCCCAGTGAGAGAGAACTCAATCTTCTCTTAATTGTTTTTTGTCTGTTAATTTTTTAAATTTTATTTATTTTCAGGGTTCCACAATCACTACCATATAACCTAGATTTTTTTTTCCTCCCTGCCCCTCCTTCCCTCCTCCCCCCTCCTCCCACAAGACGGCATACAATTTTATATAGGTTCTACACATACATTCCTATTAAATACATTTTCACCATCGTTGTGTTGCATAGAAGAATTAAAATGAATGGGAGAAGCCATATAATAAACCAAAACGTAATACAAAAGAAAATGATCTGCTACATTCTGCGATTGAATTCCATAGTTCTTTCTCTGGATGTGTAAGGCATTTTGCCTTAAAAGACCATTGGGAATTTTTTAAGTCCTTGCGTTGCAGTGAAGTTCTGAGTCTACCAGAAAAAATCCTTGCAAACTGTGGTTGTTGCTGTGTACACAGTTCCCCTGGTTCTGCTCCTTTGACTCAACATCAGTTCATATTAGTCTTTCCAGGCCTCTGAAGTCTTCTAGTTCACCATTTCTTACAGCATAATGGTATTCCATTACATTCATATACCATAATTTATTCAGTCATTGTCCAGTTGGTGGGCATCCCCTTGATTTCCAGTTTTTGGACACCACAAAGAGAGCTGCTATAAATATTTTTGTACATGTGGGACCCTTTCCCATTTTTATGATCTTCTGGGGATATAGTCCTAGAAGGAGTATTGCTGGATCAAAGGATATGCACATTTTTGTAGCCCTTTGGGCATAGTTCCAAATTGTTCTCCAGAATGACTGGATCAGCTCACAGCTCCATCAACAATGGATTAATGTCCCAACTTTCCAATTTTCCCACAACTTCTCCAATATTTGTCATCATCCAGTTTTGTCATGTTAGCCAATCTGATGGGTGTGATGTGGTATCTCAGAGTTATTTTTATTTGCATCTCTCTAATCAATAGTGATTTAGAACATTTTTTCATATGACTATAGAATATCTTTAATTTCTTCCTCTGAAAACTGCCTGTTCATCCTTTGATCATTTGTCAACTGGGGATCTTAATTGTTGAGGAAATTTTTCCATAAATTGAGTTGAACAATGAAACATGTAGTATCATCAACATTGTAACATGGCAACCAGAAAGACTTCATTAATAACAGCGTAATGTATTGAGAATTAGGACCAGACGAACCTTACCCCTCATAATACTGAACGTACAGTTTGTTGTAGAAATACAACTCAAAACAGCAGGGAAGAGACTGAGTTGCTCCCATGGTAGTCATATACCAGAAGCCTGTAACTACTATAGGGGTGGGACTTTGAGGAAGTCTGATACCACCACAGTACCTTGTGAGTGAAGCCTGAAGTCAAAGGACGCTCAGGTCTCAGCCTATTGGAGCTATAGAACATGATAAAAACCAATTCCTAATAAGTGACTGCAAAAGAAAATGGAGATAAAATCTAGACACGTGGGCAGCATCCTCCAGAAGTCTACAAATGAGCATAGTCTCCATTTTCCTGTTACGGAAGACAAAACCAACTTAAGTAGGTGACTACATGAAAAAGACAGATGAACTGATGCACTCAACTCGTCTCAGGACCCTCCAGGAGTCCTGAAGGCACTCTCCAGTATCCTTTTAGAGCTACCAACCAACATGAGGGGATAAAACGGAGTGTGCAAGAAGACGGTACAAGCATCGATGTGGCTGAGTCTTCCAATTCATCAACGTTTATTAAACACTTAATTGTATACCAGACTTCGAGCTAAAGAGTTAAAAATACAAAGAAAAAGCAAAAATAACTAAATCTCAAGGAGATTAGTTTCTAATAGTAAGACAGCAGAGAGAACAAGAGAGTACAGAATAGATGGAAGGTAGACTCAAAGGGAAAGTTGGAGGGTCTGAGGCCACCTGAGGTCTGACATCTGGTTGGGACTCGTTAGGACCATGCCAGGGACAAAGCCAACTGCCTGCAGGTGAATGGGCAAGGAGAATAAGACAGATGGAATTCAGGTCAGAGAGCCACCAAGGGGTGAAGGCAGAAGGCAGGGACTGAAGCTATGGCTATATTACTGGATGCAAGAGAAAAAATACCTTTTGACAATATGTAATATACATATTATAAAACACTAAAAATCATCGGAACAAATGAAATTTTCTTTAATGTAATAACAGTAACTTTCCAATATCAAGAACGAGCATGTTCAGTACTAGAGTTGCTAGAGAGAACTCTCCAGTGAGACCAGGGTTTAAGCATTCATTAAGTTGTTTATTATTACAACCTACTATTATTTTTAGGACACGACCACCTTTCCAATCACCCAAGTTATGGCCTCGAAGTTATCCTTCACTACCCATCCTCCTTCACCCCGTGTAGTCAAATCAGTTGCCAGTCTACAAATGCTAGTATTGTAATAAAACAAAGTAAACAAATCGATGGAATAAACATTAAGAAGAAATTAAAGTATCGCTAGTTACTCTTTCCCTTGGTGACCTCACCAGCTCTCTTGGAGTCAATGATCATTTCTATCCAGGAGATTCTCAGATTTATACATCTAGCCCATAGGTTCCCAAAGAGGGTGATACTGCCCGCTATGGGGGCACTGGAACAATCCAGGAAAGGCAGTAGTAGTTTTAGGTTGCAACTGAGGGGGTGGGGAGGGGGGCGGGAAGAGAAGCATAAGAAAAGAGTAAAAGAAAATTTTGAAAAATAATTTGTACATGTTTCATCTGTTGTGTAACAGACTTAAAGTCATAGTGATTATATTATTTTCCAAATAAACACACAAAATTCACATTATAGCTGATCAGTAGTCGAGTCTACCGACAGGTCTTAACAAACACGTGTTGGTCAGAATGCTGGACGTTGTCAGGAAAGTCCAGCATGCATCAGCAGGAATATATGAGTGTAATGACTTGTTGTTTACAATATGATTATTACGCAGTTATATGATGCAATATTGCATGATCAAAATTTCAATGCAGGAAAAACTACTAATTCACAATAAATTATTAAATTTAAAATGTCATTTTAAAAAATTTATATTTTCTTGAAATGATGCAAAAGAAAAACATTAAAGGGCTAAAGAAAGTAGATTTCCAAGGGGGTACTGAGTAATTTTTTTAAAGGGGGAAGTGGGCCTAATAAGTTTGGGAACCTCTCATCTAGCATGTGTATTATGTGTGTGTGTGAGTGTGTGTGTGCCGTTCTCCTAAGCTCCAACCCTACATCAGTAATTAAAGATTTTACATTTTACAAACTCAACTCTCATGACCTACACCTGAAACAATACACCACACATGGGGATGGTCAAATTTTGCTCTCACCATGACACACAAGTGTTCCACTTCCATGAAGGGTAGAATTCTGAAATGATTTTATCTGACCTCATCTTCTTATTCCATCCTTACCTATGCTTCGCTCCTAAACCTCTTTTTTTATTTCTCACTATGACCATTAAGCTCCCTACCCCTCAATATTCTTACAAGCCTTTGTTTTGTCTTCATTTACCCCTTCTCAATTTTGACTGCATAATTAAATAGTTGAACATTACATTATCCTTTACTCGAGATCCCAGATCCCCGTTTCCTGTCGCCATGGATTCTTTGCCACACTTCAATCCTAGCTTGTCCCAATATCAACTTTCTTGGCAGCTACTACTACTCACAGGCTGATGAATGGGGCCAAATGAAGTTACAGCATGATGATGACTGGGTGCACTTCCGATTTACAAATTGATGTTATCTAATGTCAATTATCAATCTGTATCTAATATGTCATTATCTGTATCTCTATCTAGCAATCTCTAATCAATATCATTTAAGTCTAATAACCCTTATTGCTGCAAGGCAGTCTTTCTAGGCTGTCCTAGTTGAACCTCTACTGTGTTCAGCACAGAGACTATTCTAAACCTTTTTCCTTTCTCACTCTTTCCATACCACCACCTCCCTCCAGCCTCTAGTAGAGGATGTTGCTTGGTGTTTTCCTTAGAAAATAATGACCAATTATTGTGAGGTCTCTTTTTTCCTCTTTCCTTTGTCTCAAAACTCTTGACATAAACCTTGTTCTCTTGTCGCTTACTTAGTCTGGTCTCAGAAGTGTCCCTTTCCTTTACCAAGGACAACCCTTCTCCTTGCACTGTTGACCACCCTACATTCTCTCCTCTGCCAGATTGCCCCTCCAGTCATCCTTTCTCTCTCCAGTCTCCGACCTCTCCCTCTTCACTGGCTCCTCCCTTCCTCATCGACTTCAGCCTGGCTTCTGACCTTTCCTCAACTGAAATTGATCTCTCCAGAATTACTAACTCTCAGTTGCTAATTCTGGTCACTTTTTCTTAATCCTCATATCATTTTTTCCCTTAACTTCTACAGCATCTAATACTGTTGATCACCTAAATAATCTCTCATATTGGCATTTTTTTATAATATTGTTCTCTCTAGGTCAGGGGTGAGCAACCTACAGCCTCGAAGCCATACATGACCTTCTGGGTCCTCAGGTGCAGCCTTTTGACTGAGTCCAAGTTTTACAAAACAAATCCTTTTATTGAGGGGATTTGTTCTGTGAAGTTTGGATTCAGTCAAAAGGCCACACGTGAGGACTGAGAGGGTCGCATGTGGCCTTGAGGCTTCAGGTTCTCTACCCATACTCCAGGTTCTGAACACTCCTTTTCAGTCTTTGGTTGGATAAACTTCCATATGCACCCTCAGGCTCTCTGTGATAATGACCTGCAGATCTAATCTCTCTTCTGAGTTCCAGTCCCACATCCAAACCATTTTGAACTGGATGTTCCCTAGGCATCTTGTGCTCACTTTGTCCAAAAACATAACTCAAATCTCTTTTCTTCTAAACCCATCCCTCTTCAGAACTTCCATGTTTCTTTTTAGGACATGACCAGCTTTCCAGTCATCCAAGTTTACAACCTCTGGGTCATCCTTCACATCTCATTCTCCTTTCACTCCATGTGAATTCATTTAGAAACAGCTGCCGAGTCTTGTTGATTCTGCCTCCAAGACATCTCTTACATCCATCCCCTTCTCTTCAGTCACACAGTCACTGCCTCCTTGTGACCCTCAACATCTCTCCCCTGGACTATTGTGATAGGTGTCCCTCTCCTTCAAGTCTTCTCTTTCGTCTTTCACACAGCTGCCGATGGTATTCCTAAAGCACCAGTCTGACTACATTACTCTTCTGCTCCCTATTATCTCTTCTATTTGACCTCCACAATTTGATTTCTACGTACCTTTACAATCTTATCAGGCATTACTCCCCATCATACCCTTTAGTGTGCTGCCACTTCTCATCGTAGTGACATCACATCCCTTGTATCCCTTTTCTTAGGCTGTGTGCTTTGTTTCTAATATATTTCCTACTCAGTTCCCCCTCTTAGAATCCCTAGATCCCTTCAAAGATCAGCTTCAGGGCTACCTCCATCATAACGCCTTTCTGGATCTCCACAGTTACTTCATCTCCCCTGCAAAATACCTCATATTTTATCTTATAGTTATTTTATACCTATTAATGGTCCAAAACTTATGAAGATGACCCAGATAGGTTACAGGATTGTATGGGTCACTTACCTTATTTGTGGCTCATCTCTCAGCTTGCTACTTGATTTGGTCTCATGCATACTATCATTCAGTGTTATGGGGTAATCTAGAGGTATGTTTGGAAATTTTCTCATTAGGGACAGAGACAGGAACTGGACCTATGATTTCACTGGTATAGAGAGTTCCCAGGTAAGAAATCCATCAGCAGATACCCTGCAAATCAGTCCTAGAGAATTGACTGGGCCAGAGAGATCATAAAAATGAGCAAGGTCCCACATGTACAAGAATATTGATAGCAGCTCTCTTTGTGGTGGCCAAGAACTGGAAATCAAGGGGATGCTCATCAACTGGGGAATGGCTGAACAAGATGTGGTATATGAATGCAATGGAATACTATTGTGCTATGAGAAACGATGACCAGAAAGACTTCAGAGAGGCCTGGAAGGACTTACATGAACTGATGCTGAGTGAAATGAGTAGAACAACCACAGTGTGCAAGGAATTTTTCTGGTCGACTTAGGCCTTCACAGAAATGCAAGGACCTAAAACATTCCCAATGGACTCGAGGCAAAATGTCATCCACATCCAGAGAAAAAGCTATGGAGTTGGATCGCGGAATGAAGCAGAATATTTTCTCTTGTGTTATGTTTTCTTTTGTTTTAGTTTTTCTCATGGTTTCTCCCATTCATTTTAATCCTTCTATGCAACATGACTAATGTGAAAATGTGTTTAATAAGAATGTATGTGTAGAACCCATATAAGATTGCATGCTGTCTTGGGGAGGGAAGGGGAGCAAATCTAAGACTTATGGAAGTGATTGCAGAAAATTGAAAACAAATAAATGAATAACTTAAAAAATTTTTTTAAAAAGAGAATTAGCTGGGCCATTGAGAGGTTAAATGATTTCCCCAGGGTCACACAGCCAGTATGTTAGAGGCAGGATTTCAACCCAGGTCTTCCTCATTCATTATTCAACATCTCTATCAATCAGCTAAACTCAGAGCCCCCACCAGTTCAGGAATTTTTTTTAATAAACTGGAGAAACTTTTTCCTAATAGTAATTAAACCCTTCATCTCTTAGGATAAAATAAATATTAAGGTGGCTGAATGTACAACTTATTAACAATGAAGTCAATAAGAGACAGATAATTATCTACAATATTTTAGCTGGGAGAATAACTGCCCGAGTTATCTCAAACCTCCAGTAATAGCAGATGACTTCACTTCTGAGAAGAGTTTTATGCAATTTAACTTACAGTCAAAACAAAATCTCCTCTCAAAAATTCTCTTCATATTCTTCACAAGATAAAAGTTAAAACATTTTCATAAAGAAAAAAGGGACATCTCCTTTTTCTTTATCTTCACGAATTTCTTTCCAGTTATAACTCAAAACTGACAGTTAAAACTGACATTTCCACAACGTCCCATTTGGCTCTTAAAGCTACATTAATGATAACTATAATTAACAAGAGGTTCTATTTATGCATGCGTATGTTGTAAGCTCCTTTAGGATAGTGACTTTTTAATTTTATCTCCGTTTCCCCAATGTCTAGCATAGTGCCCAGCATAATAAGCACTTTACTGAATGTTTATGTATTGATTGGTATAAGAAAAATAACCTAACAATTAGAGCTTTCCAGAAGTGAAATGATCTATTTCCAAGTGTAATAAGTTTCCCATCGCAGAACTTCTTCACGTGGAGATTAGATGTTGAAGAGAGTATTTGTATTTACATATAAATTGGACTAGATGATTTCTGAGATCCCTTAAAAACCTGAGTTGACATGATTTTGTACCTTACATTTTACTGTTTGCAGAGGCATCATCATTGATAATATGCCACAAACTACCTACATGTACTGTCTATCTGTTGATCGTTGGTTTTAATTACTTGTAATTTTAATTCTTCTGAGAGCGTTGTACCATGATTCCCAACTAAAAGATAACCTGGAGAAAATTGGTGATTTCATTCAGGTGACTCTTTGCATCTGATTACAGTTTAGAATAACTAGAAAAAAATCATATAATTTTCTAACTGCAATTTCATCGGATCCAGACCTATCAGTCATGTCTGGCTCTTTGTGACACCATTTGGGATTTTCTTGGCAAAGATACTGGAATGACTTGCCATTTTCTTCTCCAGCTCACTTTACAGATGAGGAAACTGAGGCAAACAGCATTGAGTGACTTGCCCAGGGTCACACAGATAATAAGTATCTGAGGCCAGACTTAAACTCTGCAAGATGAGCCTTCCAGACTACAGGCCCAGTGCTCTATCCATTGCACCACCTAGCTGCCTTATCTAGGCCTAGTTAGCTTATTATCCATTTCCAGTATTTTTCCAAAGCACAAAGGGTGATAAACTAATGTGTTTAAACTAATGTTTATTATGTTTAAATTAATGTGATAAACTATAAATATAGTTTAGGAAATATGAGCTTTTCATACCCTTTATTTGTGAGTTGGGGCTATCTATGATTCATTGTTGTCCCATAGTCATCTAAGTGTCCAACCTTTTGCTCATGAACTCATTACTCTACATCAGGTTTGACTGGTACTCAGTCTAGAGACATTGTCAGTCCCCAGGACCATACTTGAAGCCTTTCTGAAGCCCCAGTAAAGTCTGGCTTTGATGCTTTATCATGGTGTAGAGTACTGGACTTGGGCTTCCTAGAACACGTCTCTGGATCCTGCTTTGGCACGTTGGGCTTAGCCAGAAAGTCTTCAGTTATGGGCCCGACAATAGGCTATATGTTGTCTGAAGTTGTCAGATGATGAATTTTCTTGATTGTAAAAACTAACAAAGTGTTAGTGGGATCAAAGATTTGGTGCTAGAGGGATCTTAGCAATAGATGATTTATCTAATCCAGGGGTCAGCAAACTATGAGCTGTCAGGGACCACATCTGTTCTGCCCTTTGTTTTTGTGCTGACCCATGAGCTAAGAATGATTTTTATATTTTAAGTAAAGTTTTATTGTATTTTAAAATGGATAAGCCCTTCTTAGCTCTCAGGTTCTTGCATGCGAAAAAAGGGCTAGTGAGCCCTTGAAACCTGAACCCAATTTATTTTTACTGAGGAGGAAAACAAGGCTCAGGGATGTTGTGACTTTACCAACATCACACAAGTAGTAAATAGCAGAATCAGGTTTGGAACTAGATTCTCTGCCTCCAAATCCAGCACTAAACCAATTTCAGCCAATGTGAATGAGTATGGGTGGCACAATGGATAGAATACTGGGCCTGGAGTCAGGAGGACTCATCTTTCTGCATCCAAATCTAGACACTAGCTGTGTGACCCTGGACAAGTCATTTTAACGCTCTTTGCCTCAGTTTCCTCATCTGTAAAATGGGCTGGAGAAGAAAATGGCAAACCACTCCAGTATCTTTGCCAAGAAAATCCCAAATGGGATCGCAGAGTTGAATTTGACTGAACAAATGAAGGAGAAAATAAATGTCATGAGTACTTAATTCCCAAGAGAGGTAACTATAGAAAACATGCTGATTAGCCTTTTACCTGTCAGTTTAAAGGTACAACCTGAAAGGAGACAAAGAGAACTAACACGTAACATTTAGGGAGTGTTATGTATTGCTGTCGTCATCATCATCATTTCATCGTTGTCATTATCCTGCATTAGATGAAGAAAAAGAAAGGCCCAGACTATTGTTAATTCATTATTTGATTGTGTACTTTGTGAATTCAGGTCCTTCCTTCCTTCTGTCCATTTATTGGGTTCCCTGCTTTTTGGTTACTGCTAGTGGTATTTCTACTAAAAAGGTGGGCAGAAGAAATGAAAGGAGATGAAACTGAAGCCAGACAATTTCCCTCCTGGTCAACAGCTCTGACAAATAAATGGTTCAGTGGGGAAGGAGGTTGAAACCATGGACTAAGATGAGGTTTGGGGTTCATCTGCCTATAGTCTCACTCCTTCCCACAAGCAGAAGCATTGACTGAGGAGTTGGAAACAGGGAAGAAATATTAACTGGGACATTGTTTAAAAGACTAGTCTTCAAAATTCTTTGAAATTAGTCTTCTCTGTGATAGTTAGAATTGGTGGCCATTTCTGAAACAAAAAGAGGTATAGATTGCCAAGGAAGTTACCCAGATTCTCAGATTCACCTCTATCTTCTTTTCCCCTTGTGTAAGACAGCTTGCCGCTGCTGTCTGTCCTTTATTCTTGAAGAGGACCATGCCATCAGTCAGGTGATGCCATGACAGGTAAGTGAATTGGATTTAAGTGAGGCAGGGCTGTGCAAAGTCACCAGCCTCACTTTCTCCTCCAGAACCATCTGGGCCCAGTGGTGAGATACAGATCAGGGCTAGAGATGGCCCTGGATGCAGTAGGAGACCTCGGCCTCTTTAAGCTGAGGTCTTTAATAGGTCTCAGTTTGACTGAAGCAATGCCCAATGAGTGATTAAGGCCAGGTAAGAAACGAGGTAGAAAATGGCCACTTTTATATAATCAAAAAAAAGTTAATCTGGAAGGGGAAAACTCTTAGGGTTTCTGGCCAAAACAGAAATAGTTTTAAGTAGAAGATGGAGGAAAACAGGCTAGAGGAAGTGAGAGGAGCCTTCACAAAGGACCAGACAAGTGTGTGGGGCTATGGAGTATATACAGTGGAGGTCCAGCCACCATAGTAAGGACAGATCCTATGAAGTTGGTACTTTTGATCCTACAGCTGAGACAGAGACACACTCTGCCTAACCTCCTTTTCCCAGATAAATTATGGCTTATCTATTCACTTTAGACTTCCTTGCTTTTTGGAGGGCTTGGGCAGTGTTAGACTTTGTTCTAACACATACTTTTGTTCTTAAGTTTTTAATATGTGACTAAAAATATTGGCCCACATAAACCAGAGTTGTTTTATTTTACTTACTTATTACTTAGATCTAGAGATAAGATAGGGAGGGGCAATTTCCAAAGAGACTGTTTGTTCAAGCTGGAGTTGGACAGGTGTTTAGACAATTAGGGAATTGTAAGAAGGCTGGTATTAAACCAAGGTAACCCCAGTAAAATTTGTGTCTCTAAAAGCCATAGAAATGAACAAGCTTGGAGGGGACAGCCATTTTATCATTGGGATTAGAAAAAAAGCCATGACCAGGCATGTGCTGAAACCAGCTCTCACAGGTTTGTAAGAGCTGATTGTTAAATGAGCATTTACGTCTCAAAAATCAGAAATTATTACAAATTAGGGCTTGATTTATCAGTTGTCTAGATTTAAGAAAGTGTTAGCAATGCAGATTAAACTTAAAACTGTGTGCGCATACACCTTTCCCCCCTTGAATAGGCAGGTTGTTACACATTTACCAGCATACCTCTGTATTATTGCTTCATAATCATTGCTTGAGCTCATCAGGAATACAGTCATCACCAATAAATGATGCTTTAAGGTTTGCAAAGTGTTCTAGGTGAGTCTCACAACACCCCTAAGCATTCCTCTGGGAAGAAAGGGAGATGGAGTTGGTGGGAACCTCTGCTCATGGACAGGTTGCCTGAGCAGGCACAGATAAATTCTCTGGTTCAGGGGTTGATGACTGACCAGCACCACCGGATAGACAATCTAGCATGACTGATTCGGTTTTACTGGATATCAGGTCGATCAGATGTGGTAAGTTTTCCAGGCCCTTTTGAGTTCTCTCTTGTATTCTCCCCTGAATTTACTGCCTCATTAAAGCATTTAGAAACCTCTGTTTTCTCCATGCCTTCCTCATATTAATTAGCTTGGAAATGACCAGCTGCCTATTCTTTGAAGCGATTTCCCCCACCATTGGCAGCACGCTGGCCGAATGAAAGCAAGCTGACATTCAGAAGCAGGAGTGTTAGTGATTCATATTTTTAATCTTCCAATTTCTGAAAATACAATTTCTTTTTTTCCTCTTCAAAATGGGTTCTTTTTTAATTAAAAATTTAATAACCATTAACAAAAACAAATAATCAAACATACAAATAAGAAGTAAAACCTTACATAAAACCCTTAGCATTTTAACAACAGAGATACAAAGAAATCAACAAATGAGAAGCAAACAAAAATACTTGTGCTCTGTGTCCCTTTTCAAGTTCATTGTGGTCTTTCTTTTTCATTATGTTTTCCATGGACCTCTAGTCTGGCTGTGCTGAGCACCCCCACTATTTGATATTTTTCCATATGTCTCATATTGAGCTTTTAATGGCACTATACTATTCCTTTATCTCAGTGCCCCATGATGAATTCAACCATTTCCCAATCACTACACATATAATTGTTTCTAATTCATTGTCATTACCAATGGGGCAGCTAGGAATATTTTTATACCAATATTTGGTCATTTTTTCCCCTTTTATGATACTTTTAGGACAAAATACTAGAAACATCATCGTTTGAAAATACTTGTGATTCATTGTATATTTCCATATTGCAATTCCAAAATGTGTATAGGCCTGTCCACAATGCGTTAAAATATTCTAATGGGAGGCACCTTAAAAATTTCCCACCATTATTGATACATTGCATTCTTCTTGTAAGACTGTAAAATTTTCATTTACCAATTTTACTGCAGAATGATTAGGTGCACACACATGTAAAATGTAAATACTTTAAAAATAAACCTTTTAGCATAACCCAATGTCCTTGTTTCCTTCTTTAATGCTTTCTGATTCAGATTCAACCCCATCTCCCTCCAGCTTTTCATGATCTGTTGGTAAACGGTAAATTTGGGACCATGTTTTTTTTTTTCATTTGGAATTATCTAAGTATTTTTGGATAAAATGTGTTTCCAGATAGATTTTTTTTAAAAAAAACTCTTCAACGACTTCCTCTTTTCTTATTAAAGGATTTTATCCATTTACATTGTTACAGTATAATTGTCAGATTTTCTCTTTTTCAGTAAGTAATTCCATTGGAAGAATTTCTTATTTATATTTTATCTATTAGCTCAAAATTTAACAACTCTTCTCAGAATGAAAGTTCTTGCCTTATCTTAATATCGCAGATTTCTTTAACTTGGACTTCCATTTTATCAGTGATAGCTTGCTTCTTCCTTGTTCCCCCCAGGTTACTCCCTTTTTTTTTTCTTTCAGTTTTCCTGAATCAGTCAACATTTAGGAATTTAGTCAATGTGATGCTCTGAGGATTCTTACATTTGATTAGCAACTGGTTGATTTTGATTTGAGAATTACGACTTCTTTTAAGTCCTCACTGTTTCAATGTCTAGGCATATTTATTCTTTGAAGACTTCCTTATTCTGTAAACTTTTGAAAATATCTTTTTTTCAGATACTCATCTTTGGCTTTCACAGAGCGTTTTGAGTTTTACTGGGGATATAATTCTTGGTTCATAACCCATCTTCCTTATTTTTGTTAGGTGTCATAATCAGAATTTCTAATCATTTCTTACCAACCTTGAAAATTCTGCTCTGATCTTGGTTACTTTTCTAAGCTTGGAATTTCCTTTTCTCTCTTCCCTCTTCTATAACTGTACTGTTGGAGTTTAATGTGTCTAGGTAAGTTAAATATTGAGTTCTTCCAAGTTGGGGTTCTGTGAATTCTTGCAATTTGTATTTTGCCATTTGCTTGACAGTTATGGGAAATTTTCTTTGATCAGTCAGACAGAAAGATTTTAATATCTGAGAACTTATGTTTTGAAACTATTCTGCTAATTACTTACTACCTCTGTGACCTTGGACAAGCAACTTAGCCTCAAGCTCTGGGTCTCAGTTCTTTCGTTTATAAATTGGGGAGATTCAACTACATAATATTTAAGGTTCATGCCAGCCATAAATCTATGAATTCTATGATTTGCTAGAATATGGTATTCCAATTAAAAAAAATTATTATTGGATGTCAGTGGCCCCAAGATTGCTGTGTACTGTGATATGTCTTCCAGATCTACCATCTAAATTTGTCTATTATTTTCCCAGTAATTTGGATAATTCAATTCTTTTTAAATATATATTTCCGATTGCTCTTTATCGCGTAAGATTTCATTTTTCATCGTAGTAAAGTCTTTTCTTGATGGTTTTCTATAAATTTCTTGACATCATCTGTTGTATTCAGCACAATATCATCCACAAATAGTACCACCTAAAGGATCTTTCTAACCATAGGAATTCCTTTTCCGTTTAGATTATGCTCAGGATGTCCGCCATTATCATTGTGAACACCTTCTGTATACTTTTTCTTGTTTTATGCCTCAATTCATATTAATAATCAGAAAGTCATAGAAGAGAATTATCTTTGTGGTTTCATCAATCCCAAGAACATTAACCATACCTTCTTGATTAGATCATCAATCACTCAAAACAAAGAAGCATAAAAACCAATAAAGACTAAGTGGATGAAGAATGACTAAATGTGACATGCAGTTAGATGGCCAGTTCATTGAACTAGTCCATTAGTACATATATCTGAAGTAGGCACTATGGATAGACAATGAGTTGGGTCTAGACAGTTGGGAGAAGTGAGTGGGTTGGATTGAACTTGGGAAGTTTTGTAATATTTGTCATGATCTCAAGTTGCTTCCAAACACAAAACCCCATCTTCTTAACACAATTATTCCCCCAGTGATGACATGCTGTTGTGACTCCTGGAACACTACATGTAACCCAAAAGACAATGGAGGGATGAATGATGGGTACAGTGGGTTGCATCATATTTCCTTTGATCTAGCATGTAGCATAGGTACATGGCAAGTGGCAGGGACAGATAAATGGTAGACTTTATATTGCACTGATATCTATGAAAGATAATAAGTCCTTTAGGTCTTTAGCATATTGGATGGATTCTCTGTGGAGGTTTTATGGGAGAACATGGATCATAACTGCACAGAAAAAGAAGGCATGAGTTTCTCATTTTCTGTAGCATTGGGAGCAAATTGATAAAATCACAAATCTCTATATTGGTCACTTTTTTTCATTATTCTCTAACTTTTTTTTAGTATGTTTTAATTCTAACTTGAGTTGGCAATTTTGCTTTCTATAATCTTTGATTTAGCTTTGTGGCATTCTTGCCAGTGTTAATTCTTCCTTAACTTCTTTGAATATGTGATTTCTCCATCTGAGACCTACCTCTCACTATCATGTCTTTTTTCCATTTGCATTGTTTCTTCAGAAAATTAATTTTTATTATTTTGGCAACTTACTTGGTTCATTTTAGGTTTTGCTTGATCTTTATTTTCTTATGTTATTTTAAAGTCATTTTTTTCTTTCAGATTTTTTTTTTGGTGGGGGAGGGAGAGGGCATCTGAGGAAACTTTCACTTTACAATCTTGACAAGAAATCCAAAGCTGGTTCTTAAAAATAACTTTGTACCATAGATTCTTACACATCAAATCAATGTCACCACTTTGATGATGACGATTTTCATCAAGTGTGATCACACCTTGTTTGATAATATTGTTGAGAACAGTTTTGAACTGGCAGTGTTCATTTGTTTAGATTTCTTAAGAAAAATGTAATTTTTTAAAAAGTCTCAGTGGTGAAGTAAGGTAGTACCAAAATGACATATAAGGCATGCTATGTCATTATGGGAAAAGGAAACATAGGGTCTATCCTTATCAAGCAGTGGTGGTCATTGAATGTTTTAGAACAAGTTGACCAGAAAACCAACCAGGATTCTTTTGACATAAAGTTTATGTTGTACAACTTTTTATTCAATAAAACAAGCATTTCTTCTTTGCAATGGTGCCTAGTTTCAGTGGGTTTTTTTCAGTGCTTTGTTTTCCATTGTGTTGATGGTAAGTGGACTGGAAACCATGCTATATGAAAATCAGTTGAAGGAACAGAGTATAATTAAGCTGGAGAAGAGAAGACTTCTGGAGAGTCAGGATGTCTGTCATTAAAGTATCTGAAGAACCGACGTATCAGATGGAAGAAGGATTAAACTGGTTCAGTTTGATATAAAGAACAGTTCCCTAACCAGAGCTGTCCAAAAGTGGAATGGGCTATTTTGTGAGCAGTGAATTCCTCATTATTGGAATTCTTCAAGCAGAGTCTAGATGACTACTTGTCAATGAGGTTGTAGAGGAAATTCCTGTTCAGTTACAGGTTGGTACAAGATGATCTCTGAGTTCTCTTCCAACTCTGAGATCCTGTGATTCCATGAAATTAAGAAGTTACTAGATTAAACAACAAAACCAAAAAAAAAATCCCCAACAATGTTCAGTCATTTAGTACTTGCTACTAAATACTGTAGACACAAATAATCTTGTTTCTTCAACTGCAATGGGAAAAATACAAAAATGTGCTAAAAATCTGTTATATTTACACAACCAGAGCTAGCCTCTGTGGCAGATCAGATGTAATCCCAAAACTTTCACTGTCTATTGACAATCTCCTAGACTGGTTGATATACAGCAGCACCCCACTTATCTGGTGATCACTCTTCCAGCAAACACACTCTTCTGGAACAGCTTTTAACCCAGAAATAAATGGGAAATAGATGAATAAAAGAAACCTCAGAGTGCAATATTTTTAAAGCCCATGCACTTTGCTCTACTCACTCCCTTCTTGGGAACAGAGCATATTTGTCTGCAATTCTTGCAAATTTACATGCAATACTCATTTATCTGTTTTCCCCTGGCAGACTTCAGTTCTACTTAGAAGATTTTAATTACAGAGCCTGGTGGTGAACAACAGAAACTCTGGACAGTTGATTAAAGTGGGGAATGGTATAGGAGAAGCAAACCTATTCACAGTGGAAATAAATGAGAATGGCAAACTGAGGCAACCCTGAGGGAGAAGTTATCTTTACAGCTAGTCCCCAACAGAGACACATCTCCCCACATTATAAAAGAGCACATTTTGTATATCATATACTATATAGCACCTAAAGCTGTCTGCAACAGCACAGCATCGTATTCCTGTTCAGGTATAGGCAGAAAAAAACAAACCTCTCAGCATCTCAACATTACTTAATGACATTAATGAGTCAAGAGACAGCTGAACAATCCATTAGAAGAGTATAGAAGTCTTTGGGAATTCAGGGAAAGGCAAAACTAAGCTTTGCACACATCAAAAAGTCCCTGAGGACATCACTTTAGTATATCACAGTACAATAACTGATGTTTTTAATGATGACCTGGAGTCATTAAGTCACTAAAAAGACTAAATTATGTTCAGTTTTCTCTGTTTCCTAAGGCAGAGAAAAGTTTAATACACTTTAGAAAGAATTCCATAAAAAAAGTATTAAAATTTGAACATTTCCTCACTTCAAGGGTTCAGCTTCATTTATCTGGAATAGTCATTAATGCAATATTGATTCATTTCCCATAGCTTCCTGATATATGACATGTGACTGCATATGTCTCATTAGTATCAAATTGGCACCATTATCTTTAAGAATTGGAAAAAAGAGAGAGAGCCTACAGTACCTAAAATTAAGGGGCAGTGCAGCTTAGTGGAAAGATTTAGAGACAGAGGACAGGAGTTCAAATCCCAGCTATGCTGGTTACTAGCTATGTGACCTTGCAAGATGTTAAGTCATTTAACTTTTCTGGGTCTCAGTTACTTAATCTAAAAAATAAGGGTAGGTGGACCAGATGATCTCTAAGTCCTATAATAGTTCTAAAGAGAAAGTTACAGTGGCCCCAGATTCTGCCACAACATAAAGTATTTTATAAATAATTTTCTTTTATAGAAAATCTAAGCAGTCCTTTCTAATAATGCATTATCTTCAAATTATAGGGTCTTTTTAAATGTGACTCTACATTTGTAGGTGCAATGATTAAATTTTTATCCATGCCAAACAATTTATTCTTCTCAGTTTATTTCCCTCTAAAGCGATAAGATAAATTGTTAAAATGAAGTTTTTTCAGGCATGCTACGTACACATATCTTCTTTTTATTTCATGTACATGTGTCTAGATAATGGTCACGGTGAAGAACTTTACAAGATCCATTTATTTTGTGTGCGTGTGTGAATGAAAAATCAGGGCTAACGATGTAGGAAGAGTTTTCTCATTAAAAATGATTTTTTAAAAATATGTGTAACCTCTTTCTCTTGTTTGGCTAAGGACTCTCCTCAGTTATAACTGTGAAAGATACCTCATCTGGATCTTATCTAATTTTTTATAGTGCAACCTTTATTAATATTCAAGGTGCATATCCATAAAAATGATTCTTTAACAAACGGCAGTAGCTCTGGGCAAATTTTCAGTTATACAAAATCAGATTTTTCTCTGTCAATATCAAAGGATTCTGCACAACATTAATTTTGGCAGCTATTAACATATGTACAGAAGAATTTCTGAAAAGAAATCAGTGGTTTTTTCCCTGCTTTTCAATTTCCTTTCCCTAGACTTACCAAATCTATTCTCAGTTGTATTTTGAAGTAGAAAAATCCAAATTCTCAGAAGAAGAAAAAAAAAAGAATGCAATATGTATTCCTCAGCAACACAGGAGTAAAGAGATTCTTTCAAAGTCAAGCCAAACCAAAGCTTAATTTCAGCCAATGGTGGAGAATTCAGCAGAGTTCAACGTACAACACTGTCATGAGGTGTTATGTTGGATGCACACAGAAGCTGAAGAATGTAGATTGACAGAAGGCACCACTCCATTCTCCACTGGACAAAGGGTGAATGAATCTCATAGTTCAGTCATCAACAGTCTTTTCATCATTTTTTCTCTCTCTAGTTCCTGCCGTAGCGTCTCAGCACTGTGTAAGAGTGAATGATATAATTGATACCAGGATTAATATAATGCAGGATTAGACATACATAGCAGCAATTTATACACTTAAGGGCATAGACTTATTTAAAAAAACACTTCTAGGGCTTAAATACTAACAGAATAGTATACAGTATCAGAAGATCTAAAGCAGGAAGGAAACCTGGAGATGATTTTTATTCAACTCCCCTATTCTATGAATGAAGAAACTAAGGAAGGCTGGCCCACAGGGCAAAGTAATTTGTACAAGGCTACACAGTAAATGACAGAGCTGGGATTGGAACTCAGGATATCTGACTCCAAATCCAGGTCCAAATCCTACTTGGAAAAACAACTGGTGTTACAAAAGAATTAATCTTTGAAAGTCTCAGAAACGTAAGAATTCAAGGCGCGATGGAAAGAGAGTTGAATTTGAAAGGAGGACAGAGGGTTCCAATTCCTACTCTTGTATTATGCGTGACCTTGAACAAATCACTTTACATCTTGGGACCGCAGTTTTCTCATCTGTAAGTAGCAGAGGTTGAGCTGGATTACCTCTTAGGTTCCTTCCAACTCCAATTTTAAAATCTTGTGATCTACAACCAAGCAGAGAGCCTATAGAAAATGGAGTCAAATCAGTTACAAGAGAGTAACATTCTAGATGGTATTCTACCATCACATTCCTTTCTTTCTTTCTTGTTTTTTCTTATTAAAAGGCTCTCTTTCTTTCCAAACTGAGATATATCTGAAATATTCTTGGGAGAACTTTAAGAATTCATCATAAAGTGTTTCCCTCCCCAAATCTAGGGGAGAAAAAGCAAATAAACAAGTATCATCTTCCATATGCAGATTAAATGCCTTTTCTTCATCTCCTGAGCCTAATAATCACCAAGGTAGATTTATCTTCATCAGCATTCCAGGTCACAAAGAAAAGGTGGGCTTCTTGGCAAGGATGGGAAAGAGAAAAGTTTAGTAATATGAGCGATTGTGGATGACTAAGGAACTCACTTTGCAAAGCTCTTACTCACTTCCGACAATTATAGGATCTTAGAATGCCATTATGAGGAAGGATCTGAGAGATGGTCTTGTTCAATTCCTTTATTGTATTTAGAAAGAACATTTTGTTGTTCATGTTAAAGAGAAAACTAATTGAGCAGATAGATATGTAAACTTTAACATTAATGTTTATATGCCATATACCTATAAAAGTTTGGTAGTTTCTCTTTCTATCCTCTTCTCTCTTAACTCACTTTTATATGTAGTTGTGAGGAAATTAATTTCCTAATTCTGCTTTCTTATCTTTGTGTTGCTTCATATAAATCTTTCCAAATTTCTTTATATTCCTCATATTTATTTTTATGAAATTGTAACTTTCTATTACATTGATATATCTTAATTTATATATTGATATAAGTTTTCACCTATTAATTGTTAGTTTTGAATAATAGCTATATTTTAATAGTTTTTTACCCTTTTTGATGACATATTTAGTGAACATTTCCAAGAATGAGATTATTGGATCAAAGAGTATGATTATTTTGGGAACTGCTAATATCATGCCAGATCACTTTCCAATTTGGAGTTCCACCAACAATGTGAATGTTTCTCTGCAACTCATTAAAATTGAGTTATATTACTTTTAGGTTTTGTGGGGGGGGGGGGTTTGTTTGTTCTTTTTTTTTTTTTGTCAATTTGATGACAAGGAAGTAGTACCTCAGTATACAGGATCATATGGTCATAGATTTAGAGGCAGAAGATACCTTGGAAGTCATTGAATCCAACTCCCTCATTTTACAAATGAGGAAGCCCAAAGATATTTAAATGATTTGCCCAGGGTCAAACATCTCATAAGTGTTTGAGGTTGGACATTTATTAATTTGCATTTTTTTTAGATTACTCACAAAGCAGAATAGATTAAAAAACTATTTCCATCAATATGTATATTATTCGTTATAAATTGTCTTTCTAGTCCCTTGATGAGTTATTCAGTGAGAGTGGGATATTACTTTTGAAAATGTCTTCCTAAGACATTTTCATATACTTAATTTCTATTGTTTATATTTGCTGCATTTCCCCAATGTATTATTTTCTTTTTAATGTTAATTATATTGGTTAATGTTATGTCTTTTTTTTAAAAAAAAATTTTCATGTAATCAAATTTGTCTACCTTTACCTAACAGTTTATTGACTGCAATATTCCAATGACCCTGTGAGCTCATCAATATAGTTACTCTTCCAGTGATGCAAAGTATATAGCCCATCCATGCCTGCCTGTCCAGTGCACTTCACCTATGTTCTCCCATAAATCTACTATATGAGTTTTACTCAGTGAACTGAGGCTTTCCTGGTATCCTCTTGACATTAAATTAACATATAGCTCATGAACTGTCCAATCGTTTATCTGATTGCCTCTCTTGCTATTTCTGGTCCTATATTTCTCAGATGTTATCATTTATACAAGTTCTTTGAATAATTCCAATGTATTTCATACTTCTCACGCCCACAATGGACCCCTCCATTGCCCTTTGGGTGAATCATTTTTGACTCTTTGGTGACTATAACACTTACCAAATAGTGAGTATGATACTCAGAGGCGTACATTAAAGGAAGGAAGAGAAGAGAACACACGTTTATTAAGCAACTATTAAGTACCAGGCACTGTGCCAAACCTCACAACCACATCCCTGGAAGAATGTTGGTATGAGAAAGATGGAACTTTGTTTCAGGGAACCTCTTGGGGGTCCCTGAAGATGGGAAATTTCCCAAAGGTGATCTATCCAGCTCTCTTCCTTCTGTTCAGCTTTGGGTCCCTTCATTGTCCAGTGGCCATTTCTCTCCAAGGTACATGTCCTCGGAGGGTTCACATTTAAGTGTTTAGAACAGTCTAGACATGATCCGCTTATTTTCTTTCTCTGTAGACAGCAAGTCAAACTCTTTTGAGCGATTATGAATCTCATTTAGAAGATTCTGTTGCTGCTCAGAATAATCTGCCATCCTGTTAAGAGACATTTTATAAATAAATTTACATTCTGTACTGGCTTTTCCTCTTGGTAAGGAGGTCATGTATACGCTGGCTGAGATGGTTTCTAGGTTCGTTTGGTTTCCTCTTTATGGCAATTGACATTAGTTATACTTGTTCAGGAAATGGTTATCATTGATGTTATTGTTCATTCCTTCTACCATTTCCCAGTTTTTGGTAGTAATAGTTTGTTAACAGGAAAGATTGAGGCTTTTTAATTGTATACTGTATATTTTTATTATTTCCTTTAGTTTGGGTTTAGATTTGAGAGAATTTGGGAGTGACTCCCATTTCCATAATGAGTTATTTTCAGTCTGGAAGAAGAGAATCAATTTCTTCTGATTTTTTTAAGTTAAGTGATATTTGCCACAACCCTTATTCTTTTCCAGAAGGAAGTGTATGTGTGTGACATGCACATTTGTGAGAGGCTTCTAAGTAGTCTATAAACCTTTGGCTCCTTTCATTTCTAATTCTTGAACCATAGTTTCCAAAATGTTCGTCATCATTCTCCAACACACAACCTTTGCATTAAGTATATGTTGAAAACTGTATGTTGATTTAATTTGGATGATTTCTTCAACTTCTTCCTATAATTTTTCTACCACCTCATCTTCTACAAATTATGTTAGCATATGAGCTTCAATTATTTTCAGAGTGGTCCTTTTTTGCAAATACTGAAATAAATATGAGATAAATGAATAACTTATGATAAGATGGTCCTTGTTGCCATGGGATACACAATAAAACCAAATCCATTAACTCTTTTATTTGCCTCTCTAAGGAGAAACAATAAGCCATCCTTCCATTTAATGTCAGCTTTTTTTTTGTCTTCTGATTTCATTAATAGTGAAAACATCAAGATGGGCATAATTTAATTCATCTATTCTACTATATATTGTAAAAACAATATCAAGTTTACAAACCAATAGCTAAGTTAATGTCTATGAAAACTGATCCTTGGAGTCCTCTATTCCCTTTTTCAATCACTCTGCAGAAAAAGGAAGGAGAGGGGACTAAGGGCCATTTTGTATTTGTTTCTTTGTCTCAGGGGTTGCTATGGCTAAAGAATGCATCCCTAAGTGGCCCGGCTACTACTGATGATCCTTTCCTGCACTCAGCTAGACTGATCCTCAGAAAGCAGACACAGCTGGGACTCTACCCCAAGCCTCTCCCTAAGTGGCCCTGCTACTACTGATGATCCTTTCCTGCACTCAGCTGGACTGATCCTCAGAAAGCAGACGACTCTACCCCAAGCCTCTCCAGCAGGTTAAAACCTGTCAGAACTTGCATTATTCTGACCTAACCTTTGAGAACCCAGCATCCCTTCCACGCCATGAAGAGACATTGATTTATTTAAAACTTGAAAGTTTCCTGCCCTCCACAGTTGAGAAAATGATATTATCTTTCTTTATTATAACTTTATAATACTGCTTTCTTATTTTTAACTCTTTGGTACAGCTGTAATTTAATTTATCATATGGGATAAGAATCTAAATTTATGTTTGTTTTTAACTACTTAATAATTAATGAATCCTCTCCCCAGTTGTCTGCTGGTTTTTTGTATGCGTTTGCTCTAACTTGCGGGCTTTTATTCTATTCCACTGGCAGGGTAGTATGAGGACAGGGTAGAGTGTTAAAGCTGGAATTGAAACACATAACGTGTATTATTTTATTTGATCCTGACAACAACTCTGTAAGGTAGATGTTATTGTCATGCCCGTTTTAAAGAAGAGGTATCTAAGGCCCAGAGATGGTAAGTAACCTCTCAGGGTCACTTCACTAGTAAATACCTGGGGGAGGATTTTAACTCAGATTTTCTTGACTTCAAGTCCATCATTGTATCACTACACCACCTAGCTAGCTGCCTGCTGTCTATATGACCCAGGGCAAATCACTTAACCCCTCTGCATTACTTTTTCCTCATATGAAAAATTACCTCTAAGATTAATTCCAGACCTATGGTCTGTTTGAATGTCTTTGTGTGTGCGTTTGTGTGTGTGTGTGTGTGTGTGTGTGTGTGTGTGTGTGTGTGAAGTACCAGATATTTTTATGACAATTATTACTATAATATGTGTTAAAGTCTGGAAGGGGAAACACACTTGCATTCACTTGTTTCCCCCTCTAATTACCTTTTGATATTCTTGTCTATTTTTCTATATAAATTTCATGAATATTTTATCTAGTTCCATAAAAAACTCACTGGCATTTTTATTGGCATTGTATTAAAATTGTCATTTTTCTTATATTGATTTGATCCAATAATAAATAGTAAATTTCTCTCCAGTTATTTAAGTCTTTATTTCTTTCAGTGTGGTTTTATGTCTAAGTTAATTCCAGAGTGTTTAAAGTTTTTGGGTATTTTTTTGATCATTTGTTAGAATGAAACAATCCTACTCCAGTACTTACTGTGATATGGAGGTGATTCAAAAATCTTAAAGGTTATGTCAATGGAACAAAAGCTCTGGTGTGATCAACCAAGGCCCCTGTTATCTAAGGAACAGGCTAGCTAAGTAAAGAGTGGCTTGTCTTGTCACCAGCCTGGTGAGGAATTCTAGAGCTACATGAAACTTGGGCAATTTGACAATTGAAAAAATATAAAACAAAACAGTTTGGACCTGGGGGTTATATTTCTTTTATTCTTGTTCCGTTATCTTTTTTTTCCTTTTTTATGGAACCTAGTTTGACTTAAATACTGTTGCTTTTAAAATATATACCTGTGTGTGTATGTTACACACATACACACACATACAATTTTGTTTTTAAAAAGTCAAATTGGCTGCATTGAGCAATCTCTGATTTCTCAGCTAAAACAGAAGAGAGAAAAAGCTTAACTTTTCTGGTAGCAGTGAATCAAGTTGCATGTACAAACCCTTAAAAAATAATCTAAATATAGGAAGTTGAAACAATTTAATTCGATTTTAGTAATTAAAATTTCAGAAATCTGGTTTCCTTATAATGTAAATATCTATCTTGATTAACTCCAGTGCTATCACCATTTTACACTTTACATAGCCATGCGTATCCAGCACTTAGCATAGTCCCTGGTATATAGTAGGTGTTTCATAAATGTTTATTGATTGATTGAAATACCTGTCTGGCAGAGAAATAGGTTTTCGTGCAAATATTGTTTGCACTGTTGAGACTGTTTCTGTCAAAGGCCTCATAGTGGCTTTTGGAGTCAATGGGGATGACTGCCCAGCATTACACTGCAATTTGCTTTCTCCAAAGTCTGCCTAAGAATAAAAGAAAAAAGAGGAAATTTATCTTTTGTCTACCATTTTCACCTTGTGAACTTCTCCGTAAGAACTTAGAATAACATATTTTTTGATCATTTGTCTATCAGAAAATTTTGCTTCTATAAACTTGAATCAGATCCTTACATATATTGGAGATGAGAAACCTGGTTGCAAAGATTTTCCCCCAGTTACCTGTTTATCTCTTCCTTTGAACTGTGTTTTGTTTCTATCAAACTGTTTAAATTTTGTAATGATGCCAATCATTTATTTTATCTTCCGTAATCCTCTCCATCCCTTGTTTGGTCATGAACTAGTCTCTGACTTCAACTATCACCTATCTAACTTTCAAACGTATTTATCTGGCCACAGCCTTTCTCCTGAGATCTAGACCTACACTATTAACTGTCCATAGGTGTAACTGTTACCTGGTACTTTGTCCTCATTTACTCCCTCTGTTGGTGGATTAAAGTAGGGTTTTCCATTTCAACACATTAGTCTAAACCTGAGTGATTTGCCTCTCTCCAGCTTTTCATCTCAATCTTCGGGTTGACTCAACTAACAGGTTCAGATTCTTGTTCTCTCTGACCCAAAAATGTACAAGCAGACTCATAGTTTAAATAGGTCACCTCCTTCCTGAAACTTTCCCTGACGCCCCAGCCAGAAGTAATCCTCCTCTGAACTCCTATATAGTTTCATTTATATGTCTATTAATGCACTTACTGGGCTTCTTCCATTCTTCCTTTCAATTACTCTTTCTCCTAGTGGACTGTAAATTCTGTGAGGGCAAAGCACATGCTTTACATGTTTCACCTCTGTATCCCCGTAATCCCTAGCACAAGACTTAAATGCATTCTCAACATAGGATGGCCCACATTCTACATTCATGGAGGGAAGTATCAATTGAGGTAGGTGTCATTTTTATGTCCCTTTGACAGATATGATACAACATTTAGCAGACTGATTAAGCAATTAACCAGAACCTCCTCGGTTGTCAAGTCCTTGGGCCTTGGCTCTATTTATAAAGAAGCCTGAGCTCTGGAGCAGAATGCATCGATGATTTCAAGAAGGCTGACTGAATACTTCCTTCGTGAAAACAGGATGAGAAACCCCCGAGATGGTCTGCAGCGAAATCCTGCGGACGATGTTATCCTCCGTAATTTGTGGGAATTGAACCTAGAGGGAGCATCGATTCATAATCTAAAGCACAATTATCAGTTGGCAGCAAGGGGGCACAGTGGATGGAGTGCTGGGCCTGGAGTCAGGAAAATCTGAGTTCAAAATCAGCCTCAGACACTTATGAACCGTGTGACCCTGGGTAAGTCACTTCACCCTGTTGGTCTCAGTTTCCTCATCTGTAAAATGAGCTGGAGAAGGAAAAGGCAAACCACTCCAGTATCTTTGTCAAAACATTTCCAAGTGAGGTCACAAAGAATCCAGTACTACTGAAATGACCAAACAACAAAGATTTTAGGACCAAAAGAGCCAAGTCAATGGCTAGTTAACAATGAATTCAGAGGATCATAGATTTTGGACCTTAGACCTTAGAAATAGAACTCCCTCATTTTACAGATGAGGAAAGTGATTAGCTTTAAATTATCTAACAATTAAGTGACTTGCCCAAGTTCAGAGAGCCCAAGTTCAGAGAGGGCTTAGATTTGAAACCAGGTCCTACGATGACTTTTGTGGCTTATTGACTATTGGGGCAAGCAGGATTAAGTGACCAGGGTCACACACCTGAAGGATGTGAACTCAAGAAGATCCTGACTCCAGGCCCAGCACTCTATCCACTGCACCATCTAGAACTAACAATGATGCCTAAGTTCATATGGGACATTCAGTTTTGCTAAGTGCTTCACATAGGTGACCTTATTTGATTGTCACAATAACTGCTGTGGACAACTATGCTTTAGATTATAAATGATCTGGCTCCTTGAGGTGAACAACTCCCTCTCGATCCAGCTCCCACAAATTACGGAGGATAGCATGGTCTTAAGTGCATGACTTCCCTGCATACCATCTTAAGCATTTCCCATCCTCCATTCATGGAGGGAAGTATCAATTGAGATAGGTGTAATTAGCATGCCCATTTTACAGATGACAAGGCTGAGAGGTAGGTGCTGTCATTATTGTTGACAGATGAGGAAACTAATCTCTAGGCAAATAGAGGGTTACCAGTTTGCCCAAGGTCACATAGCTAGTAAGTATCTGAAGTAGAATTTGAACTCATGTCTTCCTGACTCCCAGACAGTAGGCTAAGTCCAGCAACACCTCATTGCATTAGTGCAGCTCACTATCCTTGGCAGGCAAATTATGTTTGTTGTGTGTGTCATATGGGGAATTTTTATTCAGCTGCAGCAGGCAAGACTTCAACTCCTGAGATGCTCTAGTTCTGTGAAGTCACATACTCTAGAGGAATGTTCTTTAAAGTGAGAACAGTGATTTGGCCCAAAGGAATATGATGAGATCAACCAATGATCAATATTTGGCTTTTGCTTAAAGAACTCTAATGAGGAATAACCCACTACCTCCCAAGACAGCTCATTCCTTCTTGGCTAGTGTTCGAACTTTCTCTAAATTTGCCTGCTTGCCCTTCTCCCATGAATGCAGGATGGGAAACCCCTGGGTTTGAATCCAGGCTGTGCTACCTACAATTACCTGGGTGACCTTGAGCAAGTGAGTTGAGCTCTCTGAACCTCTGTTTTCTCATCTGTAAGATGAGGGTTGGTTCAAATGACCCATCTAGGCATTACTTGGTGGAGCCTTAAACTTAAGTGCAAGTTTTCTGACAAGTCAATTGCTCTTTCCACACTTGGCTTGTGTTTTATAGAGACATTTGGCATCATTTTCTGATATTCTATTTTTGGAGTAGAAAAGAAGCATTCTGATTTGGGAAAGATGTTTTGAAAACACATTTTCTGTTCCAATTTCTACTTACAATTAGCTGTGGTGCTGTTGTGAAAGGATCCAAAAATGGATTAGATGTATCAGCAGGGAATGTCTTTATCTTTAAAAAAAGAGAGAGATAAAGAGAAGGATGTTATTTTCATAGTATAAAACTAAAGGTGAAATCAAGTATTTCAATCTTTAGTACCATGTTTTAGAATGTAAAACTGAATCAGTTCATGATAGTGGGAAAAATATAAAAGTAAAACCACAAAACATAGTTAGATACTCAAAGAACAAAGGTGAAGAGCTAACTAGGTGGCTTCATCCATGCAATTAGACTATTGTGCAATCATGATAACAACACCTTGATTTGTATTTATGCTTACCTGATGGAGAGCTGATGGTCGGTCTCATCACAGAGAATACCCCTCATCAGGGTTTTCTTCATTGTCACAGGGATTACCAGGCATGCTGGGTCCCAGTGGCAAGACAGGGCTCTCTACGCCAGAGGGTCACATTTGTTGTTGAAAAGGCTTACTCAAGAGTTGGGGTAGGTAATGAGGAAAAAGTTACTACTTGGATTTTGCTCACTACTGAATGCAGTGAGTTAGTTCAGGGGCCTGGTGGCCCCAGGGACATCCCTGAGGAAGACGATGGAGTTCCCTCTATGCCCTTGAATGCACTACCTGTAGATAGACTATGGACAATGGAGGTGAGCGGACTGGAGGCAGAATCTGTGTTCAAACTATGATTGCTTGATATATGCTAATTCACACTCAAGAACTTTAGAGTGGTTCTCATAGCTTTATATCATTCTGAGGGGTGAGTCAGGATTGGGTAGGCCCAGATATTGTAGGTAAGCCAGTCCTAAAAATCATGAGATCCCTAAGGGGGTAGACTATTTCTGGCACTAACCCAGGGATTATAATCTCTTTTGAAAGAGTTCCAAGATGGTCTCAATAGGGGCTCCCTGGTTATTCCCACTTTCCAAATCCTCTGCACCAAAAAGTTCACCTTCACCTCCCTTTTGTACTTTGCTAGCTCAACTCACATCAGTCAGAGCATCCCTGCAACAGACTTGGTGCAGATTGGAGGGGAAGGGCTTCTAAAGTTTACTGATGCCAAGTTGTGACAAGTGTCTAATGGCCCAACAGGTTTCACTAAGGCCAATATTTCTGTGAAAAGCAAGGCATTGTTCTGATCCTTCACCCACCACTATACTTTGCTATACCAACAGCATGAGATAAGATGGATTTACATATATGAAATATAAGGAAGGGTTTATAAAGCAGGGAGGAACATTCCCCTCCACCTGGTGAGAACTTGGTGGGGGAAGGGGTTCTCTCTTGGAAACACACATGATAATTCCCTTGATGGTTGATAACTTAAAAGGAAACTGTCCTTACATTTTTGAAGTGAATACAAGCTGTGGTGCCTAAGGTATGGTTTACGTTTACAGAACCATGAATATTCATTCTGAACCTTCCAGTGGCCACCTGTGCAGGACACTCTCAAGGCTGATGGGCTTCTACACAGCTGTACCTACCAGCCTTGTTTTGATTGGAGGGCCCATGCATGCTTCATTTTTCTCTTCTTTCATTTGAATAGAAATTTGAGGATAGCAACGAGAGTGTGCAGGATTTATGGCACTGGAGGACTCTACCTGCTCATAAGGAGAGGAGAGAAGAGGAGGAGGAAGAAATGAGAGGAGAGGAAAGAAGGGGAAAGTGGAAAAGGGAGAGAGGGAAGAAAGAAAGGAAGAAAGGATGGAAGGAAAGAAGGGGAGGAAGGAAGTAAAGCGCAAGAAGCATCCATCAACTTTACACCACTCGTGTGTTGGACACTCTGGGGCTCCCCCCATCCCTCTCCTCTCCCAACGTGTTCCTCGCCCCTCCAATTGACTTCTCGTCCCCCCTCCCACTTGTTTTTCTCCTTCCTCATTTCTCTTAGTCTCTTCTCCTTCTCTCCAAAACACAATTTCTTCTTCTCTATTAACAAGACAAGATGACAAACCAATGACCCTAGCTCCTTCCCACACCCAAACTTGGATGTATTTTGGAGGTAAGTGTGTGTGTGTATGTGAGTGTGTGTGTGTGCATGTGTAGGGTTGGTGTTAAAAGAATGTGGCTTGGTTCTGTATTGTCACTTTTGCTTTTTTTCTGCATTTAGGTCTTTTGAATCTCCTTGAAAGAAAAATCTGTGCATTTGCATTTTTTGTTCTCCATCCTGAAGCTATAATCTGGTGGAGAGAAGGGCTGTCCATGACTTTTCTGATTCCCTATATTTCTCATCCCAGGGCCCAGGACAGTGCCATGCACATAGGAAAAGCCAAGGAATATTTGATGGGTGGAATGAACAGATAATAAGTGTTTTGATGTTATGACAGTAACTCAAATTCCAATACTACTTTTTGTTTTAAATTTGAATCACTGATCCTAGAAAAAGTATTCAATTCAATTCAGACATTTAGCAGGCACTGACTATGTGTAAGGCACTGTGTTAAGGATTGGGGGTTACAAAGATAAAAGCCCCCAGGCCCTGCCCTCTATATACTGTCCACTGGGAGAGGGATATTTGGGTGGGATATGACACATGTACAGATAAATGACAGAAAGCAGAATGGAAGAGGGCCAAAGGAGAGGTATAGACAAAGTGCTCCGGAAAAATTCGAGGAGGGAGAAAACACTCTCACTGGGAGCAACAAGGGAAGGTTTCATGAAGGAAGTAGTACCTGTGGTGGGCCTGGAAGAAAGAGGACTCCAGAAGGCAGAGATGAGGCACAAATGCATTCCAAGCATGGGGAATGGCCTATATGAAAGCAGAGAAGCGGGAGAACAGCTTGTAGCCCCATCTATCTGGAATGTATTGTGTGTGGAAAATAAAACAAACTGTGACTCGAAAGGCAGGTTGGAGTCATTGTGTAAGACTTTAAGTGTCTGGCAAGAGAACCTGAATCTTCTCCTATGGGTAATAGGGAGCCAGAGAGGGATTTCTGAGCCATGTGGTAATGTAGTCAGACCTGTGTACTACAAAGGTCGCTTTTGTAGTTAAGGACGTATTGTTGTATTGGTCTTCTATAGAGAATAAAAAGAGGCCTCCCATCAGAATTCACATGCATCACTATCCAAAGAAATTTTAAGATATTTTTCTTTTTCCATATAGAGTGTTCGTTGTTCCTTTAGATCAAGGGTTCTTAACCTATGGTCCACAGATCCCCAAGGATTCCACGGATAGATTTCAGGGTATACACCTACCCTGAACTTGGATGGGGAAAATATTACATTTTTATTTCAATATAATTGATTTCCTTTGTAACCTTCTACATATTTTATATATTTAATAAAAACATTATTCTGAGAAGTTTCCCTTGACCAAACTGCCAACAGGGTCCATGACACTGACAACACTCAGAACCCCTGCTTTAGATTGTAGCCCCTGATTTTTCAAAGTTTTATTGCTGTTGTTCACTTGTTTTAGTTGTGTCTGACTCTTCAGGCCCCCATTTGGGGTTTTCTGGGCAAAGATACTCCAGTGGTCTGCCATTTCCTTCTCCATTTCATTTTACTGATGAGGAAACTGAGGCAATCAGGGTTAACTGATTTGTGCAGGGTCATACAGCTAGGAAGTATTTGAAACCAATTTTTAACTCAGAGACATGAGTTCTAATGAACTAATTTAAATGAACTAGTTTTAATGAACTAATTTAATTTAATTCATAATTTTTTTGTTTTAATTTGGAAACAGATGAATCTCTAACATATGTCTTCAAGTGTGCTGGCTATCTGTTGTTGCATGGTTTTTCCATATTCTAAGCTGAGTTACTTTGTATAGATACACAATAACGGGACCCTTACCCTGGGCAGCAGAGAGAGCCTGAATGAAGATGGAATCTCTCTCAAAAAGGTAAGATGGGGTAAAGGAGGGGAGTTTGCATGGTACTATGGTACTACTCCTCCAACCTTTGCTTCCAAAGGGGCCATTGCAGCCTCTTTTGTGATATACCAGGGAGTACACTAATTCCCCTCTGCCTCAAGGAAAAGGAGACTCAGTATTAGGACCCTCCAGATAGTGTTCAGGACAGCCTCACTGAAGAAGAACTTCCTGGGAGGTGGAAAAATATAGTTAGTGGCTCTGACTCCATGCTGTAGTTTCTCATTTCATTGTTTGGCCTTGGGGGCATATCTATAACAAGTTATAAGAACTTACAATATATTTGCTAGGGAACCCATCAAGATAATGTGATATGGCCTGACTGCATTCCAGCCAGGAAGAATGCCCTTTAGACACATCAGCCAGGCCTGTTGCCAACTGACTCCATCTGAGTGTTTGACCAGAAAAACAGCACAACTCATCTTGCCCTCCAAATTTAGCCCTCCTTCTGACTTTGTTATTCCTGTTAATTCCACCATCACCTACCTCCCGGGTTCATAACCTCAGTGTCTTGTTGGCTTTCTTCTCTCTCTTATTCTCAGGCTGTAAAATCCTGCGGATTCAATTTTAACAATCTCATTCACATCCGCTCCCATGGCAAAGCTCTTAGTTCAGGTCCTTGCCTGGCTTATTTAATAGCCTCTTAACTGGCTTTCCAGCCTTCCATCTCTCTGACCCACTATTCACATGGCTGCCTCAGTAATTAGATCATGTCAGCTTTCTCACTCAAAAAGCTTTAGTGCTTTCTTATTGCTCAATGAATAAACTAGAAACAGATTGATTTTTTTTTAAACAATAGCTTATGGTATTGCTTATATCACAAATTGAAGTAATTTTCCAGGGTTTCATTTTCCTAGAATCACAGTATCAGAGTTGGAAAGGACCTCATTGATTCCCTACCCAATATCCAGTCCAATCTGTCCCCCAAAGAATCCCCACCATAACATGCCCAGTAGACTAGTTATACAGAATGTCCGGCAAGGTCTCCCCAAAAGGAGGCCCCACTGCATCCCAAGGCAGCCCATTCTTGTTTGATAACACAATGGTTGTTGAGAAGATTTTTTTTTCTCTGACAACAAGTCTAAATCATCTCTCTTCAACTTCTTTCCCCATGATAGCCCTTCAAATACTTGAAGGTTGAATCTTGGAGTTCAAAAGAATGGTGGAGATTATCTAATGCAACCTCCCACCCAATGGAGGTGACTCTTCAACAACATCCCAGGAACCATCTGTCCTTTCTTTGAACACATAAAGGAAAGTCATTAGCCAGTGAGACATTCCGTCTGATTGCTGAACAACTCTAATTGTTGGTTCTTCTTCCCTCAGTGTGATTTCCACCCCACTGGGCCTCCTTCTCCTCTCTGGAACTCTAAATGATCAGTCAAATCCTTCATCCCTATGGCTATTTCTCCCCTATCTCTCAAACACTACTGCAAAAAGATTTTATAAAAAATTATTTATTATTCATTCCTTTAGGAATTTGGTCAGACAAGATACAATCAATGCTCACACAATGGGCCAGATTATCCCAAGTTTAGCTTCAGAGTAAACTTTTCAGGGCAATCACATACTTTAAAATAGCTTGTAAAGCCCAGACCTCTTAATGTCAAATATTTTTGGAGGATTTTCACATGATCTTAACGTTTTGCACTACCTGTATCCCTCAGGTTGTATTTGTTCTGTTTTCTTTTTCTTTTTCCCTCAGGGGAAGTGGAGAAGTCCAGTCATTATGTAGAACCTTTCAGAATTGCTTTTAAGTTTTCTCTTTTCTAGTCTAAAAACCCTGAATCTTTTAACTTTTCCTCCTACATCTGCAATGATATTCTCTTCCCACTGAAGATGTGTTTGATGTGGTTTTTGGTTTTATCTTGAGGCCATTCTAGGGTAAAGTCACAGAATCTTAAAGCTGAAAGGGACCTCCTAGGCCACTTACAATATATCCAACAAGTCGGTGATTGTTCAGCTTCAGCTGGAAGACTTCCAATGATCAGGAACCAGCTACCCCCTGAAGTTGCCTGTACCACTTCTGGATGGTTTTACAGGAAGTTTTGTCTCATATCACACCTAACTTTACCATTTTCCCATTCTCCCCCCACTGTTTCTAGTTTTGCCCTCTGGCCACAAATCTAATCCCTCTTCCATGTGACAGTCCTTCAAATATTTGAAGACAATCATCATGTCCCCTTCTCTCTCTCCCCCTCCCAGGCTTCTCTTCTCCAGGTTAAATATCCCTAGTTCCTTCAATGGAATTGCATAGGAACTGAAACCTATTGCCAAAGTAATTTGTCCTTATCAGCAGATCTAACCATGTGACTATCCTACTCAACCAACTCCAATGGCTTCCTACAGCCTCTAGAAGAAAACATGCATTCCCCTTAAAGCTCTCCGTGACCTGGCCCCATCACACCTTTCCAGTGTCCCCCTCCCACAGTCTGTAATCCAGTGTTCTGTTCTCTCCTGATGCTCCACCTCTAATCATCTTTGCACTAGCCATCCTGCCGGCCTGAAATGTACTCCTTTCTTATCTGCCCCGTCATCTTCTGCAACACTTGTCTCCTTCCCAAATTGCTATTCAGTAGTTTTTCAGTAGTGTCCAACTCCTTGAGACCCTGTTTAGGTCCCTTTACTACACCCATTTTACAGTCACATTTTAACTCAAAACTTCCTGACTCTAGGCTCAGTGTTCTACCTAATATACCACCTTGCCTGCCTGGATTATCCTAAAAGTTTTTGAGTAGTTGCAGTGAAAGTTATTCATGATTGCCACCAAGATGCCTCATAAGCCACACCCTTTACTTTTCCTACCCCTGGCAAAAACAAAACAAAAAGACTCAAACCCTAAAAGTCCCTGTGCTTCACAGTTTATTAAAGAGATATTTCTTTGTTTTTGTTCTGTTCGGTATTTCCTCAAAAGTTCTAGTTTCTCAACACTTTAGGCCCTTGATCTGATCTTGGAAACTGCTTCCTGTATCATTGCATCAGGCACCCCAAGGGGTTGTCTGTACTCCAACCTAGTTTGGCCATGGAAGAAGTCCCTAAATCCCAAGCCTAGAGAAAACATTTCTGTGCTGGGATAGGCTAGAGAAGCAGAGATTCAGAACTGACCAGGACCTTAGAGGTCACCTGGTCCAATCCCCTCATCCAAAGATGAAGAAACCTGAGACCTAGAGAAGTTCAGGGATTTACCCAAGGTTACCCAGGTAGGAAATGGCAGAGCTGGGATTTGAACCAAGGTCTTTTGAGTCAAACTCTCTTTTCCCTGTGCCATGCTGATAAAAGAGCTACAGTAGCCTGGGCAGGGAATCAAAGAAAGAGCTCTTTCCCAGCTGGTAGATGGGTTTTTGGCAATTCCTAGAAGGAATGTCAGGAAATATAACACCTTCTTCAGCAAAAACCTGGACAAGGGTATTTGTTAAAAAACAACACATCCATTATCCTAACTTTTAACAGCTGCTGCTGCTGATGGGGTATATGTGTGTGTGTGTGTGTGTGTGTGTGTGTGTGTGTGTGTGTGTGTGTGAGAGACAGAGAGATTTTATTTTTGGTTGAGATCTGCATTTTTCTCTTCTTATAAAGATAATATATAAAAGCATATCACAAAATATAATATAAAAGTAATAACAGCTAACATGTATATGTCACCTGAAGATTTGCAAAGCACTTTACAAATATTATCTCATTTTATCCTCACAGAAACTCTGAAAAGCAGTCACTAGTTACCTTCATTTTACAGATGAGGAAACTGAGACATACAGCTGTTCAAGGGCTTGTCCAGGGTCACACAGCTAATAATTATCTGAGATCAGAGATTTGTGCGGGGGCTAGAGTTAGGAAGATTCATCTTCCTGAGTTCAAATCCAGCCTCAGATACTTCCTAGCTGATACCCCTGGAAAAGACACTTCATCCTGTTTACCTCAGTTTCCTCCTCTGTAAAAGGAGCTGGAGAAGAAAATGGCAAACCACTCCAGTCTGTTTGCAAAGAAAACCCCAACTAGAGTCATGAAGAGTCAGACATGACTGAAATGACTCAACAACTTCTTTGTTCCAGGCCCAACACTCCATCCATGATTGCCACCAAGATGCCTCATAAGCCACACCCTTTACTTTTCCTACCCTCGGCAAAAACAAAACAAAAAGACTCAAACCCTAAAAGTCCCTGTGCTTCCTAGTTTATTAAAGAGATATTTCTTTGTTTTCTGTTAAAATAGGCAAATGTAAAATACAAGGGAATGAAAAGAATGACTTTTCTTAAAAACCTGCTTAATTAAAAATGATTAAAAGTAGATAATTCTCTGCTAAGTATTGTACCAATGAATTCCCTATTCACATATATACTTAGTTATTTGTATGATTTTAGTAAGAAAAACTTTATACAGTAGTGTCATATGGGAAGTTTGTTTTTCTATATTTCTCTATATTTTTCTTTTTATTAAAAAAATAGTACCAATGCCCCTGGGGCTCCTTGTACATTATTGACCCTGATTTCTAAGAATGACCTAGTGTTTATTTGTTTCCATCGTTTTATGAAAATTCTGAGCTCATAGATAAACTGCTCATTTTAAAATGCTACTCTCCCATCCATACCTAGATCTTTTGACCTTTGACCCCAAGAGGCCCCTACAATCTAGATCTTGAAAGGAGGGAGAAGGATAATCCAGTGGATTTCTGAAGATTACATGAGTCACCACATCCTGCCATGCTAACCAGACAAGTTTCCGTATGAACACTAGAAGAGCCAGAGGAACTCAGTGCCACTGTATTCTTGTTGCATATCCTTGTTGTATTAGGACAAAGTGAAGCTCCCTTTTGGTATAGTTAGGTGGTATGATAGACAGAATGCCGGACCTGGAGTCAAAGAGAACTAAGTTCAAATCTGACCTCAGACACTTACTAGTTGTGTGACCCTGGGCAAGTCACTTAACCCTGTTTACTTTGGTTTCCTTATCTGTAAAATGAATTGGTAAAGGAAATGGCACACCATGCTAGTATCTTTGCCAAGAAAACCCCAAATGAGGTCACAAACACAACTGAACAAAACAATTCTAATTCAAACCTCCTTTTAGTAACTGTTCTATGCCTCATTTCATCCCAACATCGACCCTGAACAGATTGTCAATATTAAGCCCATTATTAACAAAAATCTTCAAGGGTTTCATTTTGCTTATGGAGTAAAATGCCATCTCCTTGTCTGGCATTCAAACTTTTCCATGATGTGGTGCAACCTCCTTTTTGCAACCTTACTTCATATCATTCCTCTCCCTATACTTTTCACTCCAGGCAAATTGCAATATTCCCTGACTTCTGAACACTATACTTCCCTCTGTGCTTTTCCTCAAACTTTTCTTCTCTTATCGGCTTTACTTGTTAAATTCCTATCCACCCTTAAAAACCTTTGTCAAATGCCATCTCCTCATCTAGCACTCCCTGATCCTCCGGTAGTAATTAATAACATTAAGTGATGATGATGGTGATGATAGCTAACACTTCAATAGCAGCTACCGTGGGCCTGGCACTTTAGAAAATCACCTCATTTGATCATCTCAATAACCCTGGGAGGTAGATTATCCCCATTTTACAGATGAAGAAACTGAAGCAAACAGAGCTTAAGGGACTTCTGAAGGGTCACACAGTTAGGAAGTAGACAAGGTCAAACTGACCTGGGGTCTTCCTAACTCCAGGCCTAGAGCTCTGCTCCCTGCACCACCTTCCCCCTGCTGTACTTCACATATCACTTTTACAGGCACTTCTCTAATGCATTTACCACGTAAAAAATTGTACTTATTTTAGCACATCATTCCCATACTCAGTCAACTCCAGGGGCTCCCTATTCCCTCTAGAAACTCCTTTTTAGTTTCTAATGCCCTTAACAACCTGGCCCTAACTGTCTTTCCAACCTCATTAGGCTTTATTCCCCTTCTTGCATTCTGCAAACTAGTAAAACTGGCTTTCTCTTTGTTCCTTGCACTCAAAACTTCATCTACCATCTCCATGCCTATAATATAGTCCTGCTCACTTCCACCTCAAGGTACCCCTCTTCCTTCAAGATGCAGCTCAAGCACCAACTTGTAACATGAAAAATTTCATTATACCCTCAAATGCTATTGCCTTCCCTCCCAAATGATTCTGTATGGAACTACTTTGTATTTATTTCTACTTATTTTTTCTCTATCTACATATACTTGTATCTTTGTTGTTTCCTCATTAGGAAGTAAGCTTCCTACAAGGAAGTCTTATATCTTCCATGTTATTTTCCTCTCTAGATGCCTCTTTCAGTGCCTGGTAGGTGCTTAAGAAATCCTTGCTGTTGTTTTCTATGTTCATATTTTATTCCTCTCCTAAACTATAAGATGCAGGAGAACAGAGACAAAAGGTGGCCTTTGTCCATCACTTGGCGCAGTGCTCTGCATACATTAAGTGCTTAACAAATGTTTTCTGATGACATGCAACATCACATCAGTGCCTCGTGTTCAGTGGACTCACAACTTTGCTGGGTCTTTGATTCATCTCTTGATTTGTACAGGTTTTCCATCTTCATCTCTCTCATCTTTACATGACCTCTAAAATTCCTTTCAACTAGATATCTTATGGCTTTGAGCTTCAATTATAGCAATAGCCTCTTAACCTACATCTCTTCCTACAGTCTACTCTCCATGAGTTCATTTTGCACTGTTGCCAAAATCATCTCCCTCCAGTTCTGAAAGGAATTGTGTTATTCTGATTTTAAAAGAACCATCAAAGTCTTCAGCCTACCTTTAAAGAACCAACCCTGCCCCACTGAGCCCTCTATTGTCAAGCTTGATATTTGAGTACTTCAAAAAAGAGCCCCATCCATTTTAGCCCCAGGAATCTGCTGTGCCACACACACAACTTGCCCATTCTTCCCTACATGCCTCTAGTTATGGTCTTATTTTAGGCTCTACCTTATTTCGGTCCCCTTGGATTCCCTTCCTTTCATCCCTAATCGTACTCCAACTTGTACTTTCTTTAACACGGCTACAAACTTGCATCTCCAAAAAGCTTTTTCTGTCCCATTTTGATTGCTAACTTACTCGGCATCATTTTAGGTATTCCACACACGCTATTATTATTCACACTATTCCATGGAGATATTTCCCTGTCCACCAAGGTTATAAGCTCTTCAGAGTAGGGACCACATGCCCTCCCTTTCTTTTGTATCTCTCGGTACCTAGAAGAAAAGTTTACATTTGGTAGGGCTTTAACACATATTACCTCATTTTACCTGTAGAGGAAACTAATCCAAGTCTGTGCCAAAATAAGTTTTATAATAGCTGATAAGACCTTCTCTAAATGGCCTGTGGTCAATAGTTAACCATTGGATATGGCAATGTGTTAATGAGTTAGTGGACATTTTCTTTGGGTTTTGAGAATTTGTCAATAATTTTTTAAAAAAAATACTAATTCTAATAAAAGGAAAACCTTATGGTGACTGCTAGGGGAATAGCAATTGCTTTTATTTACACTTGATTTTGAATCTTTATTCATTTCAGGTCCTGTCAATGAATAGGAGATAAATTGAGCCCAGGAAGATTGCAGTTATTAATTCAGAATTATGAGACTTGTATCAAGGAATCTTAATAGAATATAGGATGCCAAGGTCATCTCTGGGCTATATTTATCAAATTGCAAGAACCTCCACCACAAAGCTATATTGGGCAGAGTCAAACTACTTTCCTCCCTTTGATGAATGTGCAAAGGGCATAGAGCAGGAAGGTGTGAAGGAAGCAGGACCTGCGTGGGCTGGCTGCAGAGCAAGAGAGAATCACTAGATGAGCATTTGAAGCAGGGGAGTAACGAGGCTGACTGCTGGGAAGGTACGGCAACAGATGGATACCTGGCATGCAGCAGCCAGAGAGAGGGGGCTTATACAGAATTAGGTCATCACACAGACACACGAAGCCAAGAAGCTGCAACACAAGCAGGGACGAGACTGACAAAGAATGGCTGAACAAGTGAACCTGCTGTGGAAAATACTGTAGTCATACTCCAATATGGAAATAAAACAAGACTCAGAATTGCTTCTTTCAAGGATAAGGGTACAGAAACACTGAAAGTGTCTGTCATATAAACCAAAACCTGAAGGAAAAATGCAGTTCCAGGATTTTATAGGAACAAAGTATTTCGATTCATATCATTAAATATATGTTGAATACAGCACCAAATTAACCTTTCCAAGAGGTATACCATGATTTATGTGTCCCATCGTTTGTAACTATTCTCATTTGTAGAGATTTCTTTAAAAAGAATCTTACTTTAAAAAGTAAACCCGAAAATTTACCATTGGTGTAGCTTCTGTGAAATCCATCAAAAGGTCACCTGGTCCCAAGGTAAACACATCTCCTGTGTCAGAGGGACTCTAAAAAGGCAGAAAATGTTTCCAGGTCATCATTGGCCCAGCATTTAAAAAAATAAGATATACTATACTGAATGAGATAACAACAGTTATATTCCATATTTTTTCCCCTTTACAACACTAGTGTTTGGGAATAGGGCTAGCCGATATAGTCTAGACCGTTTGTGAAGATCAAAAATGTAGCTTGTGCTTCCAGTCAAAAAGTTATTGACTCAGACACTTATTACCTGTGTTTTGCTGGTTAAGTCACCTGACCCCTGTCTGCCTCAGTTTCCTCATCTGTAAAATAGGGATCACAATAGGACCTACTTCCCAAAGTTTTTTTAGGATAAAATGAGATACTATTTGTAAAACTCTTTGCAAACCTTAAAGCAATCATATTAGTTATTATCCAGAGGGCATAATTTTAAAGAATGCAGGATTGTGGATTTTGGAGATGGGTTCCATTCTCTGTTACAAGCTAGTTTTATGATCTCAGGGAAGGTAACTTCTCTTGGTCTCCATTTTCTCCTCTGTATAATGGAGGTGGGGGATGGTCTAAATGGCATTTTAAGATGCTATGATTCATCTAGATAACAAAAAGCCATAGATTATAAAGAAGTAGTTGGGTTATAGAGGTGAGCCAAAGCCTGGAAGTGGCTAAAATTCATGGAATAAAAGTGAAAGATTACATGCCGGGTACAGTGCTGCTTTTGTATGAGCTTTAGCTACACTGCTCTCTGCATTGTTTGTGTTGAACTAAAACAGAGTAGAATGATAGGTCTGCCACTTCTATCTATATACGCTGTACATTTTACAGCATGGTTCCGCACAGTCGGCTCTTGGTACACCTTTTCCCCTCTCGTACTGCACCTTTGCACAGGGAGATGGCTGGCTTTGCCCTTCCAACTTCTGAGGTGTGCTGATTTTCTGGGATGCTGGGGATCCTGGTGGTCCTGATGGTGTTGTTGCCATGGCAGCAGCCAGGGCTGGAGGAAGGTCATCTTCATCACTGTGGTTACTGAAAGTACATGAAGCTCTGCTCATTACAACAAAGGGGTTTCCAAAGGAAGGTGATTCAGGAAGGATATATTTCCACAGGGACTGACCTAGTTATTTTGTTCCCTTAATATTGACCAAGCAGCTTGCAATTTTGTTTCCAAATTATTTTTTAAAAAGCTATTTGCTGCAAATTATCTCCTTAGAGGGAACAAATGTATCTTTTTTAGAATTTTGCATGCTGGCTTAAATTTTTCCACTGCATGTAATTCCCTAATAATTGCTAATTTGTTTTCAATCATTTGTAGAGCTGCATTTGTGTTCTTTTAAATATGTTTGTCAAAAATGAAGATATATTAGATCCCTTGAAAAAAACTCAAATTTTTTTTAGCTATGATGGTCCTGAATGTGTATGCATGCACATGTGTGTATTTTGTGTGTGTGTGTGTGTTTGTGTGTGTATTTTCCCCCAGGATGGCTACAGATTCAGAACAATGAACCTAACACAACTCTGTTGGCAAATGTAACTTGCCGAAATTTGTTGTCATATGTAGTCCAAATCTGGACAGTGAAAAACAATTTGAGACAAAAAATAGTGATTCTTTCATAAGTATAAGGACCTTTTTTGGAAGTCCATCAAGTACTCATGAAGCTTTAAGGTAAAAACAAAAATCCTCCCCCATTTGAGAGAGGTTCTTATTGTCGGGAGTGGAGAAGATTCTTCCTTGCCTCCATTTTTGTCTTGTTTGGTCATCCTGGCTTTTCAGTGCTGATCCTGCTCTGCATGAGCTAGTCAGCTCCCAAAATATTATGAAGAGACTCCTTACATAAAATTATAGGACTTCTCAACTAAGTCGTTTTCCCACAGTCCAATTTCCTTAGATTACCTTGAATAACAGATGTTGATTCTTGAAGATCCAATTCTTTTTCTTAGGCTCATTTCATCCCTTTGTGTGTCCCCTGTTCCTAACAGTCACTAATGTTCCTCTACTCAGGTAATTAAATAGACATTTTTTTTAAAATTAAAGAACAATTTTTATGTTCTTGATAGAGACAGGTCAGTCTCTATCATCAGGGAACCAAGTGATTTAATTTTAAACCCTCAGCAGGGTAAACAGAAAGCATCTAACACCATGTGAAACCCTTTACCCCTTATTCCCTTATCATTTTTACCATAATCAACATGGTAGACACAGTGTGTGTGTGTGTGTGTGCATGTGTGTGTGCGTGTGCGTGCGTGCAGAAATAGTTCATGGAAGGGTACAACCAATGACTTGATTGTGACTGGGGGGTATGGTGGGGAAAGGGGAGCATTAAGAAGAAATTGTTGTGATTTAAAAACAGAAGGCTACAATAAAACTTCTTTTAAAAAAATATACAGTTCATGGAGTTCTGCCAAAACTTTCCTATTTTATTTTATGATCTACTACTCCTTCCATTTGCTTTCTGTTCTATTCAATTTGCCCTCTTTTCCTTGGTATTCAGGCATTTACAGATCATTTTGAAAACATGACTTGGTCTAGGTGCTTCCTAGCTACAAATATTCTCCTTGCAATCAGACTTTCTGAAGGAGAACTCTAAACCTGATTTCAACAATCTGCCTGAAAGTTATAGATCATCTATTTTGAATCACTTCAGGATATCCAATCCTCCCCATTCCTTCTGTTATCAGTTCTTTGAGCCTTGTCTATGCTCTCCTAGCATTTGGAACATAGTCATCCTGACCACCTGATGGTACCACTCTTCCCATTTAAAATTTGTCATTTTTCTTAAATAGTTGGGATTTTATCCAGTTACCTGTGATGTGGCCTTCCACCTACCCCAATATAATTTCTCTTCCCACCAGAAAATATAATTAAAGAAAAACAACATTTTTTAACTCTTTTTGATTCTTTTTTGCATATAAGCTTCAAAAGGTCAGGGTCACTTATTATGTATGTGCGCAAACTTAGCACTCACTAATAATAACAAACTATGTGTAAATAGTCCTTGAAAAACCTATTGCCTATCCTGAGAAATATGGGTCCAGTTTCCTTCTTGGATACGTGTAGAAGAGTTAGGCACAGGATTAATCAATGAAGACCATTTATTCTTATTTCTGACCTTGTCTATCTGGCTGTGAAGTATCCCTGGAACTGTTGTACTGTTTCTGGGGAAGTCTGGAGAACCTAGCCCTGCACTCATAGCCCATGATTACCCATCATCCCTTCTAACATACCAGCTGTGACTAGTATGCAGGCAGCATTAACAGACTGTATGCTATTGATCCTGGGAAAGGACAAGTGTTAGCTAGCCTGGTCCTTCATGGGTATCCATGGGACACTGTAAGAACACAGGAAGTTTTCCAGCATCTTGGAGTTATTCTCTAGCAATCATTAGGTTTCTTCCTTGAAGATTAGCCTATAGACAGCTTTAGGAAGTTAATCCAGAAAAAAAAATACACATACAAGAAGTGACCCCAAACTCTTTGTCACTTAATCGGTTATCATCTATTGAGATCTTATATCAAGACATGGACAAGAATAGTATAGAAAAGATGGAGGAACTGAGGCTGGCAACAATGGAAGAAGGACTACTCCAATACAATCGTTAATCTTTTAAAATATGACCTGAAAACATAGCTACTGTGCAAAATATGAAAGTTCTCTCTCCTCCTCATCTTTAGAGAGGGTAAGATATTTAGTAGGGGAAGATATTACCCCTATAGCAACATGTGAACTTTTATAGAGATGGGGAGAACAGGAGAAATAAAATGGAAATATCTATTACATGTGCATATTATTCCCTTAATTTTTGTCACTATAATAGAACAATGAGAGACGTGGCTTTTGATCCAGAAGCACTTGGTTTCAATTCTGCCTCTTATACAGATCCCAGGCAGGTAACTAAACCTCTCAATGCTCTCTAAGACAATGGAATCCTGCTTTGCTGACATACAAAGGCCCAGATGGCATAGCATTAGATGTTTTAGAAGGAGGCTATACGTTCTGTTTATTTTTTTTGTACCTCAAAACTAGGTTACAACTCTAAATTTCAGATAAAGTGCCAACCTGCATTGGTGAATCAAATTTCCTCACACAGGAGTTCCCCATACCAACAAAATCACAGGTTCAGTCCCTATCTCTGATGGACCAACAAAACTTCCATGGCTGGCTTTGAGATCTCTCTGGAACTCTGAGAATCAGCAGGGCAAAGTGGATAGAGAGATGGCTTTGGAGTCAGGAAGACCTAGGTTCAAATTCTGCCTGGATGTGTGACCTTGGACAAGTCACTTAATTCCTTAAAGTCTCAGAGGGCCACGCAACTTCTAAGACTGTAAATGGTAGAAGAGGAACCAATCAGCATTGCATTGGTGAAAATGGAGTCTGCTCCAAAGGTCTTCTTTCCTTCTTGTCTTCTTCTGTCCCCTTCCCCATCCCCCACTCCCCACCCCACACACCAAAACTTGCAGGGTAGAACTCACAAACTGTATTGTCTTGTTAATTTTCTCACTCGTGGGGGTTTAATTTCTTGCTTCTCTTGCTTTTCTGTAGCTGGTTCAGTAGTTTCTACTTTTATAGAAGGAACAGGGCTTCTGGAGAGAGAAAAGAAGCATATGGTAATATTTTTGCGGTAGTGATTTTTTTCTCAGCCAAGTCACACCTGAATATCCTAACTTACTTGGTGAATTAAAAAAAATCCATTTACTTTATAGAATGTTAATTCTTTGAGATCAGGTATTTTTGGGTTTTTGTCTTTGTATCTATCCTCAATGTCTAACACAGTATTTTAAAAATAGTGTGTATTTAATAAATGTTTGATTATCAAATTGAACTTATTTCCCTTTCTTGTTTACTTATTGGATACATTTATTTGTTTAGAATGTAAAAGTTTGTTTTGACCTAACCAATACCCAAATAACCCTTCTTGGAGATAGCCTATTGTTTTGTTAACAGCAATGAGAGATATGTCCTTCAACTTGGATAATGTAGCCTTAACCATGACTTGTATCCATTTCCAGAGTATATCCATCATTTTCTCTGATGTCATGGTCTTCTTCAAAAACAAAGGACAAACACATATCCAAAAGAAACTAAATGCACAATTTAAACTCCAAGTGAAGAAGAAAAGACCAGATCAAGGTTCTTCCTAGAAGTTATGTGCCCACTCTACATCCACTCCAAAAGCAAATGACATTTTGGATATAATTCCATTTCCCCCTACTACCAAGGGATGTAAGTGCCTATTATTTCACTGTTGTTCCGTTGCTCTTCAGTTGTGTACAACCCTTTGTGACCCCATTTGAAGTTTTCTTGGCAGAGATACAGGAGTGATTTGCCATTTCCTTCTCAAGCTCATTTTACAGATGAGAAAACCAAGGCAAACAGGGTTAAGTGACTTGCCCAGGGTCACACAGCTAGCAAGTATCTGAGATCAGATTTGAACTCAGGAAGATGAGTCTTCCTCATTCCAGGTCCAGCACTCTATCCACTGCATCACCTAGTTGCTCTAAGTGCTTATAATGGGTATCCGTTGCAGGACAAACTTTCCCTAATTCTGTTAATGATAGTATGATCTTGACAGTCACCCAGTTTAAAAATCTTGAAATTACTTTTTGTCTTTTCCCTCTCCTTCAAACCTGATACAGTTACAAAATCCTGTCAATTCTATCTTCTCAATCTCTCTCCCATTAGTCCCCCTGGCTACACACACACACACACACACACACACACACACACACACACACACACACACACACCCTACTGTAAAATTCATACCCCTCATTAATTCTCATCTGCTCTATTACAATCACTTCGTAATTGGTCTCTGTCCTTCTGATCTTTCCTCCTCTCTGATCTTTCCTCTTCTGCACTGCTGCCAAAGTGATATTCCTAAAAACACAGATCTGACCACATTAAACCTGCCCTACCCAAAGATTTGAATGGTTTCCTCTTGCCTTTAGGACAATCAGACTCACTCTAATTGAGTTCACCAAAATCCATCTATCTTTCTAGTCATTTATAACAGACCAAGATAGAAGGGACCCTAGAAGTAATTTAGTCCAATTCTCTCCATATTACAGGCAGAAAAATTTAAGCTCAGAGAGTCATTTGCCCAGGGTCAGTCTGGAATTCTGCTGAACCCAGATCCTCCAGTACCAAGGCCAGTTCTCTTTCTACTGTATTGTGTATGGTTTCTTTCATGTACTGCCTGTTTCAGCTTAACTAGCCTACTTTTTGTTCCCTATAAACAATATTTCATTTCCCAACTTAACCTTTACACAGGTAGGTATCTCATCCTCCTTCCTACATGCCTAGAATATACTCCCTCTTCCTCGCCTCCTGCTCTTAGGATCCCTAGCTTCCTTCACAGTGCCTGGCACATAGCAGGTACTTAATGTTTTTTGATTGCTACCATAGTACTCCATGGGATGGAACATTCAGAGAGACAGGAGGAAAATCAAGGGAGGACAGTGTCATGAAAACCCACAGAGGATAAAGTATCCAGGAGAAGTAGGTGATTGACAGTGTCAAAGGCTATAGAGAGGTAAAAAAGTACGAAGACTGAGAAAAGGCTATTAGATTTGGCAATTAGCAGGTCATTGGTAATGCTAGATAGAGCAGTTTCAATTGAATGATGACGTCAGAAGTCAGACTGCAGTACATTTAGAAGAGAATAAAAGGAGAGGAAGTGATTATAAATGACTTTCTCAAGAATTTACCCATGAAAGGGAAGAGAGACATAGGAAATAGCCAGAGATTTAGTTCTTTGAATGAGAGATGAAAGCAGGTGGGATGGTGGAGTGGAGTGTGGTAACAAGGTAAAAAACAACTATAATGAGAGAAGATGATGACTCATCGTTTCAGGGATTTTTGTAGTTGGGTATCTTAGCTTCTCCTAGGTTCATTTTGGAGAGTGAAGGAACCACAGTGGCAGGGGAATGATAGCTAGGGTGAAGATGAAGGCATGTCCTTGGGAATCCACACCTTGGTAGATTAGCTCCTGTCAGGCATGGGATCCTACCTACCTTTTCCCTGAATCCTGAGAAGTTTGCTTTTTTCAAATTCTATCCAGCTTTTCCCTCCTTCTAAGATGGTGGTCACTTTCCTCCAAGGTTTCCATGGTTTCTAATTAAGTAGCCAATTCATTCTTCCTGTTCAGAACCAAGTCCAGAATAGAGGCTAGCTTTGTTACTTCCTTCACCTTCAGAAGAATTTGATTATCTTCAAATTAAGCCAATAATGTATGACCTGCTTTGCCAGTGAGAGTTTCATTAACTTTCTGGGTAACTGAAGTCCCCTTTAAGCAACATATCGCGCTTCTATTCCAGTTTTTTGTTTCCCAGACTCCTTATCAATTTCCTCATTCTGTAAATGTAGTCATAGTATAATACCAGGCCAAGGTAAGTTTTTTCCCCCCTACTGATATTTACTTCAACATTTAGCCTTGGATACTTCTCCCAATTTGGTCCCAGAGGTTCCATCCCCTCAACCTGCCTTTATTGCTTGACCAATTAAAAAAAAGTATTCCAGCAATTCCTGGAGGGAATGAAATAATAAAAGTATTCATCCAGTCCTCTACTCTCCACCTTGTAAACAGAGAACTAAAATTCTGCCCTGACTGGCAGACCTTCAATACCATTACAGGATAGGACGGACACACTCTGTCCCTTATCTCCAACTTGCTGGACCATTTACAAACCATTTATTTACATAAAGATTTCCTTGTTACTAAAGAAAATCTTCAAGGAGCCAACAACTGTATTCAGATTTGAACAGAAGATGGTTTTTCAGAGAGTAGACTAAAACATAATTGTTTACCTTGATGAGACTTTGATCTAATCTTAGGACCCCACCTAACGTGTCCCATTGATCAAACCAAACCAAACAAACAAACTCTACTCCAGCATCTGGATCTAGTACAGATCTCAGAAACCATCAGGAGAATGCATGGGCCATAGAGAGAAGAGAAGGCGTATAACAACTGGTGATTCCTTGCTCAGAGGCACAAAGGCAGCCATTTTTCTGACCTGGTAACATGAGTTCTGCTGTCTTCCTAGGGTAGGTATCCAAGGTTTAACAGAGAAGCTCTCAGGCACATTAAAATGGATAATAACTACTTGTTTGTGGGAACTCATGTAGGCACAATTGATAGTGCTAGGAAGGAGCTTGCAAAGCACTGCCAACAATTCCCATGTCATGGGTAAGAAACTGATGACCATAGAGAGACAGCCTGTATTTTCCTCATTATTATTCATTGCAAAAGAGAAAAACTTGAGAGGTGAACTGTTGTTTGAGAAGGTAATATGAGAACGGAATTTTCACTTTAGAATGCTGGCTTAAAATACAGGGTTTCCAAAAGTCTCAGGGCAATATTGTACTTCAACAGCTATGACATTAGGGATTCCTTGCATAGGGATGTCAGACTCTCAGCTAGAGATATAGCTAACAAATACTGGTAAAACTGCATTTTCTAGGTGTCTTATGCATCTAAGGAAATGAAGTTTTAAACTAAAAATGATGGGTGAAGAAAGAGACTGTATATGAATATCCCCTTAGTTTGGACAATAGCTACAAAGAAGGAAAACTAGCTGTTGAAATCCCCAGAAATTCTATTGCTGTTACTAAACCATTTGTAGTCATATCCAACCCTTCGTGACCCCATTTGGGAGACGCTGGAGTGATTTGCCATTTCCTTCTCCAGCTCATTTTACAGAGGAAAACTGAGGCAAAACAGGGTTAAATGACTTGGTCAGGGTCACACAACCAGTGTCTGAAGAAAGTTTTGAAATTGAGAGATGAGTCTTCCTGACTCCAGGTCTGGCACTCTATCTGCCATGCCACCTAGCCACCCTACCAGAAGTTCACAGGAGGCAAAATCCAAGAAAGGAAATTGTAGTAAAACCCATGGCCTCAAGCTTCTATATACAAATGCTCAATGATTTCTCACCAGGCTGGGCTCCTCTGAACTTTTCCATCATAGTCCAGAAAACTGTTCATTCCAGAAGAGCACTTCAGCCCCAGAATTCATCTCTCAGGAGTACTCTTTCCCTATGTGGATGGCTCCTCCCAGAACCTTCACTTGAGGAGAGTGCCCAGGATGGTCATCTCTGAATTTCTCACAAGGCTGCAGTCCAGACTTTTCCATCATGCCCAGAGCTGGTTCCCTTCTCTTCCTGCCCCTTCCCCTGTTTAGGTTCCCTTTACAGTTAGCCCTTCCACATTATAGGATTAGAGGCATGGTGCCCCTGCAATCTGGAAAATTTGCATAAAATTTTTTGGCATTCCCTAACACCAGAGAAGAAGTCTGAATTTTTTCTTTTTATTTTATGGGATGTTTACAGTTCCTTATTGTAAAATTTGGGTTAAGTATTTGGTCATGGGTTCTGTATTATCTGCTGTGTCTTTGCATGTCAGTTATGGCTTTCTTAAAACTCCCAAAAATTTCATTTAATTTCTTATGCCCAATATTGAAACTGTGATGGGGAAAGCCCCACGTGGAAGGGATAACTGCATAGATTGTCTTCCTCCATTAGAAGCTCCTTGAGGTCAGGAACTATCTCTTTTTGCTCGTGTTTGTATTCCTAGCATTTAGCACAGTACCCAGTACACAGTAACTGCTTAATAAATGCTTGGTGAGCGACTGATGAGTCAACCAACAATAGGAAGTAGATCTACTGAAAAGAGGCAGATCTGATTTCATAGAGACGGGATGGGATAAAATCTATGATTGTACCAAGGCTACACATCCTGAGAAATGCCAGGCTGAATGAATCAGAAGCTGGAATTAAGGTTGCCTGGGGAAATATAAACAGTCTCTGATATGTAGATGATAATGCTCTGATGGTAGAAAGTGAAGAGGAATTAAGAAGCCTCTTGATAAGGGTGAAAATGAAAGTGGAAAAGCTGGCTTGAAGCTTGATCTTAAAACAACTAAGATCTTGGTAACTTCCTGGCCAACAGAGGGAGAAGAAATGGAAGCAGTGTCAGATATTATATTCTTGGTCTCAAAGATCACTGCAGACAGAGACTGCAGTTATGAAATTAAAAGACACTTGCTCCTTGAAAGGAAAACTATGGCAAATCTGGACAGTATACTAAAAAGCAGGCATCACTTGACAACAAAGGCCCTTCTAGTCAAAGCTATGGCTTTTCCAGTAGTAATGTAAGACTATGAGAGTTGGAGTACAAGGAAAGCTGAGCACTGCAGGATAAAGGCTTTTGAATTGTGGTGCTAGGGAAGACTTTGGAGAGTCCCCTGGACAGTGAGGAGATAGAATGAGTCAGTACTCAAAGAAATTAATTGAAACTATTCACTAAAAGGTCAAATGCGGAAGCTGAAGTGTAAATTCTTTGGCCACAAAATGAGAAGATGAGTCTCCTTGGAAAAGATTCTGATATTGGAAAAGACTGAAGGCAAAAGGAAAAGGAATGGCAGAGGATGAGATGGATGAATCATTTCATGGAAACAATGAACACAAACTTGAACAGACTTTGAGACATAGAGGAGGATAAAAGGGTCCGTGGGGTCATGAAAAGTCAGACACAACCAAACAACTAAACAACAACCATGGCTCTATTGTTCAAAAGAAACAGGACAAAGAAGGATTTATTGAATTTTGAAGGATTTATTATAATGAAAAATGTTATCTCCAGAGAAAGAACTAGTGGACTATGAATGAAGATTGAAACATACCTTTTATTTTTCTTGGGTTTTTTTAGTCTGTTTTCTTCTATAACATGGCTAACATGGAAATATGTTTTACATGTATAACATTAAAAATAGTTTGCTTTCTCAAAGGGGAAGGGAGGAAGAGATGGAAAGATTTTGGAACTTAAAAAATTTAAAAACAAAGGTTAAAAATTTTTATGTGTAATTTGGGAAAAATAAAGTATTAAATTTTTAAAAAAGAAACAGGATAGGTAAAGGGGGAGGTAGGATAGCTACTGTTAATTAAAAAGGTATACTCAAGTGAGGAAACTCAGGAAAGAGATGGGGAAGCATGACAGAGAGTATCTGAGTGAAGGTCAAGTGGCCAAAGAAACAGCAGTAATTTTGTCCCTGAAATATATATTATAGATCACTTGGTCATAAAGAGAAAATAGATAGTTTGAGAAACAGATCCAGGTTTGGCCTAGAGGCATGATATAATACTGATTGAGTTAGAGGGACTTCAATGATACATAAATATGTTATGTCAATATCCCTCTGTCTCTGTCTCTCTCTCATAATAACTTCTTAAAATACCTTTGTAACTTCATTCTTCAAAAAGTAGAGGAAACAATAAGGGAAGATTCTATTCTAGATCTAATTTTCACTAACAGGGAGGTCTTGGTTGTTGAAGTAGAAATGATGAGAGACCTGAGGGTGGGGGTTTAGGTGGGAAAGAATAAAGCTTCTCTTCAATAGTTTATGATAGAGTAGGAAAGGAAATCCAGGTTTATTTCAGCTATACCACAAACTTGGAGAAAGTAGATTTCAAATGGAAAAAAATAGGTAAGTTCTCAAATGTAAACAGAAAAGTCAGCCCCAGGAGGGATGGGAGATGCCCAAAAATGAAATTCTGAAGACACAAAGGGAAACAATTTCAATCTGTAGGGGGGAAAAAGATCTCTGAAGAGGCCACTGTGAATATGCAGGGAACTCACCAAACAATTTAGATTTACAAAATAATTCAAAGAAGATAGAAAGTAGAGAATAAAAATAAAAGTGTGGTGTGATTTTGTAAAATGAGTGTTAGAAGGTTCAGGAGGGAAGCTAAAAGAAACAAAAAAGATTTTTTTAAAGTTATATTGGGAAAAGAGTGGGACTCAAAGTAGGGACAGACCTTTGCATGATTTAAATGGAACTATAATAACTGACAACATAGAGAAAGGATTGCTTCACAACTCTTATTTTGTGTCTGTTTTCTTTCCCCAAAATGACCTTTGTACCGACAAGAATCTTGGTCAATCAAGAGAAGCATGTTGGAGAGCTCCATCCAAAAGGGACAAGGAATAGAGGGATGCTGAAGGCAGACTCCTCTTACATTATGAGTTTGCCAAGGATGGACCCTGCCAGGAAATTAAGAACAAAGAAACCAATTCAAGATGGAGAAGAAACAGCTATGAATAAAAAGGATCTTAGAATCGGATAATATGCTGATTATAAATTTGGAATGACTGGTTGTTTGAGCAAAGAAAATGAGATGGGTGATTCTAATGGCCACCCCCATGCCTGGAATGCTCTCACTCCTCATCTTAATCCCATGGTTTTCCTAGCTTCCTTCAAGTCCCAGCTAAAATCCAACCTTCTGCTTAATTCTAGTGCCTTCCCTCTGTTGACAATAAAATAATTTTTCTTGTATATATTTTGTTCATACATAATTGTGCCTAATAATTGCCTCTCTCATTAGATTGCAAACTCTTGAGAGCAAGGGACTGTTTTTTGCCTTTCTTTGTATGCCCAGTGCTTAACTGCTTGGCACATAGTAGGCACTAACAAATGTTTATTTACTGACTGACTGACTGACTGATAGTCAGTGGAAATGCACTTGCTTCATGACAAAGGACAATCTATTTCCATATGAATTGATCCATAAAATTACACTGTCATTTTCAAAGCAAATGTTTACTGAAGTCATCAGATCTTCCCTTTAGTCAAGCATCGATGACTAGAAGTCTGTATTTCAAGGTTTTGTCTGAGGTACAAGAAATTGAAGTATCTGAAGATCCCTAAATCAGAAGTTTGCTTGCAAATTTTCCTCTTCCCAGCATTGGCTGATGCCAATCAGAGAACCTGATTCGCTTCTTCAAGTCCACTGGAATTGCCAGCTTCCTTTTGTGTAACTCAGCTTTCTATCATAGAATTCTAAGGCTAGAAGGCTTCATTATGGCTGTATTTCAACCTCTATGACTTTGGGAGTTAAATTCCTCTAGAAGACAATTAGGATATAGGTAAGTATAATCTGCAAAAGGGAGAAGAATGGGGAAAGAGAGAATTAGTGCACAACTCTGAGCAAAGACCAGGGATTAGGGAATTTTTTTTGATATGTCATCCTGGCTGATCCCACCTACCAGGCCATATTACCATCTTAAGCTTCCTGAAGGCTAATTGCTAAAATAGTATTCCTTATGGTAGAATAAACTATAACTTCCACTACTAATACTAATGATCAACAGTACATTTTAAAATCACTGACCTAGAGTTTTTTCCTATGGTCCTTGAACTCAAATTATTATAATTTTATTTCCTACCACGCTGATTTTTAAAATTTTTTATTTATTTTAATTTATGAAATAAAGCAAGCATTTCCAGAACCTAGTATAACAAAAAAGATGATTGTACGTGAAACTGCAAATCTATTATGCACAGCTTGCTATTCTTTTAAAATATATAATAGTGTTATCATGTAAATTTTTCCCCTCTCCCTTCCTGCACTACATATGGCTACCATGAGACAGAAATACGCATGCAAAACAATTCTATACATACTTCTATATAGCAATTCGTTCTCTGAATGTAAAAGCATCTTCATTATGTCCTTTGTAGTTAATTTGGGTATTGATAGTCAAAATGACTTATCTGTTCAAAATTGTTCTTCAAACAATATTATTCTTAGTGGATAGACACTGATTTTTCAAAAGAAATGTAATCAGGAATTTTGTTTAGAGAATGGTGCGAGGCTATGCAGTAGACTAATTGGTTCATTTAATAGGTTGTTCCCCCTTCCCCTTCAACGAAGAAGCAACAGACCTTACATTAGGGTCCTGAAGAGCAGATTTCTTATTGACACTGGCAAAATCTGGCTCCTCTTTCACAACCTGTTAAAGGAAAGAGACAGTTTAGTGACGTGAATATCTTTGCCTTCAAGAATATTGTAATGGTCACGATGGTTGATATAAATGTACCATAAATGTCAAGGCAATATATAAAGCATCAGTTAAAAGAATAATCACTTAGCCATTCTCAAGTACCTCTTATGTGCCAGGCATTGTACTGGGTACATACAAGGCATGGAGACAGCCTGCAAAGGCACAGAGATATGAGTGGAACTTAATGTCTGAAAAACACTAAGAAGGCTAGTTTGGCTGGAATATATATGAAAGAGAATACCATGTGATCAAGCTGGAAAGGTCGTTGATGCTTTTCTATGAATGACTTTAAATGCTAAATTGAAGAGTCTGTGTTTGACCCTGGAGGTGATAGGGAGCCAATGAAGTAGGGGAGCAACATGATCAGCCCTGCATTTAGCAAAATTGCTTTGGCAATTGCATAGAGTAAGTGTTGGAGAAAGAGCGAAACCAGTACTAGCTAGTCCAGGCAAGTGGGGTATGGGCCTGAATTAGGGTGGTGGCTATGTGAGTAGAGAGCAGGGGACTGATCTGGCAGATGTAGAGGTAGAAATGATAGGATTTTACAATTGATTGGATATGTAGAATGAAAAAAGAGTGAAGATTTTGGCTCTTATAGGTATAGAATTAATATTGTGAAGGAGGATTTTTCTTGGTATCTATTTGTGAGCCCTGAAAGAGTAAAAGGATAGAATCTAATAAATATTCAATTATTTATGCCAGTATAAGATAATCACAGAAATATCCTACGGAAATCAGTGAGTTGAACCTGTTCATTTGACCAGTGAAGATACTGAGGAACAGAGAGGGGAAGGGATTTGTCTATACTTGCACAGCCACCATATGCCAGATCCTCAATCAAAGCCAGGTCTTGTGACTATTAGCTATTTCACACTATCCCTCCTAGCACAGAAAATCAAATCCAAAGGGCAGACAAGGAAAGTTCACTTGGATCATTAGTTTCTTTCTCCTCTCAACATTGTAGAGGTCTGTCAAAAAGCAGCAAGATTAATCATTTGAATTTTTATCTCCTTTTCTGCTCAGCACTTCCATTGGTGTTGGTGTTAACCAGCAATTACAGAACCACAGAATCCCAAGAGTTAGGAAGGTAGGTCAGAGTTCTTCTAGTGCAACCTGAACAGAAATCCTCTCTATAATATCCCTCTGATCTAGTCATTCAGCCTCTGCTTGAAGCTTCCAGTGACGGAGATACCCATGTCGCCCAAGGCCATCCATTCTAAAAAGCTTACAGGGGCTCATTTGCTTTGGTTATCGAAATGCATTTCCAAGAAAACATTTTTTTTTTAAAAAGCACTTACTAGATGAATGGTTCCTAGTCACCTCTTTATGTTTTAGTTACTTGGGCTTACAACTTGAAAGGACTTTAGAGATCATCTCCAGGGATTCTTAACCCAGGGTCCAAGAACTTGTTTTTAAAAATATTTTGATAACTGCATTTCAATTATTCAATATTAATCAATTTCCTTTGTAATCCTATGTCTTTTATTTTTTAAATGGTTATTTTGAAAAGGGTTCCATAGGTTTTATCAGATTGCTGCCGAAGAGGTCCATGACTCACACAAAAGGTTTAAGGACCTCCTAGACCATAAGCCTTGTCTGTCATTTTACAGATGAGGAAACTACCCCAGAGAGGTCAGGTTGGCTAAGGTCAAGCAGATAGAAAGAAGCTGAACCAGTATTTGAACACAGGTCCTCTGATTCCAAATTCACTGCTTTCTTATGGGGTTATAATACCTTTCCCTCTTTTACAGGATTGCTATTTGCAAGGAAAGTGCTTTTTTAAACTTTGAAATTACATAGATACATGAAGTTTTGTTATTTTGAGAAAGAAAGCAACAACAACAAAAAAGGAATTATGGAGGTCATTTAACTTTTTTCAATGAACAAAAATCTTTTTTTCTTTCCCTCTCACTTCCTTTCCTACCATTGAAATGATAAAAGAAAAATCCCTGTACCAACTCTTCATAGTCAAGCAAAGCAAATGGGGTAATTTAAAGTTTATGTCTTTCCCTTTGATGTTACACTAGGCCTTGTACAGAGGACAGCGCACAGTAGGTACTTAATATATTTGTGGATGAGAGCAGTCCTTAGCCTTAGGGTAAGAAAGTAATAAAGCTTAAAATATCTGGAGTAAAATTCAGGTTTATTATACCAAGATAATAAGGGTCTGATGGTAGCATCCATTTAAAAATTAATAATCTTTAATAACTCCTCAAGGCTTCATTCTTTATTACATGACCTCCCCAGACTGTCCATTTTAGCACTGCTCAGAGCCTTGCTCCTGCCCTTCCCAAGTTATCTGTAATCTCCAACCATCATCTGTCCTTATAGTAAAATAATAAAGTAAGTAAAGAATGCAAGCAATGCTGTGTTTTGGGATTCCTATAATGTTATGCAAAAATGTTTTTTTGAGGGGAGGGCTGAGGGAAGAGACAAAGCAGAGTTTCTTAAGCTTAAAAAGATCATAGGATCATAGCTTTAGACTTAGAAGACTTGGAGATTGAGTCCAACTCCCTCCTTTTACATATAAGGAAACAGAGGCACAGAGAAGTTAAATGACTTGCCTAGGGTCACATAGCTAGTAAGTATTTGAAGTGGAATTTAAATCTACTTTCCAGTACTAAGCCCCATGCCCTATATACTATATCATGTTGCCTCCAAGGGGGCAGGGATGGTGTAAGAGTTATTTCTCATGCAGATGAAAAAAAAACTGCTAAAGAACTGAAAATTAATCTTGCAATAAATTAGCTTGCCTCCAAGAAGGGATCTGAGATGATTTCTCCCCACACTCAAAAGAAGGTTGATTGAGAATGAGGTAGGGATTTCCACTGTTGAGGAATAGGGTCTGTTAAGAGATGGAATGGAAATTGTAGAAAGATATAAGGTCATAAATTCTGAACTGAAATGAACCCCACCAGGACATTAAATCCAACGTCCTCTTTGCCCTCATCTTATGAATAAGGAAGTAGAGGCCCAGAGATTTTGCATGACCTGTCTGTGATCACAGCCCTAATAGGTGTCTGAGGCAAGATTCAAACCCAAGGATCTCCCCAGCCTTGATTACCTTTGGGAATGAAATGTCTTGGGTTCCCTATACAATATAAAAGGGAAAGGACCAAATGTTTTTTGATGAATTCAGATATTTCAGGGCACTCTTATCTTCTGGAGCTGGTAAGAAAGTAAGCATGCCTCTTGGATATAAAGACCATGTCTGAAAGAATGCGTGCCCAGTAAAAAAAAAGGGCTGGTATGAGACTATGCTCCTAAAATAGCAGGCAGAGAGTTAAAGGGGAAAGGTTCTCTGGCAGAAGTAGACATGACTGTAACTGAAATGATATTGAGACTTCCAAGGCTCACACAACTGCAATTCTGAATATAGATTACACTAGCTTCCCCAAACAAGAACTCCTTGGGCAGAAGCAGAAGGCACTGAAGCTTCTACCTGACTTCTCATCATCTCTTTGAAGAAGAAGATTGAAGAGATCTACAGAGTATTGAGACTTCTAGAACTCTTTAACCAGGAGCAGGCCGACCTTTGGACCGAAAATTGGACAGCTCCCTTGACTTCCAATTTATTTTTCTGCAAAATGAGGAGGTTTGAGATAGATTTCTAAGATTCTTTTCAGTTCTAGTATTCTATAAATCCCTATTTCATCTCAGTGCTTCTGAACCTATATGTACTACAGTATGTGTGCAGCCCTATAAGGAAGAGGAATAAATGACTCGACCTTTGAAAAACTTTGAACATAGCAGGGCTGTCAAAACCTGTAGGAATGGAATTGTTTAAAATGTTTACAGAAGAGATTCCTGCTCCAGGAGGATCTGGACTAGATTCCTGGGTGATCTTGGGCAAGTCACAACATTTATGGGCCTTAGTTCATAGGTTCATAGATTTTTTAGAGGTGGAAGAACTTTCCAGACCATTGAATCCAACCATCTTATTTTACAGATGCGATGTACTGAGACTCACATAGATATTAAATATCTAAGACAAGATGTGAACGCATGACTTCCTGACTGCAAGCCTGAGTTAAAAGATGAGAAGTAGATTAGGTGACCTATAGTCTCTTCTAGTTATAAATCTGGGACTCTATGCTTTCTTGGATCCTTTCCAACTTGAGTTCCACATGGAGTTTTTCCTCCAGTGCACAGGATAAAAAACCCAGGCTTTTATTTCGAGTTTCAAAGCTTGTGATTTGTTTTGCATCTCCCACCAAGTTCTACCTTCTACCTTGGACACATTTCTGGTTTAGGAAAGCTACAGGGACCAACATTTCATAGTTTTCTGACCTTGGTCATGGCTCTATCCATGTCTCTATGTTGATGAGTTGATAGGTTGATGAGTCATTTCCTTTCCCCACTCTCAAATAGCAATCCAAAGCTGTGCTTCAAAGTATTTTATTTTTAGACTGGACCTATGACTTCATTAGCAGGGGGAATTGCTAGTGAAGAAACTCCTACCAATGCAGATCAGAATCTGCTTGGCAACTTATACTCTTAGGGAACTGCCTAGGGCATAGATGGCAAACATGGTTAAGAGCTTGCATCTGGCCCACAAAATTCCCAAGTTTAGAGGAAGAGAAAAGAGGCCTCTAGGCTTTTCATTCACTTCAGTCTCATCAGTTTCATCAATCTCTTAGATTCTTCAGGGCTCTGTTGTCTCAAGAGAAACGATGAATGATGCCAATCTCATTTCAGGTTGCTGAAGAGAGAACATGACTGGGAAGAAGTTGGCATGAGAGGAGCTAGCAGTGTCCATCATATCCTTGTCCCCAGCTATTGAGTGGCTGTGGATCTCATCACAGACCTTCCATAGTGTTTAATGGAATCAGCACAATGTCATTCACACAAAATAACATTTGGAGGATCTCACCATCAATAGGGAATCCCTCTTTCATTTAGATTCTCTTCAGGGCACCCTACATGATAATGGTGAACAACTTCAAAAAATCTGTGCCTCTCTTTTTCGTGAAAATATACTCAACACTGATAATTAAAAATAAATGAAAAAGTTCTCTCTATAGGTGCTTCCCTAGAAGGGGATGGGTATGTTTCCTTCTTTTGCTTCCACTGATGGGGATGAAAGATGGTGGTAAATTTACTGCTTGCCTGTGGGGGAGGTCTGAGCGTGAAAGAGAAAAAAAAATGGCACCCTGCTTGCAGGAAATGTTCTGCCTCTGACCATCCTGGCAGGACTGAGGTGGCCAGACAGTCTGTATCTAGGGGGAAAGTACCCTGTCCTGGTCAGTACTATACAGACAGACAGAAAAATTGAATGGGTATTACTAAGGAGGAATAGAATTTCCTGGTTTTTGCTTCCCTATCTAGATTTATAAGATGAATGATACCACAAAAAAAAGGGATAGAGCTAAAGGGAAAGAGGTGACCAGTTTTTTGAGAATCAGAGACTTTGGCAGTTACCCCAGAATATCTTCTGGTGTTAGGAGATGTGCATGGCTGGTCAGATGAACATCTGGTTGATGATACTTTATTGTCAATGCTGACTACAGTCAGGCATGGCTCACAGCACCCACTGGCGATTACATGGCCATCAAGTCATCTTGTATTTTTTTAATGAATACTGGAAATCATACTGTTGGAATACTTTAAGACTGTGTACTGTTCTCTCAAAAAAAATTAGGGTTTTTGGAATCTACAAATAATAAACATGTTTTTGTATTCTCTGTACCTCTTAGTCAATTGTGTAACTGAAAAACATGGTTTACTGTAGAAAGGCATTTTCAAAAATTTGCCTATTGCCTTCCAGGTGTCATTTATAGTGAGAACTGCCAATATGGAGAAAGTTCCATTCTTCTAGTATTGGGAAGACAAAAATATTTCGAGAAAATGAGTTGCAGTGACAGGAGGTAACTTTAAAGAAAAGTGCTTAACAACAGCAATGATAACATTTATATAACACTTACTCTGTGCCAGGAACAGACTCAGAAAACATTTGATCGTATGGAGGACCATGGAATACCAGGGGACTACTTGTATCTTTTAGTTTTCAATTGAATTCAACTCAGTTCAATTCAACAAACACATTTATTGACAACTGATTATGTGGGAAGTGTGCCAAGTTCTTGAGAATGTATTAGATGTGGTTAATTTTTGTTTGTTTTTTAATTTTTAAAATTCTAGCCAACAACAAAAGTAATTTGAACAAATACAATAAAAGTATTGCATCTGCATAAATTCTGAATTATTTTGTTGTTGTTAAATTGTTTCAGTAGTGTCAGACTCTTTGTGATTCCATTTTGGAGGGTTTTCTTGGAGGGATGCTAGAGTAGTAGGTCATTTTCTTTTCTAGCTCAGTTTACAGATGAGCAAATGGAGGCAAACAGAATTAAGTGATTTGCTCAGGGTCACACAGCTAGTAAGAGTCTGAGGTTGAATTTGAACTCATGAAAATGAATCTTCCTGATTTCAAGTCCACCACTCTATCCACTATGCCACCTAGCTGCTCACTGAACTATTTGCAATTTGTTTATATTTTATATATGTGTGTGTGTGTACATTAATTTTAACAAAGTAACTAAAGTCCCTTGTATATTTCTATGTACCTTTATGATCTCTTTTTCATCCACATATTGTGAAAGCATAGGGGGATCTCAAATTTTATGGATAATTTAAATTAAATATGGCAGAAGGCTGAGCTGAAATTTGGTACTCCTATACATTTAAAAAAAGCTATCAGTTCTTGGCCAAGACAAAAAAGACTTTGTGCAAATGTTAGCATGTACAATATTGGACGATATCAACTTTATTAATTTTTATATGACTACATAAAACTAAGGCTGTTTTAATAAAATTACTATTATTTGAATCTTTCTGATTTGCTGTACTATATCTCATACTGAAAGTCCTTGAAGTTATATATTAGCTACTACACTCTAGCATTATAAAAAGTATTTTTGATTTGTTTTACCTTTCTGTTTTACAACTACTTTATTCTTGATTTATATCTTTAATGAATACCTTGAAGGAGGAGGTAATTTCTAGGCTTTAGAGGAAGTAAAGCTCTGGACTTATATCAACTCAGTTGATAAAGGGGAATCTTTATTGGGTAACCATCCTCAAAATAGTTATTTGAGATACTGACATTGTTTCTAATAGATATGATCACCATATACAAGTCTAAGTGATCTAGTTTGTTTGCTGTGACAATATAAAACACATGTATATTAATTTGAAAAAATAAGGCAATCTGTTTCTTTATGATCTTTTTTCTTCTATGTATTTTGTTATTATGATTTTACATAGTTGTCATTGTATATACTTCTGATTTTGCTTTGTTCATTCACCATTTCTTTTACTTTTTTAGTCCAGACCTATGATTTAATCAGTATAGAGAATGTCCAGTGACAAAACTCAATTTACTGAAGCAGACCTTTCTAAGAAATGACAAGCAGGCTGATTTCAGAAAAAAAAACCATGAAAGACAAAAACTGATGCAAAGTGAAGTGAGGAGAACTAGGAGAACATCATATAATAGAAACAGTAATATGGTACAATGGTCAATTGTGAAAGATTTAGCTGTGCTCAGCAATACAATGATGTAATTCAAAGCCTGAGGCCCTTAGCAGTTAAGGATTTAGCCAGGCTCATTTAACCAATATATATGTCAGGAGCAGGACCTGACTCTAGGTCCTCCTAGCTCCAAAATATCTATCTTCTATGCCATGTTGTGTCTCCTTAAACAATAATCTTCCTTTGTTTAGCCTTTCCTACAACCACTGGGCACAAGTTGCTTCTATTTATTGCTATTGTAAATAAAATGAATATATTGGGACAGAAGGATCATTTTTTTGCTTTTAATACATTTGAGGATCGAGTCTTGAAGGGGTTAGGATCTGTTTTGTAACTCTTGGTTTTCAGAAAAGGGTGGATGACCAACCATTTGTTGGTTATGTTACAGAGATTATTCTTGCTCTATTGTGGGATGGATGAGATATACTCAGGGGTCTTTTGCAAGCAATCTGATTACATATTGGCATATTGTTTTCCAAAAAGATTGCACCAATTCATGGCTCCAGAAGCAGTATAATAGTGTGCCTATTTCTCCACAGGCAAGGCAAAATTGAATTTTATCCTTTTTTCAATTATCTTTGCCAACTTAATGGGTTCCTCAAAGTTATTTTAATTTGTGTTGCTTTGAATATTATGAAATCTGAACAATTTTCAGGTGATTGTTGACAATTTGTGTTCCTCCTTTTGAGTACAAAATTCTCTATACAAATCCTTTTATGATTCATCTTTCGGGAAATGGACTCTACTCATTATAGAGTTTAGAGTCTAGATTTTTATCAAATACTTTTATCACAAAGTTTTTCCTCATCTGCTCCTTGACTTTTTATTTTGCATGGATGAACTGCTTTTTATTGTGCAAAAACCATTTTATATACATTTAAATTAATTTATTCTGCTTCCTATGTTTTTCCCTTCCTTTAAATAGATAAAATAGATGAAATTAAATAGATAAAATTAATTATTCCCCTTTCTACTAATTTTTAAATGTTTAAAAATATTTAGATCATGTGCCTAAAGTAAACTGTATTGTACATTATGGTGTGAGATTTGGTTCTAATACATTTTTGGCCATATTGCTACTCTTTTTTTCAGAATAATTTTATTGAATTCCCTTGTCATTGTTTTAAATTTTAGTTTAAGGTTAGGGATCTACTAAGTCAATCACGCTTTCACCCCACTCTACTGAAAATAACTCACATCCTGATTGGTTGGTTGTTCTTCATTCTCCAAGAGGACCAAAATGACATCACTATGCTAGAGTCAAGTTTTCTGACTATGGCTGATTAGACCAATACAAACTTGGAATGCTCTACCACAGGTCATGTGTAAATAATCTATGTGAACATTTGGGGTAGATACTCCAAATTTGCACATCTTGTATTTGAGTTGTTTCAATTCTACTTTGTTCATAGAGCACAGTACCTTCTCTGATGTGGGCACACCATGCTGAAAGGTCCTCTGCCAGTGTCTCCTATATTACACAATGAACTCCAAAGTTCTTAAAAGAGACCGTGAGAATGTCCTTGTGTCACTTCTTCTGACCATATGAATGCTTGCCCTGTGTGAATTCTTCATAAAATAGTCTTTTTGGCAAGCATACATTTTGCATTCAAACAACATGGCAAGCCCATTGCAGTTGCACTCTCTGAAGCAGAGTTTGAATGCTTGGCAGTTTAGTTTGAGAAAGGATCTCAGTGTCTGGTATCATATCCTGCCAGGTGATCTTCAGAATCTTCTTAACCTGAGGTGATACTTCTATTGAATCAATTAAGTAGTCAAAAGGTATGATAGGTTATTTTGTATGAAAGTTAGTGAGAAAAGTCCTTGATTAATACAGAAATACTTGAAAGTCTTTGAATGAGAAAGAGAATGGCACAGGAAGTATCTTCACCTTGGTTAAGGAGATTTGGTCATGCTTTGTGGGGCATACATAAAACCAGCATGTTAGCTGATAATTGCCAACTTATAGCAGTACCAACTAGCCCCTGAGAAAGGCTTGTAGGGTTGGAGGGGAGAGTACACTCCTCCCCTCCCACAAACTCTTTCAGTCAGAGAAGGGGAGATTCTGAATTTCCCATTAGTATTGTAGCAGCATATCAGAAACAGGTGACTTTCTTGAATTGTTGTTAAAAGAAGAAATGTCATATCCCCAAAGAATATCAAATTGCAGTCAAGAACTACAAAAGAAAATGGGCAAAGGAAAATTCAGCATTCTACTAATCACCTGGTAAATATTTATAGGATGTCTAATATGTGCCAGAATGCAAAAAGTGTTATAAAGTATATCATTCAGGAAAAGTATGATCAGAAAGGGGACAGCAAAGTGGCACAATGAATACGGTGCTAGGCTTGGAACCAAGAAGACTCATGTTCATGAGTTCAAGTCTAACCTCAGACACTTATTAGCTGTGTGACCTTGGGCAAATCACCAAACAATGCTTGCCTCAGTTTCTGTAAAATGAGCTGGAGGAGGAAATAGTAAACCACTCCAGTGTTTTTGCCAAAACCCCAAAATAGGGTCATGGAAAGTTAAAGTGAATGAACAAAAAAATGATAAGAATAGAAGAAAGTACAGTCAGAAAAACATAGGATGAGTAGCTCTGGTGCATTTCTTGAAGAAATTCTTCATTTAGAGACAGCATTGTCCCCACCTTACTTAGGTCCTAATAACACTGCGCTGAGAAAACTTCCCAAGAAGGAAAAAATAACAGCAAAAAATCAAAACTGTCACATCATTATCATCAGCTGTCGATGGTTTCTATTCCTTTGTAGTTGAAAAGGCTGGACCCCAATGAACATAGCAAAGCATCTCCCTATAGTGTTTCGAACCAATTACTTTTAGAATGCTTTTCTCCTGCTCTTTAAAGCTCATATCAGCCTTGGAGAAAGAAAACACATTTAAGCTCTGTCTATGTTGCATGAGGTAAAAGTTTAGTACTTTCTTAATTCATTTTAACACATGGAAATACTATCCTTCAAACTTTCAAGAAATATTAGGCTTAAAGGCTATCTAAGAATTCAGAACAATGCTCCTACCATTTTCTTTTATTGCATATTCCTGAAGGGAATTGATTTTATTTGGCTGGTCTGAATTTTCTGACTTCTATTTAAAGATGATTAATTAAGTTACATTACCAAATGGCTCAATGCTGGATCTCCACTGCACTCTGGGTCATTTAGACATAGCCTCAAGGTACAGCAGGAAAATACGATCATTAAATGTTTTCCCCATTGCCCACTAAATAGTGTGCTATCCAAGGCCCTACCCTATTTGCCTCTTAACCTATTTTGTTAGCCTTGTCTCTTTCATCTGCTATGAGCTGCCACCAAACTGGATTATTGACCCCAGAGACTTCCCATGTTTTCTCATACCAGTGCCCATGTTCTAACTGTACCCCATGCCTGGAATTTTTTATCCTTCTTCCTTCCCATTTTAAAAAATCCTTCCCATCCTGTAACCCTTCAAGACCCCTGTATGTCTATGAAGTCTTTTGGGATCCCTATAGCTGGAGGTGATTTTGATATCTGATCTCATGGCATTTCTTCTCATAAGCATGTGTAATATTCTAATTTATGTTGTATTTATTTTCATACGTGTCCAGTCTTGTTAAGGAGAGGGACACATAATATTTATCTTTGTATCTGCCCCACTGCTTAGCATAGTGTGTTTATTTTCAAATCTAAGGTGTTTCACAAATATTTGTCAAATGAATGATTTTCTGAGTGAAATTCTAGAGAAATTACAGTTTTTTTAAAATAAGTTCCTAGACAATCCAGACTTCCCAAATGCACGTAAGGGAATGTAAATAACTTCACAACAGTCACAGACCTGGGCACTCGCTTTGGAAGCCGTTTCTATCTGAGCTTTTAGGATGTTGCATTTTAGTTGATCAGGAACAGGCAAAGGCAGAAGTGGGAACTGGAGACTTTTTTCAGGAACTTTCTTTTCTTCTACCTGTGAGGACCAAAAATTCAGAAAGGATTATGAAGGGGGAAGAAAAAGAAGGAAAATATACAGAATGACTTGTAATGGTTTAGAAAGTGGCAATTATAATGTTTAATTGTAAAATGCAAGAAACCTAACACAACCAAAGATAGCTTGAATTTATACAATAAAAAAATTATATATAGTAATGATGATAAATTATGATGGTGAGAATAACCCATAGCTATGCAGCATGTGTTTTGTTGTTCCAGTCTTAGGATTTCAGGAGACTATGGACACTCCCTTCCCTGATACAGATTGGTCATACGTCTGCCATTTTTTCTTAGAGTTGCCTTGGGCATTAAGAGATTAAGCAATATTCTCAGGGGTCAGAGGAGAGATCCAGGGCATAGTAGTGATCTGGAAGCGGAAGGAGGGAGTATCCAGGAAGACAGGTGGCAAATGCTGTCAAAAACTGCAGAGAGATTAAATAGAAAGCGGCCAAGAAAAAGTCTTTGGTCTTAGCAGTTATGAGATCATTAGTAATATTAGAGCAAGTTCTTTCAGTAAGGGTTGGAAGGGTTCAGGAGGGTTGGAAGGCAGACTGGGAGGGACCATGGGATCATAGATTTAGGGCTGGAAGGGGACCTCAGAGGCCATCAATGGAACCTCCTCATTTTTCCAAATAAGGATGAGGCTAGAGATGTTGAGTGACTTGTCTAGGGTTACATAGCTAGTATCTGGACTGGGATTTGAATCTGGACTTTGGTTAAGAAATTAATGGGAGGCAGGTAGGAGTTTGGCTGTGGAATTATTGAGAGACATAGGCTAATAGCTCTCTGAGATGACAGGGTCAGGTGAAGGTCCTTTTTTTTCAAAGGAGAGGGGTTATAGGTGTGTGGGATGGCAAGACTCCTACTCAAATTGACTACTCAGAGGCATCTCAAAGTATAAACACAAAGTCCTTTATTCAGTTCTTGCAAGGATTGGACTTGACCATTCTCCAAGCAGATGGGAGAAGGAAAAGCATTTTACAAAAGCAGATGCAAGGTTATATAGAAGAAAACCACAAAAGCCCCCCTTACCCTTTTGGTCAAGAGCCTGAACAAGCAGTCCTATTTTCAGAAATAAGGAAATGGGAAGCAGCGAAACTGGGGAGAGGGGCAACAGACAGTTTCACACCTCCAAGTTTCCCCATATCATATGATTTTTGATAAATTGAAACTCAGGCATTATGTCTGCTTTACTTTAGACTTAGGTGCCTGCGAAGTCTTCACTGACTTACCACGTTCACAGACAACAGGAAGGAGTCCATAGATAGGGAAAAACTGAGGTAGGAAGGAAGAGAAGGAGAGAGAGACAGAGAGATAAACAGAGATGGAGAAGGAATCACAGGTTGTTTGAACTGAAAGAGACAGGAGGGGATAGGACTGAGGGAGCAGATAGAGGGATTGGCAAAGAGAAAATAAAAAAGTAAAAACAGGAAGGACAGGTAAAGATGTAGAAGGATTTTGAAACATGGACTAGGGGTCATAGATCCTCATAATTGACCTTGATTTTCTCAGCAAAGCAGGAATCATGGTCATCTGCTCAGAGAGGCTTGATTCTGAACTTACTCTACATTGTCAGCTCTCTTTCTTAACGTGGGGCCCAGCACTGAAGGCAGGGCTCTTGTTGTGGTCAGGATAATCAGCTCCCTTATTCTAAAGATGTTGATGCTTCAGTCAATGGGCTGCAGGGTTCTGTGGAGCAAGTCCAGCCACGTCACTCCCCAAATATGCCCTGCAGTCATCCTCTAGAAATGCCCAGCATTGGCTCCGGCATTCTTTCTCTTTTGGCTGGAGTGGTGCCATTGTGTTGATCAGCATTCAGCTATACTGGACTGCAGAGAGGGTTGGGGCTGGAATGTGCTCCCTTTTCACCTCTGCCTCTTAGCATTCCTAGTGTCTCTCAAGGGTCAGCTCCAACACCTCCTCCAGGAGATGACACAATTGGAAGAAAAGAATGACTGCCCTTTTTCTTGACCTAGCTGACTACTCTCCATCAAGGAATCAGGGTGGAAAGAACCCCCAGGGAAGCAGGGGTCTTCCCCTGATATAAGTCACCCATTGGGTGTTCTTAGCCTCCAGACTTCATGCCAGTTCCCCCTTCCCCTTTCCTGAGCAATCACTGATTCCTTCCCCCATGCCCACTTGTGTGAGAGGAAATCCAGTCCTTGCTTCTCAGTTTGTGGACTGGGTTGCCTTGCTTTCCCCACTGCAGAATAGATATGATTCCCAATTATTAGTCGAATGAGCTGAAAGTCATCAATTACAATCATTCCACTAAGATGGAGGACCACGGGGTGTCATCATCTGTGTGCCTCTGTGTCCTAAAAGCCTTCAGGCCTCATCACTGGTCCTGCTGCCACATCCTACAGATCCTGACCTACCAAAGCACCCTAAGGACTCTTGTGTCTTGCTCTCTGCCCCCACTACTGAATTCAGGGCCTTCTAGTGACCTTCCAGACTCTAGCCCCTCCTATCTGTGTCATCTCCCCCAATGTGATCTTCCCAGAGACTTTCACTTAGTACCGGGTTTGGCAGATATCTAGGCACTAGGCAGCTAATGGATACAATACCATGTTTGGAGTGAGGAAGACCTGACTTTGAACCTGACTTTGGACATTTACACTAGTAGCTGTGCGACCCTGGGCAAGTTAATTAACCTCTGATTGCCTTGGTGTTCTTTGTAAAATGGGGACAAAAATATCACATACCCGCAAGGTTGCTGTAAGCATCAAATGAGATGATACTTGTAAATTACTCAGCACAGCGCCCGGCATATAGTAAATGCTATGTGTTACCTATGATTATGATGATTAAATAAATGTTCTTTCTACGTCAAATTGCTTTGATATTGCTTTGAAATTCTCAAGGAGAGGGATAGAGGAGGGAGGGACAGAATTTGGAACTCAAAAATTGTAAAAGATGAACGTTAAAAAATTGTTTTTACATGTAATTGGAAAAAATAAAATATAAAAGTTTAAATAATAAATGCTTTTTTATCCACTCATTCTACAAGAAGCCTTTCCTGATGTCCAGAGAAACTTAGTGCCTCCTCATTCATTCTGCCAAAATACTTTGTTTCATTTTGTATTTACTTACAAGTGTAAATGTTGTCTCCTTCATAGAATGTGTACTCTTTGAGGGCAAGAACGATTTAATTTTGTCTTTGTATCCGTGGTACCTAGCACCGTGCCTGGCAAGCGTAATAAATGCTGGTTTAGTGAACTTTCTAATTCCTGCCAGATTCAGTGCTTTTGGAGTAAAATAATTTAAATTTTATTCCTCAAATAGACTGTATTCTTACTAGAAAGCCTTTTGTATTTTCATCTGGACTTGGAATTTCATTGGAATAGGAGATTTCTGACAGGGAAACTCCCTCTTTTGCTACAGAGTAGCACCAGCTCTTATATTCTTGGATTGTTACCTGGCACAAAGTTAAGTGACTTGTCCAGGATCAGGACAAGTGTCGGAGGTAGGGTTTGAACTTAGATCTTCCTAGTTTCAAGATTTTTGTCTGCTGTGATGTGCTACCTCTCACAGAAAGCTATATAGAAAGAAAATCTTTCTCATGAAATGTTTTAAACAGTAAAGGTTGTCTCATTTCAGGTAGGGTTGATATACAGTTGATGTTCAGTCATTTCATGATGCCATTTTGGGTTTTCTCAGCAAAGAAACTGTACTGGTTTGCTATCTCCTTCTCTAGCTCATTTTACAGAAGAGGAAACTGAGACAAATAGGATTAAGTGACTTGCCCAGGATCACACAACTAGTAAGAATCTGAGGTCAGATTTGAACTCACAAAAATGAGCCTTTCTTATTTCAATCCTGGCCAGAATAGGCTTGAGTAAAACTACCATTTATCACTCTCATGCATTCATTTCCAGAGTTAAGAAGTCTACAATCAACTGCAGAAGCTGGTTCTTGTGTTCTATGGGTAGACGGAACCTCCCTGATGCAAGCTGCACTTGAGTCAGGTTTCCTGCATCCCCTCATAGAGGAAAGAAAAACATCCAGTTCTGAAATAGGACGTTTTCTTCTTTCCATTCTTCAGGCAGAGGTAAAATCAATGAAAGCCAGCAATAGCGTAAGAGTAATTAATGAGGGACAGTCTGACCAAAGCAGAGATCACGGATTGTCCTCTCAAGTCAAGCCTTGCTCTACAAAGTAATTATTAACTGCAAGAGTCACTTAGGCAACTATTAACATGTAAACCTGTTTCACCCAACCAGAAAGGTTGGTAATTAGAGCAAAGTAAGGGAGTGAATAGGTAGCAGAGAATGTGAACGCATAACTGAACCGGGAGGTAAATGCTTGGGGTATCACCTGAAGAATGGCTGAATCAAATGTTTTAAACACGAGAGACAGAGACACAGACACAGAGCCAGAGAAAGTTAGAAAGAGGTCATGAGATTTGGAGTAGGAAGAGACTTTAGAGGTCATCTGGTTTAACTTTCTCATTTTAGAGATGAGGATAGCACCTACATCTTAGGGTTGTGAGGACTGAATGAAACAATACTTATAAAGTGTTTAGCATAGCATCCAGCACATAGTAGATGCTTAATAATACTTTCCCTTCCCTCTTTTAGTCACAGAGGTAGCAGCATAGTTGGAATAGAATTCAGCTTTCTGTGTTTCTATGAGGAGGGTGGATCATTCATGCAGCAAGCATTCAGGTCTAATAGCAACACAGCATTGATCTATGAACCAACCGACTTTTCCCCTGTGGTTGGTAGTAGATATTACTATTCCAGTTTTGCACATGAGAAAACTGAGTCTCCAATAAATTAAGCAATTTGCTAAACTGTTGTGAAACTAGGGCTTGCTATCATAGACACCTGCCAGCCAGGGCACTCACATAGCAGTAGATGGGATCTAGCCTTACTGGTGATAATCTCCACATTTTTCAGGTACCTTAATGTGCTGTGCCTTACTGTTCTCCCCCAGCTGCACCCCTACTCTAGCACAGCAATGCTGCAACTGAACTGGAGAGAACATTGGGCTGAATCTAATCATTTGAAATTAAATAGGGGTAGATACAAGTTCTACATGAAGACTTTCCCCAATGGAATGGTCACATGAGAATGATTTGTTCTTGGCCATGGAGGTGACATGAAAGTGGGTGCTTAGAGTTTGGTCAGACACAGAAGATGCCAAGGTCATCCATGGCATCCCTGACCATCACCAGCCATCTTGACTTTTGTCTTGTCCCTGGAGTATGATGATTCAGGAAGAGGGAGGGAGGTTGAGGACTCTGCACAGCTCCACCTCCCTTAAATCCAGTTCACGTGCAAGTTCAGATATCACCTTCATGATGTCCCTGGTCCTCTTTGAAAGTGAAGGATGACCAACAGCCACAACACCAGCTTCATAAGTACAAGACGGGGGAAGCATGGCTAGACAACAATTTATCTCCAAAAGAGCCGGGGTTTTTCATGGGCTACCAGCATATCATTAATATGATATGGAAGTCAAAAAAGCTAATATGACTTTTTACTATATCTCTCAATATTATCCGAGAGGAGGGAAAGGACAGTCCAAGGGTCTTCTGTCTTGAGTTGACCCCATTGGGACTACTGTGTTCAATTCAGAGTGCCACATTTTAGGAGGTATTTTGATAAGCTGGAGAGTAGGGCAAAGAGGATGGCAAAAAGGTTTGAGTACATATCTTAAGAGGGCTGGTTGAAAGAATGAAGGACATTTAGCATGGAAAAGACAAGGTAGACATGATAAACATCTTCGAATAACTGAAAGTCTGTCATGTAGGACAAGAGTTAAACTTGGCCCCTGATGTCAGAAATAAGAACAAAATATAGATACTGCAGAAATAAAAAATAAGGCTTAATGTTAGGAAAAAATTGCCTAATGGGTGAATTGTTTCAAGAGGCAGTGGTTCCCTCTCACTAGAAAAGGCTGGATCACCATTGGTTAGGTATGTGATAAAGGAAATTCATATTTAGTTATAAGTTAGACAAGATGGCCTCTGTGGTCCCTTTCTGAAAATCTATGATTGTGTAAGAGAAACCACATGCTTTACCACCTACCTAACAAAAAAAAAAATCCAGCCTTTTCTGGAGGATGATGAACAGTGGGGCTATAAGCTTCAGCACATTATCAATGAACAACATAAAGAATATATATAATATGTATTACATTTTATTTTATTATATTATCATTAATTATTTATTTTATTTATTTTTTATATTATCACTAATTATTCTTACATTATTTTATGGTGTATAGCTATAGATATATAAAGGGTCTCATAAAAGAAGTTTCCAATTGTAAAGAGAAGTAGACCAAACACATATCAAAATCAAAGGATCACTGTTGGGTTGCTTGTAGCTTTGCCTGCTCTCACATAAAGTTAAAAGAGACTTTGATGAAGGCCCTCAGCATATTGTGTGCAACCCCTGTGGATGATTTAGCGGGGCATGGAAAAGGGTCACACAGGATGCATAGGTGTGGACGAGCCATGATCAGTGCCTTTGAATCGAGTATACACATAGATGATATGAAAATGCAGTGACAGCAGCACCTTGAATACCATGCTCATCAGTGTTAACAACTTGCATATCAACTATTACAGGTATTTTGTTACATCAATATGTATATTTTATTAATATATAATATATCGTGATAAATAATCATAATATATCACTATTTTGTTAATATGTAATTAATTAGCTTAGTATCTTATTTTAATTAATATTAATATGCATATTAATATGTATACTTATTACCTCTCTTCTGAAAAAACACCTCTGCGACCAATGACATTCAACCTCTGGTGTTTGGAATGTTTTTCCTCCTCACTTCCACCTTCTGGCTTCTATAAGACTCATTTCTAATTCTACAGTTATCCATTTCACATCATGACTTTCCTAATCACAGTTTTGAGATATCACAGGTTGGCATAAGAAATTAAATGGGAATTTTGGGGACGTTTGATGGAAGCTGCAGACAACATGTAAAGGACAGCAGATAACAGCCTATGACCAAATATTTAACCCAAATTTTACAGTAAGGTACTGTAAACACCCCAAAAAAGAAAAAGAAAAAATTTAGACTTTTTCTCTGATACAAGGGAGGGTCAAAAAATTTTATGCAGATTTTCCACATCGCAGGGGTACTGCACCTCTAACTCCCACAATGTGGGAGGGATAACTGTATTTTCTGAAAAGAGGCATTTTCTGGTTCCACTCCACTCCACCTACAAGTGCCTTCTCTGTGAGATTACCCCCATTTATATGGTATTATTTTATGCATACATAGCTGTTTTCCTCTCCCACTAGAATGGGAGCTCCCTGCAGGCAGGGATCATATTTTTTACTTTCTCAGTATCCTCAGAACCTAGCACAGAACCTGGCAAATAAAGCAAGTACTTAATAAATGCATGTTGACTGACTAAAGAATTAAGTTTTTGCAAGGCTCCATATTAAGTACTTTGTGCCCTTTCTCAGGCCAATCATGGTGAATTTGCATAACCTTTGAGAGCTTGCTGATGAAGCATTGCCCAAAGTGGACAAATCTGAGGAGCAGCAGCAGGTGTGAACTGACAGACATTTGTAAATACTCAGGCAAATGATATCCCTTAGGAACTCAATAGTTCCCTGGTTAAATGTATGGCTCAAGATCAATGGTTGACAGAGCTGTTACAAGAAGCCATATATGAACAGACAGACAGACAGATAGACAGACAGATAGACACACGCGCGCGCGCACACACACACACACACACACACACACACCAGAGTACTCATATTGTGTGGTAATGAAAGTTAATATGTCACTCAAACAAATGACCACAAAATGGTTAAGGAAGTCTAGGACCAAACTATTGCCAAATTTCTATCCCACCATAGAGATGTTACACAGTCAGGATGCCATTTTTAGGTTTTCAAAATTCCCTTTTGGAATCAGGTGTAGGATAGAGTTTCCCATTTAACTACCCATTAAGTGTTCTTAACCTGGCATCTATGAAGTTGTTTTTTAAAAGAATTTCATAAACTGTATTTCAAAATAATCTTTGAAACTTGGTGTATCTTATTTTATGTATTTATATGCAAGCTCCTGAGAAAGGTTCTATAGGCTTCATCAGATTGCCAAAAGAGCCTATGTTCCACAAAAAGGTTAAGAACTCTTTCTTTAAAGACTGAATCCTTTGGCAAGCATTTCCAGAGCTCTAGGATGAAAGCTAGAGATGGTTGAGAGTGTGGTAGTTACTTGGAAGCACTAAACTTCATTGTTTATGAGTAAAATTGAGGGACAAATGTAGGCCCATTTCAGTTTTTTACCATGACATGCCCATGGTTGAGGAATCAGGTAGTAGTAGTAACCAGGTGTAGTTGAAGTGATGGAAGGGTATCTCAATCTCCTTTATCTCAAAAACAGTTTTGAGTTCTCTAGCCTCTGAGAGCAAATGAATTTGTGCTCTAGGGTTTTCCTGGGTGAAAGCTATTTCCCTCTGAGTGCGTAGTCAGTCTGGGATTCCCATGTCACTTAATGAGGCTGGATATATGTCTCCAGAAGACATTCCCAGGTTTAAGGGAGAGGGGAGGCCTTGGAAAGTAGAGTAAATCCAAATGGACTATGAGAATGGTGGGGTTGATGCCAGAGGAACCCGGGAACCCTGAGGAATATATGGAACTATGGTGCCTCCAAGACTTTCACTTAGATGGATTTCCTCTTCCCAGTTATGACTATCATAAAAGGTCTTAATTGATCAGGTAAATCTCAGTGGCAATGGCTCAATTTATAGCTGAAGCCCTAAAGTCAACCGTGACTTGGATAAACCTTCTTCCTTGCAGATTGGGAGATGAAAGCAGGTGCAGAAGTTAGTGTTTGGACACAATAACTCTGACTGACTCCTCTCTCATCAAAATCAAGTGGGGTGAAGAATTTCTCCTTGGGCCTGGGAGCTATGGAAGGACAACAGACAACTTCACATAGTGACTTAGCTATTCATATCCTTTGGACATGCTTGTAAAGGCCCAATTATGGCACATGAATGTAACAGGATGTGATTGTATTTCAAGAAATGACAAAGGAATGGTTTCAGAGAAACCTGGGAAGTTTTGTATGAACTAATGTAGAGTAGAGTGGGCAGAACCAGAGCAATTTATATGGCAATAATGACACTGCAAAGACAAACCACTTTGAAAAAATTTTAAATTCTGGTTAATGCAGTGATTAACGATGACTCAGAGGACTGACCCGATGAAACATCGGACCCACCTCCGACTAGAGAGATGACGGACTCGAGATGCAGAGTGAGACATACATTTTTGACGTGCCCAGTGCAGGAATTTGTTTAGCTTGACAATCCACATTTTTGCAAGGGTTTCCTTTTGCTTTTGAAATGAAGAGGGAGTTGGAAAGAAAATGAATGCTTATTAACTGAACAAAATAAATTTTAAAAAATTTTCAAGGCCAAGCCTCACTGCTGGCAAGCAAGAACCACGAGGCCAGCAGGCAGCTCTGTGCAGCCTAGTTCATATTTGATGTCTAAATGATTGAAAATTGTCGTGCCTGGCATCTCCCTCTTTGTGGTGGAGAGGTGGGTGATTACAGGTGCAGAATGTTGTGAGGTAAGATAATTGAGTCAGCTGACTTTAAGTCTTTTTTAAAAATGTGTCCCAAGGGATGACCCATTTTGGAGTGAGAGGAGGATAGCTAGTATATCCAGAAATGACTGTGAGGTAAAACATAAGACAGGAGACCTGGGAGGACTCAGGCAGAACATGGAAGCCATGAACATATCCTGGACTGAGTCCAAGTCTGGGACTTTCTGCACTCTCCTATGCCTGAATATTGTCATTGAAGGATGATGGAGTGATGATCTGGCAGAGATTAGCTGATTGAAAGTACCTATCCAACAAGTATAGTTTTATGGTTCAGAGGGAGGCATCAACGAGATTAGGGAAGCCAGGTGGCCCAGTGGATAGAGTGCTGGACCTGGAGTCAGGAATGTTTATGTTCCTGAGTTCAAATCTGTCCTCAGATTCTTACTAGCTGTGTGAACCTGGACAAGTCATTTAACCCTGTTTGCCTCAGTTTTTGCATATGTAAAATGAGCTGGAGAAGGTAATGGCAAATCACTCCAATATCTTTGCCAAGAAAACCCCAAATGAGTTCACCAAGAAATGGATATAACTGAAACAATTCAACAAAAACAAAATCAGTGAGCTTAAGGAAATTCAGCAGGTGAGATGTTGCAAGTCTGGCAACAGAGAGGGCTCAGAAAAGGAGGAACCAAAATTCCTTATGGAACTGAAAGCTTTATAAGAGCAGGGATAGTATCTTATCTCAACGTTGTATTTACCTTGGCACCTATTGCAGCCCCCTTGCCCTGCTACCCCCCCACAGTAGGCATTCAAATGTTTGTTGATGGTGGAGTGAACTTAACGAAACAAGCTGGGGACAGCATGAGGGAATCAAAATTACACTGGAGGAAACAAGCTAACTAACTCAATAAATTCATCCAAGAATCACAGATTGAACACATACTACTGTGCTAGGCGCTCTGGGGGAGACAAAGGTGAACAAGATGCATTTTACACTCTCTTGAAAGTCTCTTGGTTTAGTAATCAATCACTGGGCAGCCATCTTGGCTACAGTACAGTGACCAAAATAAGTGTCCAAGTTTCCAGGATTGTTTGTTGTATTTTTAGAGATTGTTTTAGGTTTTGTTTTTAGCTTTTGGTTAATCCAATTTTATTTAGAATATTATTTACTGGCAACTTCAATGAAACTGTTTTTATATACTCTTTGGAGCACTGTTATACTATGCACACAGGACCATGAAAATATAAGAGTAAACATAATTTCCACTTTTCCTCTAGTTTCATTCTGCTCCTCATCTGTTAACACTTTAGAAATTCACAGAATGCCTACAGAGAACTAATTCTTGGTAAGCATGAGTACGCATCTAAGGTATTTTTTTTTTTAATCTGCAAGAGCCTCTGTGTGGAATTCATAGAAAAGAATTATTTGATATGAAAATGTTTTAAATGATTGCACATGTATAAATTTATATTGAATCGCTTTTTATCTCAGGGAGGGGGGAGAAAATGGAGGAAGGAATAGAATTTTGAACTCAAAACTTTCTTAAAAAGTTGAAAAATTGAACTAAGGAGTAGGGGGCGGAGTCAAGATGGCGGAGTAGAAAGACTCACCTATGCTAGGTCCGAACCCACAGCCCATAGATTCCCTGTAAAAAGAACTCCTGACAAATTCTGGAGCAGTGGAGGCCGCGCAGCAACACAGTGAAGGAGATTTCCGT
>CM053772.1:108692111-108786977 GCA_028658325.1 Potorous gilbertii | reverse complement strand
AAAAAAAAAAAAAAAAAAAAAAAAAAAAAAAAAAAAAAAAAAAAGTTGAAAAATTGTTTTAATGTGTAATTGGGGGAAAATATTAAAAAATAAAACAGCTGCAGGCATTATAAAAAAAAGAATAAAATAATTAGGTGAAATCCCAACAAGTAAATAATCCCCATTTGGATAATGTTTTACAGTTTTCAAAGTGTCTTCCTTTACAACAACTCATGGGATAGGCACTATGTTTTAATACCCATATCTTACGAAGGTTCAGAAAAGATTTATCCACTAGAGAGCTAGGACTCCGGCTCAGGTCTCCCAACTCTAAGGACGATGAACACAGTCCATAGCCCTCCATCTCTCTGACTGGGAAGGAATGGTTTCTATTAGAAGTTTAGAACAGCAACAAAGTGTCCTGAAGCCAAGAAAAGTAAATGATAAGGTCTGCTTCACTGAAGGAAGCTTTGCTCATCGTACCTTGTTGATATTGATGTGGAGAGCAGGCCATGGGGAAGCCACCTTCGAGGTTTCCATTTCCATCTTCTTCAGGTGGGCAGCAGCTTCATTGTAAAGAATGGGAGGTCCTGGGCTCAGTTCTAAAGAGAAAAAAACATTCGTAGAATAAAGCGATTTGAAAGAAAAATTAGGTTTTTTAACTAATTTAACAAGTTAATGAATTTAACTCATTAAACTGAACCATTAGGACAAGCTTAGTAAATCATTTGTTGTTCAGTTGTTTTGCTCATGTCCAATTCTTCATAATCCCATTTGCGATTTTCTTCTCCAGCTCATTTTACAAAGAAGGAAAATGAGGCAAACACTGTGAAGTGACTGTGAAGTGACACAGTCTGAAGCCAGATTTAACTCAGGTCTTCCTGATTCCAGACCTGGCATTCTTTCCACGGCACTACCTAAATCATATGGGTCAATTCCCTTAAAGGTAGCCATGAATGAAAGGCATGATGCCACTCGGTGGTCCTCCTTCTGAAATGACTTTGTACTTATTTACATATATTTTGCATTTATGTCACTGTACATTTTGTTTACCCCCAAAAACTGTAAATTTATTGAAAGCAGGGACTATTTTGTTTTTGTCTTTTTTATTACCAATCCCTGACCCATAGTGGGTACATAATAAATGTATGTTAAATGAATAAAGAAAGGGAGACAGGAAACAAGCATTTATTATATTCCTACTATATGCTATTATATGTCTACTATGTACTAACTATTTCTACAAATATAATTCATATGATCTTCACAACAGCTCTGGGAAGTAGGTGCTATTGTGACTTCCATTTTACAATTGAGGAAACAGAGGTGGACAAACACTGAATGACTTACTTATGGCCACACACTTAGGAAATGCCTGAAGCTGGAGTGTTCTATATAATTTGCCACCAAACTGCTTCTATGAATAAATGCGTAAATGAATCACACTAATAACTGCTTAGCCCTGCCATCTTAGGTAACCAGGCTAAATTTATTATTGACCCAAGGAAAGCATAACTGGGAAGATAAATATGAAGACTTAAAGTCATACAAGTTCCAAAAATCAAATATGGACTCTGTTATGTTAACATTATTACTTATGTTTATTCAAGGGTAACGGAAGCCCTCAGTTTGTTCTTTTTCTAGCTTTTTCAGCTGCACGCTCAATTCACTGATTCGAGCTCTTAAAGAACAGAGAAACAGGGTAAATTCAGAGTATCCCCAATTTCCCGCATATCATCCACGGATATATTTTTGTTATCAGTCATGAGATACTCACTGACAAAGTCCTTGCTACCATCTAAGGGTGTAGCCTGGTTACAGATTGCCCCTGACCCACAATTCCATCTCTTAATGAACTCCAAGGGGATATCAGAGCTAACTTACCGAACCAGAACAGGCTATCCCTGGAGTTTAAGGGCAGCGGTGAGATGATTCTTGTAAACCTTAATGGGACATTAGGAATTCCAGAATGAATTAGATCTCATCATTCCCAAAAGTGAATAAAAATCTTGAATAGATCCCAAGTCTCTTGATAGAGGAAATGGAGAAGCATAATGAGAAAGTAAGTAAAAGCACAAGATTGAAATTGGCTTTGCCAGTGGGCAGGTAGGGTAGTACCGTGGGTAGAATGCTGGCCTCAGGAGTCAGAAAGACCTGAGTTCAAATCCAGCAGCAGACCCTTACTTTTTGTGTGGCCCTGGGGAAATCATTTAACCGTTTGCCTCAGTTTCCTCATCTGTAAAAGGGGGATGAAAATAACACTGCCTATGTTACAAGGCTGTTGTGAGGATGAAATAAAGATAATATTTGTAAAGCACTTTGCAAATCTGAAAGCATTATATAAATATTAGTTACTAATATTTCAGAATCACAGACTTTTTAAGCAGGAAAAAACACTAGAAGCCATCTCATCCAATTCTCTTGTTTTAGAAATGAAGGTATGGAAGCTCTACTTAGCCAAAGATTTGATTTGGCCAAAGATCCCCTGCTCCCACCCAGCTAGTCAGCTGTAGAATCAGAACTGAACCCCAGGTCTCTTCACTCCTAGACCAGGACGTCCCTTCCGGGAGTTAGATAAATTGCCAAGCAAAGAAAGGGCAAATATTCAGGGTAAACAGATGCAGGAAAAAAGGTCGATAGTATGAAAACACACAATATGATTACTCCATAATAATCAATTTTCAGGGCTCCTTTAATTTCATGAAAAGTCTACATTTAAAAGTGACAAAAAAAACCCCTCCAATTAATCAGTTAATTCCCAATTGCCTGAGGGGGGGATTTTTTTTTTCAGACTTCATTAGTAAGTTTTGCTTTCAAGTATTTGGTGAAATCTTTCCCTATTCTATCTAATTAATGTCTCCTGCTTTGCTTCAGTCCCATGTGGTCAATGGGATGGAGAGCCTTAAAGTTAAGCATTGTAAAAATATCTGCTCAAGCCAGAGAGACAGTCCATTGCTGATAGAAAGGGATGGGGAGGAAATGTTCTCTTTAGGCATAGGTAATGCATTCATCACCAGCATGGAGTGGGGAGCAGGGAAGTTGAACAGGATTGGAGGAAAGATGGAGAAAGCTCAACAACTTCCCAACTTCGGAGTCAAGTATTAATAGTGTAGCTTCATTACTTTGTTTGAAATTAATTCCCCGAACATTGCATTCATTTTGCATTCAAGAGTAAGTCGCTTATTTTTATATAACACTTTAAGGTTTAAAAGGGCCAGCTAGATGGTAAAGTGGATAGAGTGCTAGGCCTGGAGTCAGGAGGACATGAGTTCAAATCTGACCTCAGCTACCCTGGCCAAGTCAGTTTGCCTCAATTTCCCTCTCTGTAAAGTGAGCTAGAGAAGGAAATGATAAACCACCCAAGTATCTTTGTCAAGAAAACTCCAAATGGGGTCATGAAGAATCAGACAGAAAGGTTTAAAAAGCACCTTACATAGTTTATCTCACTTGATTCTCACAACTACTCAGTGAAATAACTGCTGTTATTCATGTTCATCAGATATGGAAACTGAAAGAAAGATTAAGTGATTTCCCCAGGATCACATGGCTAGTAAAATGCCTGAAGTAGGATTCAACTCTTGTCTTCCTGGAATCTCTTTCAACACTATCTGCTGCTTCCAGAGCAAGTGCAGAAAATTCTTAAGTTCGATGGAGCAGTGAATAGAGTGCTGGACCTGGAGTCAGGAGCACCTGAATTCAAATCTGGACTCAGACACTTACTAGCTGTGTCAGCTTGGGCAAGTCACTTAACTCTGTCTCAGTGTCCTCCGCTGTAAAATGAGCTGGAGAAGGAAATGGCAAATCATTCCAGTATCTTTGCCATGAAAACCCCAAATGGGGTCACCAAGAGTCAAACGCAACTGAAATAACTCAACAGGGATAAAGTTAAATAGAGAGGACTGTTAATGTGGATGATAGAGAGTGGCACTAATTCTGCTAGAGGCAGGGAGAGAACCCATCTCTCTGTCAATGTGTGTGTGTGTGTGTGTGTGTGTGTGTGTGTGTGTGAGAGAGAGAGAGAGAGAGAGAGAGAGAGAGAGAGAGAGAGTGTATCCTGATTTTGTAGAAAATTCCTTGTGTGAAAATGACTTCCACTAACGCAAATCAGTAATGTACTAACAGGAGCCACAGAAATTATCGGAGGACTTTGGTGACGTAGTATATAGAATACTGGGCTTGTAATCAGGAAAACCTGAGTTCAAATCCAGCTTCAGACATTTAAATGACTCTGGACAAATCATTTAACCTTTCCATGCCTCAGTTTCCTCTACTGTAAAATGAAGATAATACTATCACCTACCTTACAGAGTTCTTATAAAGATCAAATGAGATAAAATTCATAAAAACACTTAGCACGTATACTAGACATATAGTAGATGCTATCTAAATGCTTCTTTCCTTCTTTTCCATTATATAATCCTAGAGATTTTCCTTGAAATGAGAGATGAATTGACTTGTGTATGGTTGTATAGCTAGTATTTTTCAGAGGTAGGATCTGAACCCAGGTTATCTCATCTTGTCCTTTATCCCCTGGACCACAATGACTCTGTAATATAATCTACATTCTTAATAACAAGGCTAAAATAACTGAGCCTATGGCCGAGGAATACTCTTCTAGAACCTGGTTGCCATGCTTAATACAATGACCCACACAGAAATCTGTCTATTGCATCAGTTCATTGTTAGAAACCCTGCTGTGAGAATGTGGTATGAAAGTTGGCGGTATTTAGTACCCAAGACAGACTTCCCTGAGGGGATCCAATGAGTTCTGTACACTGTAGCCATTTATTGAGCCCAACAATGGCACATTGTGTCCCAGTGGGTCAAGAAATACAAGGCGCAGCAAAGAAATGAGAACATGTTCTTCTGTAACCTGAGGAACATGGAATCTCCATCCCACTCCAAATACTATTTCATTGTTGGGTCTGCAGCACAGGAAGGAGCTCCCAATAGTCTAAGAGAGTTTTATGCTTAGATTTCAAACCCATCATCATTCTTCTATAACAAAGGACCCACTGTCATTAAATAAAACAATTAAATCAACCATTAAACTGTCACAAGAATGCTGGATTTGGCAACAGAGGATCTATGTTTGAATCATAACTGCTACTTGCTACCTGTATGACCTTGCCTCAAGTCTCTCCCCAGTCCGATCCATTCTTCATTCAGCCACTAAAGTGATTTTCCTAAAACACAGGTATGATTTTCCACCTTCCCCCACCTTCACTCCCTAACTCAATATACTCCAGTGGCTTCCTATTGCCTCCAGGATCAAATACAAAATGCAGTTTGGCATCCAAAGCTCTTCATCACCTAGCTACCTCCTACCTTTCTGATCTTCTGTAAGTAAGGTGTACTGTACTTTTCAATTTGTCCTCTTTGATCCAGTGACACTGGCCTCCAGGCTGTTCCACAAACAAGACACTCCTTTTCTTGGCTCTGGGCATTTTCTCTGGCTGTTGCCCATGTGTGGAATACTCATTTTAATCTACTGGCTTACTTGGCTTCTTTCAAGTGCCAACTAAAATCTCATCCTCAGTCTTTCCCAATCTCTCTTAATTCTAATGCCTTCTCTCTCTTAATTATTTCCTGTTTTACCTAGATATAGTTTATTTATACATATTTTTTCTCCCCCATGAAATTGTAAGCTCCTTGGGGACAGGAACTGTCTTTTCCTCTTTCTGTATCTCCAGGACTTAGCACAGTGCCTGGCACAGGGCAGGTGCTTCATAAATGTTTCTCCACTATTGATAAAGTCACATGTCTTCAGACTTCAGTTTCCTTGAGTGTAAAATGAGGAAGTTGAACTACATGACCTTTAAGATCCTTTTCATTTCTGTCTCTATGACTATAAATCCTTATAGACTAGATCATCACAGATGATGTCCTCTGCACTTGAGGCCGGAGTGGAAAGTACCACACACAGAACTCCAGTCATAAAGGAGAGGGAATCAGATGATCAGATCTAATGAACTTACTACTGGGGGTTGGAATTCCAGAAGTCTTCTCTTTGCTTTCAAGAGGAACTGGTATTCCATAATTGGAGTGGTGTTGGTGCTGGTGCTGGTGCTGGTGCTGGTGTTGGTGCTGGTGCTGATGGTGGTGATGATGGTGATGCCTTCCTGGAGCTTTAGTGGTAAATGGGGCTCCCCCATTTTCTTCAATGTTGAATAGCAGCAGATTAGAATTGTTGAGCACTGGTGAAGGCAAAGGATAACTACAGGAAATAAAAAAAAGTTAGAACTTAGACAAAAAAAAACCCTCAACATTCTGGACATTGCTTTCTCCTTAACTGAGTAACCACTTTTTCTCATTCTCCAAGCACAGAGAGGCTATAGGAAAGAAGCATTTATTTTTTAGAATTATGTATCATTCTTCAAGTTGTGATACTGGTTCCCAATCATTCAGAGTATGAAGATCCACATATATGTGATATATATGTATGTAAAAACGTGTATAGTTGTGTGTGTGTATATATATATATATATACACACATTCATTTTCATATATTTTATAGTTTTCATATTATATATATAAGCATTCATAGATCCCTACATGATAGTAGTTGTATCTATTGATAAAGGAAATATGTAATAACAAAAGACTACTATAAATTCAATAATGCTTTGAAATGCATTAATATTTTATTAATCACAAAAGTGAGAAGGCATGGGATATAGTGTACAGAGAGTAAGCTTGGAGTCAGAAGACCTGTGTTCAATTTCAAACTTTGACATGTACTGTAACCTCTCAGCTCCCAGGCAACTCTCTAAAACAGAGCTGGCGAACACATGATGCAGGTCTGAGGCCCACAGCACTCCCAAGTACAGACAGAAACAGAGCAAAATGTAATTGGGATATATTTAACCAAATAAATAAAATTACAAAAAAACATAGATAATGTTCATATATGGTTTCTAAGTTGATATACACCAACAGGGATCCATATGTACAGTTGCGTGTTTCCTACCCCCATTTCTATTCGAGTTTGATATCACTGCTCTACATCAACAAAATCACAGTACTGGTGTTGTTGTTCAGTCGATTCAGTCATGTTTGATTCTTTGTGGCCCCCATTTGAAATTTTCCCTGCAAAGATAGATACTGAAGTGGTTTGCCATTTCCTTCGGAAGCTCATTTACAGATGAGGAAACTGAGGCAAACAGGGTGAAGTGATTTGCCCAGGGTCACAAAGCTAATAAGTGTCTGAGGACAGATTTGAACTCAAAAACATGAGCATTTCTGACTCCAGATCCAGCATTCTATCCACTGCCCCAGCTATCTGCCCTATTTTGTTTAAATTAAATAAAAATCAAGAGGTAGCATGGTCTATGGAAAGAAAGTCAGACTCAGAGTCAGGAAAACCTGGGTGTGAGTTCAGCTTCTGACAAGCTACATGACTCTGAGTCAGTAATTTAATAATAATAGCTAGCATTTATATTTTAATGTTAATTTAATTTATGAATATTTAATATTTCAAGGTTTGCAAAGCACTTTACAAATATTACTGTATTCTCACAACAATCTTGGGAAATAGGTACTATTACAACCCCCATTTTACAGATAAAGAAACTGAGGTAAACAGAAATGAGTTGCCAAGGGCTAGTTTTGAACTGGATTTGAACTCAGGTCTTCCTGATGTCAGGCCTAGTGCTCTCATGGCACCAGGAAACTCCTTAAAACTATATAAGTTGCAAAACAGTTATTTCTTTTGATCTATGATTTCTTTCACAACATGACTAATATGGAAATGTGTTTTGCAAGATTACACATATATAACCTATACCAAACTGCTTGCTTTCTCAATGACAAGGGGAGGGAGTTGACAGAGAATTCGGAATTCAATTTTTAAAATGAATGTTGAAATTTTTTTACATGTAATTGGGGGAAAATAAAATATTAAATTAAAAAGATTCCTTCCAGCTCACCCCTCCCTCCCTGTTAATAGAGATCTACATTGATAGAGGAAGCTTCTTCACCAAGTAGTTTCCTACAGTGATTAAATCATAGGTTTCGACAGAAACAAAGGAAAAGAAAGGAAGAAACAAAGAGATAATGTTTAGTGCACAAATGTACCCTATGCCAAGAGGCAAATAAACTACTTTAATAGAAAGTCAATATACATTTATTAAGCACCTACTATGGAGTTGCTAGGTGAAGCAGAGTGCTGGGCCTGGAGTCAGGAAGATTTGAATTCAAATCCAGCCTCAGACACTTAATAGTTGTATGACTCTGGGCAAGTCACTTCACCCTATTTGCCTCAGTTTCCTCATCTGTAAATGAGCTGGAGAAGGAAATGGCAAATCATTTCAGTATCTGTGCCAGAAACCCCCAGTGGGGTCACAGAGAGTCAGACATGATTAACAGGGCTGAGCAACAACAAACACCTACTATGCTCCAGGCACTGTGCTCTAAGCACTGGCAATAGAGAGAAAGGTAGAAGACAATGCTCTCAAGCTGGAGACTAGGAGTCACAAAGCATGCATTCTGGTTCTTCTTTGCTCATTGTATGACAGAAGTCCTTCCCTCCCAGAGTCAGTCACTTTTTCCATTAGCCGTTGGTCTAAGGTTCTTCTCTGTTCCAATAGTTTATACCTTTGTATTACTAAGAGAGAAAGAAGGACCTGAGGACCCTTTGCCTAGCTTCTCTCAAAAGCAATTCCCCATTTAGAGCCAGTATATGTGGATGTTTTTGTATCCATGTGTATATGATTACAGTGAAGAATGCAACTGTGTTTGTAGATGAAACAGTTCATTCTTGTAAAACTAATCCCTAAGCAATGAGCTTGAGATTACTCTGAATGGAGATAGTAATCAAATATTTGCTTCCTACAGGGCAGGACAGAACCATAACTAAGAATCTATTCACCTGGGGCAAAAACAGTTAGGTTCCCTGGGGTGGGTGGGGATGTGGCAACATGCTGATATCTCAACTCTGAGTCCTCCCAGGAGAGGGGGTAGCCTGATCCTAGGCTCACTGGAATGGAAGGAGTTGGGGGACCCTGGAAGTGGCTTGCCTGAGGGGTCGTTGCTTTTCATGATGTGATTTAGACCATAAGTCAAAGTGGTCTCTGCCCAAAGAGAAAGGGGAGCCCTCCTAGAGAACTCCCTGGTTCTTTTCTCTTCCACAATCTGTCACTATTCTGTTGATTGCCTAAATATCATAGGAAACTGAAAGAGACTCCCCTAAGGTCATCTAGTGAGGCTGACTAAAGAGAAATGACTTTTCCATGGTCACATGCATAGTGAAGATCAGGGTCAGGATTCTAACCCAGGACCTTTGACTCCAGGGTCAGCGGTCTTTCTATTTCTTCCATGTTGGAACATGGGATAGTGCTCCATTTGCCCCATCCTTATTATGATTCTTCTATAAATTAGCACATGGGTGTAGTATAGATGCAAACTTCAGTAGACCATAGGTGCTGTCACTCTAGGGTCAGCATTTCTTTCTATGTACATCAGGCTTTGGTTTGTTCCCCAAGGCACAAGCTTAACCATTCTTTCATCGGTTCACTGAATTCCTCTTGGTATAAATTATGGGGGGCAGATCACAAAATCATAGATCAAGAGTTAGAAGAGCCCTCCAAGCCCATCTCCTCCAACTCTCATTGTACAGACGGTCATTCCGATCATCCAAGCAGGATGAAACCCAGTTCTTCTGATTCTAGAAATTCTATTGCTATCATAATGCCAAGTTGCTAGATATACCCGTCAGAGTGAACTCCGATCCTCAAAGATGAATAAATAAGTTTTTATCATAACAAGTAATTTAGATTTTATTGAACTGATTTAATCAGTTCTGATTTAAGTGATCACATATGCACACTTGTACTTCACACATACTATGTGAAATGAATCTTTAGCAGCCTATTATTATATCATAGGATCATAGATTTAAGGTCAAAAGGGACCCTAAAAGCCATCAAGTCCAATCCTCTTATTTTACAGAAAAGGAAACTGAAGCACAGAGAGAGGGAAAGTAACTTGTCCAAAGTCACAATGCTAGTAAATGTGAGGGTAGGATTTGAATCCAGATCTTCTTGACTTCAAGTCCAGTTTCCTATCCACTACCTCAATCAATCAATAAACATTTATTAAATATCTACTATGTGGTAGGCACTGTACTAAGCCCTGGGGATACAAAAAGAGGCAAAAGCAGTCCCTGTCTTGAAGGAGTTTACAAGCTAATGTTGCTTCTGTTAGCTTTTGCCCTTCTCCTTTGCTTTTGAAGATCTTTCCTGGTCACTGGCAGAATTTATTTTTTTATCAATGGAATTGTTAAATTTAACCAATGTGTGACTTCAAGTTTATAGACTTGGGAGTTTTTTCAGATGATCTACATTATAAATTCCTTCAACTGGCACTTTTCTGTCTATAAAAGTCCCAGGCAGTTTTCTTGTATTATTTCTTGCATTCTGGTGTTCAGGTTTTTCAACCTGTATTCTTCTAGGAGATCTATAATCCTTAAGCTGTCTCTACATATCCTGTCTTCAAGATCAATATTTTTGTTTGCAGAGAGAGCATATTTTCTTTTCACATTATTGCTTTTTGCTTCTTTTCTTCAATTGTCCTTTACTTCTGTGTATTTGCAGTCCCAATCAATAGTCTTCTTTTTTGTTTCTTTAGTGAGACTTGCCACCATAGATTCAGGTTTTTCTCTTCTATCAATTATTTCTGCCATGCAGGTCATAAATTCTGCTCTCAATTTTCATTTTTCCACTCATGAATAACATGTTGTGGTTCTGTCTTCTCAAAATCCACAAGGATGTCTGCTTCATCAGGTGTTAAATCATTTTCCTTTCTTTTGTAGTATTTATCCATAGATGCTGATACTTATTTACTAGATGCAAAAGCCATATTTCCCTCTGCCATTAATGTCTTCCCCATTAACTTATTTGCTTATGTTCAAGGTCTGTAAATTTTCTTCCTCTTGAGATTTTTGCTAATTTCTGTCTCCCCAGTCTCCCCACTCTCCCTTTATTTTCCCTTATTGCTCACTTTCTGACTCCCTCCCTTTTTGTAGGGCTTTGCCTGGGGACTGGATCTCAAAGCATCTCAGCCACCTCCCACACTGGGCAATTAATAATTCACAAGCCTAATTTTCTGCCACATGTGACTTTTGAGGGGACAGAACTAGTCTCAGACGGATGCAGGGCTCTTTCACTCAGGTTTATTGGAATGTCACATATTCCCTCATACATGGTATCTTGTCTTATTCCCTCTGTTCCTCAGGTGTCCAGTCCTGTAGTACAATGTACTGCCATACCGACACTATTGCACCATGGAAACATTTCTGCCATTTGGAGTTTGGATCTTTGTGGAACTGGGAAGAGGTCTGGGTCAGGGCATGATGTTGAGCTCTATTACAAGCCCAGCCCTATGTCCTGTTCCACCCCTTCTGTTCCCTGCTTCTCCTACAGAGTTCTATTGCAGCACAGAATGCTGCTGTGGTGTTGGTGAACTCAGCAAATTTCTGTAGTTTGAAGCTTGGAATTCTATGGTACTGGATAAAGGGAGAGGGTGTCAGGATGTTGGATCACATTTTGTTGCGTCTTTAGGTCATGCTGGTCTTGACCTAAATGCTGGTCACGTGGTGGTAGGTTGGGGAGGAAACGTTAATTGAGTTCGCGATGGGCATTGATTCATGGACTTTTTACCTTCTTTTAGGTTGCTGGTATCTTATGTCATGGAAATAGCTGAAATTGCTTTACCTTTGATATATTACTACTGTTTTGAAGAGGTTTGGAGGTTATGAGGAGCAGAGAAAATGTCTAGTCCTCCATCTTGCTGGTCACATAACCTGGAAGTACTAGAGTTTGCTTCTTATTCTTCAGCCCCCAGCCCTCCTCTCTTTCCTCCTCCCTCCCTCCCTCTGTCTCTATCTCCCTATCTCTCATTCCCTCCCTGTCTGTCTCTCTCTCTCTGTTTCTCCATTTCTCCTAGTACCTCTTCCCTTCACTCCTATAGGTGTGCAGTCTGAATATTACCTTTTCACAACCCACAGGCTCTCCTAATAGCATTCTACCTAGAACTTCCTTTTGTCCTCATCATGTCTCCACCCTCATAAAGTTTTCTATTGCCTCAAAGTTAGGCTTCAGGAAGAAAGCAATGTGTTTGAATTAATTTACACTAAGCTGTGAACTACTTATATCCCATTTAATTCTGACAGGAATATTGGCATTTTAAAAGACTTGCTAAAATGCTTGCTAAGTCCAAATGAATCTCTAATTGGTGAAATATTAGCAAGTATGAAAAAAATGTGAGATGCCACCTGATGGTACATAGAGGGCTAGGCTGGGAAGCAGGAGAATGTGTATTCAAGCCTTGACACATATAGATTGTGTGACCCTGGACAAGTCAGTTAATCTCTTAACACCTTTGAATCTATATTGGTGAAGAGTTTCCTTTCTGGGAGCTCAATACACAGAGGAAACCACAAGTTTAAACTCCCCACAAAGTAAAGAATTTTAAAGATGAGCTCTTTTAAGGCAGGGACTGGCTTTTGCCTCTTTTTGTATCTCCAGCACTTAGCACAGTGCCTGGTACATAGTCAATACTTAAAAAATGTTTATTGGTTGATTGATTGTTAGAACGAGGGCTTGATTGAGAACTCAGAGCAGCTCCTGGCACTTAGTGCTTAATACATGTTTATAATGTAGACAATGTTTATTGATGACTCATATCCAATCACAGGTCCCAAGTCTTAGACTATGAGGGGCATTAAGAGGTTGAGAAGACTTGTTCAGGGTCATACAGTCTATATATGTCAAAGACAAGACTTGAGTACATATTCTCCTGCTTCCCAGTCTAGCCCTCTATATCTTAGGCAGCACATCATATTTTTTCATACCTGCTAATATTTCACCAATCAGAGATTTATTTGGGTTTAACAAGGTTTTTAGCAAGTCTCTTAAAATGCCAACATATCTGCCAGAATTAAGTAGAGCTATAGCTAGGTTACAGCTTCTCCCAGGGCACTGAAATTTGGAGACTCTGACAGTATTTTCATCCCTGCAGCTATCACAAACACTTGATGACTGAGCTCAGGAATAAGTAGTTACAATAAGAGGCAAGAGCTGAGGTCCTTCTCCACCTGGTCCCTTTCCCTATCCCTGTCATGAGCCTCCCTAATCCCTCCCCTATTCCTGTCTGCCTATTCTGAAGGGCATCTGCTGCTTTATACATTCTGAGCTTTGAATAACCAGAAACATAAAACGGTCTGTGCATCTGGGGACTCAGATTGGGAAGTGACTGCTTGCTTCATGTGTGGAGTCTTTTCTGGGCATGACATCCCCCACAAGCTTGGTGTGAGACTATTGTCCTGACACTGATTCTGAGCCTGAGTTCAACGTCTCTGTTGTACATCTGGCTACATCTGGCTCAGTCATGTGCAACTCTTTGTGATCCCATTTGGGGTTTTCTTGGCAAAGATAATGGAACAGTATGCTATTTCTTTCTTCAGCTCATTTTACATATGCGAAAACTGAGGCAAACAGGGTTAAGTGACTTGTCCAGGTTCACATAGCTAGTGAGTGTTTGAGGCTTGATTTGAACTCGGGTTCTCCTGACTCCAGGTCTGTGCTCTATCCATGGTATCACCTAGCTGCCCTTCCTCCTCTCTAGGCAAATTGTCATACCAGTTATTTACTGACCCAGGTTTCCAAACAAACATCCGTATGCCTACACCTTCAGCTTCTCTTCATTTGGAGTGATCAGCCACAAAAGCTGGCCCTTATACCCCAACACTGACGGCTCTGTCATCACAGTTCTCTGAAAGGTGGAAACCAGAAGTAATCAACTGGCCCTTCCCCTTTGCTATGGCAGGCAATCTTCCAGTCTTAGCTCCTCTCATTTCCAAAGCAATAATACTTGAGAATTGTGTAACACTTTAAGATTCTTAGGGTCGTAGCTGGAAGAGCTGTTGGAGGTCACTGAGTCCAAGCTATATTTTACAGATAAGGCAACTGAGGCAAAGAGAGTTTAAGTGATTTGTTCAGGGTTACAAGGCACTAAATGGCAGGATTTGAATCCAGCTCTGCCTGATTCTAAGTCCAGGACTCTATCTCCTAACAATAATGAAAATTACAATAATAACAACATTTATAAAGCACCTGCTATAGACCAAGTATGATGCTAAGGGCTTATCTGATTCTCATAACAGCTCTGAGGCCATCATTAGCTCCATTTTACAATTGAGGAAACTGAGGCAAACAAGGCTTAAATTACTTACCTAGGATCACACTACTGGTGCAAATGTCTGAAATCAAATTTGAATACAGGTTTTCCTAACTCCAGGCCTGGCGTTCTAACCACTGTTGCCACATAGGTTCCTCTTTACCATGTAGGTAGACACAGCAGCACAGTAGTGGGATCCGGAAGAAAGGTGTGAGAGTGATGGTACTCTTGGAGTGGAGTAGGTGGCAGAGTCGGGGATAGATGGCAGCCTACTTCTAGCCTATGGATGCTGGTGGGTTATTAATCCACCTCCCCAATAACCTTTCATGCCTTACAATCTCCTGTTGATTCTGCACTGCCCATTGTGATGCCCATGGAAAAGTAACTCCCCACACCCCAGGTTTCAGGTAACCTGGGTCGAGAAAGTAGGCTCCCATTGATGTCAAAGCTCTGCTTTCCCTTTAGTGGCTACTATTCTGGGAATCAAAGTTTATTTCCCTCCTGTGGTAGACAAATGATTGGATCTTATGGTAATACCATGTTACCCTTATGTGCCTATGAGGGAAAATGGAAATATAGAAGCAGTAGAGAAAGATCACCTAAAGGAAGAATACAGAAAAATGAATTCGCCCTTTAGACTTGTCTATTCAGCCAGTTAGAGGGTAATTAATGGTGTTAGCAGGAGTTTTACAGGGGATCACCCACGAATCAGTAAAATGCCAAACATGCCGGGGTTTAAGAGGAAGATTGAAGAAAATGACAAATCTTTTAGCACTGGTCTGAAAGTTAGAAAATTTAGATGCAAGTCCATTTTTACTGTTTATGAGCAGCGTAGCTCAGAGCGTGTCACTTCTATTCTCTGAGCTTTAGTTGTTGTTGTTAACATGCTCCACAAATGTGAGTTATAATTTGGGGTTAGGGGGATCCCTAAGGGCAAAAATTTGTCTGATGCATCTCCACTATCTCTTAACTTCCTAGGGAGCATAGTAGAAGCAAGAGTGGGGAACCTGTGGACTTGAGGCCACATATGGCCCACTAGGACTGAGTCCAAGTTTTACAGAACCAATTCTTTTATTAAGGGGATTTGTTCTGTGAAGTTTGGATTCAGTCAAATTCTATATCTGCTATTTATTTAACCTTACAGTGATCCTGTAATAGAAAGAATACTGACTTTGGGGGTCAGAATGTCTGGGTTCAGATCTGTCCCTATTATCTGTTACCTGTGTGACCATCACCACTCTGATCCTTGGTTTCCTTTTCTGCAAAATAGAGAGATGATATTTACCCACTCTACCTCATATGACTGTGGTTAGGAAAAGTCCTTTGTAAACTGTAAAAAGATTTAGAAAGGAAACTTTGGTTATCATGAAAATATTTTAGAAAAAAAGATATTCAGAAGAAAGAATAGCTGTGTGATCCTGGACACCTCACTTTCTTCATCTGTAGAATAGGGATAATAAGGCTTTCGATTCAATTCAACAGAAATTTATGAAGTGCCTACTATGTGCAAAGCATTGTACTAGGTCAGGGGTGGGGAATGGATTTGTTCTGTGAAGTCTGGATCCAGTCAAAGGGAGCACTTGAAGACTTAGAAGGCCGTATGTGACCTCGAGGCCCCAGGTTCCCCACCCCTGTTCTAGGTGCTGGGGAAGCAAAGACAAAAGAATGAAATATTCACTGACCTCTAGGGACTGACATTCTACTTGTACTCTCTTACATTGGTCAAGTGCTTTGCAAACCTTGGAATGCTACCACAATGTGAGATATTATTTACTAGTCCAAACAAGGAAAACCAAATTGTTCTGATCTGTAGCATTCAAGGTAGGATATTTGTTCTTCCATTGGCCATATGCATGCATATGAGAATGCTTTTTTCATAGAAATGTAGTGAAATAGTGATGGCTTCCACCAGGGACAGTGGAATGAAGATGATTTCAGGGCTCTAACCAGACCCTCTTTCCTATGAAAGCAAGTGCTTAGCAACATTATGCTTTCTTGAAACCTTTTGCCCTATTGACTCTTTCCACTACTAGTAGATATTCAAACCACATACAGCCGTTTAAAAAATATTGGGAACATTGGAAGAAGGCCCAGTGTCCAAGACATGGCAAGCACAATGCACACTGGCTCTTTTGAAGTATGAGGTAACTAAAGGAACACTAAGTAACTCTGATAAGTTTGACTGTACTTTGTTAGAATAAGAACAGAACTTATTCATGCATACAGAAAAGCATGGAAACTAAGATGCAACAAATGATAGCAAGAAAGGAAGTTCACTAAGATTTTTACAGAATGAATCATAGATTCAGATAAACTAGAACTGAAAGAGACCTCTGAGGTCAGTCAACTTGTCCAGTCCCTACCCAAACAACGAATCTTATAACAACATCCCCAACATGGAACCTTCTCATATTCACTGGAAGATCTACAATGCCCGTCTCACTATTTTTTGACAGCTCTAATTAATAGAAGTATGTATGTATATTGAAACAAAAGATATTTCTCAGAAACTGTGGATATGATTTACTGAAGAAAGTGCAAGGTATGGAAAATACCAAAGAATTATATGGTATGCCACTGTGTATGGGGATGGCACTGATATCAGAAGATGAGAATTAGGATCATTTTAAACAGCGAGGTGGTGCAGTGGCCAGAATGCTGGGCCTGGAATGAAAAGACTTGAGTTGAAATCCTACTTAGATACTTCCTAGCTGTGGGACTCTGGGCAAGTCACTTAATGTTATCTGCCTCAGCTTCCTCAATTGTAAAATGGAAATAATAGCAATAGTTAATAGGCATTTATTAAGCACCTACCACGTGCCAGCACTGGAGATACAAATAAAGACAAGACAATCTCTGACCTCAAGAAGCTCACAATCTAATGGGGAAGACTCATTTGTTGCAACAAATACGTACAAACAAGCTATTTACAGGACAAAGAGGAAATAATTAGCAGAAAGAAGACACCAGAATTGAGAGAATTTGGGAAAGCGTCTTCATCACATGGTTGTGAGGATTGAATGATCTGTAAAGCATCTAGCACAGGGCTGACACACAGTAGTCACTTAATAAATGCTTATGCCCTTCCTCTTGCCCCTGTATTCACTGTATATGGAGATGGACAGATGTCAAAAGATTAGAATTAAGATTATCCTAAGCAGGATTTAAAACAATATAAAGCAATTTATTATATATAATATATAATAATTCTAAGGCTATAATAATATAATATAATAATATATAAGGTTATAGAATAACCTTGCTGATATGTATGCTCGTGTTCTTAAAGGACTGTATTGGACGCAAATTGGGAACAAGGTAAATGGGAAGCTGTTACCAATAACAACAGCAAAAAAAAAAAGACATGCAGGAGATTGTTGAGTATGAGAAACAGGTACACACTCTTAGAAATAAAGACATTTTAACATGTAGGAAATCTGTTAATTCTTTGGAAACAGAATTGAAGAAGAATAGCTTTTTTTGTAGCCTACTTGATGCTTTGCAGACCTTTAGAGATTTGGTTTTGAAACCAGGAGAAAAATTACAGCTAACTTTCTGACCCAGGATGGGGGCGAGGGGGATGAAAGGGGGGAGAGATACTATGTTTAGCCACCAGGTGGTGCTGCTAACCACTAACATGATCAGGAAGCATTAAGCTGAGCTCCTGTTAAGTAGAGATATAGGAAGGTTCCAATCTCTCTGTGGTTCTTAGAGGCCCCCAACTCCACTTAGAAAGGATCATAGATCTAAAGCTAGGAGGGACCACAAAGTTCATTTAGTTTAACTCATCATTTTATAGATGAAAAAACTGAAGCCCAAAAGCCAAGTGTTTTGCCCAAGTTTACACAGGTAAATTTTTTTTTAATCAGATGGAGGATTTAAACCAAGGACCTCTGACTCCAGAGCTAGTATTTTTTTCCATTGCAGCTTATGTAAATTCATATATCTAATGTGAATTTACCCCATCAGAATTAACTCTGACTGTTCAACCTACTAGCAAAACCTTACCTCTTCCCTGAACTTACTATATATTTCACTGTGCCCTAATCATGTGACCTTGACATAATGTAGTGGTCTCCACAAAGGGTGGAGAAAATATACTATATATTCTCTCTCTTTTAGTTAGCATAGTCACAATAAAACAGCACATAAAACATCTGTGCTAATTTGGTACTTGAAGATACTTCTAGGCCCAGGAAGCTCTTGAAAAGTCACAAATTGCTCTGTGCCCAGGAGTTCTATGACAGACATGGATTGGTTTAACCTTCTATAGCTGCTACTCACATGAGGAAGTGAATAAGTATAGGAAACACAATACAGCCCCAATCCACCGTCTCACACTGACAACTAGCTCAGTCTTTTGATGTAAATTCAGGAATTCTAGATTTGCGATTTCTGCTCCTCATGGGACAGAGTACAGATCCGAGATCTGTTGAGAATTTAAATTCCTGATGGTCAGGTTTTTTCCATTTGGTATCCAGGCACTGGCAGATTCCTCAGATTGCTTCTTGCCACAGCTGGCTTATTTCTTGGGGAGTTGGAGTATTAGAGATGGAAAATCAGATATGAAGAAACATTCTTTGCCTTGCTCACAATCTTGTCCCTTTTCTCTCCCTTATCTCTCACCTTGAACCATTTAGTTCAGGTTCCCTGTGGCTTCAAGGCATATCACATGCCCACTGATCTTTCCACTGAGCAGCTAAACTTGGATATTTGCTGTTTCTTCTCAACTCTATTTTTATGGGAATACAGGGAAGAAGGGAATAAAGGAGTTTTATATATATAAAGAGTCCAAGTCACTGTTCAATACCTTACAATGTGAGAAGAGACTTGATCATGGCTTGGGGGTAAAATGAAAATATATAATAAAAGCAAAATATTGCTTCTACAGTTACAGAGTGGTGTAGATTCACAGGAATAATTTTCTATTCATCCATACAATTATTTATTGAGATATGGACAGGAACAAGACTTATGATTTCTTTAGTATTGGGAATGTACAGATGAGGAAGCTAACTCCATACATGTAAGTCATATTACCTTCTCTGCAACTTATAGATTCAGAAAATTGCCTACAACACCGAGAGGGTAAGTGACACAGTATGTGTCAGAGCTGGGACAGAAACCCAGATCTTCTTGATTATGACACCAGTTTTCTGTCTACCACAACATGTATTCATTGATTGCTATAAAATTACTAAAAAAGAAAATATGGGCACTCATGCTTCAGGTTTATCTCGCAACTGAATCATCTACTCTATTTTTCTCTGACCCTTACTCCAACCACCACAATTGACTCCATCCTCCAAATCTTCAACATTCCACAGTCTCTACTGATGGGAAAGGGTAATTCAGGATCAGGGTCTCTCTGAATATCCAGCACCAAGGGGATATTTCTAACTACACCATAGACTAGGAAGGTTGTGAACCAAAAACATGAACCTGGGAAACTTCAAGGATTTTCCCATCATCACCATGCCTCAGAGATGCATCCTTGGAGGGTCTTTTATTTTCCCACAAAAATCAGTTGTGATATATGAAATGACCTTATTCACACCCTTTCAGTAAGTTACTTCACTAGACTGGTGAACATTATAGGATGGCAATAAAATTGATTCACTATCTAGTGGGTGACCACAACCAGAAAAGCAAACCAGTAAAGGATGTAGGAGACCCAAGGTCTAAGGAGCACTTTAATGGTGGTGCCATGTCCTGAGAGCAACCTTAATGTCCAGAAGCTCCTTCTCCCTCACCAGATGATGTTCTATTATGGCAAGTTTCTTGGATAAGTAAGTGCAAAGGAAGAATGAATGGAGACTCAATTAAAGGGAAACTAAAGCTACCTCATGGCAGTTTTCGCCATACCAGTCTCAACAATGGAGTGCTGTGAATCTGAAAGAATTGAGGTCAAGGTGAACTGAGGCTTTGAGTTCAGTGAAAGGTCCTTTACTCTCAGGTAGAAGGGATCAATGTCATAAATCCAGAGAAGGGGGTTGAGAAATTGAGAGTGTATGTGCAATTTTAGAAATGACTTGGTACAGTCTATAGAACACTCTTCCAGGAGTCAAGAAGACCTGAATTCAAATTCAGCCTCAGACATACTAGCTCTGTGATTTTGGGCAAGTTGCTAAACCTGTACACCTCAGTTTCCTCATCTGTAAAACAGGAATAATAATAGCACCTATCTCCCAGTGTTGTGAGGTTCAAACCCCCAAATAATTGTAAAATACTTAGCACAGTGCCTGGCACATAGTAAACGCTATATAAATGGGACTCACTTATTTTTATTAATAATTTTCATCATTATTTTGTAAATCCTGACTTTTTAAAGGCTACAGAAGCATAACATTAGAGGCAGAACAGAAGGATCTTACATAGGACTTTATATAGGCAAATACTCTAATTTAACAGATAAGAAAACTGAGACCCAATGAAATTAAGTGACTTAACCATGATCATGGTGTAGTGCAGTGATATCAAATTCAAAGAGAAACCATACCTAGGCATCTCCACCAGATGCATATTGACTTAGAAAACCTCATATTACCACTATCTATGTTTTATTGTATTTTTATTCACTTTATTAAATGTTTCTCATTTACATTTTAATCTGGTTATGACTGCTTTGGGGAGTGTTGTGGATTGCGTGTGGCCTACATGACTGGTATTGGACCCCTCTGATATAGTAGATAGAGAGCTGGACTTGGTATCCAGAAAATCTGGATTTAAATCCCATCTTAGAGGCTTCCTAGCAGAGTGACCATATCAGTCATTTATCTCTCTCAACCCCAGTTTCCCCATTTATACAACCTGACAGTAATAGCACCTATTTCACAGGATTGTTATGGGGATAAGAGATATGTGAAGGGCTTTGCAAACCTGTGAGTTAACAATGATAATTATTTTTATGGTGATGGGACTGAGTTTCAAACCTAGTTTCCCTGATTCTCCACCCAGGGTTTTTTTTTGGCCAATATTTTTGTTTTGGCATCTTTTCTCCTTCATTGTGATTTCTTGCCTACTTACCCTCTCACTTGTCTTATGAGGCATCTCTTGTAAAAAAAAGAATTTTAAAAATTGGGGAAACCCTTCAGCAAACCAATACATCAATGATGTCTGGCATTAGATATCATTTTGTATACCCGTAGTCCCATGTCTCCCCTTGAAAGGAGGTACATTTTCTTAACTCTTAGATAGGGCCAAGCTTGATAACTATTGATATATTTTGTATTATATGATGCTGCCTCACAGATTCTTTTAGCTGATTAGGGGGCTTTTTCTAGAATAGCATTCTTTTCCAAGGAATCCATGAGAATGCCTCACTTTGCAATTATATATCTCTCCCTTATCAGACTTATAACGGTCCAGTTCCTCAAAATACATAGTAATGGAGGCAGGAGAGGATGGTCCCTATATGGGTGTCAACTGGTTCTGTGAGCAAGTTAAATTGCTATCACTGACAGCCAAGTGTGGTAGTAGATCGAATGTTGGGCTTGCAGTCAGGAAGACTCAGACACCTTTACTGTGAGATCCTGGGCAAATATTTCAACTTCTTTGTGCTATAATTTCCTCATCTATAAAATGGGATAGTAGCCACTCCTACTTCACAAGACTACTGTGAAGATTAAAAAATACATCTAAGGAGATTTGCAAACCTTCAGGTGCCCATATATAGGTATGTCTGATTCTCTGAGACCCCAAAGACACTGGAGTGGTTTGCCATTTCCTTTTCCAGTTCATTTTACAGATGAGGAAACTGAGGCAAGTGAAATGACTCGCCCAGGGTTACACAGCCAGTAAGTGTCTGAGACCAGATTTGAACTTCGAACGATGAGTTCCTGACTCCAGGCCTGGCATTCCATCCAATGCACCAAGTAGCTGTGCCAGTATAAATGCTAGCTGCTATGATCAGTTCATCAGTTCATCAGAATATGGCAGGGCCACTGTAGACATCAATTTTATGTGATATATTCATAATGGCCATATCTCAGAACATGGTTTTTTTGTTGCTCCCTGATGCTCATTAAATTTTGTGCTCTTTGTGGATGGAGTCTAGAAAAGATACTAGAAGGAGTTGGGCCATCCTGACCTCTGCCTGTGTCCCATAACCTCTGACACAGGCAAACTATAAAGGAAAAGGAAAGACTCAGAAGATACGGCTGGCTCATCTCATGTCACAAAACAGTAATGGCACAATCTTTTTTGGTAACATTAAGAAAGGCATGGGCAGATATTGGGTTGAATTCTGATCTTTTTTAAGATAATGAGAACAGCTATTTTTTTGTTTACATGGTTTTCCCTCAGTAGGAGCGAAAGATAAAATTAGTTAAGTAGTATGACATATGGGTAGAGAACTACAAGCAGGCCATGCTATCAAGATACAGCTTAATTGGCTAAATGAGTGAATTCTGAATTTGACCTTAGACTAGAAGACTGGATAGATGAGCTCAATCTAGAAAGCCCTTGTGGGTAGATGCCTCAGATCTTGCAAGTGTTTGGAAGAGATGAGGCCCTTCTTAACTGAGGATACTGGTAGCTTAGAACAGGAAAGATAATTTTAATTAAAGATTCTATTCAAAATCTTGGTGCCATTCAGAAAATGAGCAGATTCCCTTAGCTTTCTAAACTGTATATGAAATTACACATTCTTTTCCCTTGTAAATATCACTTAGGAAATGTACTCTTTTGTCCTGAAGGGTATTTGGAAAAGGACAAGGGAAAGACAGAAATGATGAACGAAGGACATTCAGCAATGGTGGCAGTGATGGAGACAGGTGGTCATGAGGGTTCTATTTGGACATAGCTCTAAACCCAAGGAGTCCAGTTGGCTAAGGCTCAATGTTTGGAGTTGCAGTTCAAGGATCAGGAAAGTTTTGAAAGTAGTGAAAGCCTTCAGGCTAAAAAGTACAAGTTCCTTGGACTGGTTCCAAATAAAAGTGTTCCTGTCCCAGGTTGATTTTTGCTTATTGAAGCATAAGATTTCAGGCCAAAGATGGAACAAGTCTTGGAGATTACTTGATCCAAACACCTAATATTACAGAGGAAGAAACTGAACCTATCCAGAGAGTTTTTTACCCATAGTTCCAGTTTCACTTGACACTGGTTCATTCCCGTTCTCTCCTCTCCCTCTCCCTCTCTCTCTCCCCTCCTCCCTCTTCTTCCTATTCCCCCTCCACTTATTCCTACAAGGATAATCAGTTCTATAATCATGGTATACAAAGCCAGCTTAGAAACACCAGTCCAGAGGTTCTGGTTCTGTTTGCTTCTTTGCAGAGGCAAAAGTCAGGCTTTGAGTGACAATGACACTTCAGCCATTGCTAGGCATATTTGGAAATAGCTGCAGCCTTTCTGCCCCTATTGCTCAACTGTCTTGCCTCCCGGATTGTGGGAAGAGAATCCAAGAAAGAATTTAGCAGACCAAGAATGGTATCCATTCCAGACCTTGGTGATGGCAAAGGGTATGGTAATTACGAAGGGGCTACAGCTCTAGGCTTGATCATTTTCTTTCAAAACAGGACAAGGGTGCTAGCTCAGGGCACAGGTTCACTGGACAAACAGGCACAGGAACTGGTGGGGGCAGATGAGCAAACTATTGTGTTATCTTGTCAGTTGAAATATTTCAATAGTACTTAGGTTATTAATTACTACATGGAAAGAACATCTGCAAAATGTGTGGGAAGGGCTCTGCTATATGAGTGTCCAAGAAACAGGAAAAGAGGCTATGTTTTTCTGGCAGTTAACAGGGGAAGTTTTCAGGTCCTTCTACCTTTAAATGAACTGACTCCATGACTGAAAAGTGGAGCTATAGAGTTATTTCATCTATTGCTGTTCAGTAACATCCAACCCTTCATGATCCCATTGACCATGGTAGGCTAATACTGTCTATGGGGTTTTCTTGGCAAAGATACTGGAATGGTTTGTCAATTCCTTCTCTAGCAGATTAAGACAAACAGAAGCTAAGTAACTTGACCAAGGTCACACAACCAGTAAGTGTCTGAGGTAGGATTTGAATTTAGGGCTTCCTGACTTCAGGCCAGCAATCTATCTATTGAGACACGTGTCTACTAGATTATCATCTTGGAGATACACACACACAAAAACAACAGCCCAGGTAGCCCACAGGGTGTGACTAAGATGAGTTTACCTGCTTCAAATGATCACTAGCTTTAGTCAACAGAAGCTGGAAACCATGACCCAAGGCCAAGTGTTATTTATAAAGTATAGTGAGTGTACCCTTACATTAGTTTGTTCAAATACAGTCAGAGTCAAAACATCAGCTGTTGAATGACTGGCTAGAATGAGCAGAAAGCTGTGCTTAAGGATCTTTGCAGTTGGCCCTAGTAGCTATTAAATACAGCATTTGTTGAATAGAACTGAACGTATCATTGAATAAGCACAAAAACTAAATGGAAAGCAGACCACTTGTGATCTTATAATCAAGATTTGGTTCCAAATGCTTAATTTCAAGCAGAATTTACATTCACAGCATGGAGTTCAAGAGAGATACCATAGCTAGAAAGAAATCCTCGGCATAGAGATCACATATTTCAAGTGTAGGAAAGAAAACAAAAGAGGAGCCAGGAGAGAGCCTTGGGGGAGATGTTCTGACTTAAGGATCTGGAAGAGGAAGAGGAGGAAGAGTTGGGTGCTCTGCCAAGACAAATGAGAAGGAATGGTCACACAGGCAATAAGAGACAAGCCGAGTCATAGAAGCCAAGAAATTGAATAGAAGAGTCAGAAATTGCAGAGAGGTCAAGAAAGATGAGAACTAAGAAAAGACCATTGAATTTAACCTTGGAAATAGCAAATTCAGTCAAGCAGTGAGACTGAAAGGGATGGAGAAGTGAGTGGAGATTGGGAAACAGATGGTAGGAGTATAGACCAGGCATATTAAACACATAGGTCACATCGAAGCCCTGAATATTCCTCAATGCAACCAGACCAGATTAAAATGCTATTGATAAACATTTAACAAAATAAAAACATAGTAACATATAAATATTGTTAATACATGTCTTTCTAGGTCAACAATGCTCCCCAGTTTCTATTAGCTTGACAACACTGGTATAAGACAACTCCTTTCTAAGAGCTGGGCTGTGAAAGGGAAAAGAGATATTAAGATGATAGCTTTGAGGAACAGTGGTGCCAAATGAAAGTTTTATTTTTTTTTAAGGATAGGTGTCACCTGGGCATATCTGATGAATTACAACACTTTAGTAGTTCTTTGGTATCCCCCCCAAAACTTAGGCCATGATTTATGAGATAGCTAGCATGGCAACCCTAAGTCAGGGGAACATTACTCCATGTGGAATCCCCATTTCAGGAGCCTTTTAGAGATGCTAGTGATTTTTCATTATCCTAATTCATCTAATGATGCTAAGATAGAGGTTTCAATCTGGGGGGTATAAATAGGATCCTGATTGGGTGAGATAATTTGAATTAAAATCAAGCTATTCCATTCCCAACAGAAATGACCAAAGTCAATCTTATAACTTCTGTGACAACTCGTAATGGAGGCTGCCTCTTCACTCTCCCACACTGGATGAGTCAGTGTTCACCTTGCCTTTCTCTATGTTGGGGCATTGCTTGTACCATACTTTCCACTTCGAGTGTCCTCCCTTGTACCTGCCCATCTTTAAGGCCTCACTCCAATTCCCCACATTTGGAACTCTGTTTTGGCCTTCCACTTCTTAGAATCTCTAGCTCCACCCAAGGCCCACATCAAATATCTTTTATCACAAGAGACCTTTCCTAGTCTCCAACTTGTTGGCACTTCCCAAACAAATTACCTTGTGTGTATTTTCGGTTTACTTATCCGGGTGTATGTTGTTTACCCAACAGAATGTACTATCTTTAGGGCAGGGTCCACTTCCTTTTGTATCCCTATACTGAACACGGTATCTAGCACATAATGTTTAATGTTTGTTGAATTGAAAATTTCTCTGGAGGGTAAGAAACTAGAATGTGCACTGACTTCAGAGTTCAGGTTTAGATCCGGGTTCAGATCCTAGCTCCAACATTAACCAGTTATATAACCCTGAGCAGGCCCTTTCATCTCCATCTCCACTGCTTCAGAGAAATACTACTACTTTGTTTACCTATCCCACAGGTTTATCTTAAAGAAAACGCATTACATAAAACATGTTATCATCTAAACAAGGTATTATCCCTAATAATATTTTATATCTTTTATGACACTTTTTACTTTATTATCTTGTACTTAACAATACTAACAATAATACAGTTGGCATTTATGTTGCATGTTAAAGTTTGCAAAATGCTTTATAAATATTACCTCATTTTACCCTCTCAATATTTGGAGGTAGGAGCTGTTATTACGCCTATTTTACAGCTGATGAAACTGAGCCAGAGGGCAAATGACTTGCCCAAGAGTTAGTGTCTCAGGCTCAATTGGAAAACAAGTCTTTCACAGTCCAGCTCTTCAATGCCCCACCACCTCAAGCCCTTAGTCAGAAACAAACCGAATTAGACTTAGTCTTAACAAGACAGCAATGATTCTATTAGGTTTTGAGTAAATGATATCAAGTACCATTTGGATTTCCTGCTGACCTTGTGACATACAGCATTATTGGCCACTTTTTAGGGGGAATGAAAGTATCAATTCTAAGAAAGTCTGGCAAAGGCCAATTGTCAGATGAGAACATTATTGTCCTCCCAGTCATCAGGATCATAACCTGACTCTTTCTCTCTCCTCCAAACATCCCATCTTCTGCCAAGTCCTTTGGATTAAATCCTTACATAAATTCTCCTCTCTTCTTTCCATTTAAAGTTAGCCTCCACTCACCTTTCCTTCACGTTTTTCACCTCTCACCTGGTCCACTGCGGTATTCTCCAAATTAGCCTGCCCTCTCCAATCTATGGAACATGCCAAAATGAGGTTCCTAAGACAGGACTGACCCTGTCACCCCTTTTCAAAATCTCAGTTTATTATCAATCCTTACATAAAATCCCCAGCCTCGTACTTGGAGTCCTTCAAAGTCTACCTCCAAACGTTTTTCTTTGTGTTCCAATAATATGGGACTACAAGCTGTTGATTGATCTCATCTTGACGTTTATCGATATGTTGCATAGGTCATCCCCCACGTCTGAGATGTACTCCCTCCCTGCTGCCTTTAAGAATACTTACCTTTTTTTCCCCAAGGTTTAGCTCAGGTGCTACTTCCTCTATCAAGCCTTCCCTGTTTCCCCCAGTTAACTGTGTTCTGTTCACATTTCCCTAAATCATCTTGCCATCTACCTCCATGATGGTATATCTTGTATTATACTTATCTGTGTGTATGTCATATCCTTTCCAATAGATTGGAAACTCCTTGAAGACAGGTAGTTATTATTTCTTATGACTTTTCTTTCCCCAGCACCTAGTAAAGTACCTGGTACTTAGTAGGTGATTAATTTAAATTTTTGTTTGTTGAATGATGCTCTGGAGAGAGAAACAAGAAGTGTTGATGCTGTCTTCAATAGGCACGCAATCACCTGGTTCCCCTTCCAGAACATCCATGAGTTGATCACCATTTCACCCCATTTGGAGAGCAGAGGATGGCCAGAGCCGTAGAGAGACTTGGAGGTTAGAAGAAGGGGAATGGAGGGAGCTTGTGAGGGGAGGCATCACTCTTCCTGTTGTAGTTAGGTGCCATGATACAGTCACTGGGAGTAGGGGGGAGTAAGGCATTACCTTTTGGTTCTCTATTCAGCCTTTGTGGTTGGTATAGATCACAGCAGGAATAGAAATTATAGGAAAGCAAATTTCTTCCTCTGTCAACTAAGTTTGGACAATGCTCCCTGTCTGCCTCACCACTGGCAGTAGAAAAGTCCAAAAACAAGACTTCAAAAGTTACCTCAGGGTTCCTCTAGGTCACCAACAGAAGTCAAAAAAGTTCAAATAGCCTGAAGCAATCCAATTGATAACCAGTACATGGGAGCGCTACCTCAACTGAGATGACTAAGTAGAGTACAGTAGTGAGATTACATCACAAGAGTACACGGGTGGTTCAGAAACCCTCCCTTTCCTGGCCCATCTGTCATGCATATTCCCTCTGTGAGCTCCTCAATTTTGTCCTAATGACGGAAAATGACATCCACATCCAGAGAAAGAACTATGGAGTCTGAATGCAGAGTGAAGCAGACTACTTTTTTTCCTCATGGTTCCTCCAATTCATTCTAATTCTTTTATACATGACTAATGTGAAAACGTTTAATAGGAATGTATATGTAGAGTTCATATCAGATTACATACCATCTTGGGGAGAGGGGAGAGAAAAGAGGGGGAAGAAAATTTAAAACTTAATTAAGTGAATGTTGAAAACATATAATTGGTAAAAATATATTTTTAAAAAATGACTTGAGACCCCTATCCCATTGATGGTGAGGTAACCTGAGGGATGTGTATCAGACAGACTTTCTTATAACTTATTTTTGCTATACTGTTTGATTAACTATCTGTTGCTTTGACCTTACATATATATCTTCTCATTGCCCTAGTAAAAGAAGACACAGTAATAAGAGCTATTGTTTTGAGCATTAAGGCAAGTTTTTGATTGAGCGAGTAGGCTGAGAAGTAAAACTGGAGATGTGGGAAAAGAGACTAAAATTTAGAATGATCACTGCCATGATACTCTGAATGATCATCTCTTGTTATTACAGGTCCTTGTGTGGGATAGAGACTAAAATCCATGGCTTAGACCTCTCAGCATACCCAGCCCCATCACGTGATGAAAGCTTCCACCAGGTTATTCAAAATCTGACTGCACACCTCTGATAAAATTACTACCAAGTGCTCCTAGTTCCAGATGTCTCTAGCGACCAAGTAGTCTGAGCACTGGGAAATTCAAGTGAAATGAGAATCCTGACATAATTCCAGTCATGACAATGTGTTTGTAGTCTATAATTTAAAAAACTACAAACTCTAAATTAACTATAATAAGATATAAAAAAAACTATAGTAGATTGAACAGCAAAAAAATAGGAACCAATGAATAAATGACCTAAGAAGGCACCTTTAAAATGCATTTCCCTATGAGAAATGATCAAGACATTATGAGTATTAAAGGTAGGAGCTTTTTTGCTGATGGTAGAAATGCAGCCATTTCAGGGTTATTAAGTACTTCCTTGAGGTTTATTTAAGCTTCAAGGCAATTTGTAGTTTCTGAATACAGTAGCAGCTGCCTGGACCATGACGGAGTTGAAAAGGAAAAATAAAAAGCTCTTTATGTGTTTACCCTGAGCTTCTAGAAAAGCTCTGCAGGACTTAAAAAAAGTAGTGGAGCTATGTAGCTTGCATTCTTGACTGGAAGGAGGTGAAAGGAATTAATTTGCCTTAACCTAGTAAAGAGTATGTGTGTGTGATGAATGAATTTTAAAAATGTTTTTTAAAAAGTCTTGATAATTGCTTAGGTAGAGTGAAGCTTTTTCTAACCAAGATACGTTGAGAAGTTCCTGTTAGTACGTTGGCCACTCAAATTTTATCCTGCAGTCTCATAAAAGGGTGATGGTGAATACCTGTTTTCCATCCCTGAGCCCCTAAAGAGTTATAGTAGAAAATGGCAAGAGGGGCACCTGATGATAACTGTAGCATCTGGATGCATCAGCCTAGCCAAGAAGGATCCAGTGGTGTCTCTGGAGGCAGAGGGCAATGGATGGACATGGTGGAGGTCAGGGTATGGCAGCTACAGAAACCGTTAGGGACCAGGGAGCTGGGGAAGACAGGGCTGAAATTGCTGGATGAGGGTAGGTGGGGCCACGAATGGTGTTCTCAACCACAACACAAATCATACTTACCCTGGAGTGTTTTGAGTTTCCTTTCCCACCAGCATGGGATCTCAGAGACCATCTATTCCAGCTTATACCAGAATCCCCTCTACAAAATACCTGACCAGTGGCAATCATATCTTTTTTTTTTCTGAAGGCCTCCAGTGGGGGAAAAGACTACTACCTCCCGAAGCAACCCCATTCTATTTCTGAACATCTACCATAGTTGGGCAATGTGTTTTACCTATACATCAAACCCAAATTTCTTCTGAAGCTGTTCATAGAACAGCCCTTCAAATCAATGGAGACAACTAGCATGTCTCTTCTAAGTCTTCTCCAGGCTAAACATTCCCAGTCCCTTCACCTGATTCTCATATGGCAGGAGGTTTCAAGGACTTGGATTATTCTGGTCATGCCTCTCTGGCTATTTCATAACTTATCCCCTTCCTTCTTATAAAATCCAAACTAAACATGATATTCTAGATGTGGTTTGATCTCAACAGGCCTCTTTTAAAAAAAATGTCCAAGTATCATAACACTTATCATAGTGTGTTTTATGCCCCAGGCATAGCATTTTACATTATCTCACTTGATCCTCATAACAAAGGGACCTTAGAAGCCATCAAGTTGAACCTTCTCATTTTAAGATGAAAGAACTGAGACAGAGAGAAGCTGAGTCACAGAAGCCCAAGGTCACACAGCTAATATGTTTCGGAGGCAGGGTTTGAACTCAAGGTCTTTCTAAGCCCAGAATTCTACCTACTGTGCCATCTATCTGGGGTGGGTAGCTAGGCACCAAAGTGGATAGAGCACTGGACCTGGAACAAAGAAGATCCAAGTTCAAATATGACTTTTAACACTAGCTATGGGACCCTGGACAAACCACTTAAACTCTATTTGTCTCAGTTTCCTCAATTGCGAAATGGGGATAATGACAGCCCCTATCTCATACAGCTGTCATGAGGATTAAAGGACATATAAGTAAAGAGCTTAGCCTGCCTGGCATATGATAGGTGCTATAGAAATGCTTATTTCTCTTCCCCGTCTATCTGCCTCAATCATTAGTAGAACAAGGTACTATTTCAAGTTTCTGTTTCCACAGTGCTGTTACGTACAGTATGCCATCCAGAGTGGGCCAGGGGCTTCGTAACCTTTTCTGTGAGATGACCCCCTTCAGTAGTTTCATGAAACCTATGCACTCCTCCAAATAGTTTTTAAATGAATAAAATATACAGGATTAAAAATTAATCTAATTATATCAAAACTTTTTTTTTAATTCAGTCTCCAGGTTAGGAACTCTTGCCATACATACTTGATAAATTTTTGTTGAAGTATTTTTTGTAGCATACCTTAATTCCACAGAAACTTCTTGCTCTGAAAATCCTTTTATATGATTAAAAGTTATCAAGGATCCCCTCAAAGGGATTTATTTCTAATGATGTTTACCCTATTAGAGATTAAAATGTCTTAGTAGAATTCCCTGAAGGGATCTGGGGTAGGGGGAGGGGGGGAGGAGGAACTCTTAAAGAACTGCCGCTTTAATTTATTCAATCCCAAGAACACGAAGAGCCCACTACGTGCAACATCCTCTGCCAAGTGAAACATATCTCACCCTCAAATCTAGACTAGGTGTTGTCAATTCTGTGACAAAGGTGCCTTTCATTTTTCTCAAGTCTCTATTTGTCCCTGTTTCTCTCAGCATTTCCTCTCTTCAGAAAATGAATAGGAACTCTAGCCTAACTCCCTGTCTTAAAAGAAAACAGGGTGCTCTTCTCTTTGTGCTTTGAGGCATAAGACACAGCCATAAATATATATCACTTACTAAATTTTTAAAATGCCAGTAGATTTTTACAACAATGTAATTTCATGACAGCTGCTTTACAGTGACTGAATCAGTTTTCTTTTTCTCTCCAAAACTGTCTCCAAGTTTTCTATAGCCAAATACAATACTTTAGCAAGGGTGTGTCCAGTGCCGAACATAGATGGGGGTGGAGTTACTTTGTGGTTCTGCACATCCCACTTCGTAAAAGTTCCAGTATCATGCTTCTCTTACCAATAGCCCAGTACTGTTGGGCCTTTTGGATCTTACTGGCGCACATTCTGCATTTGCAGTTTTCTCCCCTACGTGACGTAGTTTGATCCTTTTGAAATTCACTGCATTTCAAATTCCCTACACACCATTCAAGCAGGTTGCAAAATTCTTTACTTCTTCTAAGAGTTGTCGGCTGCTTCTAGCTCAGTAGCCATGAGGAGAGATGCCACATAGGTCCCATTACTGAATGTATTTTAAATGTTTTCTCCTTTTCATGAAAATACGAATGTTTGAACGGATAGAGACTGGATCTATGATTCTACTGGTGTGGGAAACTCCCATGTGAGGAAAATCCCTTACTATTATAGATTAACAAGTGACTTGCTCAACTACTCAGTATGTGAGAGGTAAAGCTTGAACACAGGTCTTCCAGTGCTCAAATAAAAACACTGGACACCTTCTCCCTGATAACTATAGTTCTAATTCTCACTAATTCTGTTTACTACCAAATTTATTTATTTTTGTTCTTTACTTTCTCTTTTTCAATTTCCTTTTCAAGACCCAGAATTCTAGCTCTCCCCCAACCCCTCCTGTATTTCTACCCAGTTAATTGTCAATGACATCCTTCCAGTTGGACCCAATGACTTATCAGTCCTCATATCTGAATCAATCTCACCGAAGCATTCGGCACTATTCTTTATGCTTAGCTTCCAGGAAACTTTCTCCTCTTGAATTCTGTGGCCCTGAACTTATCACATTTCATTCCCTGCTCCTCCTCCAGTCTCTTTTGAAAGTTCTTTTTCCTTACCTTTTAAATGAGCCTTTTCCAAAGGTCTCCCTTTGACTTTCTTCCCATCCTCTCCCTTGGCCAATTTTAACTTCTGTAGCTCCAATTCCATGACTACTTTTGGGTAGATGACTCAAAAATCCTAAGTGTAGGCAAACCCTGATCTCTTTTCTGAACCCAAGATCTACACCTCTAACTGCTTTTAGGTCACCTCCACCCAAATGTCTGATCAACTCAAACTTGATATGTCCCAAACTCATCTATCTTTCCCTCCAGATCCAATTCTTTTGATGTCAATATTTTCACATGTGGCAGCACCCATTCATTTGGTCTTCCATGTTTGTAATCTCTACTTTGACTTTTCCATCTTCACCAATCACTTACCAAGTCTTGTTGATTCTACCTTCACACCTTTTGAATTAAATCCTGCTTCATGATTACAGGTGAAAAAATACCCATCAGATTTGGAGTCAACTAATCTGGGCTCAAGTTAGCTATTTGGCACCTGTGAGAACTTAGCCAAGTCATTTAACCTCTGGCCCCCATTATCTTCTTCTATGTCAGTAGCTCAAAAGAAACATGACATGTATAAATGTAAAGACATCTCCATTCTGAATGGCCATGTGGACTATTTGTGCCCAACCTGTGGTAAAGCCTTTCAAATACATATTGGTGTGATCAACAGTGGGACATGCTGAACCTTGACCCCAAGATAATGATGTCATCTTGGTCCTCTCTGAGCATGAAGGACAACAACCAGATAACCCCCTTCATCTATAAAATGAGGGCACTCAATTAGATGTCTTCTAAGATGCATTTCAACCCTAAATCTATGATCTTGCTTCCATCCTAGCAAATGATGTCATTAAACAGCTGTCTAGTTTGCTGCAATATCCTCCTAATAACCTGCTTCCATTCCTCTTATCAACAGAATAACTCTTTAACCACAGATCTGCTCAAAATTATTTAAAGACTGTTTCTGAGTGCCTAGAAAAGTTTAAATTCCTTTGGCATTCAAGGCCCTCCACAATTCGTCTTCTCTATCTTTCTAGCCTTATCTTGTATTATTGCCTTCACACACTGTGGTCACATGATTCCTTATTTCTGGAATCCTTCCAGAACCCTACCCCCCTTCTCCTGTGGAAATCCTGCCCATTAAGACCCAATTCCAAAGTCACCTACCCTAGGAAGTCTCCTGAGATTCCCCTGGTTACCAACGTTCTTCTCTAGGAAGACTGTAATGCATTTTCAACAAGCATTTATTAAGAGCCTACTATGTGCCAGGCACTAGGAACACATACAAAATGAAAATTCTCTGTCCTTAAGGGGTTTATATTGTAAAGCTAGCATGTAAAACTGTGGCATTACAGTGATTTACATCTTCTCTTCTCTACCAGACTTTAACTTGTGAAGGTAGAGAGACTACAGCTTAGCCATACTCTGTAGCCTAGAGACTACCACTGTATACATTGTAAATCCTGAACAAATGTTTATCACCTTGTGTACAGTTTGACGTTGGTTGAATTGACTTTTAAATACGCCAATGTTTTGATGAATGTGAAGAGAGAGCTTGGCCATCGCCCACTTGCCTGGGTAGGTCTTGGCTGAACCAGGGTAGTGTCTGTGGGAATGTGGCTGCCTGGGAGATACTTTTAAAACTATGGAAGGAAAGGAGGAGGAGAAGATAAATACTTAAGCACCCACTTTACGTCAGGCACTTTGTAAACACCTCATCTCATCAGATCCTCACAACAAACCTGGGAGGCAGGTGTTTCTATTCTCATTTTATAGTTGAGGAAACTGAGGTAGAGGTTAAGTGGCTTGCCCAGGGTCACGCAGCTAGTAAATATCTGAAACTTAATTTGAACTCGGGTCTTCCTGACTCCAGGTCCAGTGGTCAAATCTTCTGCACCCCCAACAAGCCTCAAATTGTAATGCTTTAATATAAGTGAAATAGGAAATTGCCTGAGAACTGGTGATACCCCATGAAGGTGTGAAGGACCTGTGCATAGAAGAGTAGGAAGGGAGAGACAAAGAATAGGATGATGAATGAAAGAAGGGACCGAAGGACAAAAGAGAGAGTAGGATGGAGAATCTAAGGTCTAGAATGTAGGAGCAAAGAGAGGAGCCTGCTGAAAAACTGAAAAAGCAGGAAGAAAAGGAACATGAGAGGGAAAAATAGATTATATAGAATGTTTTAAGGAAAAGAACAGGGTCTGGAGAGGAAAAACAGTGATAGCAAAGGAATGTCTAGTGTCAAAACTGTCAGCCTACTTTGTGAGGGAGGTGGTCACAAGAGTAAAATTCTGAGCATCAACAAAAAGGGTAGACATGGGGCCCAAACAAGAAATTACTTAGTCCTCCAGAGATAGTAACGAGATAGATACAGCGGCTCAATCCAGGAGCTGGGGAAGGGGAGAGGGGGAAGAGTTTTGTGGATTAGCTCCAAGTTATATCATTAAAAAGCTTTGGCCTAGGAAAGAGGTTAGTGGAAGAACATAAAAGGCACCTGGAGGGGACTGTGTCTAACTTTTATCCCCAACCCATCTGCTGTGATGGCAAACAGGGAGGGTGAGAATTTTTCACCTTCATTAAAGCTGTCTGAAAAACACTAAACCATAACTCAAGAGCTGTCTACCATGTTTATAGTTTGTGTCCTAATATTCCCTTGTGCTAGAGAAAAAAGGTAGTGGTATATACCTCCACAGGGATGAGAGATGACAGATTATCACTGGAAAGTTAAGAAGGAGACCCCTGAGCTGTGGCATCAAAAAAAGAAGCTGGCACCATCCAAAAGACAAGATAGAAAATCCCTAGGCTAGGTAGCATTTCATCATAAAAGAGAAGTAATGTAGGAAAAGTGACTTTCTGTCCTGCTCATCAGTCTGGTTCCTTTTGGAAGATTTCTGAAAGGAAGACATATCCTCTTTCTGATAGCACACCTATTCAACATATATTTTTTCCTCATTTTCAGTCCTGAAAAGACTGTCTTATATAACATAAAACAAACAAATGAAATACAAAGTTCAGTCGAGTATGTGTAATGACTTTCATTGGTCCTAGAGAAGAAAAGAACGACCTCCCTCCTTCTGGTTGAGAAGTGGGAGGACTATATGGAATCTTGCATACACTGTCAGAAGTGGGGGGGGGGGGGTTTACAGTTATTAGTTTTAATTGTTTTTCTTTTTGTAAGGGAGGATTCATCTTTTCAGTTAGCATATATACAAATTACTGTGATGTAAAACAACTGGTAAATAAGACTTTAACATCTAGGGGCAGAGATTTGGGCTTTGCCCTGTGCTATTTACATTTCTCCCAATGACTTAGATAAGAGCAGAGATGACATGTCTATAAAATGTACAGATGACTCAAAGCTGTGAGGGACCACAGAGACCCCACATTAACAGTCAGAATTCGAAAAGACCTAGATAGCTTAGAACACTGGGCCTTTATGAAAATCAATTCTAACACCAGCCTAACATTTTTCTAGGATGTAAACTCTCATTTGCCAAGGCTTAAAGATATTCATTGACTTGCCCATGGTCAACTGGGGTTGAAACTCAACACCAGATCTCTTGACTTCAATGACAATGCTCTTTTCCGAGAGCCCTTCTCACCTCCTAAGTACTCTACTGATGACCGTGAGGCAATTCAGTCCAATTCAATTCAAATAGCATGATGTTTGTCCTGACACTAAATAATCCCTGACTACATAGTCCTTCACTATTACAGTGTTCTCTTTCTCAGTTCTCCGCCAAATCCCTTAACTGTGGTGTTGGTTATCTCTGGATAACAAGGATGCGCAACATGCTTTTCTGCTTCCTGAAATCTCAGTACTTTTTGCTCTGCAATATCAGTGCTAAGGAGAAAGGAACGTTACCACCTGGACGTCCTGCCTTCTCCGAGAAGTCTTCCCTCTGTTGGATTATTCTCAATTCACCCTGAAGATACCTTGTTTGTGCACAGCTGTTGTCATCAGAATTAGGAGCTCCTTGAGAGTAAGGGCCGTTTTTGTTTATATTTGTATTCCAGTGGTCACCTGGCACATAGTAGGTGCTTAATCAATGCTTATCAACTAACTGATATGTAATATAAATCCATTCGTAACTGCACGTGTGAACAGCTTGTAAAAATGACAGTACAATCCAAGACAGTGAGATTCTAAGGAGGTCTCTCTTCATGCAAGATGGTCCAAAGCCCACTTTCGGGCCTTGGAAGACAAGAATTCTGGAATAAGTGTGCTGATGCATGGGTTATCCATGAAGACACCCAGGAAGTCATCGGGAGTTCATCCAAAGTAATTTAGGAGTCAAAACACAAGAAATGATCTTTATTCCTTGGTGATGCGTTTATGTAAAAATGTATTGGGATGGATTAAAGATTAAGGACACATAATTTGTACTTAGCACATACACTGAAGATCAAAAAACCACTGCTAAAGAACATTTATAAACAATTAAAAAAACCAAGAGCTGTAGATGATCAATGCTAACTCTAATAAGAGTGGGTCGAGATTTTCCCTTGCTGAACAGGCATGTACAAAAATCATTAACTGCTGTATTTTAACCTAAAATTGATCAAATATAGAAGATCTCAAGACATTTTTTTAAAAAATCAGGGCAGCCCTGATTGCAACAAAAATGTCACAAAGGATGGCACTAAAGCTTCTTGATTTTATAAAAGGGTGAAATGAATATGGTTTGAGTCTTGTCGTTTTAAGGGACCAGAGGAAAAGAATATTGCTTTATTTTGCTCTGTTTAAAGCAGGAGCTAGACTAAGGCAATAAGGTAGTTTCAGATACAGATTTCACCCGATAGTAGCAAACAGGGTGGTTTCACGCGCTTCTGACAAGGGAGTGGCACACACCTGATCCTGCACCCTGGCACAACTACAAAAAAGTTACCCCCTCCCAGTGTACATATTAATTTCATCAGATTCTCCAAATGCATTGTAGATGGTTTACCTTTTGAGAGAGTCCAAGCAGAAAAAATGATACATTCTACCAATCCTTAGTTTGTATTCAGAATTATCTTTAAAAAAAATCAGGCAAGATAGCAGCACCCATCATTAAGGCATTATTTTAAATGATTTATAGCAGCAACAACTACCCTTAGGGATAGCATGTGGTTACAATCAATAGATCAGAAAGTAGTGATTGATGCTCTGTAAGACACAAAATATTTAGGCTCCTCTAGAATATCTTCCAGTAAATTCCATGAAATCCTTCCAGGAAAAAAATGGTCTTCCTCTCAGAAAGGGGATACTGCGTTTTCCATTACAGAGCTATGGTCCAGATCGGTGACTTCATCAGGATACAGAGCTCCTGGTGAGGGATTTCATCTAGCAATGCAGCCTGCCAACCTGCTTTGCCATTTAGAGTCTGACAGTGAGGCATCAAGCCCCAAAGGTGAAGCGGTTGGCCCAGCCAGCAGATATCAGAGGCAGGACTTCAAACTCAGGTCTTTCTGGCTCCAAGGTTATACACTTCACTCTCTCCACTATGCTACATTGCTTCTCATGTAAGAGTCAGAATATTCTTTTTCATTTGAAACCTCAACCTGGCAGCAACATTTAAAAATAAAAATGCAAAACCCCTGGCTCTGGACAGATCAGAAAGTCATCTAGTCCAACCCCTCACCATTTTACAGATAAGGAAACTGGAGTAACTCAGAGGGAAATAATCACATCCCTAGCAAGTGGCAAATGTAGCATAAGCATTTCTTGACTCTTCAGCCCAGGAGTCTTTTCATTCTACATGGTCTTATACCAATCTTTCCTAGCTTTGCTTAGTTCCATCAATTAAATAACAAAGATATATATATCTATATTTGCTGCACAATAAAAACAAACATACACTTTTACTTCCAAATTTAAAATTGGAACAACAAAAATTATTCCTGAGCCTTGAACTACCTTCATTTTATTTGGAATGTGGTAAACAGTGATTTATGACTAGCTACCATGGGCTATTTTCAGATATTTATAAAGAGGCTGAAAAGGCCTTTCAAGACTATCGAGAAAGGCCAATCCAATATAAGCTACAGGCATTTATTATTATTTTTACAAAACAAACTCAGGTAACGCAAAGACGGACAACGTTCATGGAACAAGATGGCACTAGGATGATCGGGGAGATCTGAAGAGTTTCAAAGAGCTGTCATAAGTTTATCTTGATACATCAGACTCTGCGTTCCTCCTAAATTCTTCTGGTTCTGGTTGTGGACATAATGCAAACTGTGGTCATCGTCACGTGTGGGTGGCTTCCAGTGTGACCTGTCATCCTGCAATGAGGGCCTGGCCATCGGCACAGTTAATGGTTAGTGAAGGATGAAAACACAAAACGATGGGTGAAATTATACAAGACGGTAACAGATGCTTTAGAAATTTCACTCAAAACAATGAGATGGAAAAGACGAGATATACTCCTCAGCAGCATGCGATAAGCATTTTCATCACTTTCCTCCCCCCATTTCAGGTGTTTTGGGGGAAATCAGATGAGAACTGTGAATAAAATCCCAAATTCACAAGTGGGTAAAAAATGTGTTTGTGGCTATTATAGGTCATATCCATTAAGAAGCTCACCAGGCAGAACAAGCAGGAATATACAGAAAAGTCTCTCCCTTTTCCCACAAGAAAAATCTGGGCTGACGAAAATATCATGGCTCTTGGGTTAAACAATAAAAATGTAATAATATTTCCACAAGTATAAGTTTCCATATATTTTTCACTTGCTTATGCTGAGAAAACAAAGGGCACTTGCAACGGAATGACATTTTGAAATTATCACCTAACCAAAGCCACATATTAAAAATCGCAAAACTGAATATGCCTCCGTGAATAATGGCATTTCTCTATGAATACATACAGGACTCCGATCAATAAGCTTTGGTAAGTGCTGGTGTACAATGTTAGTCCTCAGGTTTTCTATCAACTCAATGTGTTTATAATAATTTCTGTCACTCCAAGTTCTCTCTGGGCCTGCAGAAGGCAGGACGTTCCCATTGGAAGAATCACAGGATCTGAGAGCTGAAATGGACCCTTAGAGGTCATCTGGTCCAAAAGACTGTTAACCTGGGGTCTGTAAATTTGATTTAAAAGACTATTTTGATAACATTATGTCAATATAATTAGTTTCCTCTGTAATCCAATATATTTTATGCCTTTGAAACATTTTATAGTTTGACTAGATCACCAAAGGGGTCCACAACACAAAAATGGTTAAGAATCTCTGATCTAGTCCACCCCATTCATATTGCTGGGAAGGAAACTTGAAGCCTTCAGTAGAGGCAGAGGGTGATCTGTGGAAGGTCACTCAGTCAACAGGTGGAAGATCTGGGATTGAACTGAGATGGTTCCTACTTCAAAATCCAGAGCTCTTTCCACCTCATTCCACCTCCACCCCCCCCCCAAGTCTGTGTCTTCCCATGTCAAGAACAAACATTACTGAGAGATTTTAAGAGCCATTTTAAAGTTTTCACAAAAAGCACTGAAGTTATTAACAAACAAGATTTCAAAAAGCAATGGACTTGCCTTTAACGGAACTTCTGCACCCTAGATAATGTAAATATTCCTTTGAGATTAGTTTGATTATGGCTGAGGAAGATTTTACTATATTTTACTAAATAGTAAAAAGTTACTTTTGATTCAGTAACTAACTGTAATTTGAAAAAAAAATTTTAATTATTGACAAAAAAAGTTCTAAAAAAAAATGTTCTTCCAAAGTGCTTACCTTATATTTGGAGAATGAGGATGCCACTGTTGTTGTCCAGGATGTATATTAGGATGGTATTGTATCTGGAAGCAAAATATTGAACATGATGAGTTTATTCAGTTTCATTTAGATGAGTTAATTTGCTTTATATTTTAACTTTTACATCCTCTGGAGGGCAGGTGACAGACACGGCAACAACAACCGTGAGAAAACACAAAGTTAAGATTCTACCCAATCGTTCTATTGCCCTTGTTTTAAAAAAATTAAATAAGTATAATGCAACAGTTGTAGTTGATTCTGGAAGCATAAGTTTTCAGGTCATGAAGAAATTATAACCAGCCTTTTAAGACAAAACAGGTCCTTGGGAGGAAAGTCCCATTTTCCTCACAGACAAAACCAAAGAAAATGAGGCTAACGCTGTATCAGGAAGAACTTTGTGTTCTTCCTGTAGGAAAAATATCCAATTCGGCAACATCATTCTAGAACCAGAGGCTGGTGTGAAATTTCGTTGCTGGAGAGATTCTTAGAAATAGCAAAAAACAAAAACAAAGCCCAAACAGCAACAAAAACCTTACACACACATGGTGACAGCACATGAGAGGAGGAATCATTTCCTCCTTTACAGATGTAGAAATAGGCAAGAAACCAACACAAAATCACAAACCAATTTAGTTAATGGTGGAATGGGAAGAGATTCCATCTCTTGACAAGTATTACAATCTCTAAATTGAAAGCTGTCTTAAAATCACAAACCCCCAAAAGAAAAGTAGAACCAGGCAATTCTTGAGACTCAATATACCTGACATTTAAAGCTCTCTGTGACAAAATCCCATCACTGTGGGGCAATTAAACTAGCTCCCATGCTGAGAGGAGTATCATGATGAAAACATTAATGTTGTGCTTTGGGGTATGCAAAGTACTTTCTATATTATCCCCTCACTGGCTCCTCAAAACAAGCTTGGGCCATATAGTTAGTGTCTTGAGGAAGAATATGAACTAAGGTCTTCTGGACTCCAAGTCCAGTGCTCTACCCACTGTACCACCTGCCTGATGGATGATGAGGGGGAAGTCCTATTCTATCCACTGGCAGATTCCCAGGAGCAGTTTCTCTAATTTTATCATGTAGATAACTTATCTCAGGCTTTCTTGTCATTGGAATCAAGCAGATTCCACAAATCTGTACCAGCTCTTTAACTCTTACTAGTTAAAAACCCTCTCATGCTCACAAGCAGTATTTGATCATATCCAACTTGATCCATTTTTTTTGGAGGGTTCTTGGTCCATATCTTTGGTTATATACTTATTTAAAATGGAGAAAAGATGGTTTAAGGATATCCCTTCTGGGTACTGATAAGTAAAAAAAAAACCCACTCAATTCTCATTAAATTCTTTTCTTGACAAAATCAGTTGGAAAATAAAGTATGATTACCTAGCCTTGATATAACAATTGGTTTCAGAAAATGGAAAGATGCATTGTTATAATGAATAGACTTGAACAGAAGAATGGAAACAATGATATGACTGTAGTAAAATTCAAAATTTAAAAAAGTCTTTGTCTGATCCCCTCTCCCTAACAGATCCTTTCTCTAAGCATGAGAGCGTGTAGGCTCTCAACAGCTTAGATGAGAGGGGAGCCGGAGAGCTGGGTGGTCCCTGGGCTTCTGTTCTATCCTCTTATTTTGATACTTAAAAAGGATTAATGACTCCATTGATATATGTACTTCCTCTGCCAAAACAGATCACAACCCCTCTAATCAAATCAATTTATCAGCAAACATTTATTATGCCTGGAGAAGCAAATGGCAAACCACTGCAGCATCTTTGCCAAGAAAACCCCGTGGACCTCTATCACAAAGAGTTAGACACAACTGAAACAACCGCACAACAAAAATATATTATGCCATTCAGAATGTATATAAAATATATTGTACACACAAGTGCCTGGGGGAAGGGTTACTAACAGCTGGGGGATCAGGAGAAAGCTTCTTGGAAGAGCCAGTAGAGGTGAGCCTAGAACAAAATAAGGAGAAAAGAGAATCCCAGGCGGGGGTACAGTGTGTGTAAAAGCATGGAGACAAAAGACTGGACCTGACGGATAGGCAACAGCTAGTAGGTCTGAGGGAGGAGTAACGCAATTAGTCTGAAAAGAAATCAGAGCCAGATTATGAAGGACTTTAATTGCAGTGGGGAGCCAGCAGGGAAGTGACATAGTTGGACCTGCTTTTTTGGATTATCAATTTGGCAGCAGTCCTTTGAGGGAGGACAGCCTGGGGAGAGGAGAGATATGTACACATCTTAGTATATTTTCAAGGAATGAAACGTCACTTGGCAGCCAAACCTCTGATGATGAACCTCTCTGAGTCTAGCAAGCCACAATATGCTACTGGGGACACACTCAAAAAACCTTTATCGCTTGGTGGTGGTGGTGTTCAGTTGTTTTCAGCTGTGTCCGACTCTTTGTGACCCCATTTGGGTTTTACTTGGCAAAGATACTACAGTAGCTTGTCATTTCCTTCTCCTGCTCATTTCACAAATGAGAAAACTGAGACAAACAGTGTTAAGTGACCTGTCCAGGGTCACATAGCTAGTAAGTGTCTGAGGCCAGATTTGAACTCAGGAAGATGAGTTTTCCTGACTCCAGAACCAGTGCTCTATCCACTGCACCATCTAGCTGACCTGACAGCTTAGTGGGACCTGCCTTTTCTTATGGCATATAAGCAAAAGCCTTCAAAAAAAACCTATCAAGGAACAATTATTCCTAAACACCACACAGAATTATTACAGCCAGAATGTGGCTGGCCCTAGAAGTACGGGGAATATAGGTATATTACTAAGGCAGTATAGTCTAACCTCATTGTAAAATGAGGAAACTCAGAGGGGGAAATGATTTGCCTATGGTGAAGGGGCAATTCAAATCCAATGTTTTAATTCCAGGGCCAGCCCCCCCTGATTGTTTCCTTTCCCACCAGGGAAACTCATCTAAACTCTCAAGTCACTGTTAAAAAAAAACACTTAAATAGCAGAATTTTTACACAGCAATTCAAAGGTCACAAAGTCCTGTCCTTTCTCATTTCTTAGAACCTTGTGAGTTAAGAACTATAAATATTATCATTTTATAGATGAGAAAACAGAGAATCCAAGAGTAAACTTCCCATGGTCATATAGCTAACATATCCAAAGTAGAACTGTACCCACGTCCCACTCAATACCAAGTTCTGTGAGCTTTTCACAACACTTAGTTTTCGAATGGAAGGGGAACCCAAACAGAAACAGAAAACTTATGGAGAAAAAGATAAGCCTGGAAAATGAAAAGGTTCCTCTGCTCAAGGCATCCATGTTTATTCATTTCTCTTGTGATTCACCACTGAGAGAATGGCATCATTTATATTTCATCACTGGGTTCTGCAAATGTGATTTCCATCGATGTATAGCCACAGTAACAAAATCTCTCTAAAACAAAATTATTAAGAAGCTTCTGGGGTAAAGCTGTTCATGAATCAGGAGAGCTGGGCTCTCATTTCACTAAATACTAAACCCTGTGCTGTTGCGGGGTGGGTGGGAAAGATACTTAATCTGTTAGAGGAACAGCCTATTGGAGGGATTAGGTAAAATAGCCTCCAATACCTTTTCCAGCTTTGACATTCTGAGGTTCTAAACAATGCAGAGTCTAACCTGTCACCTCAACTCACCCCAACTCACTCACTCATTTAGTGAGATTGTGTTAGCACAAATATAGTAAGCTTTATCCTTGAAATGGCACTAAGACTTTAGGGAGGCCCTAGACTATAATGGAAGATCAAAAAGGAAAAATACTTTTCAAAGGCTAAAATTAGGGGGAAAGCCTGTAAGTAAAATAAAGCAAGTATTTAGTTTCTCAAGGCACAGTTCTGTGATGTGTGACATTTAAAACCACAGTGATGATAGCACCTCAAGGTGTTAATGGTATGGAATACTCTGGATCAGATGACTAGTGAAACCTGGGGTAGATTTGCCCCATTTTATTCAAATCAATTTAATTGAATTCAACATTCATTAAACACTTGCTGTATACAAGACATCTTTCACCCTCTATAAGATTGATAAAGTAGAGGAAAACCCAGACAAGCTTACTCACATTGCCTGAGGAGAATGTCATTAGCCCAATAATATCACTTACTATTCCTTCAACCCTTAAGAGAAGCATGGCAGTAGCTTGTCTGAATGAAACAAGCTCAACCATTTCAATGATTTTGCTTGGCCAAAGTTTCCTAGCATCACTTATAATTTCTAATTATAAATTTCTACTACCATCTCTTATAACGCAAATAGAGAAGTCTGACATATACAGGATTAAATGACTAACTATGCTGGAAAAATTTTTAAGTAATTTTCTCTTACCTGGTAATTATGAACTTCTGGATTATTTTTAGAGCTAAATTAAAAAAACAGACAACATATTACAGAGAGGAAAGTAATTTAGCATTAATTAGTATTAATGTTCATGATATTGGCTGCTCAGATTCATATTCAAACAAAAAATCAAGCAGAAACAGCCATGATGAACAGTCATTTTGGGTCACATACATTCACCATTTTGTAGCACAACTCCCTCCTACTACAAAGGTTCCTTGCCTCCATAGGTTTCTTTAACATTAACCTTTCCTGGTTCTTTTTCTATCCAGTCACTCCTACATATTAGCATAGCAAAGGAAAAAAAAAAAGAAACAAACATGGAATCTTGAGTGAGAAGATCTATATTCTGCCAATTTCTACTGGTACAACCTGTAAATTGAAGGAGTTAGATCAGATGATCTAATCTAACATTTCTTCTGGTTCTAAATCCAAGATCCTCTAAAACTAGATAGGAAGCCATGATAGAATCTATTAATATTATATTAGGATACAGGGATGGGGAAGCTGTGGCTGCTTTTACTCAGCAAGAGCTGCTATGATTGCACATGGACAAAAGTTAGTGCTAAACCAGTAATGGGTGATACTGGAAGTCATTCTTTTACTTCATAACCCTCTTCAGTGGCTACCCCATTGGGATGGGGCAGATTATCCTTAGAATATGTACATGTGTTGAATGGTCAATATCATGATTGCTAGTGAAGCATTTTGTATTTTTCAAGGACTTTCCCACATGTTATTATTTCATGATACAAAAGTCCTTAAAAATAACTTGCTATTAAATCTGTAATATTTTTTCTCTGACTTGGAATCTCTGGGTTTTAGCTATGACATTTCTAGATGTTTTCTGTTTGACGTCTCTGAGGAATTGACTGGTAAATTCTTTCTACTTTCAACTTGCTCTCTGGTTCTAGCATATCTTGGTAGTTTCTTGAAATACAGTACCCAGGCTTCTGTTTCACCACTTTTCAGGGAGTCCAATGACTTAAATTATCTATCTTCACCCTGTTTTCCAGGTGATTTGTTTTTTTAATAGGAAATAGCATCTTTTAACTTTGTTATAATATTTCTTTTGTATCATGGAATCACTAAGTTTTGATTATTCCATTCAATTTTTTTCAGGGAGTCTACTATTTCTTCCACCTTTTGTTCTTAGTTAATTTATTCTATCATTTTTTTCCTCATGAGCGCTCATTTTATTTCATTTTTTTCCCCTTTCAAACAGAATACTTTACTATTTTATTCTTGCCAGTATACAAAACAGAAATCTATGAAAATTGACAAAGGCATATGAAGGTTTGGAAAAAAAGTAGAAACCTGTATGACTACCTTGGCACACTCATACAAGGCTTATAAGTAGTTACAGGTCACGTCTGTAGCTCTGCACAGTTCCACATATAAAAAATGGATTAGGGGATTTTTCAACATAAGTAATATTTTACAATAAGGTAAAGATTTGCAGGGGGAGGGAGGAGGATAATCTAAAGAGATTTGCAGTTAATGATAGTCCAGTCTGCAAGGAATAACTATGCATTCCACAGGCAAAATTGTTTAAATCTAAGAGACCCTGAGAGAGAGACAGAGAGAGACAGAGAACACATGGGAATCAGAGTAGTTTATTTCATTTCGGTATCTTTCACTTTATTTCTTCTAGTCAATTGTATAGTCTTTGTGATCAAAGTCTTTTTTTCCTCTCAGGTTCTGCAAGTAGTTGTGGAGCTCTCTCTTCTTAGAACAGGGCTAACATTGAATCTAATTTTTTTTTTAAATTTCTGGGGTCTAATATACTGCTTTGTACTTAAAAATAGTTAGTAGATATTGATTAAATTGAACCAAATTTTGGAGAATGATTGTGAAATGTTCCAAAAACCAAGTGTTCTTGACTAATAATTTCCAGCATATTACTGTACAAAAATAATTTCCTACTGAGTGCCACAGACATGATGATAGCAGCAGTTTGCATTTAATACTTTTACAATGTTGTATACTGACAATAACTCCCTGAGATAGCACTGCCAGTATTGTTTCCACTATTTTGTAAATGGTCTCCACTTGGTCTCCAAATCATTAGTGATTAGACTAAATTCACAGTCAGAAGTTAAATGTCTGGATTGAACCCCTAGCTGCTGCCTCCAAGTCCAGTGTTCTTTTCACCAGAATCAAAGCAGGTGAGAGCTGGAAGAAACTTTAAACTTCATCTCAACCAACCCACAGCTGAATAGGAAACCCCAACATCCCCAACAAATTGTCATCCAGGATTCAGTAAACAGAAAAGGGAAAATGAAAATTGCACCTAGGATCAATATCCATAATTTAAATGTATTAGGAAGAAAGAAAGAACAGTAAAATGAAGTCTTCTGCATCCAATGCACATGAGGATCTGGGTAATACTTACCACAGCTGGGCTGCTTTCACTGGGTTGTTTGCTTAAAAAAAAAAAAAGATAGGTTAAGCCAATATCCCAGAAACTGAAAAAGTATCACAATTTTAGAAGCTGCTTTAAGACAGGTTGGAAAGAGATAGGCTAAGCAAACTCATTTTCTATTTGAAGTACATCTTCAAAAGAACTTCTTTCTAATCTAAAAAAGTAACCTCTCCACCAAGTCTGTCTTTATCACCTTAAGCTCAGAGAGGCTCTTCTTTCTTGGAGAGAGCATGATCAAATGCTTCAGTGTTTTATCCATCACTCCACACATGGAAAAAGAAAGAGGGAATAGAAACAAATGTGGGGAAAGGAGATAGGTAATTGAGAAACATCTAGCACAGGTCAACTATTCTTCCTGGAAAGAGACACACTTATTTTAGTAGCATATAAAGTCTCTGGTCCTCTCCCACTCTCAATACTTACTATAGGCTTTTCCTATCTGGTCACCTCCTCTACTGTCTTTTATTTCTTTTCCTTGTCTTTCTCATCCCCTCTTGTATTGTTCTTAAGTTCTCCTTTACTCTTCTCCAAACACAAAGAATTATTTATTCAATAATCATTTATTAAGTTATACATCACATGCAAGTATTGTGCTAGGTGCCAGAAAAAAATAGAAAGGTAATGAATGACTGCCTAATCCTTGCTTTCACCGACTTCACAAATATGGGGATGAAGGAAGCAAACATACACAAATGACTGCTGTGCGTGGAGCTTGGAGCTGGAAGAGCTGTGTTCAGATCCTACCTCAGACAATAGCTGTTTAATTAACCCTGGGCAATTCACTTGATCTCTCTGTGTCTCAGTTTTCCTCTTCTGTAACATGGGAATACCGGCGCAACATCTACTCACTGGATTGTTGTACAGCTCAAATAAGTTAATACTTAAGTGATGTCTTAATAAGTGATAGCACTATGTAAGTGATAGCTATTACCATTAATAATAAATTAATATACTGATATTACAATGCACAAATATATATATTATAGAATTATGTACTTTATAACATATTAAGTTACATATAAAATACATTATACAATAAATGAGATAATAAAATATTACTATTTATTATTAGTGGAATTAATAATTCCTTAAAAGTCCTAATAACTTAAGAAATTTCCACAAATAAATCAAAATAAGCAGATAAACCCTTTTAGCCCTACTTTCTATATGTTCATATAAAATGCTTCTTAGGCCCCATCAATGAAATCTTCATTTCTACTTCCAAGTTCTCCTAAACATATGATTCTACTTTCTCTTACATTTTTTTGAAACTTGAATAGTCTGGTTCTAAACATATGGGCACTACTTATAATGTAACGATTAACTCACAAATATTTACTCAATATCAGTATACCAAAGTATAAGAAAAGGTCCCGCTCCTCAGGGAGCCTCCAGTCTACTAGGGGAGAATAGAAAAATATACACACAAGATAAGCACACACAGACAAGCTGTGAGATAGGCTTAGTGCTACCAGAGGAGTCCAGAGGATGGGTATAATAAAGGAGTCCTGTTATGATTAAGGAAAAAACTTCACAGAACAGATGGAATTTGATCCTGGCCTTGACAGATGGGCAGAATTTGGACAGAGGGAGAGAAGAAGGGAACACGTTACAAGTCCTATCACACTGATCTTCTGGATTCTAAGTGATGCTTTCTCTAGCAACTTCTTCTTGTCTTCTGAAACAAAGTATAAACTCCTGACTTTGGCATTCAAAGCTCTCCATGATTCGGCTCCAACCTGCCTGTCCTGTCTTGCCGCAGGATCTAATGTAAACGTTGGAATGTATTAGGCAAGGGGCTGGAAATACCAACAAAAACAAAGGACTTTCCCATCAAGGTTCAACGGGGATACCACATGCACACAACAACATGAATACAAAGCAACTTCAGAAGAGTAAGAGTGCTAATAATTGGGAGGGGGGAGGAGAGGCCTTGGGATGGGAGCGGGGTGGCACCCGAACTGTGAATGAGGGCTTCTACATAGCAGAGAAGAAAAGGGAGAAGATTTCAAACCTTGGGGACCCCTTACATAAAAAAGTAAGGACGGAGGGGGTGGAACGTTCTGAAGAGGAATTAGCCAACAGGCCAGTTTAACTGAAACAATATGAAATAAGCCCATAAAGGTTGGCAGGCTGAGGATTTTGTACTCAATCCTAGAAGCCAATGGGAGCCACAGAAGATTTCTGAATTAAGGCGTAAGATTTATGTTTTCAGAATATCCATCTGGCAGCTGCAGGGAGGACAGACTGGGCAGAGGAGAGTGAAAGTAGCATAAGTGAAAGATGATAACGGCCTGGGCTAGCAGTAACCTTTGTGTGAATGGAGAAAAAGGGACAAATCTGAAAGTTAATACTGAGGTAGATTCATGAGACTCCCTGTCATGTTTCAGCTGAACTGGACCTCTACTCTTCATTTTTTATTCTTTTCCTGTCCTTTCCTGTCTTCTGTGTGCCTGACACTTAGCAACTATTCAATAAATGCTTGGCAAATGATGCATTCTTTGCTTATTCCTAGATTAGGCATGCCCTACTTTACCTCAACTGCATCTGCTAAATTTTTCCATTTTTTTCATCAAGACCCCATTCAGATGCACCATGACGTATTCTCTAATTCCAATCCTCATCAGAGCAAAAATTTTCTTTCCCTCTTCAAATTTCTCATAGTACATTGATGGGACCACTGCTTGACACTTTTCTCCCCTTTCCTTTTATGAGGACTACATGCATGGGCTTTCCCTCTCTTCTAATGCCAGCTTTTTCAAAATGAAACTTATTATATCAATAATTTTCCAAGGTTCAGTACTGGCCCTCTTGCTTTTTCTCCCCCTACCCTTCAAGGGAGGAGCTGGTTAATAGCATTAAGTGAAACAGAGACACTAAAAAAAAGATTAAGTTTAAAGAAAAGCTTTAAAGAATGTGGAGCTGTTGAAAAGAATTTTCAGCAAAGTGATAGGAGAGAAGCCAGATGGCAGAGCACCTCACAGGGTAATGAGGAATCAGAGGCAGCCAGTGAGACCCAGCTCAAGAAATGTGTCCATAAAATAAAGAGGACAAAGAAAGAAGATGGCAGCTAGAGGAAATACCAGGAGGAAGCAGCAATGTTTTATTAGATATATACATGGCTGGCTGCATTAAGACAAGCTGAAGAAGAGGGCAAGACTGAAACAAGGTTGCTGTCAAAGGGTTTTTCTTTCTTTATCAATTAGGGGAAAGACCACAATGAATCACCTACCAGCTACTGATTCTTTTTTTCTGGAGCTGACTTCTGACTTCCTGCCCTTTAATACTGGATAGCTTACAGTGGGATTAATACAATTTAATACTATACAAGTTATTAAGCTATATCAATTATGAAATCTGTAAAACCAATTTCACCAAGAATCATGCCACCCTCATTCATCATAGGAGCTTAATAATGTCCCTCTGTTTTATCAGCCCATGTTCTCTCATCATTCCTATCTCAATCATATCCCCTTCCTTTTAACGTATTTTGCTATTAGAGACTGGCTGATTCTCCTTCTTAACAGATGTATTTACAGGGAGACTAGACATGGGACTTTTTCAGTGTATTGGATGAAAGCTGCAATAGACCACCTGACTGTCAAAGGAAGGAAAACCTGGGTCAACATTTGATTATTATGAGTTGGTGGACAGAAATTGGTGGGACTTTGACTATTATGAGTTAGTTGTAAATAACTATAATGGACTCAAGAGTTGGACAGGGCCCTATAAGGTCTTTGGGGAATCAATCAATTGATGGCAACTACACATAATTTACTTTAATGGTGGTGCTAAGCCACATGGGAAATAAATCTTGCTTCCTGCAAGTTCAAAGGACTCAGATGACCCCGGGGTAATCATGACTGCATGAAGACAGATCATGGAGGGTTTTCACCAAGTCAACCAAAAAGGATTCTTTAAATGTATACACCCACACCTGAATCATGCTACTTTCTTTTTGCCCAGCTGAGTCTAATCTCTTCACTGTCCATTGTTGCCCCTCTTATTATAATTCTCATGGTACGGCTTTTGCTTTCCAAAAGATAGGTTTATTCTAGGTGAGAGAGCTACTTCATTCTCACTATTAAAATGCTTATTTTCCCATGATATTTCTGAGACCCCACAGCCTGCTCATGAAGGGTGGGGGGAGGAATAAAGTAGTGATAGACAAGGTTGGTGGAAAGGATGGAATGAAAACATGAAAGAAAAAGGAAAAAAGGGAACAGTGGCATGCAAACACTGACTAAACTTGTTTAAGAGCTACCTAAATAAACTTTTCTACTTCTCTAGGACAAGAATAGCCAGTCTAAAAATAAAAAATTCAGACCATGCATCATAATTGCATTTGATGAGTTAAAGAAAAATATACTATTTGAAATGGAATGAAAAACACACAACCTTTAAAAGTTGAATGTCTCCGTGATGGGTACCGCTTACTAGGCCTTCTTTCAAAGGTACTGGTTCTTCGTAACCGGGCCCCATGAGTGGCTTGATACTCTGTCCTCCCACTAGAAAATAAAGAGGGGTTTTGGTAGATTAACAACTTAATAAAGTTAATAAATATTTTTGCAAAAGAATTCCTATTGAAATGAGGTTTTTTTTGACTGGATTAAATGGGTACAGTTTCAACTCAATCATGGACTATAACTGTTCTAGAGTTCAATTGAATCTCAAATTCAGTTTCTGGGTCTGTGTTATCACGGAACAAAGTGGTGACGCAGGAGAAATTCCACAACTTAACAAGTTTGAGGGAGGGAGGATAAACTTCCAGAGGCTGATCATTTCATCCAAGGCACTATGCCCACAATTAGAGAGATACCACCAGTAAGATCTGATGATAGCTTCCACAGTCTGAATGTGTAGGTTTTACCTTAGGAGTAACTAATGGAATTTCTGAAAAAAAATTTAAAAAGCATACAATTCATTTACTTCTACTTTTCCTAAAAGAAATAATCATAACCATCAACATTTTATAACCCTTTAAGGTTTTATGAAACACTATATATGTACGTCTGAATCTATGTGTATACAGAATCTCATCTGATCCTCATCTTTGAGGTAGACACTATTAATATCCCCATTTTACATACTGAAATAGTGCCTGTGATCACACAAGGAGTAAGTTTGTGAGAAAGAACTTAAAGCCAGGTCTTCCTGACTCCGGGTACCACGCTTTTCCAATATACCACTCTCAGGTAAAAAACAACAATTTCCTAAAAATTATTAACAAATCCTGCATTATTACCTTGGTTGTACAAGATTTGATCTATAGAGCAAGGATAACAGAAATACCGAGAGCTCAGCTACTAAAACCAGTCACTACTAATTACTCTTTAACTTTCCTAATCACATTTAGTTCTCTGACCTAGAGTGCTCGAGTTATCAAAAAGCCCCATCCCTGTAGAGAGCTCTTCAGAAGTTCAATGCTTCTTCTCGCTCGCATCTGCCCATTCTACCCATTTCGGCATCTCTTTGGCCATTTTCAGGCTTCCAAGGACATTGCTGCTCTTACCTGATCCTACAGTTTACCAGAGAGAAGACAAAATTCTACTGATTTAACACTCTCAAGGGTAACTCAGCTTCATACTACACCGTAACTTGACCCACAAACTACCCTTTTATCTTCTCTGGTCTGCTCTTTCCCTTATGGCCAAGGGACAAAACAAAGGAAAAGAAGACTACAGGGTGACTGCCTGATTCTGTCAAATCTGTCTCATCAAGAAGAATCCTGTGGCAGCCACATAGCAAACTGAAGATTTAGAGCTGGGAACAACCTTAAGGGTCATTCAGTATATGGACAATGTAAATTTTAATCTCTGAAACTTTTTTTTGCGGGGGGGGGTTCTCTTAAAGACCTACCTCAACCCAAATCCCTCTGGTCCCAGACCAAGCCCAACTTGGTCACTGTCTGTGCCCCAACTGGCTCAGAATGAATATAAAGAGCAATTATTTTCTCCTCTGGCCAGAAACCCTAAAGGCCGTCCCCCCCCCCCAGATTTTTTTTTAAAGAGAGCATTCTTTGCCTCATTTTTATTAAGTCTCAGTCAAATGGAGACCTGTCAAAGACCTTAGCTTAAAAAGGCCAAGTTCTCCCACTGCATCTTGGGCCATCTCCAGTTGTCCTGATCTATATCTGGCCTCTGGACTCAGACGTTGAGGAAGAGAAAGTGAGGCTGGTGACTGCACAGCCCTCTCTCACTTAAATCCAATTCACCTGCATATTATGGCATCACCTCCCTGGCTTCATGGTCCTATCTGAGAAGGAAGGACAATATATAACATTTTACAGATGGACTACTGAGAAGGAAATCCAGAGAGGCTGAGTAACTTGCCCAAGGTGAGAGAGGTCATAAAGTAGCAGAACTCTGTCCTGGACTTAGACTCCATGACAACAAATACATAACATTTTCTTTTGTATCATGAAGACCCCCCCCCCACCTCCCACAATATACCTTTGATTGCCATTCATTTACTTCTTCCTCAAAACGGGTGCAATCATACAAGTGAATTTCTTTAAAAAAACCTCTCCATAGAAATTTCAGCATTTTATAAGCTATCAGATACTTCTTAAAGAATTTGTTTCTTAAAGAGACTTTGCCTTTATATTTCTGCACATTTTCAAACACCTTTAAAGAAAACAGAAAATGCCCAGTTTTTTTTTTAAAGAGTTCCACAGTGATTTCCTCATGTTGTCAATAAGTTTTCCAGTGGATAATTTCTGTAATTTCAAATAGATTTTAATGAGATGCATCATGTAGGAAGAGGTCCAACACCTATGATTGCATTCACAGGTAAAAAGTTCTATGATTATATCTGACATTCTAAATCATGGAGTCATGGAGTCAAAATTAGAAGGGGACCTTGTCATCTGGATCTGACTAGAGTGTCACCCTTAACATTGCCACCAAGCAGTCATCTAGAGGCAACTTCCTACCTCCAGAAACCATCTAATCTTATCAGCTCTCATTGAATGAAAATCTCATTCTTTATATTAAACCAAAATCTGCTTCCCTATAATTCCCAACCAAACCTTCAAGTTTTGCCATCTGAGATTAGGAAAGGATAAGAAAAAAAAAGGTCTCTTCCCTTTTCTACAAGACAGCCCTTCTGGTATTTGGAGACAATTAGATGTCCTCCCTAAGTCTTTTCTTCAAGTTAAATATTCCCTATACCTTCAACCAGTCCAGAAATAGCAGTATGCAGCCCCCTCATCAATCTGGTCTCCATCCTCTGAACAGGCTCAGTATCCTTATCCTTCATTTTCAAACAAACAGGATCAATGACATCACAGATGATGTCTTGACTTGTGTATGAATTTGATAAATACGTATTCTGGAAGAAGCCTCACTAGAACATCCCCTCCCTTGGTCAAGGCATTATAGTTCTAGTATTACTGCCTCAGAGCATTTGCTTTTCTTATGGATAAACCTGTCCCATTCTTTGGGGCAACTAGGTGGTACAGTACATAGAGTGCTAGGCCTAGACTCAGGAAGATCTGGGTTCAAATAGGGCCTCTGGCAATTACTGGCTGTGTGACCTTGGGCAACGCTCTTAACCCTGTTTGCCTCAGTTTCCTCATCTATAAAATAAGATGGAGAAGGAAATGGCAAACCACTCCAACATCTTTGCCAAGAAAACCCCAAATGGGGTCATGAAGACTGGGACAGGGCTGAAAAACAATAATTCTTCATTAAACAGTCTCTTAACTTAGACAAATGGTTAGTTACCTGAACCTAAATCGTGATCCTAGCCTTATGAAGTCTGATCTATTGGATTTATTATTTGCTGGGGTCCTCAATCTGAAGAATGCATGATGCTCAACTGCACATTTCCAAAGGTGCTTGCAGGTCCGGGAGCTATCTAATCGGAAAACAAACGTGTGCTCTTGCTCTCGCCCCTTAAACATAAAATAGAACATCTTGTTAGTTTTGCACAGCTGTTGTTCAGTAAAGGGTCAATAAGAACACAGAAAAGGGAGCATCGAAATTACCTGATCATCATCTTCTACGACAACAAGGGTTAATTTGCTCTTTTTAAAATCCATTTTAGTGATTTTGGGCCTAGTTACAGAGAAAACATTTTTACAGTAGAATCTTTACATACAAGCAATTCACATATCAAACAGTGGGTACCATGTTGTTGTTTAAAACTCTTAGCTTGGGTGAAACTTCATTCCATAATTCAAGGACCACTTTGCCTATGATAATTACAAGACATTCACGCCTTAGAAGGTAGTTTCATGAGCTACTTGGGCAAAAAATTTCCTTATCTTATGGTCAACTTTCTGATGGTGTTGGGGTGACATGAATCAATTTAATTTGAACAGGACCATCCAGAATTTGGGGGAGGCAGGCATGGTGATTACTGTGATGACATGAGTTTTCTAAAAATGAATCTGGGTTTTGTAAAATCACCTCAATATTCTGTTTCTTTCTTTCTCTTTCTCTTTCTTTTTGTGTGATTTTATTACTATGATAAACTCCAAGTATGGCAATTCCTTTCAACAACACAAACCAAGAGCTCATATGGAACAGTCTTTCAGAGTTGTCAGGGCACTTGTGCCCACTCTGCTACGCTAACTTTCAATGTTGTTATCATCCACCATAATACATCATTTCACCGCAAAATAGGAAACATTTAAAATAATATTAGACAAGCTAAATTACCAAAAGAATAAACCTATTTTGTTAGCTCCTTCAAAGATTAATATCCCTGTTGGTGTTAGACCAAGAGCATATTCACAGCCATCTCTCCCCTATAAACAAAAGAAGTGACAATCAGTATACAGGTTTAATGTTTTAATTCAATATAATCAACATTTTAAAAGTAGCACTGTGATATGCATTGAGAGACAATCAATATTTACATAACAATAAATTCCTATCTTCAAGGAACTTGAGGTCTCTAGTAGTCTTAATAGAATACAAAATGTTATCTATCACCAAAGGCTTGTTTCTAAGTTTTCAACAGCAGGTAGACAGAGGTTACTTAGTTATTATGGGGTTGCTCCATATCTTACCTTAACTACATGCATGTCTACTCCATACATTTCTAACCATTTGGCTTTGTTCAGATAGGAAAGTTCAGCTTGTGCAGGGCTCTTCCCCCTTTAAAAAAGGAAACAGAGAGATACAAGTAAGCTGCTGCACAGATATAAAGGGAATTCTCAAAGCCACCTTAAGACTCTGTTGTAGGAGATTTGGATTGCTTCTTTCTGAGGGGAACTGGCTGTAATTTTCCTGAAGTGGGTATGGGGAACTATACCCAAACATTTTCTTAATTTCATCTAGCCTGCAGGGAAATACCAAGAACGAAGGTCAGTTATGCCTAGAGTTATAAAAATGCAACATGAGTTAAATAGAGATGCTCTCAAAGACATAGCACAGGAATGCCAATGCCAAGGAAAGGCAGGAAGCTTGCTTTTCTATAAAATGGGTGAGCCACGCCTATTTTCCAGATTATGATGTTAAGGTTTTTCTCCATTGAAAAAGTATTTTGAAAGGCTGAGTGGGAATTAACAGGCTTAGTATAAAAAAATCAACCACACAGGCAATGGATTATACAGTTTTTAAATCCAGTATTGAGATCTTTTTATTTAACAAGCATTTATTGAATATTTATTGAACAAATATCTGTTCTTTCATTTGTTTATTTATTTATTTTTAGAGAGAAGCTTTGCTAAGTGAGCACTCACCCTCCTTTGTCTCTAGGAAACATTAAGTTTATAGTTTTGTAACTACAGACTGGTTTGTGTATACTTTGTGATTATGTACAACATCTGGATAAAACTAAATGGCATAATTTTAGGGCTTTTATGTGTTGGGGGGTGAGTCCCTTGAAATAAAAATTACTATACAAGCTCTAGGGGAGGTGTTTTTTTTCTCTCTTGATGCTGCAATTTGGTTTTAAACTACTACATTATAAGAGAAAGCACATTCAGGAATACTTATTTACCTTGTAGAGGTGCCACATTCCACTATGAGAGCTATTTGTACCTTGTCAACAGTGGTAAAATAGCATTTCAAAAACCTACCATAGTACTTATAGCTTTTTCATCTGAGGTTTCTGCAGAGAACAAAGTCCTCAACTCGTCCTGCCTCCCCTCAAATGCTTAGAAGTGGTACCTAAGAGGAATTCTCAGACACAGCAAGGAAATTCTAGATTTCTCTTGGGATTTCCTGATTTCTGCTCATGAAACCACCATTCTCCAGTTTTCCAAGCTTCAATATTGAAGTTATCTTTGACTCTTCCCCCATTCCCAACATCTAGTCAACAGATCCTCACCCATTTCCTTTATTAATGTCTACTTGCATTCATCTATTCACCGACAGACACACCCATCCTTTCCACCATAGTTCACAGCCTCTGGGCTAGTATTTTGGTTCCAGGCTTTCCACATCTTTCTTTCCACATCTAAATTTTACAAAAACTTTATTTCAAACTTTAGAAAGTACTGGTCAATCTAATATGGAAATATGTTTTACATGATTGCACATATATAACTATATCACACTGCTTATGTCCCAAGAATGGGAAGGAAAGATAGAATTTGGAACTCAAAACTTTGGAAAAAAATGAACAACCTGAATGTTAAAAATAGTTTTTACATGTAATTGGGGGAAAATATAAAATATTACTTTTTAAAAAATGAAGGAAAAAAGTACTGGTCAATTTCCCTAAAAGTGAATAAATTCTTTTGAATTAGCACAGCACAATTACCCTTTAGCCTTATCTTTGTCATTTAAGAGATCAGGAGAGCCTAATGCCATAGTCAGAAGTAAAAATAAGTGACCGGTATTCACTTCATCATCACAGGGGCTGCCTAGTCAACTCCCACCCTCCAATCAAATCCAACTGCTTTGTCTGGGTGATTATTAATAGGTATCTAAATTAATAGTTATGTACAGTATTATTTTAGCATAATGTATTTTATTGTATTCTTCATAAACTAGTAATCTATGAATGACATCTATTTTAAGCACATCATTAAGGAGACTATACTATTTCCTGACCCTGTTAGGAAAGCGAAAGCTCCTTCAATATATCTTATATGTATGTACACACACACACACACACACACACACACACACACACACACACACACACACCCTTACTGCTAACACTGCATGGATACTGCTTGTGAATCACATTAAGGCATAGGCAATGTCATCTACATTTTTGCATCTCTGAATTCTGGTCCATGAGCACTGTATTTGAAAGGTATTACTTCAGTGACTATAAATCATTGCTATGCAGGTATGGATAGAAAAAGGTAACTGAAAGTCTACATACTTTATACAAAGAAAGTTTATTATTACTGACTGGGGCTAATTTTTTGAAAAAAAAATTAAATCCTACATGGTTTTTATAAAAATCCAGATTTTATACATTCTAGATAGCCTGAAGGAGTCCCATGGATTCAAACATTATTATGAGGATCTAGAGCTAAAAGGGACCCCAGGTCATATATTCCAACTCTCTCATTTTTGAGATCAGGAAACTGAGGTCCAAGAAAGTTACATGATTTATCCAAGGTCATACAGATAGTGAGAGAAGCAAGATTTGAACAAAGGTCCTTGTGCTCTAAGGGAAGAATTCTATCCACTATATCACGTTGCCTCCTACTTTCTTTCTCATAGAATGATTCATGTATGGCTATTTTGATGACCTGGGCTCTTACAGAATCACAGGATTTAGAATAGGATCTTTCAGAGCATCTAATCCAAACCCCTATTTTACAGATGAGAAATTGAAAACTCAGAGAGGGGAAGTGATTTGTTTAAGGTGATGCCAAATAAAAAGTAGGAGAGCCAGGATTCAAACCCTCAAATTCTAAATCAGGGGCTCATCAAACCACATACTATATTTCATCCCCATAGTCAATCAGCTCCATCCCCCAATATCAAGCCAATCCCTTCCTGGATAGCCATGTATGTTGTGACAAATGAGCAGCTGTTAATTAACCAACAACTGCTTACTTAAGGAATAAAGAAAAAATATCCCTTGACTTTTCAAAAGGCAATGCAGTAAAGCAGATGGAAAAATAAACTGAGAAGAAGGGTTAAGAACAATACTTATGGGCCCAGAGGTTTGTATAAGGACCCACAGAGTGGGTAGAAGGTAAATATTACTTCACGGTAATTGTCCATAGGATTCATGACTGGACAATGGCAATGGAAAAGTGTAACTTGTTCAAAAGAAACAGATCTAATCACAGAAGAAAACGTATCATGGATGTGTTGGTATTTATGAAATTATGTCCTGAGTCCATTAGAAAACTTAGGAGTCTAAGAGGAAGAACAGGTTATAAACCAGTGAGATAAAGACAAAGGAGAGAATATATACATATTCTATCATAGTGATGGATATCATCAGATGTCTGGCCATAGACAAAGATTATGGATGACTTTCACCCTAACATTAATTACCAATGTAGATCAGTGGTATGATATAATAGTGATGGGGAGTCTTTAACGATCCATATACCTGCTGGAAGTTTCAATCTGCTGAAAAAAATAGAGCATCTCAAAAATTCTTGTCTTGTGTTGATGATAATTTAGTCTCTCAGAAGGCAGAAAAAGAAATAAGGGAAATTTCTACTTTGGATTTAATTCTGATCAACAAAACAGGCTGATGGAATGAAAGCAAGAACATTGAAAGAAAGTGAATGCATCATCTAAGAAAGGGCAAGAGCCAAGGAAAGGAACCCTGGGCATAATTAGACTGGTGTCCCAAACCTTAAGACAGTAGATTTTTAAAAGTTTTTAGAAATGACAAATTTGCTCCAATGGTGATAAGACTTTAAAAGGGAAAAGGCACATGAGATATGTAAATAAATGAAGTTCTGATATACAATGATCCTAACTATAAAACAATATTTAATTACACAAGGAGATGAAACTTTAAACGGACATAGCAATGATGGAAGAAAGTGACATGAAAACAAAGATACCTAAGAAAATACTGGTCACAGAACTCTAAGAAGTATAAGGAAAGCTAATGCTTAGAATGGAAAAATTAGAAGAAAAACCAAAAAAGGATTTTGTGAAAAAGCTATGTTAAGAGAAAGGGAACTGGCTTCAGATCCAGGAATACTGGGGCTCAAGTTTCAATGCTGACACATAAGGACTGTCTGACCCTGGGAAAATCAATTAACCCTCACAGCACCTGAGGAAACTCTCTAAAACCATAAACTGCAGAGAAGATAACCTACATTGGTAGAAAGAAATGTCCTCACCTGGGAGTTCCCTACACTAATGAAATCATAGGTCTAGTCTTTAATTCCTACACTCAACCTCTGAAGAGATAAACCTACTTGTTGTTCAGACACTTCAGTCATGTCCAACTCTTTGTGACTCCACTTGGGGTTTGCTTGGCAAAGATAGTGGTTTGCCATTTCCTTCTCCAGCTCATTTTACAGATGAGGAAACTGAGACCAAAAGGGTTAAGTTACTTGCCCAGGGTCCCCCAGCTAGTAAATATCTGAGGTTGGATTTGAACTCAGGAAGATGAGTTTTCCTGCCTCTAGGCCTGGCACTCTGCTCACTGCACCATCTAACTTCCCCGACAGACATAGAGATTATTATAAACTCCTTCCTTCTTTTCATCCTTCTTTCCTTCCTTTCTGTAATGGGCAGGAAAAGAAACTCTATCCCCTCAAGCCCTTCCAGTTCTAAGATGCTAAGGGTCTGGTCCCAGTTTGGCCAGTTAGAAAGTCGCTCAGTCTTTCTGAGATTCACTTTCCTTATCTACAAACTGAAAATAACAGCATGCACCCTGCCAACCTGAGAGAGATAATACGAGAGACAAATGACAGAATGTATGAAAATATTTTGAAAATTCTAAAGTACTACACAAACACGTGTTGCTACTACTACTGCTTCACTCTGGAGGTCTCCCAATGCCTCGCTCTAGTATGGAGCTGACTCTGGGCTCTTGAAGGCTGTGCCAGCCAAGCTCAGGGTTTGGCAGGTCCTCTCACACTGGGAAGGCCTTGAGTGCTAGCCCAGTAGACAATAATGTATCTGCTGTCTGAGCAAGGTCAAACTAAAACCAGAAAGGTTCATCACCAGAAGGCTGGCTACTAAATGATATCTCTTTTTTTTGGGCAGGGGGAAATAGAAGGGAGTTCATGGTAACTAAAACATGAAGGGGGTATTTTTTCACCAATACAAGCAGTACTAACATGAATAAAATCATAAATTATATCAAAATAACAATCATAAATTATAAGTATTGAAGTCAATGACAAGTAGTATATAAGCTCTTATAACAAAAACCCCAACAGCTGGGTGGCAGTGGATAGAGTGGGCCCTAAACTCCTCTTTCTGAGTTCAAATTTGGCCTCACTAGCTAGCTGTGTGACCCTAGGCAAGTCCCTTACCCCTCCTTGCCTCAGTTCTCTCATCTGTAAAATGAGCTGGAGAAGGAAATGGCAAATCCACTGCAGTATCTTTGCCAAGAAAACACAAATGGGGTCACGAAGAGTCAGACACAGCTGAAAATGATCGAACAACAACAATAAAATCCTGGGGTCATTTTCAAACATAGCAATATCAAAGACTAGCAATTACATAGATTCTAATTACCCATGCCTGGATTATTACAGACACAAAAATTTTCTATATGGATATTGTGCTTCTACCCTCTCCAAGGTCTATTCTAATTCATACGCTATAGACATAATCATCTTCCTTAAGTGCCATTTGGATACCCCAGGCAAATGACTTCACATTTATTTGCCTCATAAAATTTATACTTTTTAGTTGTACTTCAAGGCTCTCTCTTCCCTCTTTTTTTTTTTTTTTTTTTACTCCCTAGGAAAAATGCTACACTCACTTCAGCCAAGCAAAGTTTTCTTCCCTTTTCTCATCGATGAGCCTGGAATAACTTCCTCTAGCTTTTCTACAAAACTTCTTAAGCAAATTTCAAAATTCACTTTCACAATGAATATAACTCAATCCAATAAGCATTTATTAAGCACCTACTGTGTGCCAGCCACTGTTCTAAGTGGTTTTTTTTTTAAATAAAATCTCACTTGATCTTTTCAACAACCTGATGAAACAGGTGCTGTTGTCATCCCCATTTTACAGGTGAGTAAACTGTGGGAACAGAGGTTAGAGTACTTGCTTCAAGGTCACCCAGCTAGAAAATGTCTAAGGCTGAATTTGAACTCAGTTCCTCTGGACTCCAAGTCCAGTGACCTATCCAGTATACCACCAGCAGCCTCTAATGGGACCAGGTCCCTTCTCTAAGGAAGAAACTTGAGATACCATATAATACAACTTTCTCCTTTTACATATGAAGAAATGAGTTCTGGAAAGTGAAGTCATGATCATACAGGTAATCAATAAGTCAATCAACAAGTAATTATTAAGTGCTTTTTTTATAAAAGCTAAGTGCTAAGCACTGGGGATAAAAGAGACAACAAAGGAAAACAGTTCTGGTGTTCAAAGAGCCTCTATTTTAAAAGGAGAGATGACATATTTGGCGCCCTGTGGGACAAGTGGTTTCTCCAGAGTTGAGGGTCCGTTTTAAGGAATACTCGGCAAAGCAGGGTACTGAAGGTGCAGATGATGTGAAGCTTATGGAAAAAGCACAGAAAATGGGATTTTTAGCCAGTGCTATAGCTGTGCTATTCATTAGCTGCATGACTCTGGGCACAGTATTAGCCTATCTGGTCCTGTTTCCTATTTTATAAAATGCAGTAGAGCTGGGCTAAGTCACTTCTAAAGTTTCAAAGTTTAAAAGGCTACAATTCTATTTTGTATTTATTTCCTATTTATCTACATGTATGTTCTATTTCCTTCCCTATCCCGAGGAAAAAGGAAATTATTATTTATACTATCGCTCGTAAAGGAAATTATAAAATAAAAATAAAGAAAACAATAACTATTAAGCACCTACTATGTGTCAAACATTGTGTTCTCTATCTAATCAAATACCTAATTTGATTCTCCCAACAATCCTGGGAATTACAATCCCATTTTACAGATAATAATGTTAAATAATAATAGCTAACATTTATATAGTCCCTACTATGTGCCAGGGACTGTGCTAAGGGCTTTACAACTATTATCTCATATGATCCTCACAACATCCCTGGGAGGTCAGTGCTACTATTATCTCCCTCTTACAGATTCAGAAAGTAACGGCAAGCAGGGATTAAGTGATTTGCCCAGGGTTACACAGCTTGTAAATGTCTAAGGCCATATTTGAACTCAAGTCTTCCTGACCCTAGGCCCAGTGGTCCATCTACCTCCCAAGAGAAACAACTGTTTTTGTCCTTCTACCCTTCGTGTCCAGCAGTGAATTCAGGAAATGCTTGGTATACGTGTACGCACACACGTGCACACGTGCACACACGCACACACACACACACACACACACACACACACACACACACACTTTGGAAATTATTTAACACAGTGACACAATCTCTATAACCTGCTCCTTCTGCGATTTCATCAACTTAGCCCCTAAACTCTTTTGCAAATTATGAATGATTATTTATTAAAAGTGAATTAAGTACCAAGCACTTTTCTAATTGCTAGAGACACAAATACAAAAACAAAACAATCCCTATCCTCAAAGAGCTTACATTCTAATGGGGAGACAACAGATGGGGTTAAGTGATGGCCAGGGAAAGGAATTATGATCTGGGAAACCAGAAACATAGTTAAATAACAGGCCTGTCAAATGACACACCTTTTCCAGAGACAATGGCACTGTCGATACAACCACAATTCTCAAGAGTTAAGAATGGGGTGGAGCATAGGGACTTGTGCTCAGTGCCTCCCAGGCATGGTCTAGCAGCAGCAGGAATGGAGCTGGAATAACTTTGGTCTGCATGGTCCCCAGGACTGCCAGAACTCAGCGGCTTAGCTCCTCCCAGATCTGGAATCTGGTACAGACTCAGGGTGTTGATTCGTAGTTTGCTGGTAAGTTTAAGAAATAGAATTTGGAAGATGGAGCACAAGATGGCCTGCTCTCTACCTATGGTACCAAGCTACCTTGTCCCTCACTACCTCCTACATACATATGTATTATTTATACAAAATAAAGGGTTGCAAAAGTTTGAATAACCTTTTATACCAAACTGTGGGGCAATGGTTTATGCACAGAAATGTGACTGGGTTAACTTCCTGCTACATCAAGGTGGCTCACCTAATGGGCAGGTATGATGACCAGAGCAAAAATATTCTGCTAAAGGGCTGAGCCTGCAAATGTAATATAATATCGGGAATTGTCATGGGGTCATCAAAGGGAGGTTGGGATATAGTGCTAACCCCTCAGGTTGAACAAGCCATAGTCTTCCACAATCCATGCCACCACCAGACAAAGAAACCTAAGCTACACAGAACATTGGTCTGGCTCAGCTTGGGATCAATTGGGTTCTAAGGAATGAGGAAGCTGTGGTAATATTCCATACTGGCCATATTCCACTACCCCAGCAATCTTATTGGTTGCTAGGAGCAGTTTTACAACAGAGGGTCTATCTTGGTCAGAAATTGGTAAGGGAAGAGAAGAGCCAGCTGGACTTTTAGGGAAAGAGGAACCAGAGCCAGCGTAAGTATTTTGATTTACTCTGGATAATCAATAAGCCCCTATCATTTTCACATGGATGACTTGGGCATGGAACAAGCTCAGTTGTCAAAGATGCAAAATGCATGTAAACATCCAGCTCTAAGTCAATGATCCAGTGCTTAACACAGTGCCTGGCACAGTAGGTATTTAATACGAGTTTATTGATGGATTATCAATTGATCCTATGGTCTGAAAGGTCTAAATCTCTGAAATGGAAGAATTGGACGTGAGTGACCGATATTGACTTCTATAGAAAACATGGGGGGAAAAAGTGTTTACTCCAAGGTCAATAAAGAAGGCAAATCTGTTTCACTGTGTGTGTGTGTGTGTGTGTGTGTGTGTGTGTGTGTGTGTGTGTGTGTGTGTGTTCAAGTATATTTTTTATTTAGTATTTAATTTTTTCCCCAGTCACATGTAAAAGCAATTTTTATCCTTTGTTTTTAAAACTTTGAGTTCCAAATTCTCTTCCTTCCTTCCTCCCTAACCCTCTCATTCAAAAGACAAGCAATTCCTTACAGGTTATACATGTGTAGTCATGCAAAACATATCCATAATAGTCGTACTGTGAAAGAAAACAGACAAAAAAATCCTCAAGAAAAATAAAGAAAGTAAAAAAACCGTATGCTTCAATCTGTATTTGCATTCAGAAAACATCAGTTCTTTGTCTGGGAATAGATAGCATGTTTCATCTTAAGTCCTTCAGAGTCATCATGGATGGTTGTATAGCTGAGACTAGCTAAGTCATTCACAGCTGATCATCTTACAATACTGCTGTTACTTTGTACCCAGTACATTTCACTTTGCATCAGTCCATGAAAGTCTTTTCAGGTTTTTCTGAAGCATTCTGCTCATCATTTCTCAAAGTGCAATAATATTCCACCATAAGGACATACTTGTTCAGTCATTCCCCAATTGATGGGCATCCCCTCAATTTCTAACTCTTTACCCCCAGAAAACAGATGCTATGAATACTTTTGTACATATAAGTCCTTTTCCTTTGTTTTCATCTCTTGAGATGAAGATGTAGTAGTGGTATTGCTATGTCAAAGAGTGCATATGCATCATTTTATAGCCCTTTGGGCATGGTTCCAAATTGCTCTATAGAATGGGTGAATTAGTTCACAACTCTGCCAACACTGATGTCTCATTTTTCCCATATTCCCTCCAAAATTTGTCATTTATCTTTTCTGTCCTATTAGTCAATCTAATAGGTATGAAGTAGTACCTTGGAATTGTTTTAATGTGAATTTCTCCAATCAACAAGGTTTAGAATATTTTTCATATAGCTACAGATAGCTTTAATTACTTCACATGAAAATTGACTTTATCTTTTGATTATTTATCAATTAGGGAATGGCTCTTATTTTTATAAATATGACACAGTTGTCTATATTTTAGAGAAATGAGTTCTTTATCAGAGAAATTTGTTTCAGATTTTTTTTTCAATTACTACGGCTAATGGTATTTCCCTCCATACTATTCCCTCTACCCCCTTTTATTCTATTCTCTCCTTTTATCCTGTCCCTCCTCAAAAATGTTTTCCTTCTGACTAGCCCTTGTACTGAAATGTTTCACTTTTTATCAATTCTGAATTACTGTCACCAAGTAAAGCTCTTTTTAAAATAAGACCTAAAGATCTAAGGAGGCAAGGGCATCATTCATATGAAACTTACTAATCATAATGAAAAACTGAATTTTTGAGAAAGTATAACACATACTTAGAAGGCAGGGCTTAGAATGCAGAAGGAGAATAAAAAAAGATAAAGCTAAATCAGAAGAAGTGAATTCATCACAGACTGGAAATTCTCCTGCCAAATGGAAGCTTATGGTAAGTTTAAGGAATAAAATGGTAGCTACTATCCATGCATTTTACCAGGACATTTGGCATGATTCACAAGACACAGGCTTAGTCTGGTCTCTGGACCTTAATACCTTCATTTAAAAATGAAGGCATTTTAAGTTAGAGGAATAGGAAGGCAACAGATGCTAGCAATAGCCCTAACAGACACAAGCTTCTCTCCCATTTTGATATTCTGGTAGGACAGTTAGGTGGAGTGGTAGATAAAAGAACTGGGCTTGGAAATCAGGAAGACTCATCTTCCTGAGTTTAAATCTGACATCCTAGCTGTGTGATCCTGGGTAAGTCATTTACCCCTCTTTGCCTCAGTTCCTCATCTGTAAAATGAGCTGGAGAAAGAAATAACAAACCACTCCAGTCTCTTTGCCAAAGAAAACCCACAAATGGGGTCACAAAGTTGGACTTGACTGAAACAACTCAACAAATCTAACAATAAAAAGAATTTAAGTCTCCAAGGCTGGTAGTATTAAACTAGCCCTTTGAAAATTTCACTGTGGCTACAAAGCCAAATGTGCTAGAACTCCTCCATGGTGACTCTGGGGGGCCTACATGGATAGGATTCCTTGTGTTTGTGCATCTCTGAGCAGACACTTATATGTTGCATGCAAGATAAACCAAAGAACAGGGCAATAATAACTCTGAGTAGCAAGGTCAATGATTGATAAAATCTTGTCAAGGCTTTCTAAACCTGTCCCTATTCTCTTCATTGTGCCAGTGTCAGAGGTAATGGAACCCTGGTAATAGAGTTGCCGAACAAAGAGATGCTAGATCAGTCATGTCAAACTCCAATAAAAAAGGAGGCCACTAAACACCATATAAGGATCCCTGTGGGAGGATATTCACTTGGAAAACCCTATCAGAAGAAATCATGTTCTACTCTATTGTATCTTTATTTTAATTAAATATTCCTATATTGTTAACATATTTTTTGCTTAACTTGAAGATCTTTCCCACCTGTGACCTGCTTAAATCACCTGGAAGCCTAAGTCACATGTGGTGGGAGGAGCTTGCTGAACAGGTGGAACACGAAGTGTGGAGCAGAACTCAGAGGAAGTTGGTGAGAGAAGTTAGGGCAGAGGAGAGGATACAGGCAGGCAGATGGCTAGGCTAGTGAGTATTTGCTTGTGGAAAGGCCCCAGTGTGGGGGAAGGCTTGGGAATGGTGTTGTCCCCTGCAGTGCTAATGGGTATTGAATTCTTTGTTACTATGATGGGTTTGGCTTTCTGGTGTCGGGATTTGGCTTTCTGGTGTCTGAATAAATATTTTTCTTCTGTCTTCTATATTGAGAGTCTATTAATACTTTGTGATTCAGAACTATGCCAGAATATTCACAGTCACCATTAGTACTGTGAATAAAATACTGCCTTGGCAATACAATTCCCTAATTACATTTTAAACTGGTTCCTGCCACACTTGGGAGTGCTGAGGATATGTGGATTAGAAGAATTCTGGGTTCCTACTGTAGTTCTGACTTTCTATATAGTTCTATAAAAAAAAGAGTTGTTTCCCTTTTTTTTTTAACGCTAACAATGATCTCTTCTGCACCTTTATATGACATTTTAAAATGCTGAAAAAATTTGACATGCTTTTAAAAGGAAAGGAAAAACCATTCCTCAAAAAGTTTGTTTTCAAAAAAAGTGACTAACAAATTACATTATGCAGATGATTTTGTTAGATTTGCATTTTTGGAGCCTGAGCTCCAGGAATGCATGTTAGGGTGACTTGGGGCAATTTGGGGTAATGATTATTTCTAGGATGTCCACTAGAGCCTTTGCTGCACCTGGCCTAGAGAATTCCAAGGAGGACAAACAGGTCCCAGGCCACTTTCACAACTAAGGAGCCCACCTCCACCGGGGAACCCTTGGGCCTTCAAGACAGCTGAGAAACAACCGGGCTCATTAAAAATCAAACTTCTTGACTTTTCAGGTCAGTTTAGGATATGTTAAGTCTTTTATGTTCTCAACACCAACATTCCCCTAGGAATCTTCTTGCCCCACAACCTATATCCCAAGAAGAGAGATAAGCAATTGGTGAAGTTCTGGGATGTATGAGGGCTTGACACAAGGAACAGGATGTCCTTAGGTTTCACTGGTATGTTCCCAAATGGTAGCTTAGTGTGACAGTCAGCCCTATAAATGGGGGGGAAGTTAAAATCAGAAGCACATGGAAGCAATCTATAGAAAATTGCCCAGAATAATAACTCATATTTACATTGTATCTTAGGGCTTACAACAGCCCTTTGGGATAGGGTGTGTTAGTACGATCACCCACATTTTACGTCAAAGGGAACTAAGTCTCACAACTACTGACAAGTAGAAGAGGTTAAATTTGAACCCTCAGCTCCTGGTTGTACTTCCAGCCCTTCTTTCATTACATCACATCAATAAAGAAATTCAGTTTTCCAAATGTGAATTATCATCTTACCGTGTACACACACACACACACACACACACACACACACACACACACACACCCTCCTCTATAGGTTAGAATCAAGTTTCCTCTATCCACCAAAAGATTCTTAATAAATTTATTAATAATAAATTAATAATATAATAAGTTAAGTATATAAAATATAAAATAAATTAATATATTTGACAAATCAATAAATAAACTCCTTGTTACACATAGAAAAGGTAACTGTTCCATTAGGTCTCTATTGTCATAAAGAAGATTAGTTTTATGAACTGATAGACTATGAATCCAGATTGAATCTTTTTTTTTTTTACTTACTTTATTCTTTCTCATGGTCTTTTTCCTTTTGATCTGTTTCTTCTTTCATGACTGTCACTAATATGGAAATATTTTTTCATGAGAGCACAGGTATAAACTATATCAAACTGCTTGCTACCATTTTCAAAAGAAAAAGAGGAAGAAAAATTTGGAATTCAAAATCTTATAAAAATGAATGCTAAAAATTTTCTTCACATGTCACTGGGGGAAAAAATAAAATACTATTTAAAAAAATGGTTTTCACTCTTTTCTTTCAATAAGGATTTAGTGAGCACATTCCAGCAGCTGCACAAGATACCCTTTGAAGGCAAACTAATGAAACCAATCCCAGGAAAGATGTCAACCAGTAGGTGAGATATCATTCTACCACAGAAAGTACCTATCAGTAAAAATAGAGAGAAAAGAACCCGCTCTGCTTCAGGCTGAATCCAGGTGTCAGTATAAAAATTCTACTCCCAAAATGCAGTGCAGAATAAGTGAGGCAGATGAAAAAGATGACCAGCTTCCAGATTCTCAAGTCAGACATTTATAATGTGAGAGAGAGAGAGAGAGAGAGAGAGAGAGAGAGAGAGAGAGAGTGTGTGTGTGTGTGTGTGTGTGTGTATGTTCGTACAGTAAGATGATAATTCACATTTGGAAAACTGAATTTCTTCATTGAGTGTATCCCACTTAATTAAAGAAGAATCTAACTACAATCTATCCCTATCGCTAGGTTAGAACTAAAAATTAAGCTTTTCAAGCTAAGATTAGAACCTTTTGTAAGCTCCTAAAGCTTTATCACTCAGCCATTCAGTCAATGAACAAGTATTTACAGAGCATTTGCTATATTCACAATATTATACTAGATACCATGGAAGAAATCCCTGTCTTTAAGGAGGTATTCAAGGTATTTAGAGTCTTCTTGGGCACAAGACTAATACATGTGAAAAAAAAATTGAAAGTACAAGAAGACATTGTATAATTAAGTGTAATACTGTGTAATATAGAAGCTTTAGAATAGTTAAGTAAAAGTCAGAGAAAACAGTCTGGAAAAGCAAGTCAAGGAGGGCTTTCTGGAAGAGATAGAACTTGAGATGAACTCTGAAAGACAAGGGAGGCAAACAGAGAACATCCCAAGCAGGGCAAACAGCAGGAACGAGAGGAGAATGAGCAAGGATTATGTGGAGACAATGAGGAGAGTAGGCTCACCAAAGTAGAGGCAAGGGAGTAGTTAAGAAACAAACCTGAACAGACAGGGTAGCGTCAGATCATGAAAAACCCTGATAGCTAGGCAGTTTAGGATTAATGTGACTGGCAACAGGAAAACAACTCCATGATCTCAAGCAGAGGTATGATATGATGCAAGCAGTGTTTCTGGAGGCTTGGTCTGGAGGCAAAATCACAAGATGGAGAGATGAGAGTCAGAGAAAGCAGCCTAGGAGGACACTAGCAGTGACATCCAGGCATGAGACAATGAGAGTTTGGATTATGGTGGTCATGGTCACAGGAATGGAGAATAGCAGATGTGAGATATGTTTGAAGGGAAAAAAAGAATATGATGATAGACTGGGTCTAGGGGATGAAGAATCAAAGAGGATACCAAGGTTTCTAGCATGGGAAACTAAAAGAAAGAATGGTGGTACCACGGACAAAAATGTTGGCGTTTGGAAGGAGGGTTAGGTAGGGAAGAGATAACGAGTTTGGATCTGAATGTGGGAAATTTCAAGCAATGGCATGCCATCCAAATGGAAATGGCTTTGAAGGCAGAGGGAGATGTAGGCCTGGGGCAGGATTGAAAAGTCAGGGACATAGATGCAGATACAGACTTGGATTTATATGTACAGCTGGTCTTACTTTTGGAGGAAAAAAACCTTTCACATACTTACGTCCACTAAAAGAAAAAGTTATTTCTTAGACTGTGACTGAATACTAGACTCCAGCATAGAGGTACCTGCACTCTTTCCATTTTTGGAAGATATCAAACTCCATTGCCTCAGTCTGATTTGGAATAAATCGGAACTCAGATACTAGTTCAGGCGTGTGTTCCGGAAGTTCACACTCCCCAAGTTCTGCTGTAATTTTTCAAAGGGAAGAAAAAAAAGAGAAAGATAACATTTAACAAGTTCAGTTACTATGATGACAAACTCGAAAGATATTTCATATGATTAAATTTGCTGGGTGCCATTTTAAAACATTACATAACTTCACTGGGATAAAATTTAATTTGTGAGCTTCACAAATACCCACATGTAAATATATGCATACCTTAAAGTCCACAATAAACCTCACAGGTTTATGTACACACATTGTTCTGGATTCCTCTTTTTATCAACTTGAAATTATCACTAAGCTCACGTGAACGTGCGTGCACACACTTATCCCACCCCCAATCTTCTATACCATGCAAATTCACATTGGATTACATTTTCCCTTAGTGGGACAAAATGGTATTATAAAAAAAAAGCTGAACTTTAAATAGGAAGACTTGGGTTCAAGTCCTATCTGTCACTCATTACCTGTGTGACACTGGGCAAGTCACTAGATCTCTAGGAGATTCAGTTTTCCTCATGTGTAAAATAGGGATTTTAATACACTGCTGCCTTGCTGGGTTGATTCGAGAATTAAATGAGACAGAATAAGTAAAACAGCATAGAAATTTAAAGTCAGTATTCACAGTAATGCACCTCAAGATACGTTTTTATGCCAATTGCTCACCAATGTAAGTCTAATATGTTGTTAAATATGAGCCAGGGCCAAGATTTCTGCTTATAGTTCTATTAAAAAATCAGTAAAGAATTTGGTGCATTTAGAAACTGGGAGAAAAAAATGTCATGACAGGCTGTGGAGTGGGAGAGAAGGACAGTGACAGTCTGTAGAAGTGCTGCAGTAACTCAGGCAGATGGCCCAGGAGTGGATGAAGCAGAGGATGGGGTGACAGTGGGTCATGCAGCACCTGGAGGAAAAAGGAGGAGGGATCTTTGCAAGAGCAGATGCTACAGGCACAAACCTGTGGGAGTGGGGAAAGGCAAAGCTCTACACTGAATCTACTTGGCACCAGTGGAAGAGGGGGGAGAATACCAGCGACCATTACAAATAGGAATCTAGAAGCAAAAAGCCATCAGGAAGAAGCTGAAAAATAGAGTAAGACAGTGGACAGTAGGCATGAAAAGAAAGCTAAGAATGGGAAGGAGGGGTGGATTATTTTGTTTATTCTGTCTCTCTTTCAAGGTTAAAGGAGGGGAAGAAAAGTAGAGGAAGAGAAAATAATACCTATGCCGCTTTGGAGGGCTGAGGGAGACAATGGGCCTTAACACAGAAAAGCTCTTAGAATGACTGATTCAAAAGGAAGGAGAGCAACAGAAGGCTAGGTAGGAGGGTCTCTGGTTAGTGTTTTAATCAGGATAAATAATCCAAGGAACATATCTCTGATAATCTATTATCTCTTGAAATAAGGGGTACGGCAGAAACCGCATTAAGGAGAAAAACTGGGTTACTTATTCACTTGGTGTTGAAAATATAAAATAAGAAAAAAGGAATAACCTTGAGGTGATTCTATTAAGCAGGACAAGGGTCAATTCCCCTGTATATTCTTTTCAGGAATGAAACAGGAGAGATAAGAGGGACTTTGCGATTTGATACATGAGATTGTATTGCGTTAACAATCCTAACAAGTGTAGTAGACCATTTAGCGGATTGGCTTGTGGGTATAAAAATGTGAAAATAATACTACTGGAAAAGGAAGAGGAAGTTAACTAGCTGCCAGTTACCTTTCACTTAAAGATAGAGGATGATAGGAGTTGGCATAAGTACAGTGGAGACAAGAGCATGCTCATAGATGGACCCACAGGCGTGATCCCACAAAGGAGGCGTTGAGTCAGTACCACGGCCACTTCCACTGGCCTGTACTAGTTCAGCAATGAAGGACTTCTGCTTTGAAACAACACAGAAATCCTTTCCTGGTTCCTGTAGACTTGACATCTGGGATGAAGGGAGCCGTCTCAGGTTACATGCATAGGAATGGGCCCATGCTCTGGGTCCTTGCTAAAGAATATGAATGACCAGAATGGCTAGTCCCTTAGTCCCCTTAGGCTACATCAAGGATGAAGGATGCTGGCTGATTTAAAATTTTTATCCTCTCTCATCCAAACTCTCAGGTTGCCCCCAAACCTCTAACCTATGGTTGTTAGAAGGGCCTCATTTAATTAATGGTGTGCTTGCCCATCTTGAGATAAGAGGAATCTAGAAAATTCCTAATGAGTCTGGAACTACACAGAGGGGTTGGGAGAAAAGCTCCTCTCTTTTTCCATGGTAGTCTCTTCATTGGGACATAGCTAATATCAATTCTATCAGACTTATAACTGTTGTTTGTCCTTTGTTCTGGAAGAGGACCATGACAGGGAGGTGATGCCATGATGTGCAAGTAAACTGCATTTATATGAGGTAGAGCTGTGCAAAGTCACCAGTGCCATTTTTCTCCTCTGGAGCCATCTGGGTCTAATGGACAGATATAGATCAACTAGAGATGCCTCCCATCCCCCTGACTCTCCTGACTTAAGTAGTTGGAGAGGGAATCTTTCTCCCCTCCCTTCCTTGTCCTCCTGCTTCTTTCCATGGCCTAATAATGACCCTAACATTGATATGTCAAGCCTTGGCAGTTCAAGAAGTCAGGAATTCCTCACTACTAACTTGCAACAGGAGGGTGCTTCTGACCTCTTGAGTTCATGGAGCCTAGATTAAAATCGTTCACCTCAGGGTCACTGTTCAGCCACCTGCACTCAGAGAAAGAAAACAACAGAGAGACTCCCAAGGACTTGAGATCCAGTCAGCCCCATCCAAGCAAAAACAAGTTCTCACTAGCATGTCTGTCTGCTGGCCTGTTTCCTCAACTGTAAAACAGCACCTACATCACAGGGCTGTTGTGAGAATAAAAAGATTATTTGCAAGCATTTAGCACAGTGCCTAGATTATAGTACGTACTTAAATTCCTCTTCATTTCCTTTGTCCATCTCATGTATGCACACTCACCATTGTTGCAGTGTGGGTAGGAGGAAAGGAAGAAAGATCCTCTCCCCAATTACTAGAAGTCTGAGGGAGAGATGGTATTGGTCATCTCCTAAAAAAAAGGCCACCTTGAAAAGGAGGAGCTCTTCTCCACACTCCCTCAACTAGTGTGATAAGAATAACTCAGCCTACTACAAGGGGTAGATTTTTCCATATTCTGATGCCAACCATCTTTGACACAACCACTCCTAGCCACAGGCACAAAATCAGGAGCTCATCATGCTGGTTTTTTAATAAGAGCCCAGAGCATGGGCCCATCCCCATGCATGTTCCCAGAGATGGCTCTCATCATCCCAAGGAGTAGTCCATGAGGAAAGCTTCCTCATTCCAAAGCCAGCGCTGAGCCAGAACGTTCACATGCGGTCCTTTAGAGGAGAACAACATGTATACCTATCCCCAGATGGGGACTACCAGATAGCCCGAGGTACATGAGGAACAGTCAAATAACCACATCTCACCCTGGAATTAATGAAACGAAAGAGAATGGCACCAAGCGGTCCATCCCAGAAAGATCTGATCATTCAGAATGAAAAATACAAGAGTGTAAAAAAACATAGATTTGCATTCAAAGTGGCATAAAAAGAAAAAAAAAATCAAAGAAGTGAGGAAGAGGAAATTCAAAGAATGCCTTGAAGTTATCATTTTGAAGATACTAATTAAGGCTCCAGGGGCACAAGACTGAAGCTCTTATCTCAATATGGACAGAGAGCACCGCTCCATTAACTGGATGAGGCACTCCTAACAGTCTGAGAAGTCTGGGTCCAACCTGGGAGACTGGGACTGAGAAGATAAAAATTTTAAACCAGTCAGTCTCTTTTAGCAGAACAACTCCTAAGTTATCCAGGGTCATGTGATTACCTTGGCTTGAATGCATTTCTAGCACCTAGCTTCTCCTTCTCTTTCTGAGTAACAAAAGGGTCAAGGAATGCCCCAAGGAAGCAGTTAAGTCCTTCTTGTATCTGCTTGACCAGAGGTCAGTTCCCCTAGTTCTGTGTTGTCATTGCTTCATGAGTGAGGCCTTTTTCTTTTCCTGGCAATGACTCAAGCTCAAGTGTTGATCAAACACCAGAGAACGTGGTCTTTAAAAGCAACTACACACAGACACGGAGAGCTGGAAAGAGCGGGATCCATGCACAGACACCAATTCAGTTTCTCAGAAACGACTGTACATATGTGGACCCTCCAGGGAACTATGCCCATCAAGGAATAATACTGAAACTGAGATACAGAAGAAGAAAAGGAGTCATTAGAAATAGGAAGAGAAAAAACTGGCATTGTATGAAGCCTAAACACAGGGAACAAAGAGATATCTTAACCCTCAGTGGGGCTTCATCTGGGACAGTTGTACTGTGTAGGTGTATGAGAAGCACTCACACTGGAATGGGGAAGGGGTGGTGAGGTATGGCTTGATTTCTTAGCAACTTCTCAGTTCCTTCCCTTGGGAAATGGGCCCCTCCCAGAATAATACTATAAATCAGGAGGACTGTGTCTGCTTCTAGGGAGATGAAGGCTCAAAAAGGGGAAATTTTCTGGATTCCTTGGTAACCTCAAATCCTTTTCCCTTCCAGGAGGCCCTACTCAGATTAGCATACTTTAAGTCAGGAGGTGAAAGCCCACCAGATGGGAGTTGCTTAACTCACCTACCACCTCTGAGTTATTTTCCCTTGTAGATGCCTGGGGAAGGCAGAAGCCCACCAGAGAGAGAAGGGCTTCAGCACTGAGTCCTTTTGGTGAGGTTTTTTTTTTTTTTTAATGGATGAGGGTCAGGTCAAATATAAACTTTTCATATATTGATATTATGTTGCCATGAAGGTTTGCATAGGAGCCAAAGGTACTTTTAGACAAGAGACAAATTCTCACATTTCCTAGGTGCTAGCACAAGTCAGCGTTGTTACTGAGATGCTTCCAATATTTAACATGATTTGTAGGAGCTATATGTTCATTTACTCAGAGACATTTACCTCCAAGACAAACACTCCAACCTATTTTGTAACTTCTTTATATTGGGGATGGTGTTATTACTCTTTGTCTTTTGTTCTTGGAAAGGACCATGACATCAGGAAGGTGATGTCATGACTTGCAAAGTGAACTGGGCAAAGTCACCAGCCTCACTTTCTCCCCCAGAGCCATCTGGGTCCAGTGGTCAGATATAGATTAGGATGACTGGAGATGGCCCTCTCACTGGAGAGATGTTGGGGATGTTACATATACACAGTCTTAAACACCTATTTGTCCAATCATACATACCTAAGAACTGGACATGTACTATACCTTTTCATACTATGACAATTATCGGAAAAAGGGGTGGATAACTGCAGCCATATGACTGCTCAAAACCTGTACGACTCCTCACAACAAAAGTCTCAGCCTTGGTCACCACTCTCCTATTTGTGTTATATGCTGCTGTTAGCACAGAAACTCCTGGAGGGAAAGGACTGTCTCACTTTTTCATTTGTATCTCTAGTGTTTGGCACATCTAGGCATTTAATAAATGCACATTCATTCATTCATTCAACTCTCTTGGCCTAATTTTCCTCACCTACGAAACAAATCACACAAGATTGTTTTGAGGTTCAATTATATATAATGTAATGTCGATATAATTCATATGAAATTATTTTTAAATTTTAAAGCACCTTATAAATATGAATATTATAGTTTTAAACTTTCTTCAGTATCACCTTTGGTTCTAGAAACCGTAGAAGATGGCTTTACATTAGCAAACACTTGTAAAATGTCTTAAGGTTTGCAAAGTGCTTTAGTATAGTATCTCATTTGATCATAACAATATTGATAATGAAAATAATACTTAATTATGGGAACTGCAATCTAAAATAAAGAGTAGTTATGCCAGAGGGACTGTCACAAAAGTCAACAAAGCCATAAGAACAGAGAAAAGGGGAGAAAACACAACACTAAACATGCAAAAGTATAGGAGAGTCAGGAAGAATCCTAACAACAAACAAACTACAACACTTTGGAAAAGGAGAAAATGCAACCAAGAGTTAGGAAATGAGAAAAACGGGGAACAAAGAATTGACCACAGAAAACAGTAAAACAGAGCTAATAGTACCCATGTTCCAGGATATTAGTCATGGCTGGCTTGGACAACAGGACACGTTAATGTGGGTCTTTTTAGATAGGCCATATATCTACCTCATAAAAGCATGATAACAGCATGATCAATGCAGATTTGTTTTACAAAATTATGTTGTGGTGGGGAGAAGGGTGCTTCTCTAATATGAAATAGAAGGCAATTGGGGCAATACTCAAAATCCATTTGTCCACACTGAAAATATGGTAGAAAGGGTATATTCTGCCAAATAAAAGAGCTCTTAAATAAAGGAGAGATTTAAGTTAATGGAAAAATGAATTTGAATGAAAAATGAACAAAATGTGAAAAGAATAATGAAATAAAAGGAGAGAAATAGTAAAAGAAATAATAAAAGAAAAAATGAAAAGATTACAAGGATGGCAGGAAAGCATAGTTATGTAAGCGAGAGGCAATATGGTGTGATGGGAAGAGCACTGGATGTTTAAAAAGACTTGTTCAGAATTTACTAGTTCTCTGGAGGGAAAAAAAAAAATCACAATTTTTTTGAGACTTAGGTTTCTTTAACTGTAAAATGGAGATAACATGAATTTTCTAACCCACAGGGGTGTTGTGAAGAAAATCTTAAAAGTGCCTTACATTATTCATAAACAACTCCTCCTCCTCCTCCTCCTCCTCCAGTACTAAATTGATACTTTGTTTCTAGAAGTCTGATTGTGTAATCAATAAAAGAATATGAATTAAATGAATGAAAAATAAAAACAAAGCAAGTAATATATAAAGAAAATACACCCAAAGGCATTTATGATTTAAAGGACAATGATTTTTTTTAAATTATAAAATCTCGCATTTGAAGGGACCTCAGAAGTCATTTAGCCTAACTTGTTCCAAAGCATGGTTTTCTTAAACAACCCCAGCAAATGAATGTCCAGTCATTTTTTTGGAAGGCTCCCGGTATATGGAAATTGCTATCTTTCAAGGCAGTTCATTCCATTTTTGAAAAGCAGTAATTAAGATGGAGTTTTCCCTATGTTGAACTGAAATTTGACTCTCTCAACATATAACCATTTGAAGGAGTAAGTCTAATCTCCCTTCCACATGAAAATCTTTTAATAGACTACAGGAAATAGAAAAATCAGGGCAAAGCAGGGATGTCACAAACAGTATTTTGTATAACTACCAGCAAGGAAAAGCTTATTAACTAATCACCGAATCAGCACTTATCCATAAGAAGGGAGAGGTCAGGAAGAGACACCCTCTGAAAGTACAATGAAAAAGATTTTTTGTAGCCATCTGACAAAGATTATGGGGAAAAGCTATAAAGAGTTTATGGAATTTAGTTAAAAAGAGGAAATGGGAAGAGAATAAAGAATTAAGATCCTAGACATAAATGCTCTCTGAGAGAATAGAAAAACCAAAGCATAAATATGTAAAAGCATCACATGGGATTCTGCTGAGAAGAATAATGTTCAGTAGAAATTGAGAAAAAAGGGGGGGGGAGGAGGGGAAGGAAAATTTGAGTTTGCCCTGTTTATATCAATGTGTGACTGAGTTTTGCGAATTTTTTTCCTTGGTTTTGTTGGGAGAAAAAATGAAAAATAATAGAGAAATATAAATAATTTATACTAACTCAACCCCTACTTAACCTGTGGCAATTTCCTTTTCTGAATAATGTTGACAAAGAACTCAGTTATCTGGCTTAAACAAGATACTCCTTGTGAAAAGGGATGAATTAGAGGACTTATTAAGGAATGCCTTAAATTTTACTTTCTATTTTTTCCTTGTTTTTTGAGATATTGTGGGCCCTGGTATATTTTCATTTGAAATAGACGATGTTGAAGAGTAACAATGAAGATGTGGTATCAATTTTAAGAGGCTTAAAGTTGGACATATTTGAACATAGCAAAATAATTCAATTCTAGTTTTTAGAAAGAAGGAACAGTGTTAAAACTACTAGTATTAAAATATTATTGTTAAACCAATATAAACTTAAAATATTTATTCCTATTTTAAAAAATAATTCAATTAATATCTGACATTTATACAGTGGTTTTAAGATTTACAAAACATTTTAAATATATTACCTCACCTGGTCCTCTCAGAAATCATGTAAGGCAGGTAATACAAGCATTATATCCATTTTACAAATGAGGAAATTGAGGCTCAGAGGATGTAAGTGACTTGTTTGTAGTCACAGCTAGTAAGTGTAGGTGGCTGAATTGGAACCCAGGTCTTCCAGATTCTAAATTCAATTGCTTATCCATTGTAAACCAAGTTGCCTCTCAAAGCATATTAAAAACTAGGTGATTAATGAACAGAACAACATCTTTAACATGTATTAGTAAAGAGAAATTAAATTAAACAAAAGCATCAAGGACTATTAATGTACTCAATTCTAGATCAGGAAAATGTTATTTATTTACTATATAAATTACTTGATATCAACAAAAATTCTCACCAAATGCTGATGAAACCTCTCAGAAAGAAAACACTAGAACTTTATCACTGACTTTCAAGAATGGTATAAATGCTACCCCTTCATGATATTTACAGTGTTACAGAATCATAGAATACTAGAGCTGGAAGAGACCTTGGGGATTTTCTAACTCAGCTTTCCACTCTCCCTTGACCTCCGGAAGTAATTTTCTTAAGATCACATAGCTTGGTAGTAACAGCCCATGTCTCTACTTTTCCAGCTGAGTTCCTTGAATCTGTGGTTTATGCCCACAGAAAGTATTACTTCACCAGCCACTCCCCACTCCTTAGCCAACTAAAATCTAGTTTCTTCCTCCTGCTGCTTGTCTTAAGTTACTCTCTCCAGGGTCATCAATGAACTCCTGTTAGCCAAATCCAATGGTCTTTTCCTAATCTTCTCAAACTTTCTGCTATATTTGATATAGCTCATTTTCTCCTTTCCCTCTTAAAACTCTTCTGCAGTTTCTTTGATGTCAGCCTACATTAGCACTCCTTGCTATGTCCTTCATGTTCTCCAGCCCTGCTACCAGTAAGTTACCTGTCAAGTTTTATTTCTCTACCCTAACTTCTAACCTGACCAGCATAAGGTCACCCATTCCTTTCATTATTACCTGAAGACTCTCTCACAGCAATCTTCTCCAGTTATTATTAAGGGGAAAAGGTACAGTTTCTTTTTACTGAGACCCTTGTGCTTGGATCAACTCCAGCATATAATATAAAATCAACACTACCATAATAAGAGGTAAGAACACTGAGCTCACAAAATCCAATTATTGAGGAAATGAGTAGAAACCAAAGTCAAGTTGGTGGGTCTAGATCAGAAATACAGGGGAATCTGAGGTGAAATAAAGGTAGCAAGTATAAATCAAGGCTGAAGGAGAAATTGTCAGGGCAAGGCCAAGAATACTAGAAACCAGACACTAGTGGATTTGAGGAAGCACCAAAGTTCATGCTTTTGGCTAGAATATGTAAGGATTATAAAGGCAGAGATCACTAGAAGGAGAAACTGAGGCTTACAGGGAGGGAGTGATTTGCCCAAAATCACAAAAAAAATTAAAAGCAACTTTAAGAAAAAAAAATGTTTTTCTCCAGCATATTTCCAGATGCCTATAAAATATATTCATCTGAATGTCCTGATATCACCTCAAAATGAGTGCATTCAAAAGGCAACTATTATCTCCGCCAATTCTATTCCCTTTCCTAAATTCCCCTCTATCAAATGGCATCAATTCCCTAAGTCCCTCAGATGCAAGAGCTCTGACTTAATAATGCAAGAAGCATTTATCAAGTATCTACTATGAGCAAACATGGTAGCTTTTTTATAGTTGATCAGAGAGCTAGCTTCAATGATAGGAAGACCAGGGTACAAGTCTGGCCTCTGGCATAGACTGCCTCTGTAACTTTGAGCAAAACACTTAACCTCTCTTCTACTATGATGTATGAAAAGTTCAAGAGATATAAATTCTGGGTAATTAATAATCAATTTTATTAACTATGGCTAGCAGATAATTAATAAAATGATGGTCATTCAAATCTCATGAACCAAAAATGAATCATGGAGGCTACTCAGTGCTTATATGTCCTTGGAAGAGTAGGTGTTAATAATAGGTGGAAATCAACTCTGACTGCTTAACAATTAATGAGAGAATTAATATCATAATGAGAGGTGTGTATATTCTAAAAAGGGGTTGGAGATATGATTGATTATGTCACTCAAGGACAAAGAGAGACTCATTTCGATCCAGCCTGCACCTGCCTCCCAAAATCTATACCAAAGGATCTATCCTCCACCCAGTCAATGAATAATGAACAACCTCCAATTGTCTGGGGAGGGGGTGTTAAATTATGGGGCAAGGTAAGAAATACTCTTGATAGACTGGGCTTTGAAAGAGGAAACAGAAAGAGAAAATCTTAATCTTAATTTAATAATTGGTTATTAATGTAAGAGAGAAACAATTATTTCTCTCACAAAGACATTAAATTACAGAGAAAGTACCAAATAATTTCGTTAGATATGACCTGGGAGTTCTTTATACCAATGAAACTACTTTCCTCCCTCTTGACCTCAAGGACTTTACAAAATATAACTAATACAAATCAGAAATGACTAACTGCTTAGATGTCAACCAGAGATCCCCTTTGGTCCTCAACATCCAATCGGTCTTCAAGCCCACAGACATTTCTATCAAAAGTTTCCTTTGATTCATCCTTTTTCCTTTCTCACTGCCATCATCCTAGCCTAGGTACCCTCACCCCCTTCATAGCAAAAGCCATCTTAGATGTCCTTGTCTGCCTTCTTTTCCTACAACCAAAAACATCTTTAAAATGCTGCTATATCAAAACTCCTAAAACACTGCTTTCTTCATACAGCCAAGTACACAGTTTGAGCACAATAAATATTTGCTGACCATCAGGATAAATGGAAAATAATTAACGGAGGGAAGATCAACAAATGTTTTGCAACTTATAGAGAGTTGCTTGGGGCATTCAGTGTTTAAATGACTTGTCCAAGGTAACCCAGCCAGTATCTATCAGAAACAGTAATTGAATTTAAGAAATCTTGACTGAATCCAGTTTTCTAGTATGATGTATTCATCATACTCTCTCTCCAATACAGTACTTTAGAGTTTGTAAAGTGCTTTCCTTACACCAATCCTGCGAGACGGATAAAGGCAGCTACAATACTAGACTTTGAGTCAGGAACACCAAGTTCAAATGTGGTCTCAGTCTCTTACTACAGATCTCAGTTTCTTCATCTGTAAAATGGGGCAGCACCTACCTCAGAGGGTTGTTGTGGGATCAACAAGGTAATGTATGTAATGCGTTCTGCAAAACCTTAAAAACACTATATAAATGCTGGCTATCATTATGTCTCATTATTCCAGTTTTACAGAATAGGACACTGAGGATCTGAGAGTTGAAGAGACTTCCTTACAATCACACATCTACCAAGTATCTGAGCCATTAATGACCTGAAGAAGGTTCCATTTCCAAGGCCCATGTCTACGCCAAAGTATCTAAGTGGATTGGCAGAGTCTAAAATCAAAGATCAGGTGAAGACGAAAGGATTAACAGAACTAATACAAAACCAAGCTTGTCTGGGGACAGAAGATAGGGCTGCTTGTTTTCTGCTCGGACTTTGGCTTCCTGCTTTGTGTAAGCTGGCAAGGGCTCCAAGATCATATGCTTGCCACCAGGGAGGAGCAGAGAGCCCCACTGCTACCACGAGCTACTTAGTACCTAGGAACACTAGGATGGAGTTTTCTGGGCGAGATCTTAGATACTGAAAAGCCCCACCCCAGCCTACCTTCCCCTTTCTATTTAAATCCTACAAGTTCCTCAAAGCCTTCTTTGATTACTCAGGTAATCACTGGAGTTTACTGAACACTGTGCCCAGGGTAGATGAAGCTAAGACCTACCTTTGCTTTAGACCACAGCACAGCCTTAGACCACAGTCCTTCCCACCACCTGTACCCCACACCGATCTCCCCGCTTTTCACTCGAAAGGTTTGGGCAGGGTGGTAAATTGCTTGCTGGTCCCAAGGAATATTGCTTCCCAAAGCCAAGCACAATGCCTGACTTGTTCCAGGTATTTTAACAAACAGTTGCTGAATGACTGATTCTGGGGTAAAGGGAAAACTGAATGACTATCACCCTCCCAGTAATTCGAGATTACTACTTAGAAATAATGAAAACTTGTATCTTCCTAGCTGTGACCCTCTATACCCACAAAAGATTTGGATTCTCTCCTTAACAGAAAAGATTTTATTCTTTGTAACAATAGCTAACATTTTATACAGTGCTTACTACTGAAGCTACTGTGCTAAGCGCTCTAAATCATCATCTCATTTGGTCCTCACAACAACTCTAGAAGTAGGGGTGATCATCCCTATGAGGAAACTGAGGCAGAGTTTAAGTGTCACACAGCTAGTAAGCGTCTGAGGCTGGATTTGAACTCAAGTCTTCCTGATTCTATGCACTGAACTTCCTAACTGCTTCAGTATTTGTAACCCAGCCTGGAACATGGTAGAAATTTATTAATTGTTTCATGTTTTCACACTTGGAATGTGGTTGGACTTTTGAGATCTTTCACATCTTTTGGTACGTGGCTAAATTAAAAGGTAGCTTAAACGGACCTTGTGAATTGACTATAACAGAACATTCATAAAGGCTGAAAAAGCAAGTAGCCCATGTAAAAAGACTGGTTTTGGGGATCAGACTGAGTCACTGAAATGGTCAGATTGCCTGGCACTCCTTACATTTTGGTTTCCTGACTGAACAGGGACCCCTCAGCACTAAATATCTTGCCTTGGACTTCAGAACTATCTTTAGAGCTTACAACCCCATAATCTAAGAGCAACCTGGCCTGCTTTCTTCTTCTGGTTCTTTATCCTCCCAACTTAGATCTTGCTTCATATATACTAAGAGAGGACTCCTTTTCCTTCCCAAGGATTCTCTGAATCACTGGCATATGTCTTGGGTGGTACCCAACACTGATTTCATGAGTTTTTAAAGTCCTATACTGTTCTTAACCTATATTAATTAACCTGGCACAGGATTATATATTGTCCTGTATAATTCTAACTGTTCCATGGGTTTCAATCTCTCCAAATCTGGACAGTGGTACAATGGGTATCTATACAAGCCCTTAGTAACAGGCTTGTATCTAAAGGTATCTGAAGTAGATAAAAGAAGGGCCAAAGAAGAGGCTGTCTTCTACAGTGGAATTTTTTCTAGAACCGGCTTAACAGGAAGAAAAACTAGTCTGTTCCACAAGGAAGCCTAAGTCATTGCTATAAGCTTACCTCATGGGACGGGGAATGTTGTGAATGGAATAGGAAAGAATTTCATTTCAAGGTTCTAGGCTTGACTATAGATCGATAAAGGGTGAATGTCACAGAGCAACTTTAACTCTTTTATTTCACGAGGCTAGCCTTAATTCTAAGTAATACTCTTAGGTGGGCAACAACTCTCACTAAGTCTAAACTCAGCCTGAAAAATCTTTATAAAATGTCTTCTATTTTTCTGGAGGCCAAAGTGTTTCTTGAGAATGTATTTTTGCTTGGCATCCTTTCTTCTTTCCTACTTGGCACATGGGAGAAAGTTCTAGAGGTGGGGTGGGGAATCTGTGACCTTGAGGCAACTAAGTGTGGCCCTTTGAATCCAAATGGAAGCTTCCAAGGACCCTTTGCATTAGGTAAGACTGCTGGTTCAATCATCCAATTTGTTTTCCAAAACCTCCAAATTTGCCCTCACCAGTTTCCAAAAACCAAACTGGGTGGCTAGGATCCCTTCTCCATGATGTCTGTGAAGCCAGGGATAATTTGGTAGTAATCTAGATTTTTATAGTTGTTATTGACTTAAAAAAAAACAAACTTCTGAGGAAAGCCTCAACTAAATGAATACTAACCGAAACTGAAGCCAGCTCCGCAAAATAAACACTATTTGACTATCTGCATTTAAATAACGTTTTTGTCTGGTTTTGTTTGCAAAGAGTTGCACAATAACAATTAGTAAAGAAAAGAGACTATAGGAAAATAAGGGAGAAGGCCTGCTCATTTTTAACATTAGCTATTTGTGGCGGGAAATAATTTGTTTCATCTTTAAGAATTTTCAACTTTCCCATTTTTTAAAATATAAAATAGCAGCAAGTCTACTCAATGTTTTCTTCCTATCCTCAAATAACTCCTATGTCTGCTCTCTTCCTCTGGGACTCCTACGTCAAATTCCATACCTTGCAATATCTTATCACAGGAATAACCTAATTGTCCCGTATCTCATTTTTCTCTATGTGTCTTCTGTTTAGCCCTTACCCCCAAAAGAGTTAATTGGTATACTTTTTTAAAAATATAAATCTTGATTTTTTTTCACACTTTTGAGTATTATTTTAAAGAAAATTTATACCATCATGCACTCATCCACACTGACATGCCCTGCAGTATTAATATAAATACTCATCAAATTGAAATCCTGTACTTTGAAATGACAGAATTTACAGAAGTAAGAGCAACAACATCTGTTTCTACTTGCTCTCATGTGTCAAAGGGGGCAAAATGGTCTAGCATTACTAAACTTTCCACTACAAAATATTCCACTTTGACACAAAGTAAGAATATTATTTTTCAATATCACAGATGAAATGTACTCCTTTTTCATAACTATCAGGGAGACAAATTCTATTTCTACCTTCATAACTATAAATGAGTCCCAATTGGTGGTCCTGTTTCTGTAAACTGAACATGACTATACTTTGATGTTCATCACATAATTTATACAAGCCTCTAATTACATCAAAATAAAAGATTTGACTCTCTGATATGAGAAAATTACACACCAAAAAAGAATTAATCCAGTACAGTTAAAACACAGCAAAATATTTTCCTCGTAATTAAAAAAAGTTTCAGTGTTAAATTTAGAAACAGCTTTCCACAATAATAAAAGAGCAGATGATTAATATGCAAATACATGAAGGATCTGTGATGTCATTAGCATGGGGAACTCCTTAGGAGGAAAAGTGCTCCATCACTTCAGAAAAATCACATCTTCCTCTATGACATGATAGAGATGTCCTAGGATGTTGCTTGAGGTAGGTGAAGGTTTACTCAAGATCATGTAACTAGTAATCTCCAAATTAGTCCAAGCCTGACACTCTATGCATTTTGCACTGCTTCTCATTAACCAGACAAATAAGCTAGAAAATGGATAGCTAGTATAGACACATGCCTTGTTGGTGTATATGTGGCTTTATTAGAGAATATCAAGGCTATTCCATCTGAAGGTGGAGGATTTCAATGACTGTACACACCACCATTTATCCCCATAAACTATGGCACCACATTAACGGTAACATCAATGCCAACAGAATCATCACCGCAGTATTATTATATACAACTTCAGAATGCAAATTTCCAAATGGTTTCCTACCTTGAAGACACAGGGCAGCTAGTTCCACAGCAGTCTCATATGGGCATTTCAGCCTTCAAAGAAAAGAAATTAGCTCAGAGGACATATCTTTCTTAAATGGACGTACAAAAAGTACAATTACAATGAAATAGGTGTTTTAAGCATCCAAGAAAATCTACATCACTATTTTTAATTTTTCCTTATTATATTCTGTAGTCATATTTTAAAACAGAAACAACCAAACATGTTGAACTATTTCAGAGTGTTTATCTCAGAATTTGGGACTCGATGAAATATGATAATCAATATGCAGCTTCTATCCACTTTGTAAACAGAATTAGATAAAATTATTCAAGATTGTGGAATGCAATGTTGGAGGTTCCCCTCGCCCTCAGTGATTTGCTTGTTATAGGGAACTCCCAGTGAGGAAACTCCCTTTACATAAAGACTGGCAACTGTTCTGTAACCTTCAGTCTTAAGAAAGTTGTCATGGCTGAGAGGAAATGACCCGCTCCAGGTCATAGAGCCAATATGGGGCAGAGGCTGGATTGAAACCTACATCTTCTGAGTCTAAGAATATCCTTGTAGCTGCTAAAAATGTGGCTTCTCTAATACAGTATTATTTCTTATTATTAAAGGAAAGTTTGCCATATACTGACTCAGTTGCTCTAAAAGTAGAGTCAAGACAGGGGGGTGGGGGGGAACCTGTGGCCTTCTAGGTCTTCAAGTGTGGCCCTTCAACTGAATCCAACCTTGAGAGAACAAATCCCCTTAATAAATGGATTTGTTCTGTAAAACTTGGACTCAGTCAAAAGGTCACACTAAAGGACCTAGAAGCCCACAAGTGGCCTTGAAGTCGCAGGTTCTCCACCTTGGGAAGACAATCACTATTTTTAATTAACTGTGTTCCTTCTAGTATTATTTCAGATGTGATAGTAATGTTTAGTCATGCAAAGAAATCTAAGTTTATTTAAAGTGGGAAACAGTTATAGATACTTCAGATCTTTTTTTTACTCTATTTACCAGATTTTCCATTCTTTCCTTTTGGCAGTATACATTTTGCTTATGTCTCAAAGGAGAAACTATAGTTAACAGGATTATTTGCAAAAAGATAACTCACATCACCCAGAGGCCTCTTCCTTTCTGGAACCAAATCCTAGAATATGACTAAAAAAGTCAAACCAGGAAAATGGGGTCCAATGTAGAAAGGGGTGAGATGAACATCTCAAGTTAAATACAGCCAATTTCATAATTAAATTGTTTGGCACTTTTAGTACCTCTTCTTAACTTTATTAAGGTGTGAATCAAGAGTTCAATGTGCAAAATGATGTCCATTTTTCAGTACTCACTAAATATAACTGTTGGATCTTTTCATATGATTTTACAGTTTCCTATCTTGTTTAAAGCACAAAAGTCCATCCTCTTTCAGAAATGGAAGGAGACTAATTGGTTCTGATGCTATTTAAAAAAAAAAAAAAAGCTCAATTTTCCAGGCTTTAGTTCATCAGCCTCAGGGCACTACAATATAACCACTGGTCTAATATAGTTAGAACTGACCATGGTTTTGACTGTCCTAAAGGGAAATGATAAATTGATAATTTTTCTAGTCCAAGCATGCTTTGAACGTGCAGAAACTAAATTTTCCCCTCCTACAGAATTGACTTACAACAACAATCCATTTCTAATACTTTCAGGAGTCATAGTTAACCACAATGCACATATATACACACAAAAAATACATGAACATAATATCAAGGATCAAAGATTTGGGTTATATGACCATGCACTATACAGTCTATTTAGCTTTCTCAAGTTCCAAAAAGTCACAGTAGACACTAAAATCAAGGGTGAAACTGTATTCACTCTCCATACTAGCAAGTATTTGGGTTTTTGAATATTTGTCAAAATTATTCACATATTTTCTTAGCATTCATGCGATGGAAAGAACTAATTAAATGCAGATGCTTAACACATGAAATAATTATGAAAGCTATGATTACTTGGATTCATATTTCATCTGAGTACCTCATGTGAAACTGAACACTTCAATACAAAAATATTTTAATAAGTTGCTATTAAAACTCAGAGACTGAAAGAATTAATGCTACAATTTTTTTTAACAGAGGAAAAGAAAATGACAACATGGAAATCCTCTTTTCACCTGGCTCAGGAGGAGCCCTTTATGTTACTTAAATATAGACAGTGATGAATGGGATATTTGTGTAAATACCTGTACCTGTATACATATTAATAATGTATTTTACAGAAAATAGAACAAAAGCCATCATGAATGGGCCAGTGATGTGATTAGAAAGATGAAGATATCTAAATGCACATCATTTAAAAAAGAATATATTTTTGGAAGTAATTCAAGCTACATAGTATTTTTTTCAAAGGAAATGATGATATGGCACAAATAATAGATCACTTAAAAGAAGCTGGTGTTTTTTTTAAAAAATAATTTGAAAAGGAACATGGCCAACAGAAGTAAATGAAACAATGTACATTATTACCTAGTCAGGGTTCAGAGTTTGTAACAAAAACATACTTACTTTCCTGAAAGAATGTCATGCCTGAGTTGTAATACAAACAGGTACCTAACAAATACATATATATAAAAGTCAACAAATAATGTGGTCTTTCCAAGTCTCTACCATTCCCAAATTTCCCACTATAAACACCACCCCACACATTAAATCTTTATTGAATAATTTTGAACTATTAAGATATGTTCAAATAAAATTTCAACATTTGCAGAAGACTTTCCTCTATAAGACTTGTCTACCGAAGTGCACCCCAGAATCTACTAAAGAAATGCACATTTTACAGAAATCACAAGATATTTGTAAGCTGTGATATGGAACACTGTGCAATCCAACAAGTATACCTCAAAATGTCCTTAAAGCTTGAAAAGAGAACCAAACACATAGGACAAAACACAGTAAATGCTTTCAATTCTTTCAATAAAACAGTAAGACAGAGCATCTGTCCTGAAGCATCCTGAACCACCTAGAGTCTTCATTTGTCAGACCCATAGGAAGTTATGAAACTGACTTTGTAATTATCAATTAATTTTTTTAAGCACACACCAAAAGAAATGGGGAAAAGCCGTGGTGTTGATTAGTAATGGTGACACATATGAAATAAAAGATGGGGGTATAATGTAATGGGAAGGTGGCAGACAAATTAATATGAGCAAGGTGGTTCGTGGTTTCAACAATGTTTACATGTAATAGGATTGAATGAAAGGGTTCCTGAGTAACTAGGTGAGACCCTGAAACAATTTTTTTTAGGAATTTCAAAATTTTTTAGGAATTTTCTGACAAACTTTTTTCTGTATTCTGAATAAAAGAGAGATGGATAAAGAAAAGCATATTTTAAATGAAGTAAGGGGGGATATGGGTTTTATTTTTACTACTTCAAACAGGAGTTCAACCAACAATGAACTTTGCTTTTCATATTCAGGCATAATATAAGGTCAGTTATTAATGAAAAGCTACAGGTGATTGTTATACTGATTCCCAAATGTGAAAAATGCAGATTTCAAAGTTATAGTGTATGTGTGTGGGGTGGTGGTGGTCCTCAACAGGTGGATAACAGTCTGATACATATTTTTGACCTACTTCTTCCAGTTCCAAGATGGCCCACACCACTGTGGCCTGTTCAAGAACTTTCATTTCCTACCCCATTAGATAACTGATTTACATTGTTACTACTACTGCAGCATTCTGCTGAGATTAAAAAAAAAACCCATGAGGAAATTAAAAAACATGGCATGTCAGGAAAAGGGCAGTGGTGCCAACACTAAAAGAGGAGAATATCACAATGTTTGAAACATGATTTTTCTTATGACTGCTTTCTATCTTCACACTATCTCCATTTTGTAAGAGAATTATGTATAGGAAATACGTAGGAATACAGTAGGATTGGGCCTGAAAACTAATTTAGTGGAGGAGTAAAAGACATTAATTCTTACAATGATACTGGGAGCTCTCCAGAAACAATTGCCACAAATTATTCTTGTCACTTAAGGCTAATTTTTCTTCTTTTTTAAGAGAGGAAAAGGATGCTCTCTCCCACAGGAAAAATTAAGGTAGTATCTGCTAGAGAGTCCTCTTACTCGAAATAAATGGAGGAATTTGCAGCTGGGGAAAGTGCACCTACTGCTAAGTTCTGTGAAATAAGATCCAAAATAATATCACAATGAATTTATTTACCTAAAGTCTCAGAAAAGTACAAAGGAGGCAAGGAAATAAATCTGTCATCCTAGTCACCTGAAAGATGAGGCAGCAAAGACCAAGTTTTTTAGTGAAGGACAGACACCCAACAGAACAGAGAAGGGCAGAGATGTGGAGTTAAGGTTACAGAGAAGACTGAGAGAAAGCCTGGGATTCAACAGAAATGTGAAATAACAACAAAAGAAAAAAGGAGGAGGCTAAAGAACAAATAGGAAAAGGAAACAACAATGTCCAAGGAAACCCAGTAAATTATAAATCTAATACAAATTTAGAAATACGTTTAGGATCATGTCCTACCTTGTAAACTCTTCTCGAAGGTTGTTCGGTTCTGAAGAATAGTATTTAATTCGAAAGTGCAAAATGTAAGCAGATCCAACTACACATTTGGAAATGAGTTTTCCCAAAGTTTGAAGATCACACAGTGACCAAAGGAAAAAACAAATTAATTAAATCCACAACATTATTAGTCATTATATTAAACGATGCAATAGTGGAGGGGAAAAAAACTAAGCAATAACAGTCATTTCCCCCCAAAGCCAGATAAATGTAATGGAAAATAACATTGCTTCTGGATTAAAGACAGCATAGCTAGCTGATCTGGTTTCACAGAAGTCTTCAGAATTGGATGAATTCTCACTTTCATCTCTAAATCCTAAAATGTTCCAAACCAATAAAAACTTTTCATGAATTATTTGTGAGATTAAAAAGTAGACATTAATACATTTTGGTAAAGCTTTAAATTAATCTAATAATTCTGGAGAGAAATACATAAAGAAATACAAGTGACTAAAATTTCTATAGACTTTGATCAAGAAATTACATTGACTGGCATATTCTCTGAGAAGGTCAAAGAAATGTCCACAAAAACATATACAGATATAGATACAAACACATTCACATTTGTGTTTATATATTTTATCACATTTTGTGGTAGCAAAGAATTCAACTGGAAAATGTTTAAACAAACTGTAGTGAATGAATGTTTAAACAAACTGTAGTGAATGAATAGAATGGATTATTACTGTGCTGTAAGAAACAAAACATATAAAGAATTTAGAGAAACAAAGGAAGGCATATGGAATTATGTGTCAAGTAAGGGGGAAAGGGAAAACAACATATACAATGAGTACAACAATGTAAACAAAAAGACCAAAAGAATCAACCTGAATATCCTATAATTGCAATGACCAAACATGGCCTCAAAGAATGGGTAAATGCACTTGTTTCCCCCTTCACTGTAGTGGGGGGGAGGAGGGGGAATATGTGTAGAAAATATTACATATACTGTCAGACAATCAATTTTGCCAAATTCTTTTTTTTTACTTTAAAACCTTTGTTCTAAGGAATGTTTATTGTGTACAAATGTTATATTTGGAAATGAATGATATGAAAAACTTGAGTCATCAATTTAAAAATGTTTTTAAAGGGATAACTGAGGCAGGCACAAAAAAAGGTATCAGAATCTAGAGCTATGGGTCACTTGAAGTTCATTTAATACAATTCCTTCATTTTGCAAAAGAGAAAGCTGATGCAAAAAGAGGTTGAGTGACTTGCTAATAGTCCCTTATTTCCTTCCCCTTTGCTTAATATCACACTGGTAATAAAAGACCCAGGATTCAAATCCTGCTCCTTCAACTCCAAACACAATACTCTTCTTAAAAAGAGCTTAGGCAAACAGTTCATAATAGCTAACGTTTACACAATAATGCTTTCAGGTTTGCTAAGCACTTTATAAATATTAGTTCATTTTGTTCTCACAATAACTCTGGGAGGTAGGGGCAATTACTATCTCCATTTTACAAATGAGGAAACTGAGGCAAACAGAAGGTAAGTAACTAACCCAGGATCACACAATGAATATCTGATACTGAATTTGAACTCAAGTCTTCTGATTCCAAATCCAGCACTCACTCAATTCACTGTACCACCCCACTGCCTATGGGTACCACTTCTCTAATGCTGTGCCATATTGAGGACAACTTTCAACATTCTATGAATACCCTGGGGACAAGAAGACGGAAGGGTAAGAAAACAATGTTTTGAAACTTATGAATACAACTGAATCATATTTATAAATAGTTTCCAGAGAATCAATCTTTGGAAAAATTATTGAAGTAATGTTCAATGTCCTCATTGGTAAAATGAGATGGATCAAGTCCTACATAGTTACACGTGTTTATGATTCTGTTTTTTATCCAATATGCTCTAAGGGACTTTCAGAAAATAAATAAAACACGTGGGCCAGTACTAAATGAAGGTGACTAGATGACATTTCACTGTATACTCATCAAAACAATTTTTCTGAATATTGCATGAATCATTGTTTTTCCCTACCAGCAGTGTATGGTTGGAAACCTTCAACTAAAGTTAAGCTTCTTTATAAATGAGAACATTCTGATCTTGTAAAGAGTATTTAAAATTTTCCACACTTGGGCTTTAACAACTTTTGGCCAACTTGAAAATCTTTGAATTTGTAATTTAAAATTAATTCTGCCTTCAAGTGGTTTCAGATTTAATAAAAATATAACAACTCAAATACATGACAAGATGCTTCAAATTAATTTCAAAGAAAAGGAACAACACAAGAAATTTTCATCTGGGGTTACTTACTTTTCATTTGCTTCTTAATAGGTTTTGAATGGTCCAGCCAGTGCTAAAAGAAAGAAAATGTTTATTAAGGCCTAATTCATCAGAAAGATCATGCAACTCAACATAATGTAAATCTACTTCATATAAGACACTCAGTACTCCATAGATAACTGCACAGCAGCAACTTCAAAGTTTTAAAATTCTTTATTTCCTTCTAACAGGTAGACCTGAGTGCTTCTAAGTTTTAATGGGTGTTTACTTTATAAAACTGAATTTTCCAAAATTGAGAAACTTGGGAATTCATTGCTTTTCCTTCTGAAATGAAACCTAAGCATTCCAAAGGGGTTCCAACACATCTCCCTACTCTAAATACATTTTTTTCCTAATTACTGCCAAGGGTAAAGAGGAAAGCTGCTACGAACTTATGGTAATAACATATTACCATTTTTCTCTGCCCTTCCCTACCCCACACGAAACCATAAAAGGTACCAAATGAAAATTCATGATGCCTTTATATTTCTGTGAATTGGAAAAGATAAGTCTAATTGAGACCTATGTTTCACACAGAAAGATTGTGCCTTGCCTAAAATCTTTTTAAAGTTTTTTTAACAAGGTTCAGTAATATATTTTTACTTTCAATATAGTTTTCTCTTAGATAAAATGATTTCATGTGGGATTTTTACTGGCTGTTCCCCCCGTTCCTGGAATGTTCTCCTCATCTCCACCTTTCCTGGTTTTCTTCAAATCCCAGCTAAATCCACCCTCTACACACTCTTTTTTGATTCCTCTTAATGCTAGCATCTTCCCTCTGCTTCAATTCATCCTATCTACATATGTGTATATACATAGCTGTTTCCATGCTGTCTTTCCATAAGCTCTTTGAGGGCAGGCATCCAGAACTTACAGGACAATGCCTACTCCAAAATTACACATGTAACTGCTCAAATAAAAGCTTCCACAAAGTAATACCTAACAATTAGCATTTATATCATCTTTTAAGGTTTGCAAAGCATGGAATGTTTTGTTAGTTATCTCCTTTGTGTCCTATCCACAGTTTAGCATTAATAACTTAATTTCAATTGAAATACATTTTGGAATATTAAATATCAAATTTATTCTTTACAAAAG
>CM053772.1:108679689-108691611 GCA_028658325.1 Potorous gilbertii | reverse complement strand
TATTAAATATCAAATTTATTCTTTACAAAAGGTAAATAGGGTCCTATTCCTCACTTCCTACCCTCCTACCCCACCACCTCCACACATACATTGGATGTTGTCATTCAAAGTTAGAGTTCTATTTGCCAAAGAAAATAACACAGGTGAGGACCAATCATACCATCTGTTATTCAAAAAGAATCCTGACAAGCAAAAAAAAAGTAAAAAAGTTGGGTGTTTTGAAATGATGAACCATAGTACGACTATTACCAATATAGTCTACACATTTTACTACTGATTTTAAATTCCATAATCATGAATGCATTATCTGTAACACATTTACTGCTTCTACATTTTTAGTGCCTTCTATCTCATCAGAGAACACACAGCAATAAGTATGCACATACACACAGCAATAAGCACACATATATATGTAAGGGGTTTGGATACTCACAGACAACTCTGTATAATGGGGTCAGAGAACGGAAAAAGCATTTATTAGGCACCTACTATGGGCCAAACTATGAGGCACAGTGGAAAGAGTCCCTGACCTGGAGTAAGAAAGACCAGAGTTCACATCCAGCCTCAGACACTTCCCAGTAATGTGACTTTGGGCAAGTCACTTAACCCTGGTTTGCTTCCATTTCCTTATCTATAAAATGAACTACAGATGGAAACAGCAAATCACTCCCAGTCTCTTTGCCAAGAGAACCCCAATGAAGAGCCGGACACGACTGAAATAAATAATGACACAGGCCAAGCACTAGGCCAAGACCTCTACAAATAGGATCCTTTCGACAACCCTGGGAGATTTAGTTACTATTGTTTTACAGGTGAGGAAACTGAGGTAGACAGAGGTTAAGTGTCTGGGGCCAGATTTGAATTCAGAGGTCCAGCATTCTTTCCACTGTGTCAGTTAGTTATAAGACAACAAATGAGCATGCTGAGAACAGTCAGAGAAACTGATAGCAAAAAGGGGAGAATTATAAAAAGTAGAATAAGAGTGGTTATATGAAATATGCTTTGTTAAACTAGTAGTCTGTAGACATTTGGTACAGAGATAAACAACCTTAATCACTTAAGTGACTGCAATTCAATTCAAAAAGCATTATTTTAGATGCCAGTAATGCATAAAGAGGCATAGTGCTAGGTATCAGAGACACAAAGACTGACGAAAAGAGAACGGAAGTCCTCAAGGACCTGCATTCTATTTGGGAGTGGGTGGGAATTCAGAATATACACAAATAAATACAGTACAAGGAAAATTAATGAAGGAGACAGCACTAACAACTGGAGGAATATGTGAAGGTTCTAAGGAGAAGTGGTACTTGACCTTTGAAGGAATATAAGTATTCATAATGGTGGACATGGAGCAAGAGGGCATTCCAGGAGCGTGGGGTGGAGGCCAGGGGATGGCTTATATGAGTACATGAAGATACCCATTGGAATGCCAACTTTGGCAAATAGTCAGCAATTCAGTTTGGCAGGAACAAAGAGTTTGTGAGGGAGAAGAGTATGAAATAAGGCTGCTCTTAGGTAGGTGGGAACCAGATTGTAGCAGGTCTTAAATGTCAAGCAAAGGAATTTTTTAAAAAACCCCATGGGCAGTGAGGAACCACTTTTTTTTTTTAAGTAAAATGATAAAATCAGATATAAGCTACCAGGTTATTTTGGCAGCTGAGAAAAGGATGCGCTGGAGAGTTGAGAGACTGGATGCATACCAACCCAGTTTAGGTGAGGGAATGGATATTATAAGACATAGAATAACTGTCTTCTTCATAACTCTGGTAATCATCTAGCTTCTTGCTTACAGAAAAAAAATCGCCATGGGTAACTCATTCCATTTTTAAATTGCTAATATTATTATGAAGCTCTCCTTTTTCTTGAAACAAAATCTGCCTGTTTGGCACTCTCACTGGTCTTAGTTCTGCCCTTCAGAGTAACACAGAATAAACCAATTTGCTTACTGTCCAAGAGCCCTTCAAATGCTGAACTTGCCCAGACAGTGGTTCTTTCTTCTGTGGGAATATGTGCAAGATTCCTATAGCTGACATGAAAAGGGTGATGATGTTTTCTACTACCCAGTGTAGCTTCTATAGCTCTGCCATTTGCAGGGGTGCATAAATTATGTGTCTACAAGTCTTTACCAGGCTAACAATCCAGTTTTCTCATTACATAGTTTCAAGTTACCTCCTCTAGACTCAGTCTGATTTCCCATTGTACTCCTTAAAATGTAGTGTAAAACTAAGCAGAACAAGAAAAAAGTAATCTAGCCAATATAGAGTACAGTGAGATCACAGATGACAGAGAGCATAGATACAGAGGTGCACAGAACCCTGAGAAACCATCTGGTCCAACTCCTTCAGTTTATGGAAGGGGAAACTGAGCCTCAAAAAGTGACTTGATCAGGGGCACACAGCTTTTGAGACATCTAAACGGCATGTTAAAGATCACTAAGTCTGGAGGCAGAAAGACCTGAATTCAAATCTGGCCTCAGGCACAGTTGTGTGATCTTGGGCAAGTCACTTAACCCTGTCTGTCTCAGTTATCCTCCTCTGTAAAATAAGCTGGAGAAGGAAATGGCAAACCACTCCAAGGTCTTTGCCAAGAAAATCCCAAATGGGGTCAAGAAGAGTCTAGCACAACCCAATAACAACTCAGCTATTAAGTATCAGAGGCTGAATATGAATCCAAATCTTCCTTACTCCAAATTTAGCACTTTATCTAACTAGGCTATATTTTTCACCCCATTCTGAATACCATAGTTCACTGAAAGCTTTCTTGATTTCTTCTAATGTTGAGAGGATACCCGTGGAGGACTTGGGCTGTTTATTCTTCCTGAAATACATTATTCTGATAATATCTTTTATTCCTGTTCTTTTTTGGAGTTCTTCACTGGTTGTACATTGCAACCTGTACAACTCTACCTTGTACCTCTCCATGGCTCAATGAAAGAAAATCATCTTCAGTTTTTCAGACACTGCTGTGTACCGTGTCTCATAGCTGAGCAAAACTAGTGGAATATTGGTAATAAAAAGATGGGCCTTTGTGTCTAGGAGAACCAACTCATGTATAAAAATAGGTGCACAAATTAAAATGATGAGTTGTTTTTAGGGAGGAATCGTCTGTGTCAGGCTCCTGGGTTCATCTGTTTTTATGTTTTGCCCCCTGTCCAAACTCCACTTAAGGGCTGTTTTCTGGACCCTCCTGGCTGAAGAGTCATTATCAATAGTAACTGTTGCTGTTTCCCTTCCAGCCTGATTTAGTTATTTTTCTTTGCCTCATTAAAAGGGCCATCCCCTGACTGCTTCTTGAACAGGTCTATTCACTGAATGGGTGTGGCCTTGGTCTAAAGGGGCCACGGTCTTCCATTGCATTCTGGGCCATCTCCAGTCATCTTGATGAATATCCGGTCACTGGATCCTAATGGTTCCGGAGGGAGAGTGAGGCTGGTGACCTTGCACAGCCCTCTCTCACTCAGAACAAAATCAAATACAAGTCATGGTCTTCTTCAGCAACAAAGGACAAACACAACAACTTCTCTTGATACAGCTGGTTAAACACTGGTAACATTCAAAACCTTATGTCTTTTTTTTTTTTTTGCATCAACTGTTGCTACAGAAAATATACTACCATCATCATTACATTACAATGCTCTCAAGGGTAAAGTTCTACCGCAAGCTGTATATCTGTACTTTCAGATGGGGAACTGTGCTATCTTAGAGTCGGCAAACTGGCCTAAGGCGAGATAAATACAGACCACCACATGTTTCTGTATGGTTTGACAGCTAAGAATGGTCTTTATATTTTAAAATAGTTTTTACTGTATTTAAAAAAATAAAAACCATTCTTAGCACATGGGCTGTACAAAAATAGGTGGTAGATGGGATTTAATCCCTCCTCCAGTTTGCCAGACCTCTGTCTTAAAGAATATTCTGTCCCCTGAAGACTAGCCCTCATTTAGCCTTTATCTGTTCCGCTGATTTTTTTTTTAATATACATAAGGACTTTACATTTTGTCTCTAAAACTTTTACTTATCCCTGAAACTTGTCAAGCTCTTTCCTGGTGCCATCTTTTCAATGCCCTAATTCTTTTTTTCTCCTGGTCTTGTCTCATCCTCCAGTGTGATTAACTAGGCCTTCTTTATCTTTAGCTCATTAACAGTCAAAATGCTAAACAAGATAGAATCTGTGTTCCTGTCAAACTTCACTAAAATCAGGCTAGTATCAATTTATAACTCAATATTCTTCCACCAACTTGGAATCTGCCTTACTATCAACCAGATCACCAACTATCAAGAGCATCATTCTCCATCTGGTTCAATATAATGGGTCAGGCACTGTGCTAAGTAAGCACTGGGAATACAAAAAAGGCAAAAGACCATCCTTGCCCTCAAGGACCTCACAATCTAATGTTCATAAAGATATTATGAAAACCTTCAGAAAATGCCTTCCTGAAATGGAGGTACATTCTGTCTACAGTACTTCGTGACCCACTCATTTTGCAACTTTATCAAGAAAGGAAATGAGGTTAGTTTGATTTAACATCCTCCTTAATGAGCCTTTTCTGCTTCCTGTAGATCAGGTTCTTTTTCTCCCAGTTTACTAATCATTTCAGGATTTTGCTTAAGCTTATTCATGACCCATTATTTCCAGAATTCAATTCCCCCTTCTCCCCAATCACCAACAAAAATGTATATTCTGTAAAGTATGTTCATGAAAGTGGTAAAGGGCATAAAAATGCATTTGTAAAGATTGGTGTCACTGATTTGCTAGCATGGCCCCTAAAGGAAGTGTGTCATTTCCTTTGAGGAACTTTGTAATTCTAAATCCTCTGTAATATACAATACCTGCAGGGACTGAAAGAATGGCATCGGTAAAGCATGCTCCCAGATACTGGTTATTTCTTAGGGACATGCATGAGATCCCTGTCACTAACATGAAAGGGCTGATGAAGGCTTCTATTGCACAATGTAGCCTCTATAGCTCTCTTAGGGGTGCATGAAGTATAATGAGTAATAAAAAGCATGAAAAAGATTTTTTCCTACAATAATAAACTTTTAATTAAAATAACAATATAGTCTCTCTGTCTCAGTGATCTCATTTGCTCACATGGATACACAAAATATTTCCACAAAGAATATTTCCATACACACACATATACATTATATATATATATATACACACACACACACATATATATATGGATGTGTATGTATCTAATTTATATCTAGATATACCCACATATACATGTATACATAAAATATAATGGATATGTATAATATATTAAATCTAAATATGTGAATATTTTGTATGTATATGAACTACATGACTAAACAAATCCAGCTATAACAAAATTTAAAGGAAAAAGCACATCTCAATATACCTGCTGACTCTAGACTCCACTTATCAACCTCTTTTTAATTACATTTTGGAAAGAAACATAGTAGAAGTTTTTGAGCATTTACTCAAAATTCTCATTGATCTACATTTTTTTTATCTTTCCTCAGGCAGGTACCATATCTTATTAGTATTCATGTCACATTTACATGGACCATTAAAGTCTGAAAAGCACTTCATATATATTCACACATTTAAGCAGCACAACAGCCTTTTGAGTTAGGCACTACAGCTATTGCTGTCCTGAAAGCACAGATGAGAAAACAGAGGTCCTCAGAAGCAAGGTGACTAGGCTGTAGTCCCAGAGCAAGCAAGAGTCAGGGGTGAGATTTGAACATAAGTCTTCCTATATGTAGCCCACTGCTTTCATCTAAAAACAAATTATTGAAATGAGCTTAATTTTAAGGCAAATGAACAGTTTTAGGTATCCAGGACTTTAGGACTGGGTGTACCCTGTGACCCAGTGGGAGACACTAATCTCAACAACAAAAATATGGGTGGGTTTCAAATTATATGAAATAAGTTATGATAAAGATCATTTTGAGGTGGATGCATACATAGACCTAGTCTCCTCAAATTAACTGAAAAGGATTAGGGTTATGATTTTAAGGAGGGTAAATAAAGTTAGTCTCCCCTTTTTCGGGGGGTGGGAAGTCTAGTAGAGACCATAATTTAGAAGTGACTCCAGAGGCCTTTTAAGTTAGCCCCTCATTTTACAGATGAAGAAACTGAGGCAAGATGCTATCGTGAAATACCCTGAAGAAACTGATAAAGCCTGCATACTGTGGTGGCTTAGACTTGGAAATCAAGGGGATGCCCATCAAAAAGAGAATGGTTGAACAAGTTGTGATATGAGTGTGATGGAATATTACTGTGCTATAAGAAATGATAAGCAGGATAACTTCAGAAAAACCTTGAAAGACTTAAATGGAATGATGCAAAGTAAAGTGACTAAAATCAGGAGAATGTTATACACATTAACAGCAACACCATACAATGAATAATTGTGAATAACTTAGCTATTCTCAACAATACAGAAGTCTACCACTTCACTTGCTCCTTATTTGCTTTGATGATCCCAAACACAAAAAAATCCAAAAGCATGTTCTTTTTCCTTAATACAATCTTTCTCATTAATTAGCTCAAGCACCACCCCAGTCCATTAAGTGCTTAATGAACTGAAGAAACAACATTTCTACAATATTAATTACTCTTATTTTAAATACTTAAATAAATATTAAAACAATTTATTAACAAAAACAATTATAAAGCAAATCTATTACATAGCTATTTACAATATTTAGGCTCTAAGAAAGGTCATAGCCAGAGTCCTCTCAAACTTTCAATATAACAGTAAATGACTCCTCTTCACTTGCAGGGAAAGAGAGTCTTATGCCATTCAGGTCACTCCATACTGATTAAAATCCCTTTAGAGTCTTTTTCATAAGTCTCAAGGTAAAAGTTAAATTTAGCCTCTTAGAAAACAAATAATGCTAGTCTTTTCCCCTCTATCATCTATTAGAGTAAACATCCCTTCCGCTTCCCTCAAGTTCTTCATAGAACTCCTTTTACCATGTTTGTGCACAACACAACACCTAAGACAATTCTGATGAGGAAAGAGTTGCACTTCACTTTCTCCCTCCCAGAACCTCCTCACATATTCTACATAGACTACAGATAAAACACACTCTCTCTCTGACTCCATAGGGAGAACATTTTAGAATAAGACATTTTTGAACTAATGCTTCAAACTGCTTCTCTTAACATTACATTTGGCTCTTAAAGCTATAGTAATAGTACGTGTAATCAACAGAAGAGCCAAATGTAACTTACTACCCATCCATTGTAGGGAGGCAGCACTGTGTAATGAATAAGTCAGTGCTCCAAATCCATGGATTTGGAGTGAGAAGACCAAGATTCAAATTACAGTTTTGCTACTTATAAGCCTTTTCCTAATCCATAAAACGAAGGGATTGGATTGGATGATTCCTTGGGACCCTTGCAGTTTTAAATCCTATGATTTTATGACTTGCTTATGAATATACTGAGGAATAAGGCCACACATGTTAAACTGGTATTAGTGATGGTGGCAGGGTCTAGTTCCACCTGTGAGGCATCTTTCATTATGGATAATGAAGCTTTAGAAATAAGATTCCAGTGAAAAGGAAACTGGAACACTAGCAGTTCTGATAACTACAAAAAAGTGAAAAAGCTCTGATTTATCTTTGTCAACACTAAGAAGAGAAACACAGATTGCAGGTCAGGTTCTAGCATTAACCAACTGGAAAAACAAGTCCAAGTCACAGTGTGGACTTAGAAAATCCTCATGACCTTTAATTAAAAAGAGAGTTTTTAAACATTCCTGATGAAAAGATCAGAGCTCAGGAGAAACTCCAAACCAAAAATACAGGAAAGAGAAAGGTAAATACATTTAGGCAATTGGAAGGTATTAAACACTGATGAAGTGTCAGAGGGAGGAGAAACAAATGTCCCTTCAGCATCCAAATGTCTTCAAGGGTGGTGATGGGAGTTTAATGAGACAAGAGAAATTGACCACAGAAATCCTAAGACCAATGGCACTGACTCAGTTTTCCAAGGACTCCCCAAAGATGCTCCCACTTGCGTTGGTTTTGGGTCATCATCTTTGGAGTTATCTACTTTGCTGACTGTGGCTAGGAATGCCACCTGAATGATTCCTGCCTTCTTTCCCCGCCATACACTCAGTGAAATGGTAAGCTGAATATAAGCGATTAAAGTCCTATAAATCCTAGGACACAACAGTTTAGAACAGCTCCTTTAAAACAGACAAGTTCAGACCTTGTCAGAAATGGAGGAAGTTGGCTAGTTTGTCCCACCCTGTGTTATGGCATGTCAAGGAAACTGTGGTATAGCAGACCACCAAGTGCTTCCCCTGTCATGACAATGCCACAGCCATTTTAATCATAGGTATATAACACATTTCTGTCCAAAGTTGTTCCTAAGGATCCAAGTGACCTGCCCCCTTGGTCCAAGACTACAATTCTGCTTCTAAAATCAGGGAATCTAATCATGTGCCTTCACAAAGGCTTAGGTTTAGGTTCACCTAACACCATTCAGAGTAAAAGAGGCAGAGAGAAGAGATACAGGTAAGCAGGTGGTATATTTTATAAAACTGTGCTGATTCTCTGGCCTTCCATGAAGAAGATCTGGCAAAGATTTGGCTGAGGTCTGAGGATCACAAGAGGAAGAGCATGTGCCAGAAACAAGTTTGTATACATAATATATACCACAGTACACAATGCAGCCTGGTAAACTAATAGGATTCTGAACTAGTGTCAACTATCATACGGAAGACCTGGGTTGTGAGTAAAGGTAGAGTAAAATAAGGTCAATAAATACAAGTGGGTTTCAGATTATAAAGCAGGCAAAGGACAATGAGACTACTTTTCTGAGGCACACTTAACTACGAAGTCAGGAGAAAGGAAGCCTGGGTCATTTTCTAAACTACAAAGCAAACAATAAGAGGCATGCAGGGATGGGGATGGTGGTAAAGAACAGACAAACAGTGAATTTTAGACAGAGGTCTGAGACAGTGACTATGATCACACATGGACTTGCCTCAGGTGGTATAAATTGGGAACACAACAGGTTTATGACCATAGATCAAAGGTCAAAATTAATCACCCATGATACTCTCTGCTAGCTATCATCAGGCATGTACTAAGGAGGCAGAAAGAGGTAAGCTGAAGGTTGTTCAGTCATTTCAGTCGAATCTGACTCTTCCTTATCCCATTTTAGGTTTTCTTGGCAGATACTGGAGTGGTTTGCCATTTCCTTCTCTAGCTCATTTTACAGATGAAACTGAGGCAAGCAGGATTAAGTGACTTGCCTAGGGTCACACTGCTAGTAAGTATCTGAGGCCAGATTTGAACTCAGGAAGAGGAGTCTCCTTGACTTCAGCCCTGTCACTCTATCCATTGCACCAACTAGCAAAGGTCACAATATATTTACCGAAAAAAGAAGACTGGTATTCTAGAAAGGTTAAAACACGTCTAATGGGAGAGTGGACAAAGAATGTGATGATTTGAAGAGGGTAGTCCAAATTGGTGCTATGGATTTAAAAAAGATGGTAAATGTGAAAGAGCGTATAAAAAATCTAGCTCTCCTAGCTATAGTAAATGATTTAAAATGTGCTCCAAAAAGACCTCTGAAAAAAGGCAGCAGCTCAGAACAGCCTAGGGCTGCATACACACACAAAAAAACCCATAAGATGTTGGAAGCTGGTCAAAGTGCCAATGGCAGGTAAACCGAGAAATAGTGGAAGAGGGGAGGATGGAGGAGGGGGAAAAGTCATACTAAGAAAACTAGAGTGATTTCAAGGGATAGGGAAGGAAGAGGAGACCATGGGAACTCATACAAATAGATGTTAAACCAGCCAGCATTTCAAACAGGAGCATCACAAGCCAGTAACTACTTAGAAGCAACAGAGACCAGGGAAACCACCTGGAATTTAAAAAGCCAGTGAAAGCAGCAAGAAGAGCCTTGCCAGAGAAGCGAGGAGCTCTCAGAAACAGACCTAAAAGCTTCAAGAATTCTCAACAGTAGAATCACAAGCCAGTGCTCCTTAAAAGCATATTATAGGATGCGCAGCTCCAATAACCAGGTTCTGAAGTCACAGGCTGGCCATGTCTTATCAGAACACAATAAGGGGGACAGATCTAGCCCCTACTGGTCATGGCACAAGGAAACAGGGCCTGCAGCTCACTCCTCTGAGCATCAAGGGCCACCTGCAGGTAACAGGGACAACTCAGAGCTGGAGTAGGAAGGCTGTGCATGAGACTTGAGGTCCATGTGGTTTCAAACATCCCAATGAGTTCTTTTAAAGCAACAGCAAAGGGTGAAACTCCTGATAGAAGATTATGAAAAAATGGAAGAAAAAAAGAGTCTAGGAATCCACAGTGGAATCAAGAGACTAAGACAGAAGCTGGAGATTGGGATGAGGCCTAATAGCGGCCGCCTAATATAAATCATCACTAATATTCAGACTTTGGAGAAGACAGGGCCAAACAAAGCCTATTATAATGCACCCAAGGGCAGAGAAGGCCAAGCACAAAAATCTCAAACCTCCAAAAGGCAGAAAACACAAGTAAACATAAGAAAATACCAAACAAATTTTATGAACTATTTTAGGTTAAAAGAGGTAAATCTAGATGAGAATGAACACATAATTACAAGCAGAGTCTCAGAGAAAAGCATGACCTGTTGTTCACAAATACTGTAAGAGTGGATGGAAGAAAGAGGTAAAATTGTATTATAAGTGAAATAAAATAAATTTTCAGAAGGAAAAAATGAGAACTACATAAATAATTAGAGAGAAATGAATTGCTTATGGTTGCGTAGTTCTTATTTATATACAATTATAATACTTCTTCCATTTACAGATTCAGTGCCATACCAAGCTGCCAAAGGATTTCTTTACAGAACTCTACAAAATAACAACAAAATTCATCTGGAGGAACAAAAGGTTAAGAATATGAAGTGAAGTAACAAAATAGCAGGAAGAAAAGGGGAATAGCGGTTATTGTTCAGTCATGTCCAACTCTTAGTGACCCCCATTTGGGATTTTCTTAGCAAAGACACTGCAGTGGTTTGCTATTTCTTTCTCTAGCTCATTTTATAGATGAGGAAACTGAGGCAAAAATGACTTGTCCAGGGAAGGAATATTTGAACTCAGGTCTCCTAGACTCCAGGTCCTGCAAACAATAGGTCCTGCACTGCACTACCTAGCTGTCGCAGGAATACCATTACCAGATACTATTCAACAAAGCAGTAACCATCAAAACAATTTTTTACTCTTCTAAAAATAGAAATGTTTATCAATGGAAAAAAATTAGGCACACAAAGAAATTGAAGACAATGGCATAGTGTTCAATACATGAAAGATAACAGACTCAAGGTAAGGACTCACAATTTTGCAAAAACCATTGGCAAAAACCAGAAGTTCAGCATCTCACACCATATATCAGAACAAGTTCTAAATGGATATTTAACCTAGATAGAAAATTTCATATCATAAACAAAACTGAAAAGAATGGAAAGAGATGCTTTTTTAACTATGGAGAATTTTTTTTTATGTTTATTTATTTTTAGTTTTCAACATTCATTTCCACAAAATTTTGAGTTCCAAATTTTCTCCCCATCTCTCTCTTCCCCCATCCAAAAACATCTTCTGATTACCCCGATCCCCCAATCTGCCCTCCTTTCTATTACACCCCTTCCTTCTCTTATTCCCATCTTTTCTCTTACAGGACAAGAAAGATTTCTATACTCCATCACTTGTATTTCTTATTTCCCAGTTGCAGGCAAAAATAACATTTGTTCCTACAACTTTGAGTTCCAACTTCTCTCCCTTCCTCCTTCCCCATCTATCCCTTTATTAGGCAAGCAATTCAACATAGGCCATATATGTGCAGCTTTGCAAAAAACTTCCATAAAAGTCATGTTGTGTAAAGCTAACTATATTTCCCTCCATTCTATCCTGCCCCCCATTTATTCTATTCTCTT
>CM053772.1:108592248-108679589 GCA_028658325.1 Potorous gilbertii | reverse complement strand
GACCTTATACCTCCCCAAAAGTGTTTACTTCTAATTACACCCTCCTCCCATTTGCCCTCCCTTCTATCATTCCCCCACCCCACTTAACCCCTTTTCCCCTACTTTCTTGTAAGATAGATTTTCATACCAAATTGAGTGTGCATTTTTTCCCTCCTTAAGCCAAATGTGATGAGAATAAGCTTCATTTTTCCCTCACCTCCCCCCTTTTCCCTCACCTCCCCCCTTTTCCCTCACCTCCCCCCTTTTCCCCTCCACTGAAAAAGTTTTCTTGCCTCTTTTATGAGAAATAGTTTGCTCCATTCCATTTCTCCCTTTCTCCTCCCAATATATTCCCCTCTCATCCCTTAATTTTATTTTTTTAGATAGCATCCCTTTCTATTCAACTCATCCTGTGCCCTCTGTCTATATGTGTATGTGTGTGTGTGTGTGTGTGTGTGTATACGTATGTAATCCCTCCAACTACCCAAATACTGAGAAAAGTTTCAAGAGTTACAAATATTATCTTTCTGTGTAGAAATGTAAACAGTTCAACTTTAATAAGTCCTTTAGGATTTCTCTTTCCTGTTTATTTTTTCATGTTTCTCTTGCCTCTTGTGTTTGAAAGTCAGATTTTCTATTCAGCTCTGGTATTTTCATCAAAAATTCTTTAAAGTCCTCTATTTCATTGAATGACAATTTTCCCCTGAAGTATTATACTCAGTTTTGCTGGATAGGTGATTCTTGGTTTTAATTCTAATTCCTTTGACTTCTGAATATCCTTCAATCCCTTAATATAGAACCAGCTAGATCTTGTGTTATCCTGATTGCATTTTCATAATACTCAAATTGTTTCTTTCTAGCTGGTTGCAATATTTTCTCCTTGACCTGGGAACTCTGGAATTTGGCTACAATATTCCTAGGAGTTTTTCTTTTGGGATCTCTTTCAGGAGATGATCAGTGAATTCTTTCCATTTCTATTTTACCCTCTGGTTCTAGAGTATCAGGGCAGTTTTTCTTAATAATTTCTTGGAAAATGATGTCTAGGCTCTTTTTTTGATCATGGCTTTCAGGTAGTCTCATAATTTTTAAACTGTCTCTCCTGGATCTATTTTCCAGCTCAGTTGTTTTTCCAATGAGACATTTCACATTATCTGCTATTTTTTCATTCTTTTGATTTTGTTTTGTAATTTCTTGGTTTCTCATAAAGTCATTAGCTTCCATCTCCTCCATTCTAATTTTTAAAGAACTATTTTCTCCAGTGAGCTTTTGAACCTCCTTTTTCTTTTGGTTAATTCTGCTTTTTAAAGCACTCTTCTCCTCATTGGCTTCTTGGACCTCTTTTGCCATTTAGGTTAGTCTATTTTTAAGGGTGTTGTTTTCTTCAGTATTTTTTTGGGTATCTTTTAGCAAGCTATTGACTCATTTTTCATGATTTTCTTGCATGCATCACTCTCATTTCTCTTCCCAATTTTTCCTCCACCCCTCTTACTTGATTTTCAAAATCCTTTTTAAGCTCTTTCACGGCCTGAGACCATTGCATATTTATTTTGGAGGCCTCTGATGGTAAGCATTGTTCTTCCTCATCTGAAAGGATGGAAGAAAATACCTGTTCACCAAGAAAGTAACCTTCTATAGGCTTATATTTTTTCACTTTTTTGGGCATTTTCCCAGTCAGTTACTTGACTTTTGAGTCTTTTGTCAAGAGGGGGGTATATACTCTAGGGACCTGTAAGTTCTCAGTTCCTCCAAGGTGGCACAATCAAGGGAGAGGAGTTTACTCCTTCTCCTGGTCTGCACTTTGGTTTGAGAACAATCAAAAACTTTTCTGCCCATGATCTGCGAGTAGAATTCCCTCTCCACAACTACTTCCAGATCCACTGAGGCAGCACGCCTCCTCACCCCAGCACCATCACTGGGTTGAGATCCAGATTGGCAACTTGATTCCTTCAGAGGATTTAGGCAGCGGGCTCTAAAAATGAATGTTGCCACTGCAGTGGCTATGGACCAGACTGTGTTCCCTTCTCACTCAGGTGAAAGTGCTTTCTCACTGACCTTTAAAGCTGTCTTTGGTGTTTGTGGATTGAGCAATCTGGAAACTGCTGCTGCTGCCAGGGATTCTGCCCCTTGAGGACTACTCTGGTCCTGTCCCTGCCATGGCTTGGCCAAGGCTAAGTTGTGCTTTGCTCTACTCCACGCCGAGTGCAATAGACCTTTCCTGTTGGCCTTCCAGGCTGTCTTGGGCTGGAAATTTCTTTCACTCTGTCATTTTGTGGCTTCTGCTGCTCTAGAATTTGTTTAGAGTCATTTTGTACAGGTATTTTATGGGCTATGGGCGAGAGCTTTTTCAGGTCTGTTCTTCTACTCTGCCATCTTGGCTCCACCCCCACTATGGAGAATTCTTGACCAAACAAGAAATAGATAATCAGAATGAATAATATGGTCAATTCTGACAACATAATTTGAAAGGTTTTGTACAAACAAAAGCAACGCAATTAGAATTTAAATGAATAATAGTTAACTAGGGAAATATTTTCAGCAAATTTATCTGATAAATGTCTGAGAGCCAAGGCAAATAGGAAATTTATATAAATATATGAGAACAAGAGTCATTCCCTAATAGATATATGATAAAATGAACTGGTAGTTCTCAAGGAAATAAATTCAAGCTATCAGCAACCATATTAAAAAAACAACTCAAATCCTTGATTATAAGAGAAATGCAAATTAAAATAATTGTGAATTCCACCTTACAGTCACTGGCAAGTGTTAAGAGGTGCTGTGGGAGGATAAGTACACACTGAATAATTCACATTGATCCAACTACTCTAAAAAGCAATTAGGAGCTATACCTCAAAAGTCATCACACTGTGCATACACTTTGGCCTTCAGATACAGTAGGTTTACATCGTAGAAGGATCACAAAAAAAAGTAAAAGGAACCATATAAATAAAGATATTTATAGCAGAAATTGTTTGAGGGGTAATAAAGAACTGGGAGTAAAGGGAGTGCCCATCAATTATGGAATGTCTGAACAAATTGTGACATAAGAAAATAATGGGATATGTTTGTACCATGAGAAATTATGAAAGGCTGGATTCAGAGAAACCTGAGGAAACTTTGTATAAACTAATGCAAAGCAAAGTGAATAGAATCAGAACATTTATACAACAATCAAAACACTGTAAATGACAACTAAAAACTGAAGAACATTGATCAATGCCATGACAGATAAATCACAGTTCCAGAAGATTAATGATGCCAGCTCTCCATCTCCTGGTGGAGAGATAATGGAATGAATGCAAAATACACAGTGAGACATAGAATTTCAGCTATAAACATCATAATATAAACTCAGGGAGGTCTTTTATTTGTTGGGGGGTAAAGGAGGAGGACAGGAAAATGAGAGAGCATTGGAAGGGAAAAAGAAAGGGGTAGAGTCAGTGATACCAAAACAAAAAAGAAAGGCATGTCAGAAAACATTTTTAAAATATACAGAAGACAGCAGAAGGAAATTCAGAAGAACACAAGGCAAACAAGGCAATGTTGGTACTACCATGTTATGGATTTCAATTTAAAATTAGCAAGAAAAGTGACAAAACTGTCTATATGCTTGGCCATATGCTCCAAGGAAGTTAAAGGCAGAAATAAAGGTCCAATATATTCCAAAAGATTCGTAACATCACTCTCTGTAGTAGAAAAGAACAGGAAACCAAATGGACGCTCACTGACTAGGAATGACTAAAACAACAACCAAAAAAACCACTATGATATGTGGAATGAAATGGAATATGTAATGGAATAACAATGCATAGTAAGTAAGATGTAAAGTAAGAATCTGTAGAAGTGCTGAAAGTGTTCTACATTGTATGAACTGATAAAGAAAGAAAGAAGCAGAACCAAGGGACACTTCAACAGAAGCTGAATGCTAAGGAATGGAAAAACCAGTAGTGGGTCCAGAGAAGATACAATTTAACAAAGGGGAAGGGGACTAGGAGCACATTGTAAAATAAGCTTTATGCAGCAGATATTTTGACTTATTTTCCTTTGTTATGAGAAAAGATTCAACACGAGATAGCAAGGGAAATTAATGGGACATAAACATAAAAGGTACCAATAAAATCTATTTTTTTGAAAAAGTGATACTAGGAATATAGCACATGGAATGTGTTACATATTGTCAGCTATAGTCACTATGTCAGTCAGCCTAATTTTTGGTTATTGTTACAAGGAAGAGTTCGGCATAATGAAAAGAGAAAAGGGAAAATGTCTATGGTATGAAAACAACAGGCAAAAGTAAATCTATATCAATTTTTTTTAAAATTAAGAATAAGCTGTCAAAAAAGATGAAAACCTAGAATGACTAAGAATGCTAACAAGAGTTAAGGACAACAAAATGAGGAGTTTGGTTTGGTTTGTTTTTTAGCCTGTTAGCTCAATTTTGGAGAAAATGGATAGGTTACTTACTGCTGGGGATAGTGAGATGATTATAGTCCATAACAGAGAATTCTAAGCTGTATAGGTCTGCCTTAGCTACTTCCCTTTCCCATTGTTTTTCCCTAGCCAGTTTAAAAAGAAAACCACTCTTCCAGATGAGAGGAGTCGAGGGTTTGAGGGAAAGTCCCATCTGAGGGGAGAAGCTGGGGATGTGAGGGGAAGGAATCATTTGATCTGCACAAAACATGAGGGTTTGGGATGATCCCCTGGCAACTCTCCCCAACAGTCTAATATAATATCACACCACCATTGTTCTCCATTAGTCACCCATTTTTATTCCATTCTTTCCCATCCAAAGACCTTTCTCCCTCATGGAGAAAACAGAAGCAAAAGAAGAATTAAGCAGCTTGGAGTTCTCTCTCTTATTGACTGTAATCATCTCCCTATCCCCAGCAGTAAGTAGCCTATCTATTTTTTCCAAAATAGAGCTTAAAGGGCTAAAAAATCTGAAATCCTTAATCCTTTGGCGGGCCACAAGCTGGTCGTATGCTGTGCAGGCCTGAATTAAGGCCCCACCACCAATACCAGGCCTAGCTTATCCCAGCAGACCCTAGCCAAAACTGCTGACTCATTTGCCTAGAAAGATCCAGGTCTAAGTTTTATCCTGTTCTTAAAAAAAAAAAAGGTATAAGAAAATTCATCAATAATTCTAGGTCACAATATAGCAAGTAGTAGAACCAGTATTTAAAGTCAGGTTTTTTGACTTGAAATCCAATGTTTTTAGCAAAAAGAGTGCTCCAGTAAATGTCCACACCATTTAAGCCCTCCATCAATAATATATCATACTTCTGTGACAGCTCTATTATCTATTTGGAATTCATTGCCCACTTTTTCCTTCTGGCTGGGTGGTCTATAGTATACTCCTGATAACATATCCTTTCTGTTCTTCTTTTCATTGATTTCTATCCAAATGATCTCTGTGATGCTTTCCCCTTTCACATATTTTTCCCCCAGATTCTACCCCAGGTTTATTCCCTGATATACAATGCTGCTCCCATGTTTCTTTTATCTGATCTGTTCCTTTTATTGCCATATAACCAATATAAAACACATCTGATCAAATCTCAGCGATCCCTATGAGAGTGACTATAAGCTACACACGAGTACAAGGGTGGTGCCTTACTTAAACGTTATACCTTCAACCAATCCCAGCTAAGTGTTATACCAATCCCTTAAGCCCCAGTAAAACTCCCATCTTCACAAGAAGCTTTTCCCAATCTTTCCTAATTCTAATGCCTCCCTTATGTTGATTATCCCCGTTTGTCCTGTCTATATCTTGTAAGTACATAGTTAGTTGCATGTCTTGGACACCTCATTGCAGAGTAGGCACCTTAAGAGGACAGGCTGCTTTTTGCTTTACTTTGTATCCAGGGCACGGCACATAGCAGTGCTTAATTAAAATGCTTATTGATCTTTCTAGTACACCACACTGCCCTCCTGTGACTTGACCCACAGTGTAACTTTATGAGTCAAACATTGAGGGGCTTTACAATGAAGTTTTAAAATATAATTTTATTAGAAAATTTGGAACACTTTTAAGATGAACTATTTCTTTAGAGTTCTAATTTTCCTATTCATTCTAGTAACTTTGTTAAAGCAAATACTTCATAGTTGAATGATTTCATACTGCAGGCATCACTTCCAAATAATCAATCACCAAGAATTTAGTAAGCATTTACATTCCAGGCACCATACAAGATTCTAGAGATATAAAGAAAATAAAATCAAATAATCCCTGTTCTCAAGGAGTTTCCATTGTATTGGGTGAGGTAGTATGAATGTATGTAATTATATACAAAACATATACATAAGATAAATATGTTTTAATTAGTGTGAATAATGAATCCTGAATCCATCCAGCACACTTCCATTGGGCTAGGGCCAATTGCCAAGTTTTACATGTAATTATATTTCAAATAGAGTAAATCTGAATGAAGTGTCCACTTCATGGGATTCATTATTCACATTAATCATGACCTAGGTACAAGGTAACAGGGAAATGGAAGAGGACAGGGTAGAAGAATAAAGAAAGAATTCATGTATGCCTTCTTATTTGTAGGACTCTCACCCACATCTTTCCATAAATTTCAACTCAACATGCTGAGAGGCTTCCAAGACACTTGCTCACATTGCCTGGTTACCACTAGAACAAGCAGGCTTCCCACTAGTTGTCCCATACTCTCACTACATCATTAGTTCACCTCTTGTCAATTATCTTAGTTACAATTCTTTGCTGGCAATATGCTCTATCTTATTCATGTCCACCCCTCATCTTCTCTTCCATATGGTGACAGAATTTTTGCATTTTGTTTTATTCCACTTTTATACAGAAGTTTCATATTGAAATTCAAATGCAGAAAGATAATTCAAGGGGAAACAGAAAGACCACTTAACTTTTCTTTTGAAAAAATTTTGTTTCCTATGCACTGAACTGGGAAAACTAGATTGCAAGGTCTAATCCTCTGGCAGTCGTGATTTCCTCAGAGATAGGAAGATTAGGAATTTTTCTGGGTCACACCAATTATATTTGCATATAAAAGATTTAGTCAAACCTTATCTTTCTTTGTTCTTTTTCTAATAATTTTAAAATACTTTATAAAGAAAAGTTCAACTTTAAAACTATGTTGAAAAATATCACTAGGAAAAAGTTGAACTATTTTAAAATGTCTGTTCATAGATATCCTCCAGCAACATTTCTCAAAGCATGGTCTGGTGTCTCTAAGATCCTTTCAGGGGATCCACTGGGTCAAAACTATTTTCACAATAATACTAAGATGCTATTTGCCTATTAAAACATTCCTCCCTCCCTTTTCCAACTACCTATCTATGGCTTGATTTTCTTCACACACACCAACAAAAACAACATGCTGAACAGACTAAATGCAAAAGTAAGGATGGGATGTAATTTCTCTTATGCCAGATATTAAGGAGATTTGCAAAAATATTTTTAAAAACATCATTCTTCTCACAATTTTATTTTTGTTTTAAATTTTTGTTACTAACTTTGTTTTGGGAAATAGTTATTTTTCATTAAAATGTTATTATGTTAACATGTAATGAGTGTATTATTGTCTTTAATAAATGTTATTTTAAAAAATTATGGACTTTAATTTTTAATATGATGAATGTTGATATCTATCACCCAAAAACAAAAGTCCCTGGCTGGGCAGGGCAGAGGGAAAATCAATCATTTTTTTAAGAGAGTAAAGGGCTCCTGAGACCAAAAAGTTTGAGAACTACTACTGTCTTGCAACAAGTCACCACTCTAGAACAATGACATCTTCAGTAATTAAAACTTCTCTAATTTGTCAATATGCTAAAAAAAAAAAGCATAACTCTATTACCGTAACTTTAAGTCAATTTTATTCTATTTTTTTCTGTCTTTCAACTTTTTTCTGTTTAGAAATAACCTCTAGGGTAGCTAGGTGGCCCAGTGGATAGAGTAGTGGCCTTGAAGTCAGAAGGCCTGAAATTCAAATCTGACCTCAAATACCTACTAGCTATGTGACCCTGGTCAAGTCATTAACCCTGCTCACCTTAAAAAAAATAAACTAATTAAATAATAAATAAATAAAAATAAAACCTTCTCCCCAATAATTTTGTAAATACAAGTATTTACAAAAAATGAATGCAAAACATAGCTTTGATTTATCAGAATAAAAATATGGTGAAAATCACGAGGTCCACAGTACAATGACCATAATAGCTGACAGTGATAAAAGTGGCTTTGTTGCTTACCATGTATTTTACAATATAATATCTTATTTGATATTCAAAACAATCCTTTGGAAAGACCATGACCCTATCATGTAAAGGACAGAACTCTACAATTACTTTGTATGTTATTGTGCTTCCAGTGAGCCCCCTTGAAGGGCCTCTGAAGTATCTGGTCCAGCTTGAACCTGAACAAGAATTTACTCTATATTTACTCCCTTCTGCTCCTAATTACTGCCTCTAAAGCCACAGAGAGCAAACCGAATTCTCCTTTCCACATGACAACCCTTGTCCTCGCTAAGTCTTCCCTTCTCCTGGCTAAACAGCATTGGTCCCTAAGACCTACCAAGACCTACCCTCCACTGAAATAACATTAAATGTAGTGAAAAAAGCTGAGCTGTGAGTCCTTGATCAGGAACAAAACTCCTTTTTAGTTTGTTGTTTCTATGAGAAAATCTGTTTTTAGGGAAATCATTTTAATTTTTAGTGTCTTTTCCAGGGATATATAACTCTACCTTTAGTGAAAGGACTTCCTACACAAAGGACAAAACCAGAGAAATTCCCAATTAATCTCTTTGCTCTAGTAAATTTGTTATTTTAACAGCTCTGAGTTAGATTTGATCCTGAAAAGTGGTCCAAGAAAAAAATAAGAGATTCTAGTAATAGTACAAATAGTTACCACTACCTCTTAACTCTCTGCAAGGTGAATTAGCATGGACCAAAGTAAGGTGGTGCAGTGGATTCCAGAAAACTTATCTTCCTGAGTTCAGATACGACCTCAGACATTTACTAGCTGTGTGACCCTGGGCAAGTCACTTAATCCAGTTTGCCTCAGTTTCCACATCTGTAAAATGATCTAGAGAAGGAAATAGCAAACCACTCCAGTATCTTTACCAAGAAAACCCAAATGGGAAAACAAAGAGTTAGACACAATTGAACAAAAAGACTTTTTTGGAATTCAAAATGAAATAAGAACAAGGCGGGATAACAATAGTTTGTTAACTTAGAAATTCCATGAATAAAAGAGAAATAGTATTGCAATATCCATATCATCATTACTAGTTACAAGTGCCAGTCAGTAACTGGGAGTAGAGACCCTGTGATTTCACAGGTACAAAGGAGGTCTCTACTCCACTCCCCACCCCAATGTCACTAATTGATATTTGTAACGAGTAAGTCATTCCACACAGATCACTAATTGAGTAGCAACCTGTACTGCACTCTTAGATGTCTGAAGGGTTAACTTTCTTATAGTTATACAGCCAGAAAGTACTTGAACCCAGCCAGTTCTCCTTGACAAGAGGAGCCAAGGCCTACTTTGACCTACTCAGAGCACCGTGCTCCCCTTCTCTATGAAAAGACCAATTAGTATATTATGTCATAGAAAACAGCTGGCAATGATCAGGCATATGCATGTTACAATTTCTTACTATGGATAATGAATGAAAAATTATTTATTAAGCACTTACTATATACCATGCCCATTGCTAAATAATGGGGATACCCATACAAGCAACAATTCCAGCTCTTAAGAAGCTTAGAAGCTAATGTAGGGGTGGGGAATGTTGGTGTGGTCTTTTGACTGAGTCCAAGTTTTATTAAAAAAAAAAAATCCTTTTATTAAGGGGATCAGTTCTTCAAAGTTTGGATTCAGTCAAAGGGCCACATTTGAGGACCTAGAAGACCACATGTGGCCTTGAGGCCCTAGGTTCCCCACCCCTGGTATTATGAAAGAGCTGGAGGGGGAGCTAGAAAGCAGAGGGACAGGTGGGCATGCACTTAGCACCATGGTTTGGAAGTGATCAGGAGGTGACAGGTTCTTGGGCAAGAGAAGGCTGAAAAAGTTTGCCTATCAGAAGCCAGAGTCCCAGCATCAGAATCCAGGATCTGGCAGGAAGGGAACAAAGAGCGAGCACCAAAAGCCATGGGGTATGGTTTGGAAAGAGTCAAAAAAGTGTAACATGAAAAGAATACGAAAAGATGACTAATTTTAATTGTAATACCTGTTTCACTAAGCTCTTTCAAAGAGAAGACTACAGATATTGTGACTATATCTTTAGGAACAATTTGAAATGTTTTCTGGGAGAGGGGAGAAAAACTGGGCCGTAATTGTAAATGCCTTAATGCCTTTGCTAGGAGATGCCTCTATGGATTGAGGGAGGAAAGGGGGAAAGGAGGGAGGGAGAGAGACAGACAGAGAGAGAAAGAGTGAGAGAGAGAGAGAGAGAGAGAGAGAGAGTGTGTGTGTGTGTGTGTGTGTGTGTGTGCGCACATGCAACCGCTGATCTGTGAGCAATTTATGGAGAAGACAGAAAGGTGACAAGAAAATTCTTGTTAAAACTGTCAACTGTTATTTTGTGAAGAAACACTACAAAGAGAATTTTATGAAGTCTATGAGGAACTGTCAGCCCACAACATAGTTCTGAAGAGATTGTGATACATGATGGCTAAAGAGATGAAAAAAAGAAAAGGATTAAAATAATTTATTTCCTGCTGCACTGAATTTAACTCTAATCTTAGGAAGAAATACTAAATGTTTTCCTAAGAAACTCTAAACAGCACCTTGACTGAAACAAGTGAGGGAACTGTTTACAGAATTGAAGGGTTTTTTCCACAGCCAAAACATCTATCTATGCCTGTTTCATTAGTGATTTTTCTTATTAATAAATAGCATATACAGTAATTTTAGTATCTGCTTAATCAGAGGAAATCTGGAAGTTTGTAACTACTATTGGGAAAGGAGGATTTCCCAGTTTAAATATTTAAGACAACTCATTAATTAATGAGGAGGTTGCGATTTTATTCATTAATAAGAAAATGCCCAAACATATCCCTGGCTTTCTCTAGAATTCAGAATGATTAAATTAAGTAAGGAGGAGTTGAGTGGCAGGCTAGTGGGGGACCTACAAATGAATAGGATACATCCTGTAATGCTTGTTATTTAAAAACAATAATATAATCTAATTCTAAATAAACTACTCTCACACAAGTGCTCCTTGTGGGGCTATCACAAAGGTCTGGAGAGTCATACTGCCTCAATATGTGATGCTCAATTATATCATTCATCCCATATTTACTGTCTTAGAAGTCTTTATACCAGAGACAATTAGATGGCACAATGGCAAGAGCACTGGGCCTTGAGTCAGAAAGATCTGTGTTCAAATGTGACTTCACATAATTATTTAGCTATACAAGCAGGTAGGTAGTGCAGTGGATAGAGTACTGGTCCTGGGGTCAGGAAGACTCTTCTTCCTGAGTTCAAATCTAGCCTCAAATATTTATTAGTTAGGCGACCCTGGACAAGACACAATTTTCTGCCTCAGTTTCCTCACCTGTAAAATGAGCTGAAGAAGAATGGAAAATCACTCTAATATCTTTGTCACGAAGAGTCAAACAGAACTGAAGTGACTGAACAACACAATTACTAGCTATATGACCCCTCAACAAGTCACATAATCTATGTCTGTCCCATTTTCCTCAATTATAAAATGGGGAACATTTTACAGGTCATTGACCAAATCATTAGAACACCAACAGATCAAATGAGAGAATATCTATAAGGCACTTGGTGCTTAATACTTGTTTTTTCATCCTTTCCCATTTCCTTTCCCAAGAAAGTACTAACTTTTGCATATCTCATTGTCCTGTTGGCTCTTATGAGACTTAGAGATTGAAGCATTACCTCTATTTGTAATATCCTCCACAGAAATCTATCATGAAGCGATGTGCCCTTTTTTCAATGTATTATTTATTTGTAGCATTCACTTTTTAAAAATTTTGAGTTTTGAATTCTCGCCTTCCCTCCCACCCCTTTCCCATCCATTGAAAAGACAAGAAATGTGAAAACAATTATACTTGTGAAATCATGCAAGACATATTTCCATATTAGCCATTTTTTCCAAAAAAGAAAAAGAGGGGCACAAGAAAAATAAAGTAGGGAAAAAGTCATGATTCAATATTCAATCAAGCTCCATGCGTTCTTTCTCTGGAAGTGGATGGCCTTTTCTTCATAAATCCTTTAGAATTACCTTGGATCACTGTATTGATTAGAAAAGCTAAGTCACTCACAGCTGATCATCCTAACTATTGCTGTTACTGTGTACGATGTTCTAAAGATTATTCTCACTTCGCTTTGAGTCAGGGTCAGTTCACATCCCTAGTTCTTCTGAGAGCATTCTGTTCATCATTTCTTATAGCACAATCATATGCTACACAGCCACTCCCCAACTGATGGGGATCTCCTCAGTTTCCAGCTCTTTGCCACAAAGAGCTGCTATAAATATTTTTGTCCATATAAGTCCTTTTCCTTTGATCTCTTTGGGGTAGAAACCTAGTAAGGGTGTACAGTTTTATAGCCCTTTGGGCATAGTTCCAAATTGTTCCAGAATGGTTGGATCAGTTCACAATTCCACTAACATTTCTTGCCTTCTTAATGGGTGGAGGAGGGTCGGGAGGGTAGGAGAGAATTTGAAAGTCAAAATTGTTTAAAAGTGAGAGCTAAAAATAAATAAATAATGAACTGAAAAAAGGGATACATAGCTTCATGTGAATGGTATATTCCTGTGGAGGATATTGCTTGTACAAAATACCTGACAAGTTACCATCCAGTCTTTATATGAAGGAGAAACCTACGGTCTCCTATCATACTTTTGGAGAGTTCTAACTAGTAGTTAACATTTTACTCATCTCAAGTTTAAATTTGCACCTTTACAATTTCTGCCCTCTGCACCTAGTTCTACCTTCTGGGGTCATGCTGAACGAGTCACAAGATCAGAGAATTTCAGAGCTGAAAAGGTCTCTGGTGGCCAACTGATCCAACCCATGCCTGCAAAAAAATTCTCTCAAATTTAATCCCCCTTCAGTAGCAGAACAAGGAAACACTGCACACAGAGTCACGTTGTTCGATAACTAACATTGAGAGATTTGGCTCTTCTTAGCAAAGCAAGGTTCTAAGACAACTCCAAAAGGCTGATAATGGAAAATGCTATCCACATCCAGAGAAGGAATTATAGAGTCTAAATGCAGATCAAAGCATATTATTTGCTCTCTCTCTCTCTTTTTGGTTTTGTTTCTTCTTTCTTGTAATTCGTGCTATTGCAATATGACTAATGTGAAAGTACATTTAATGTGAATGTATATGGAGGTCTGATATCATAACGCATGCTGGCGGGAAGGGAGAGGGAGAAAATTCGTAACTCAAAAGTTTATGGAACTGAATGTTGTAAACTAAAAATAATTTTTAAAAATTTAAATTAAATTCCTCTTGTATGTGAAAGCCGTTAAAGTTCAAGACTGCTAACATGTCTTCCCTTGTTACCCTCCAGTAGAGATGGAGAATTCTGCAGAAGTTTATATGCATAAAAACTAGTTGAACCAAGGGTCTCTTTCAGTTATCAGACAGGTAACTGCCTGAATCTCCTTTATTTATACTTACGTGATACGTAGCATGTAAGTGGTAAACTACTGCATGATACCTAACGTACAAGAACCACTTGCTCTGCTGGTTCCCAAAGAATTCAATTTCCTACAAAAAATGCTACTCTGATGTAGTGAGGCTTCCACCTAGATCAAACTCATGATGCTGGAAGTCAGCCAGCTCCACAGGGATTTAATCAGGACATCCTCCTGCTGTTAGAAGCCCAAATTCTCCCACTTATCTTTTCTATCACTTTAATAAAGTTCTTTTTGCCACTGGGTTGCAGGCTCTCCTTTCCCATAATCCCTGAACTTCGACACTCCAGGGCCAACACTGCCCAAGGCTCTTCTCTTCAGGCAAAAGCATTCCCAGTCCTTTCAACTGATCCTTTTATAGTGTGACCTAGATAGGCCTTCACCATCCTGGCTGCCCTCCCCAGACATTCTCCAGCTTGTCAATGTACTTCCAAAAAATGAGATAATTAGGTAGAGCATTTTACAAATCGTACGGTAGTATATAAATATGGACTATTATAACCACTGGCGTGGATTACTGTCATTATTTCCCAACAGGTCTTTGCACCGTACATCCTTACACCACTCAGCATTCAGCGTTACTGTTAGATAACTCTCTTTGTCTGCTGATCTGTTATAAGGGGTGGGGAACCTTCAGCCTGGAGGTCATGCATGGCCCTTATCTCCTCCTGTGCAATCCTTTGACTGAAACCAAACTTCACAGCATGAATTTGTTTGGATTCAATCAAAGGGCCATACATAAGGACTTAGAGGGTCACATATGGGCTTGAAGCTGCAGGTTTCCCCACCCCTGGTTATGTCATCCCTTTGCTCAAAATTCTTCAAGGGCTCTCTCTATTGCTTCCCCAGTGCAATTCAAATTACGTTAACCTGGCATTCAAGGTTCTCCATAATCTGGTGCCACCTTACCTTTAAAGTCTTATATACGCTTACCAAACTGGTTTACTCTCTGTCCTCTTGACAAGCTACATGCCCTTCTGTTTCTGTTGCCTCCTCTAACTCTTTTTTTAAGCCTAAAATGCCCCGAATCTCACCCTCCTGTGCTACTGAATTCTTACCCATCATTTAAAGTTCAACTCAAAAGTCACATTCTTCATTCTCCTAGGCAATGACTTTCCCCAAAGACCTATAATAGCACACTGTTTTGTAATTCTCTAAAGTACAATTATTATATCCATATATTTTACATATCTATCATATATTATATATTATGTTTATGTCCATTCTCTACTTGATTTTAACCTTCAGGAGGACAGGGACCCTTGCTTTTTTATCTATGGTGTATCTCTTACAACCTTCCCCCCTTTTCCTATCACTTAGCACCTAACAAACACAGTATAAGATAGGAAGCAGACACATGATAAATATTTGCTGAAGGATAAATGAAAAAATGAAGGCAACCCTTGTCATTTCACTGCTTTTAAAAAAAAACCCAAAACTTTTTAGTGGTTCCTTAGTGTTATAGCAGGTAATTATATTATAGATTGAATATTCAATTAATACAATCATTGTAACTAGCCAAGAAGATGAATTTCTTTTTTTAAAATGCTTTTAAGTGGAAAAGTACACAACAATCAAAATGTCACAAAAGGCAGTGAAAGTCACTTTTCAACAGGATACATGTTTCTATTCACCAGACATAAACTAAAGTGAATTTTCTCTGATTTTAATTCATTAATTTTCAATATGAATCTATTTTTCTTTTTTGAATGGATGTTATCATACCTTATTCTCCAATTTCTATTTAGATATTTTATTTATGTTGCTATTTTTTTAATACAGCAAAGTCAGTGTGGCTGAATCATAGGCCTTTGTACTTTATTCTAGAAGTAACGGAACTACTCTGTAACAGACAGAGTAATGGAACTCAAATCAAGAAGACCTGAATTCAAATCCGGAGTCAGGCATTTATCACGCTGCTATGTGCCTCAGTTTCTCCATTTGTAAAATAAAATGCCTCTCTCCCAAACTTGCTGTGAGGATAAAAATGAAGTCATGTTAACAACTTCTTGATGAAGCGCAGCAAGCGAAAGGGAAGAGTCCAGGATGACACTGAGACTGAAAACCTAGGGGACCCAAAAGACCATGGGGCCTCTGACAAAAACAAGAAAGTTCAGAAGAGAAACAGGTTTGGGGGGAAAAGATAAATGTAATCAGATCTGTAATGAAAATTACAACCTATTTGTGCCTATATATTCTATGCAACTCCCTGTCCTGTCCCATCCCCCACCCTGCCAAAAAAAACCAAACAAAAGGGAGAGATAAGGCTATTAGTAGCAAGGTCACTAAAAGGAAGACAGATCCTACCCTCCAAGGGGCAGCTGTTTCAGTCTCAAGATGACCTTGGGGGTGGGGGCGCATGACACACAAGTGAATATACTAAGTGAGAGGGAATTTTCCTGGCTGTTCCTAGCTCCTCAGAGTTAAGTTAGTTACCCCTAAGGAACTGCCTCGACACAAAAGATGGAAAATTGGGAGTATGAATAATGTGAGGAGGTAATGGAAGCCAAGGGTGTTGTGCTGCATTAGGAAAAGGCAGGAAGACAGGATCTTCCCACAATTTGGTTGATCCCACGACCCTATAGGGTTGACTCCAGTCGCATAAAAAAAAAAATCACCTCCTTAATCTGGCATTTAGAGATTCTGAGAAACTGACTCCAACCTAACTTCTGAGTTTACTGCAGCCTACTTCCCTTTATACATTCTAGGGTCGGGTCAAATTAGGTATTCCTTGAAGCCCTCTGCCTCCATGCATTTAAACTTCCTTCTCCGAGGTCTAAAAGACATTCCCTTCTCATCTGTCTTTTAAAATCTTTATTACAGACTTCCCAAATCCAGTTGAAAAGGATCATTTTCTCTTCAAAATTTCCTTGGGCATGCTGTATTGATTCTTCCTTTGCCTCTCACCCTTTACACCTTGTATCCTATTTATGTGTTTATTTGCATATATTGAATTCTTTTAAATTACAGTCTCCTTGAGAGCAAGGACCACGTTGACTTTCATCATTGTATCCCAAGGTAAGAGTTATTAACCTTTTTTGTGTCAAGGACTCCCTCAGACAAGTCAAGCTCAGAAACTTTTTCAGAATAACATTTTTAAACACACAGAATGAAATGGAGGGTTACAAAGAAAACTAATTTTATTGAAATAAAGATGTATTTTTTTCCCCTCTTAATTCATGGACCTCCTAAAATCTATCCATGGATTGTGAATGTCAGAACACTGTCTCTAAAAAATACCTTGTACTTAGCTTTTTCAATAAATGCTTGCTGAACTGAATGCATAAATATCAGTTTTGAAATAATCAGAAAGGGCACAATCAAGTCTTAGAACACTGAAAAATCAAGGACAAAGGACAGGTCTAATTGAGTGGTTCTCAATACTTTCTGTCTCATGGCACAGTATTCTTTGCCATGAGAAAATGTGGCCCACTGAATGCTTAAGTTGTTGACAAGGAAGGGATACCATTACCTCTTTCCCTTTCCCCACCCCTCTTATTTCTTTATTTCCCCAGGACTTGGAGCAAAGGAGGCATGAGAGAATTGCAACGTATCCTCCCACAGACCAATCTAGAAAGAACAGATAGCAAACTGCAGCCAAGGGTGGGAGCTGGGGAGCTGGGGAATGTGGGAATCTTGGGGTCTGGGAATGAATTTCAGGCACACTTGTGTGCTGTGGCAAACTTTTTAACAACCATGATACTAGTTCTATTTTCTCTAGCTTCCCGCCCCCCCCCCCCCCGCCCCAGGATATAAAATGAGTCAACTATAAGTCTTCTGGTTTTACAAAGTATCTTGAGATCCTTGGAAGTAGTAACAAGTCCATTTGAAACATTTAGAACATATTAGTAACTTACCAGGCACATGAAAAACTTGATAGGCAATAAATGGAAAACAGTACACTCATCATCAACTTTGTAAGAAAGTCCCTAAAGCTGTTTTCATTGTACATTTTTAAAATTACATCTTAATTTCCATATGTAAGAACAACAAAGACTTCTGTATATTTCAAACTCAATTAAATGAAAACAAATTTAGCATATATGTATCAGACACATATGTTTCTGGATAAAAATATTGAAACTTAACTTTTTCATGCTTTCTTACTTTTAGACAAGTAGTTTTGAGATTCTAAAGATACCTTTTGTGTGTGTGCTATGCAAACTACAGTTTTTGGATATTTATTAGCATCTGAATAATAGCTTAAGTTAGCTGATGTTAATAAATTCACGCCTGGGGAGAGGGAACCAATGTTCTAAAAATGTATAAATCTTTGTCAGCCAAATTTTATCTTCTTCTAGTATATTAAACACAATATCCATTTCTAATCTATTATAGAAAAAGATAATTCTCTGAGCATAGAAAGCTACAAAATTGCTGGATGTTAAGATGATAAAAGGGAAGGGATGCAGGGGTAAAGGGAGGATATTTGGCTATCCAAGGCTACAATCCTGGCTTCTGAAAGGCAATTATGTTTCTCCCCTTTTGCTCTAAACCACAATCTGTTTTGGAATATGTAGCCAGGGGCTTAAATCATCTTCATCATAATCTTCCATTTATATAGAAGTTTTGCACTCCATTGTGACCCTCATTCCATCCCTGCCTGTGAGGTAAATGATGCAGTTATGGCTTCACTACAGATGAAGAAGCCAAGGTCCAATTAACTGACATCAGTAGGTCAACTTCTTGTCTAACTGTGACTCCAAAGTCACTTCATACTTCGCCCTGCTCCTGTCCCCATCTCTGAGTCAGCAGTAGCAGTTTCTCCCTGGAGGCTTTTGGACTATTGGCTCAAGCCCAGTAGCAGGAGGGACAGAGGGTCAGACCAAGTGACATCAAAAGAATGACTTGCCAAAGCTCTCATTTGAGAATACAAGTTTTATTCCAAGGCCAGTCCTCCTTATGGTACATTAACCCATCTCTAAAGGGTATAGTGGGCTGCTTCTTCATTGGAAGCAAAACCAAGTAGGTATGACAAGCTGTCATTGGTTAGATGAAATCAGGGTTCAGAGTAAATGGAAGGCAATCTCAGAGTAGAAGACACTAGTAGCTAAGGGAACCAGGAAAGTTCTCCTGTATAAGGTCAGAGTTGAACTAAGTCTTGAAGGAAAAACCAGTTTTCTGCTTCAACTTTGGGGAGTTTATTTTAGGAGGAAGAAGTATGGATTCAGTCATCATCACTCCAAACTCCTAATTAGGAAAATTACTAACATTTGGTATTATACCCCTTGAGGATCCTTGGGAACATATGTATACATGCATGCATGTATGAACATGTGTGTGTATGTACATGTGTATGCATGTATATGTGTAAGTGTATATATGTTACCCATAGAGGCTTGTATAGTGTTATAGTATCTTCACTTCCCTCTATCCCATAACTGAACTTCAAAAATTCTTTGCCAGAAAATTGTACCACAAAATCCCACCTCTATCCTCATCCTATACTTACTGAAGCTAGAGGGTGTTACATGGCATATGTGGTTCAGAAACTATCCTGGCTTTTATATAACCCTCCACATACACACACCTGCATCCCTAGGAATTTTGCCACAGGATGTTGCCTAAGACTATTGCAGGAACTTAAGTACAAATGAGGCTAGGCTCAGACGGTCCAGTTTCCACATGAAATAAGCTAAACTCTTCTAAAGCTCTGGACTTTGTCTTATCTCTCAGGGACTTCTGGCTCTTAAGTCACACTGTATTTCTTCGCAGAGCTGACCCCTCATGCCAGCTAATGAACAAATCACAAAGTAGCTGGGGGGAGGGTCCAGATAGTTCCATAACAAGCCCATATTTCAGGTATCTAACAGGCTGATAAGAATAGTTAGAATTTTTTTGCCTGAACATCTATCTCAAGGAAAATCACCAGCCCATTTGTTTCTCCAAAGGGAAGGGAGGCAAAAAGACAACTCATCATCCTGCTTCACCATCTGGAAGAAAATTCTGAATTATGCTAGGTTGGTGTCTCTAAAAATGAGAATTACAGAGGTGCCCCACTAGCCTTGTTCCCTCCTGCCCTCATTTCTTCCCATGGTGGAATGGGAAGTACAGGCAGAACCAGATCACCCATTCAGTCTGGGTTCTTTCCCTCTTACACCAAAGGTAGAAAGATAACCTCGATTAAATTGAATGTGAGTGGAAAGAATTACAGAAAAATTAGAGGTTTAAAAGGAGAAAGACTGCTTTGTGTATAACTCCTTAAAGTCCCCAGGACAAGAAGCATCCTTTTTTATCTTTACATTTAAAAACATTTAATTATTCTCTAATGCCTCCCCAGTTTTCTGGGTGGCTAGAAAGATGGTAGCACCCTAAACAGAAATAGGGAAATTCAGATGAGAGGAACTTGGAATATATTGAGATGTTAATAAGATGTTTTGGTTTGAGATGCCAATTTAAAATGTTTTATAGGAAACTGGTAATAAAGGACTGATAGAGCCAGAGAGATACAGAGAGACAAAGACACAGAGAGAGAGAGAGAGATACAGAGAGACAGAGAAAGTGATGAAGCGTCAGCAAAGCAGACTCAGGAGGACAGTTCAGGAAGGTAGGAGAACCAAGATAGAGCAGCATCTATCAATGCCAGAGGAGATAGGATTGAGAAGGTAGTCAGCAATATCAAATGCCATAGAGATCAAGAAGGATAAGGACCAAGAAAAGGGCATTAGGTTTGGCAATTAATAGATTGCTATCAACTTTGGAAAGGGCAGTTTCCACTGAGAGATGAGGCCAGAAATCAGACTGCAGGGGATTTAGAAGAGAAGGAAAGGGAAGGAAGTAGAGCCAAATGTAGATAGCTTCTTCAAGGAATCCCCCTTGGATCCCCCAATGCTCCTCCAAAAAAGAGCAGAATAAGAGGATAGCTTGAAGGGATAGTAGTGTCAAGGAATGGGTTCTTTGGGGTTTTTTTTAAATATTGGAAATGACAACCTAGATATGTTTGTAGGCACTACGTCAATCAGTCAACATGCATTTCTTATGTCAACAAGCTTTTATTAAGTGCTTATTGTGTACAAGGTGCAGTGCCTAGAACTATGGATATAAAGAAAGGCAAATAGTTCCTGTACTCAATGAGCTTCCATTGTAATGGTAAAGATAATAGGAAAATAACTAGATACATATAAGATTTATTCTGAGTAAAGGGAAGGCAGTCTAAGAGGGGAAGACACTGGCAGCTAAGGGAACCAGGAAAGGTCTCCTGAATAAGGTGGGAATTGAACTAAGTCTGAAAGGAAAGTCTGTTTTCTGATTCAACTTTAGAGAGTTGGGGGATGGGGGGGAGCATGAATTCAGTCAACATCACTCCAAGCTCCTAATTAGGAAAATTACTAACATTTAGGCAGGCTTTAGACTCTCAGCCTAACTTTACATTTCTATCTATCTCTAGTACCCAGTGTAACAAAACAGCAGATAATATCAGAGTATCTGTGAACTGACAGCACCAGGAGTCAAAGATGTGGACAAGCCCAATTCTACAACAATTAGGGTCTCCTACTCTACCAAGGGAAAACTTAAGTCTTCATAATCATCTGTACCACATTACGATCACAATGCCATCAGAGCTGAACTCTAAGAAACCTTCCTATCTCTTACTGAATCTTCTGAAGGCTCTTAAATCAAGCAAAATGGGGAAAACTCATATAAAATCTTATGCTGGTAGCCTTAGGGCAGCCTCCAAATATAAGACTGCACATATTTTATGCAACCCTGCCTGTTTTCTAAACCTGGTGTTGATCCTAGAAAAGCATATACCTTGACTTTTATTAAGACTTACCACCATGTTACTGACAAGTAATTGTCAGAATAAGAGTAAATTGTCAAACACTGTCCAAATAAATTCCTATCCAAAACTTTTCAAGCGTTCTAGAGATTACAAAATTTCTTCAAGTTCACATCCTTTTCCTTTGTGTAGGTGGCTACACTGAACCAGGTCCCTAGGAGAAACAAGGATGCCCAGTCAACTTGTGTTACTTCAGAGGTATAGAATCCTGGCCCATTTATCTCAGATGTCCCTTCTTCTCCCAGCTAGTTCTCCCTCTCCAGGCCCCAACTCCAAATGATTCTGTTATTTGTCTAAGGTATACATGCAGCCTTCTCAAACTCAGCCCACTAGTCAAATCCAACGGTATAGAAAATCACCACCATTATTACAAGAACAGGCAGAGATAGACTGCTACCTTAGAGAGCAGATATGGATTGCTCCTCATCAATAAATTATATCCATTTAAAAAACAATTATCAGCTCCCCAGCCATTGCCAAATATGATGAGTATACAAGAACAGAAAAAGAATTTCCTATTACATAGATCTAGAGTTGTTTTAAGTATATAATTTAATAAGTTAATTCCAATAGTGTCTGGTTTGTCTACAGCTCATCCTGAACATTTTTCTATGGTATTCTGTGTAATTCATAAATGTCTCATTGAGGTCTTCATTTTTTTAGAGGGATTCCTATCACACTGTTCCCCTAGACGGAAAACTCTCATGTCACAACTCTGTCCTCTTCCAAAATAAATATCCTACCTTGTAACAAATTAAGTACAGTAAGCAAAAAGGATCCACACATTGGCCATGTCTGAAAATGTACATCTCATTTTATACCTCTAGTTCATCACCTTTCTACCTAGAGGTTGTTGCTGCTGTTCCGTCATTTCAGTTGTGTCCCACTCTTAGTGATCCCATTTGGGGTTTTCTTGGCAAAGACACTACAATGATTCGCCATTTCCTCCTCCAGCCCATTTCACAGATGATAAAACTGAGGCAAACGGTTAAATGACTTGCCCAGAGTCACACAGCTAGTAAGAGTCTGAAGATGGAATTGAACTCAGATCTTCTAGATCCAGTATTTTATCCACTTTGCCATCTAGTTAACCCCAGCCAAGAGGCCGGAAGCATAATTCATCATTAATTTCCTGGAGACAGGGTTGTTCATTGCACTGGTCAGTTTCCTTTAACTAAATCACTCTCTTGGTTCTACTTACTTTACTCAACATCATTGTTCTATTACATTTATACACCAGAATTTGTTCATCCATTTACCAAATATTGGACACCGATTTAATTTCCAGTTCTTTGGTATAACAAAAAGTCCTTCTATAAATATTTCTGTACATAAGGATCTTTTCCTTTTTTTTTTTTTTTTTTTTTAGCACATGGGGCAGGAGAGAATAAGAGAGTTGAGGTGTAAGCTTACTTGTAATATCACTGGGTCAAGGAGTATGAACAATTTAGTATCTTGTTGAGAACAGTTCTAACTTGATTTCCAGAATGGCTGGACTTCTTCACAACATAAGTAGCACTATCCCACTGCTCCTCTAATAAATTCCATTTTCTTTTCTTTTCTTTTTTTTTGTCATCTTTGCCAATCTGATGGGTGTGGAATAGAAGCTAAAATTCATTTAAATGTGTATTTCTCAATATAATACGAGTGAGCTGGAACATTTTTCTCCAATGGCTGCTTATTACTTATTTTTTTTTTGTTTGGGAACTGTTTTGAGGGAATGCCTCATTTTGTTATATAATTTAATCAATTCCGTATATATTTTGGACATCTGACCTTTATCAGAGAAGTTTGCTACAAAGATTCCCCTCCCCCTCACACACACACAGTTATTGTTTCCCTTCAAATTCTAATTGCCTTGATTTTATTTGTGCAAAAATCCAATTGGTTACTGAACTAAAAAAAAATACTTTGGTTAATTCTTGAGATGGATTTTATTTTCCTGAACAAGTTTTGGTCTCAATTAATGGTTCTCATAATTTTAAAAAATCATGCACTTAATTGTATCTCTCTACTCATCCCATTTGATTAAGAACTCTTCCTCTATCCATAGCTGTGATTTTCTTGATGCTCTTTTATTTATAATGGAATGCTGGCTATCGAGGTCTTGCATCTTTTTGCTCCTGATTATGGTGTATTCACCAAATATACCATATAACCCTCAAGTAGTAGTACAATGATACATAATGGGCCCTGTTTCCCATCTTGTTCCTCTACAAAGACAGCACCAAAGACAATGAACCCACATGGGGGGGCGGGCCTTAATAAAGCTGGAGTTTCATTCAGGTCTAAGAAGAGTAAGACAGCAAGGTGGCTTTCTTTTATATAGTCCTGAGGATCACTATCCATCCTCCTGGTCCCTCAGGCTCACAACCTGGGAGGCATCCTGGATTTCTCACTATTCTCACAACCCTACTCCCATACTCAACATATCCAAGCTTTTGCCAAGGCTTGATGATTTCACCTTTGCAACATCTCCCAAATACACCCCTTCTTTCACTCCTCTGACACAGCCGCAACTCTGGCATAGGCCTCTCATCACCTCACACTTGGACTACTGTGACAGCCTGCTGGTGCATTTGCCTGCCTCAAGTTGCTCCTCAATCCATCCCATCCTCTATTCATCCACCAAAGGGATTTTTACTAAAGTTCAGGTCCTACTATGTCATTCCCTTATTCAATATACCTTCCTACCACCTCCAGGACCAAATACAAAATGATCCGACTGGCATTCAAAGATCTTCGTAAGCTAAATCTTTCCTACCTTATACTTCATTCCTCAACATGTACTCTTCCATCCAAGGAAAGTGGCCTCCTGGCTTGCTTTTCCATAAACAAGATACCCTTTCTCTCTGCTTCCAGAATTTTCTCTGGATCTCTGCAATACCTCGAATGTTCTCCTTCGATTCTTGACTACCGACCACCTTGGCTTCCTTTAAGTCCCAACTGAAATCCCACCTTCTACAAGAAGCCTTCACTCAAAGGATATGAATGAGTAGCTTTTAGATGAAGAAATCAAGATAATTTATAACCATATGAAAAAATGTTCTAAATAATTATTGATTGGAGAAATGCAAATTAAAACTGAAATATCATCTCACACCTATCAGACTGTCTAAAATGATAGGAAGAAATGACAAATGTTGGCGGGAATGTGGAAAAATTGAGACATTAATACACTGCTGGTGGAACTATGAAGTGATCCAATCATTTTGGAGAACAATATGGAATTATGTTCAGTTATAAAACTGTATACCCTTTGACCCAGAAATATCACCATATTAGGTTGTTTTCCTGAGGTGATCAGGAAAAAAAGAGAAAGAACCTATATATTCTAAAATATTTATAATATCCATTTAAAGCTATGGTAGATACTATAAACTATCTGGGAATCTACCTGCCAGAACAAACCCAGGGACTATATGAACCCAATTATAAAACACTTTTCACACAAATAAAGTCAGATCTAGGTAAGTGGAAAAACATCAGTTGTTCATGGGTAGGCCAAGCTAACATAATAAAAATGCCAATTCTACCTAAATTAATTTACTTATTCAGTGCCATACCAATCAAACTACCAGATAATTATTTTCTAGAGCTAGAAAAAATAATATCAAAAATATAATAAATAATATCAAAATTCATCTGAAAGAACAAAAGGTCCAGAATATCAAGGAAACTAATGAAAAGACATGCTAGGGAAGGTGGCCTAGCTCTATCAGATCTCAAAATGTATTATAAAGCAGCAATCACCAAAACTACTTTGTACTGGCTAAGAAAGAAGGGTAGATCAGTGGAATAGATTAGGTACTCAAGACACAGTAGTCAACAAATATAGCAATCCACTATTTGATAAACCCAAGGACCCCAGCTTCTGGGATAAGAACTCACTGACAAAAATTTCTGGGAAAATTGGATAACAGTGTGATGGAAACTAGGCATAGATCAATGCCTGACACCACACACAAGAATAAAGTCTAAATGGTTACATGATCTAGGTATAAAGACTAATACTATAAAAAAATTAGGGGAGCAAGCATGACTTGTATTCTTGTACATTTGACTCAGTTTTCTATATGTTTTAGAGATGAGGCCTTTATCACAGACACTAGTTGCAAAAATTATTTTCCAGTTTTCTGCTTCCCTCCTAATCTTGGTTGCATTGGGTTTGTTTTTGCAAAAACTTTCAATTTAATGTAATCAAAATTATCCATTTTGCACTTCATAATGTTCTCCGTCTCATGTTTGGTCAAAAATTTCTCCTTAAATCTGAGACATATGGTATGTCTCAGATGCCTCATGTCTATTTAATATATAGAAAACTGAGTCAAATGTACAAAAACACAAGTCATCCCCCAATTGATAATGGCCAAAGGATATGAACAGGTAGCTTTCAGAGAAAGAAATTAAAGATATCTATAGTCATATAAAAAAATACTCTAAATCACTATTGATTAGGGAGATGCAAATCAAAATAACATCACATCCATCATATTAGCTAACATGACAAAACAGAAAGATGATAAATGCTGGAGATGTGGGAGAGTTGGAAGACTAATTCATTGCTGGTGGAACTGTGAGTTGATCCAACCATTCTGGAGAGCAACTTGGAACTATGCCCAACAGGCTACTAATACCACTTGACCCAGAAATATTGCTTCTAGGACTATATCCCAAAGAGATCATAAAAATGGAAAATGGTCCCACATGTACAAGAATATTTATAGGAGCTCTCTTTGTGGTGGCCAAGAATGGAAATCAAGGAGGAAATCAGTTAAGGAATGATTGAACAAGTTGTGGTATATAAAGGTAATGGAATACCATTGTGCTATAAGAAACGATGAACCAGAAGATTTCAGAGAGGCCTGGAAGCTCTTATATGAACTGATGATGAATGAAAGGATCAGAACCAGGAGAACTTTGTACACAGCAACAACCACATTGTGTGAGGAATTCTTCTGGTAGACTTAGCCCTTCACAGCAATGCAAGGACCTAAAAATCCCAATATACTCTTGAGGCAAAATGCCTTCCACATCCAGAGAAAGAACTATGAACTTGGATCACAGAATGAAGCAGACCATTTTCTCCTATATTATTGTTTTGTTTTCATTGTTTCTCCTATTCACTTCAATTCTTCTATGCAATATGACTAAGGTGAAAATGTATTTAATAAGAATGTATGTGTGAACTTATATAAGATTGCATGCTGTCTCAGAGATGGAGGGGGAAAAAATCTAAGATATATGGAAGTGATTGTAGAAAACTGAAAACAAATTAATTTTTAAAAATATAAAACAAAATAAAATCTTTATAGTAGCTTTCTTTGTGGTGCCAAAGAATTGGAAGTTGAGAGGTGATCCATCAACTGGGCAATGGCTAAACAAATTGTGGTTTATGGCAGTGATGCAATACTACTGTTTTTTAAGAAACAATGAATAGGTTGATTTTAGAAAAACATAGAAAGACTTTCATGAAATAATTAAGAGTGAAATGAGCAGATTCAAGAGAATACTGTATAAAATAACAGCAATACTGTTCAAGGAATAACTGTGAACAACAAAGCTATCCTGAGTACTATCAATTTTCAAATCAATTACAAAGGACCTATGAGGGAAGATGCTATCTACCTCCAGTGAAAGAACTGATAAATTAGACGTATGAATAGTAGATATATCTGTATCAAATGGTGGTTTTCTCTAGTTCAGTATGGGGAAGGAGAGAGATAGTTCAAAACTTAAAATTAACAGAAAAATAAGTAAAATTAAATTTTATAAAAAGCTTTCACAAACTCCTCTTAAATCCAGTGTCTTCACTCTGTTAATTATTTCCTATTTATTCTGTATTTTGCATATATTTGTTCATGTCGTCTCCCCAATTAGATTTCAAACTCCTTGACGAACTATTTTTTGCCTCTTTTTGTATCTCTGGGATTAGTACAGTATCTGGCACAGAATAAATGGTTACTGAATTAAACTGAATTGAATTTCTCTGCACCAGCAACCTATTTTCCTGGAGGAAGTTTTTTTATTGGCTATTTATTATCAAATCCTGCGATGGCTTAAGAATTGCCAATCATCTCACAATCTGAAAGAGTAAAATGTAATGACTTTTTTGTTTTGTTTTCTAATTTATTTTTTGTTTTTAACATTCATTTCCACAAGATTCTGAGTTCCCAATTTTCTCTCCACCTCTCACCCCAAGACAGTGTGTGTTCTGCTTACCCCTTTCCCCAATCGCCGCTCCCTTCTATCACACCCCTCCCTTCTCTTTTCCCTATCCCCTCCATTTTTTTGGAGGACAACATAGATTTCTATACCCCACTGCCTGTATATCTTATTTCCAAGCAGCATACAAAAACAATTTTTAACATTTGTTTTTAAAACATTTGAGTTCCAACTTCTCTCCCTTCCTCCCTTCCCACCCATCCCCACAGAGAAGGAAAGCAATTCAATATAGGCCATCTATCTGTAGTTATACAAAAAACTTCCATAAAAGTCATGTTGTGGAAGACTAACTACATAATTCCATCCCATCCTGCCCCCCATTTATTCTATTCTCTCTTTTGACCCTATCCCTCCTCAAAAGTATTTACTTCTAATTACGCCTTCCTCCCATTTGCCCTCCCTTCTATCTTCCACCCATCACACTTATTCCCTTCTTCCCTATTTTCCTGTAGTGTAAGATAAAGTTTCATTGCAAATTGAGTGTACATGTTACTCGCTCCTTAAGCCAAATGAGATGAGAATAAGGTTCACTTTTCCCCTTTCACCTCTCCTCTCTTCCCTTCCAGTGAAAATGCTTTTTTTTGCCTCTTTTATGTGAGAGATAATTTGCCCCATTCTGTTTTTCCCATTCTTCTCCTAATATATTCATCTCTAACCTTTTAATTTTTTTAGATATCATCCTTTCCTATTCAACTCACTCTGTACCCTCTGTCTATATGTATATAATCCCTCCAACTACCCTAGTACTGAGAAAAGACTCAAGAGTAATAGATATTATCTTTCTATGTTGGAATGTAAACAGCTCAACTTTAGTAAGTGCCTCATGATTTGTCTTTCCTGTTTACCTTTACATGCTTCTCTTGATTCTTGTGTTTGAAAACCAAATTTTCTATTCAGTTCTAATCTTTTCATCAAGAATGCTTAAAAGTCTTCTATTTCACTGAATGACTATTTTCCCCCTTGAGGTATTATACTCAGTTTTTTTGGGTAGGTGATTTTTGGTTTTAATTCTAGCTCTTTTGACTTCTGGAATATCATATTCCAAGCTCTGCAATCCCCTAATGTTTCTACATTGATGCTGCTACATCCTGTGTTTTCCTGATTATATTTCTACAATACTTGAATTGCTTCATTCTAGCTGCTTGCAATATTTTCTCCTTGACCTGGGAGCTCTGGAATTTGGCTACAATATTCCAAGGAGTTTTCCTTTTAGGATCTCTCTCAGGAGGCAATCAGTAGATTCTTTCAATATTTATTTTACCCTCTTGCTCTAGGATATCAGAGCAGTTCTCCTTGATAATGTCTTGAAAGATGATGTCTAGCTTCTTTCTTTGATCATGGCTTTCAAGTAGTCTCATAATTTTTAAATTGTCTCTCCTGGATCTATTTTTCAGGTCAGTTGTTTGTCCAATGAGATATTTCACATTGTAGGCTACTTTCTCATTTGGTTTTGGTTTTGTTTTATAATTTCTTGATTTTTCATAAAGCTACAAGCTTCCATCTGCTCCATTCTAATCTTTAAGGAATTATTTTCTTTCATGAACTTTTGAACATCCTTTTCCATCTGTTCAACTCTGCTTTTTAGGCCATCCTTTTCTTCACTGGCTTTCTGGATCTCCTTTGTCATTTGGGTTTGTCTATTTTTTACAGTGTTGTTTTCTTCGGCATTTTTTTGGGTCTCCTTTAGCAAACTTGCTTTTCATAATTTTCTTGCATCACTCTCATTTCTCTTCCCAATTTTTGCTCTTTTTTCTCTTACTTGACTTTCAAAATCCTTTTTGGAGATCTTCCATGGCCTGAGACCAATTCATATTTTTCTTGGAGGCTTTGGATGGAGGAACTTTGACTTTGTTTGCATGTTTTGGTCTTTGTTGTCACCAATGTAAGATTCTATAGTGTGTGCCTACAGCTCCAGAAATAGTCATTGTCTTTGCCCCTGCTGCTACTATGGCTGCTGTGAATTTCTCTATCCTCTTTCCCCCTCTGCCTCCCTGGGACCTGGGCCGGATCACTCCACTTTCCCACACTAGTCCCACAGGCTTTTTCCACTGACCTTCCAATTTGTCCTCAGTGTTTTGGGATCCTGAAGTCTGGAAACTGCCATGGGTGTGAGAGATTCAGTCTCCCTGAGGCCTGCTCAGGTCTTGTCTGTGCCAGTACAGCCCATGCTGGATAGTGACCTGCCCCCTGCGTGGTGCGATAGACACTTCTTTTCTCAACACCCAAACCCAGATTTTGTTTAAATGAGGCAGAAAAAAGAAGACAGACCTCCTTTAAAAGACACTTTAAAATTCCCACTTTAAAATAGGGCAGTTTATATAAATGGACATCTATGGCCTCTGAGCTGCTTTTCGGTTCAATAAATTTGACATCAAAAAAGCAAATGTTCTTTTCTCAGGTAAGGAAAGCCATGAGCTAAGAACTGGCTAGCTGGAATCTCTCCTGATCTAAAAAAGTCACATGGATCCTAGAGCACAGCTCAGATCTTCTCCTCCGGCCATTCCTTCTTCCACCCTAAACCCCCTAAGGACACATTCTATCTGTGATTCAGTTAGCACCATTATAAGAGAATACAATGAGAAGAACATAATAAGTGTGTTCTTCCAGTAAGTAGCAAGATGACAGAAGATGTTTTGCTTAAAATACTACTCAGCTGATTAAAAATAAAAGTTGTACCACGCCAAACAACAGGCCCAATATCTGTAAACAGCAGTTTTTCATTTTTCTTCATTTCCTCCATAAAATATTCCTCTAAAGCACATCTCACTGCTTTAAAGTAGTTATAGGTTTCCTACTCTATAAGTCTTCTTGAACTATGAAAATATGGACTTCTTTTAGTTTTTCTCAATCTATTATTGTTCAGTTTCATGACGTTCTCTGATTCTTTATGCATGAACTCTTACCCAATAATGCAGGACTTATAGCTTCAACATGATCAAATTCAATTCCTATTAATTGTCTACAAATTTCTAGATGACCACATATCATCTAGGCAATTGAAGTTGTACATTAAACAAAACAAAGGTGTACATACCGTAACCTGGGAAGAATCTAGGAACTGGAGGCCAAAGTAATCTGTTTCCACAAGGTCCAAATGATACACAATCTGATCAAACAAGTCCTGGCCTTTGGCATGTTTCTGGAATACAAAAAGAAAGAGAACTCATTAATAGGGTTAATTAGGAACACCTAATGAAATAAATGTTTTTTATTAACAAACCACACCTCTTTCCACATGCATTTAATAACCCTCAACCTATAATTTCCTTTTAGATACGCTTTTCTTTTGAAAAATTCCATTTTTCCCTATCCCTGCCCATTGACTTTGAAACTGAAGCAAAAATTGCTACATAAAATAGCATATAAATATAAACAAAAGGTTTTCCTTATAAATCGTAAGTATACCTTCCCAACTGTTCGTAACGTGTCTTATTATCCAAAAATTAATCTTTTACATCCAAAATAATGATTCTTGAAATTTACATGTTTCTCCTAATAACTTCCTCCCTTGAAACTATTTCCCAAATTGTCCCCTGATTTTTGTCTGACTTTTTACACAGTTACCATTCAATTCTATAGGTCCGCCAGTCATAAACATGTATTAAGTGCCAGGCATTGCACTAAGTGCTAGAAAATGAAGAGAAAGTCCCTGCTCTCAGTGGGAGACAACATGAAAACAATTATGTGCAAACAAGACATATATAGGATAAATTATAGATAATTAAATAGTCTAAAGGCAACATGAAAACAAGTGTGTATAAACATGATATGTATCCTTCATAAATTGTAGAAATCAACAGAGTAAAGACATTAGAATGAAAGAGGACGAGGAAAGACTTTTCAACAGGTGAGGTTTTAGTTGGGATATATCACAAATGAAATTTAACAAAAATGGTAAATGGAGGCACATTTCTCCAAGCAAGACAATAAAATTTTATTATCAGGGCTGGTAACCTGAGAATAGATGGGTCAATGGCTACCTCAGTTTTCTGCCAAAGACCGCAAGCAAAATGATAATTCCCCTTTTATAGGTTTTGGGGAGCACAAAACATAGAACACAACACAGTAGATGACATCAGGGAATTGAGGACAACCTAACTGGTTACACATCTGATCAGTTGGAAGCTGGAAATGAGGGGCTAGGAACAGCAGCCCCCAATTCTTCCCTCCTATTCTAAGAAGTGCTCAGTGTTTGAGACCACCTGCAAGACAATGCTTTAGATAGCAAACCAGACCTCCTTGAAGGATAACTTGGTGGTGTGAAGACATTAGTCCTGACTCCTTTATGGCATGCCACATCCCCCAAGGTTAGCAGAATTCCTTGAGGCAAAAATAGAACTGGATTTCTAAATTCAATCCATTATAGGTCAGTTGAATTGTTAACTAAGTTCAGAGATAGAGAATCATGACTTAGGCAGTTACAAGACAAATAAATTAACTTTAAATAGGATCAATAAGAAAATGATATAGGATCAACTTAATCTTCTCAGAAGCCAGGCAAGGCAGGGAGCAGAGATTAGGAGGACAGACATGGGATATAAGTATGATAGAGTATCATATTATCTTAGATCCATTATACTAATGGTTATTCTCAAAATGAAATGAGTTCTTTAGGGGGCAGTGAGTTCTCTTTCACTGGACTTTAAACTAAGATTGTATGGTCAATTATCCACATGTATTGCAGTGAGGATTCTTTTTGGATATGGGCTGGACTGGATGGTCATTGATGTACCTTCCAACTCTGAAATTCTATGATTGTATGATAGGAACTGAGAGGCCACCTCATTCATTCATTGATGAGCAAAACTAGGAGCACTGTTTACAAAATATATATGGTAAACATTCTGCCAATCCTGAATTCAGCCTTCTATCCTCAAGTCTTCTAGCATAGCTCTATATTATAAAACAACTTCTCAATTTCTTCTTGATGGCACAGTAGACAGAGGGAATAGAATGCTGGGCCTAAAGTTAAGAAGACCTAAGTTCAAATCTAGCTTCAGATATTGATTATTTGATCCTGGGCAAGTCATTTCACCTGTATTCACCTCAGTTTCCTCAACAGTAAAGTCAGGATAACAACTGTATCCACCTCCCAGGATTATTGTGGGGATGAAATGAGATCATATTTGTACAGTATTTATCACACCACTTTGGTGATGAAGAAGTACCACACAATAACAAAGATCTAAAGGCTACACTGGATGTGCAACGATTGATGGGTTCACCAAATGGAAGGAAATAAGAACTCTGACTGTTGTTCACTCATTTCAACCATGCCTGGCTCTTCATGACCCCCCTCCCCCCATTTGGAGTTTTTTTGGCAAAGAGATAGGAATACTTTTGTCATTTCCTTATTTAGTTCATTTTACAGATGAGGAAACAGAGGCAAAAAGGTTAAGTGACTTGACCAGGGTCCCACAGCTACTAAATGTCTGAGGTCAGATTTGAACTCAGGAAGAGATATCTTCTTGACTCCAGGTCTGGTTCTCTCTTCACTGCACCACTAGCTATCCCTAGTTGGTTAACCCCTAGTTGGTTAGTGATGTCCATGTAAAATCAGACGTTTGCATAAAAGTCAAGATGAATAAGTGAAATGACAGGAAGTGGAAAAGGAAACTGCACAACTATACTCTGTTTAAAAACAGGGACTTTGAAGGAATAAAGAAGGCATAGAAATGTAGTGTCCATTTGAAAAAGACTTCCATTTAAAACTTAAAGCAAAGCTCCAATGCTTATCTTATATTACTCACATTTCTAAATCTTCCATGCTAAGCCATAATTAGCAACAAGCACCACAAACAGTGCTTAGACCTCTGTTATTTGGTGGAGGGAGACAATGGATGCTACTCTGTGGAGTGATACAGAGGCGCCAGAAGACCAGGAGCTTGGAGGGGTTACTATCTCCCAGGAAAAATATCATTAGGTAGTTTCTCACACACAGAAACACAAGATAGAATGTCATATACGAAGATACACCATAAATAGTTTGGCTGTTTAGAGTACTTGTGAGGGAGTCAAGGGCAATCACCCTGGAAAGGTAGGCAGAGGTCAAACTGTAAAGGGCTTTAAATGGCAGCCCGTGGGATTTGTATTTTGTCTTAAAGGTAATAGGGAAGCACTGAAGGTTCTTGAGCAGAAAAGTGTCAAGACCCATACTTTGGGAATATCTAATGAGAGATTGATTGGAGAGGAGAGAAGTTGCATGCAAGAAAACCAATCAAGAAGCTCTTCACTATGGTTGAGGCAAGATCTGAGCAGCCCTTAGACTAGGGTGGTTACAGTATGAGTAGAGAGACCAAAATAGATTAAAGATATGACAAGAAGGGGCAACTATTTAGATGGGGGCAGAGATTATGGGTGAAAAATCCAAAATGACTTCAAGGTAGCGAATCTGAGCAACTAGAAGAATGGCAGTGTGCTTAGAAACTGGGAGTTCAGAAGAGGGAGGAGGCTAGAACCTAGACTCAGGAAGACCTGAGTTCAAATCTGGTCATATACACTGAACAGCTGTGTGACTCTAAGCAAGTCACACTTTCACTTGTTTGTCTCAGTTTCCTCATCTGTAAAATAGTGATAACAAGAGCCCCTCTCTCCTAAGGTTGTTATGAAGAACAAATGAGAAAATATCTGTAAAGTGCTTTGCTAACAATAAAGGAATATATAAACACTAATAATTCCTGTTGGTTTGTCTTATTCTACCCCATGGGGGAGTGTTAGAAATATTAGGAAGCTACTGAGAAGCAGTAAGTAAGAATCCTAATGATTAGTTCTACCGAAGTGAAATGGGCTCCCCTTGGAGGAAGTGGGTTCCTCCCTACTTGAGGTCTCTAAGCAAAGGCTGGGTAAACACCTAGTATCACATGCATTCCTGTTTAGGTATGGTTTGGGCTCTTTGTTCTGTGAGGTGCTTTCTAGGAGCTTCTAATTTCTATAAATAGGTATTTAAGACCATATGCTGGCACTTAAAGAGTTATCCATCAATTGGTGAAAGGAATTCACCCCTTCAGCAACCAGACTGACCTCTTAAATCACCAAATCCAATTTTCAGTCCTCATTCTCCTTAACCTCTTTAGCTTTTGATATTGTTGCCCACCTCACCCTAGCTCACTTGCACTTTCTACTTTCTTAAGTCACCCTTCCATTGTGACTTTAGCATATCACTCCTGTTTTCTTTCCTACCACTCTAAACACACTGCTCTTTCTGGCTTTTCATTCTCCTTCCAATTCATAAAGTGAGTGTTCCCCAAAGCTATATTCTTGTTCTCCTCCATATTCTGAATTCTCCCCATGTTGGCAAATCTCTATGAGTTCAAATCCCATACTTCCAACTGCCCTCAGGAAATCTCTAATACACTGGCAATACTTATAACCCAACACTATCCAAAAACTAATCTCATTATCCTTCCTCCTAAACCGACTCTTCCTTCTGACTGTGCTATTTTTGTCTCTGACACCAATGTTCGTTCACCCAGTTTCCCAAGTTTGTAACTTTGGAAGTTATTTTCCTTTTCCCTTATCTTTTTTATTGAATCAGTTGCCAAATTAGGTCATCTGATTCCCAAAAGAGAGACTGTTGCCACACGGCTCACAGATCAATGAACAAGCATTGATTAAAGTACCTACTGTGTGCTAAGCACTATTCAGGCACTGGAGATGCATTTTTATTCATAGATCAATCAACAAGTATTTATTAAGCACCTTGGTGGGCACTATCTAGGTACTGTAACTTATTAAAGTATCAGATACTATGTAAGGTAGTACTACAGATAACAAGAACAAAAAATGAAACAATCCCTACTCAAGAGAAGCTCAAACACTAATGCAAGAAGTAACAAAAATAAATGTGTAAGTATACACAGAATAAAGATTAAAGAATAAATACTTGAGATGAAAAAGACTAGGAGCTGGGGAAAGAGGGGCTAAGGAAACACTTCATGAAGAAGACGGTGCTTAAGTTGCACCTTAAAAAAAAGAAGAGGATTCTATGAGATAGAAATAAGGAAATATGCATGGAGCCCTAGAGAAATGAACCAAAGTGTCATATACAAAAGATAGAGAGAAATCCAGTTTGGCTGGATTGCAGAGGATGGAGGAGAGTAATGCCCAACAATACTAGAAAGAAAGGTTGGCAAAGGCTTTAAAAGCTAAAGAGAAGAGGTTATGTTTTATTTTTTTATCGTAGAGGCATTAGGAAACCATGGAGTTGATTAAGTAGGAAAGTCACTTGGTCTGATCTGCACTTAAGGAAAATCGTTGCATCCTGTGGAGGATGTACTGATTCAGGGGAGGGAACAGGGAGACACTGGGGGCAAAGAGACCAGTGAGAGAAGAGTGTTGCAAGAATCTAGCAAAGAGGTGATAATGGTCTGAATAGGGACAGATAGCTATGTGAGTGGAAAAAGGGGGACAGGTATGAGAAATGTGCAGGTAAAAAGGAAAAGATTTAGAAACTGATTGAATCTGTGACAGAAAAGCAAAGTGAGAAGTTGAGGATAATGCAGAGGTTACCAACCTGAGAGACTGGAAGGATGGTGGTATCTTTAATTAAAAGAGGGAAGTCTGGAATTGGAGAATTTGAGCGGGGACACAAGTTGAGTTTGAGCTGTTTTCAGGATATCTTATTTGAAATGTCCAAGAGAAAACAGGTAATGTGGAATTAAAGCACAAGGGAGAGAATGTGATGAATATAAAGATCTGGGAGTCATTTGCAGAGAAATAACAGAGAGCAGAAGAGGTTTCAAAGAGAGTATAGAGAGAAGGAAGAAAGTCTAGGGCAGAGCCTTGGGGAACAACCACAGTCAGCAGACAAGATATGGATTATCAGTCAGCGAAGAAGGAAGAAGGAAAGCCAGGAGAGAACAGTGCCACAACCACCTAGAGAGAAGAGGTTAACCAAGAGAAGAGTCAAATGCAGCAGACAGAGCAAGAAAGAAGAAGACTAAGAAAAGGCCAGCAGAGGCGGCACTTTAAGAATTAGATCAACTAATCTCTCTGGGTGTAGGCACAAGTATGTATTACTCCCTGCTCCTGGAGCTCACTTAAATCTGGGCGTTCTGAGTAGCAACAAGGCTAAAGCTAATTGGGTGTCCAGTATCAACAATGCTGAACTCTAGGAGTGAAAGGCCACGAGGCTCACTCTTCAGACTGAACCAGCCCAAGTACAAAATTGAAACAAATCCTAATACTAATTGGGAGGGAAAAACCCTAAGTGGTCACTGCCTGGCAGAGGTCACTGTATTTCAAGCCTAGGTGAGAAAGGAAGATAGGAAAAGAGAGAGACAGAGAAAAGCTAGACTGAAAAGAACTGAGGAGAGAGAAAAGAGAAAATAGAGGCAGAAAGTATGGCTAAGAGAAATGCATGGGTTAGTAGGGCTTAGTCCAAGTCTTTTAAGGATAGAGAAGACTTGGGCAAGTTTCATAGCAATAAGGAAGGAATTAGTATATAAGGAGAGATTAAATTTGTGAGAAAGAAGGGTGAATTGAAGACCAACAATCTGCTGGAAAAGACAATTCTTAGGCAGTATTAGGCTATTTGACTTTCACAGAGGACTATGTTTAAATACACTGATTATATAACTATTTGCCCTTTTGTTTTAAAAAGTCTTCTCTTCCCCAGTCTCATAAAAGTAAGAGGTTTGTTTCTAATTTCTAGAAACTAATCTAGGAGTAGGAAGGGTGGAACACCTCCCACAGGATTCCATTTGGCCCAAGTGCAATGGCTGCTGTGGTAGATTAAGCGGGTCAAGGAGAAGATGCCTCCTCCCAAAGTCTCTCCACGTACAAGAACAGGGTGTGGTTTGACTGGATGCATGCCAGAGACTATACCTGAAATAAGCAATTATTTGAAATGATTATCTGAAAGCAGTAAGCATGGAGGGGTGAGGTGCTCAAAGGGCTCAGTTCATTTTATTTCCTCTACTTTAGTCCATGGAGACCATCTCCATGGTCCATCCAATAGTTTCTTCACCAATTTTTCCCTCCAAAATTATAAGAACTGAGGAGGGCTAAGGAAAAGAAGGAAGGACCACCCTCTAGGCTGGGCGTGGTCCCTCAACCTGCACTTGAGGGCCTGCTTCCTTTATTGCTTATCTATGTCTTTCTATTGTAGTTTATGTTACAAATAATAGTACAGTTATTTGTTATATGGTATATGTTGGAGTTTATGAATTCTAAGAGGCAGAATGAAGTGGGAGATTGAGGGGGGTGGGGAGCCAGCAGCAGAAAAATAAAATCTTCTAAAGGGACTAGAGATGATTTCCTTATCAGTACAAGGTCCCAGAGCCCAGAGTGAGTCTGATATTTTTATACCTTTCCATATGAATCCTGTTCCTAGACTACCAGGGGTAGAACTTAGGGCCTCAAGGTCACATATGGCTTTCTAGGTCCTTGAGTGCAGCCTTTTGACTGAGTCCAAGTTTTACAGAACAAATCCTTTTACTAGGGTGATTTGTTCTGTGAAGTCTGGATTCAATCAAAAGGCCACACTTGAAGACCTAGAAGGTCTCAGGTTCCCCACCCTTGGTAGAGCCACAAATATAGTACAAAGAAAGGCCCAAGTGGGGAAATGAATGAGTACCACTGCTTCTATAATTGCTCTTAGACCTGACTTCAGATTGATGTCCCTGGAACATATACCAGATGAGTCCTTTCTTTGGGTGAGACATCCCATACCTGCTGGAACAATTATACTAGAATGTGGTCAAGGCTGACCAATTCTATAAAAGGTAGGGTAGGCATGATCTTAGGATATAAATCTGGTGTCAAACTTAGTTACTCTTTTTCTGGTTGATGCAAACAAGTGTGATGTATCTTATCCTAAGATTATTTTTCCTCCCTTCCCCCAACCTGCCCATGACAGGATAGAGGGCAGTTATTTTAGTGTTTAAAAGCAGGAAGGTATGTTTGAAACACCAAACCTTGCAAGTCATCAATTAGGTTCCCTGGGCTTTCTGATTAGCTGAGAGTGATGATTGCACAGCAAGTCTGGATGAGTTTTGTCCCAAGTACCCAGGTGGGCAAATACAAAACATGTGGAGAATGTGTAGGAAAGAAAGAAGTTATTCTCATTCTGAGGACAAATAATTATTTTAGGTCCTACAGGAACCCTAGATAATTTAGCAGCACAGCACTCAAATAGTAATGAGTAATTTATTTTTTGGGCACTTTGTTTTAATTTACCCTTGACTATTATTTAACTTAATCTCTTTCCCTTGCAAACAAACCTGAGAAACTGCAGAATTATGTGCAGTGGTAGGAAGGAAACAAGCATTCATGAAGTGACTCCTATGTGTCAGACACCATGCTAAGCACTTTACAAATGTTATCTCCTTCGATCCTCACAGCAACCCTGGGAGGTGGATGCTATTACTTCGTTTTATAGATGAGAGAACTGAGGGAGACAGAGGTTAAGGGAATTGCCTAGGGTCACATAGCTAGGAAATGTCTGAGAGAGGATTTGAATTAGTCTTCCTGATTCCAAGTCTAGTTCTCTTTCCAGGTGAGACAAAGGTAAGAAAAGGTGAGGGGGGGAAAAATGTTGAATCACACATTGGTAGAGAAGTTAGAAAAGTTATCTATCACAGAATGAGAAGGGCAGTTCTCAGAACCCATGGAAACAATCTGGCTTAGAAGCCAAGGCTAGTACCTCAAACTACCAAGTAGATGTGAAAGGTTTAGATTATAGTAACAAAGCAGCTTTAGGCCAACGCCAGAATTCCTCTCGTTCAGTTCTAGGAAAAGAGCCAATTCCCCCAGGAATCTGAGGTCTTCAGCATGGCTTTGTCTTGGGCCAGATCCCTTCCAAGTTCACCAGCTGAATGCTTTAGAAATCCATCTTTTTCCTCTTTAAAAGAAAATGGGACTTTGCCCATATTCAATCCAGTGACTTCTCTCATTCTTCATTATTCCTCAGAGATTACCACCAGGCAGTGGGTAGTTACAACATCCCCAAAGCTCTTTTAGTACCCTAAGATAGCATCAGAGCCTGGGGCAGTAGCAATATGTTGTCTTACCATTTCCTTCTTTATCTTGATTTTCAATTCCCTTTTAACAATCCGTTTTATCCTTTCTAATAGGAAGATCATTCTCTTTGAAAGAAAACCACAATTGAAAGGGGTGGGGGGTGTAAAGTGTAATGGGAATGTAATGTGGCTTCCACCCTAGCCTGAGGCTGTCTTGTGGGCAACTGTGTATGCAGGGAAATATGAATCTTGATTGGTGAGAGAATGTTGAGTACAATGATGCAGATACTCTTCAGAAGAGGCACTTAGACAAAGGATCTTCCAAGGAAGTGGTAGTATGAAAAAAAGACTTTGGAAGGATGAGGAGTCTGGGAAAACCAACACCATAATGTCCCAGGACTTGCTTGCAATTCTAAAGGCTATTGAGAATAGACCTCCTGTGGGTGAGATTGTGCTTCTTCTTGGTTTGAGCTGAGATCTGATCTCATGTCCAACTGTAAAACTCATTGACTTGGGAATTATTTGGTGAATTCCAATTTACATAATGCATCTAAAATTTCTGTTTGCTGAGTTGCTTGGACAATACTCAGTATTTGTGATGGTCCTTCATTAATCATCTGGTGAGTATAAGCTAAAGGTTATTATCTCTCTTAAGAGCCATCAAGCAAAAAGGTCTTGTTCTGAACCCATCATCTCCTGGATTATCAATATTTGAGTGTTGGCAGACAGATATAATTCTAGCTCAATACCCCTCTTAGAGACCGAAGAAAGAATGCTCAGCCTCAGAGGTACTCCTGGGGCTGGCCTTCCCCTTTCCCATAGCTAGCATGCTGCTATTATAGGCATAGCCTTTGGCTCTCCTTTCCCCAGAGACTGATCAGGCCTCAGGTCCCATTTATCCATGCCATCCTTGAGCCACATCTATATATTAAGATAAGCCACATGGTTTGAATGTTGGTTCTTCTGTTCCCTATGAATGTGGCTTTGGACAAGTCTTTAACCTCTGGAGTTCTGTTCCCTCATTTATAAAATAAGGTGGTCAGACCTCCAAGGTCCCTTCTAGCTCCTATGACTTGATGAAGCAAAATAAGAATTGGGAGTTGGAACAAAACCTAAATAGAAATGTTGGGCAAATGGATAGGACCAAGAGTAAAGGGGGGCCCTGGATGGCTATCATTCTAATGAGAACACTGTTGGGTAATCATGTTATGTACTACTGTATTAGTAATTAGCAGAAGTAATATTCAGTAAGCTCCCAGAATTATGATGTTGTAGCCCACATAAAATTCTAAATGAAGGACTGTGTTCTAAATTTTGCCTCTTAGAGTTCCTAGCTCCCCTCAAAGCTCAGTTCAAAGGTCACCTCCCACATGAGGTCTATGCTGATGATCTCCACAGCTGTTATTGCCTTGCAATAGAGGAAACAAGTGTGGTAAGGATAACCTCCAGATGAAGCTAGGCATATCAATCAGTTTGCCTTCATGAGGAAGGATGTATGTTTTGTCCCTCACTATGCGTAATCAGGAGCTACTGGTGGGTCTGCCATGATTAAGGACTGTGCCATCACTATTGGTGACTGAGCCCAGAAGAGCTGCCTTTTCTGTAGACTATAAGGGATGGGGAGGGAAGGAATGTCTAGACTCTTTCCAGGTGGCCCCTCGGCTGGTATGCAACCAACACCAGTTCTTCTTTTGGACTGCTAGCAAAAGAGTAGAAGGACTTCTTTCTCTTCACCAGCTCAAGCAGCTAAAGTAACTTTGAAAAGATTCTTGCCTAGGAGAGTCTAAGACTCCAGTCTCTACCCTCAAGTCCTTAACTGTCTCTACTAACATGAACATCAAAATCAGAAACCTCATGAGTTCAGCAACTGAAAGAAGCTAGAAAGCTAAAGCATCTACACAAAAGGAATTCCAGAAAAAAACAGCCCTAAGTTTGGACTCGGAGGGTCTGAGTTCAAATCCCAGCTCTACCAATGAACTACCTAGATGACAACCTTAGGTGAATTGATCTCCAAATTCTGACTCACATAGAGCACTGAGAGTGTTCTGGTCTCAAATTTCTTATATGAAAAAAGGCGGGGGGGAAGGAGAGGGAGATGAAAGGGAAAGAGAAGAGAAGGGAAGGTAAGGGAAGGGGGAAAAGAGGAAGGAAAGGAGCAAGGTAGAGGGAAAGGGAAGGGGCAAGGGAAAGGAAAGCTTAAGGGAAGGGAAAGAAGAAGGGAAAAGGAAGGGGAAGAGGAAAGGGAAAGTGAGAAGGAAAAAGGAAAGAGTTAGAGGGAAGGGGAAAGAAAGGGAAGGCAAAGGGAAATGCAGAGGAAAAGGAAGGAAAGGGGAAGAGAAAGGAAAACAAAGAGCTGGACTAGATGATCTCCAATGAAACATCAACAGCAGAAGTTACAAAGTACCTGGGTGTAAAGGAATAAATTACCCATATCACAAGCAGACCATTGTAATCCTGACCTATTAAACACTACAAGGAGTGGTCATTTCAGAATTCAAGGACCCTACTTTGGGTGAGGCGCCTTAAACTGGCCCAAGTGGGAGAGGTGCATTCCCAGTCACATAGGGTTCATGTGCTGTCTTCAGGAACCACAAGTTTTCTTTGGTAACACTGAGTTAGCCAAGTAGATAATTTAGGTGGATAGTAAGTGAAAAATTTAGTGTCAATTACAACAAACACACTATACAGCTCCTTTGGAGTAGGGATCATTTCATTCTTTGTACTTGTATCCCCAGCACCAGGGCACACAGTAAGTGCATAATAAATATTTGTTGACTGATTTCCTTGCTAGGCACTGAAGAACAAAGAACTGGAAAAAGACAAGCTTGAAGTACTGACTCCACCATTTACTACTCGTGTGACCTTGAGCAGTCACTGGGCCTCAGTTTCTTTATCAAGAAAATGAGAGGGTTAAACTAGATGGTATCTAAGGTCCCTTCTAGATTTTGTGAAATCCAGGGAGCAGGAAGAAGGAAACGTTGTGGCAAGCACTTGTGTGCAAGTCAAGGAAGAGAAAAACAAGTTATTTTAATTGGAATATACTATAGACCAACTGTCACTTCTGTGGATAACTGAATATGGGGGTCGCAAAAAATTTGGCAACAGTAAAAGGTTTCTGAATGACCAAAAATTAATTCAAAATCAAACAAGTAATAAGAGGTATTTTTGGCAGCGCTTGCCCATGTTGCATCTCACAACTTCACTACAGTCTTGGTTCTGAATATACAACATGCGCACTATGCATGGCGCATGCTGTCACACCACACAACACCAAGGAATGCTGCCAGAAATAAATACCTTGGCTCAGATTCGAGACTACTATATATTATGAATTACAGTTCCTTTACTGTATATACAATATTGTTAAATGAATTTTGGCTTGGAATTAGGACAGAATTTCCAACAGTTTCTGAAATGGCCCTAAGCATATTTCTGCCATTTTGTACTATATGTGTACTATATGTAAATCAAAATATCTATCAACTCTGAAAAATGTTGAACATACTCAAGCCCTACAATATCAAATATTCCAAGATTTAATTCTTTATGTAAAAATAAACAAGCACATCCATCTCATTAGTATACAAGTTTGCTTTCATATTTAGTAAATGGTAAAATTATACATATACCAAAGAATTCTTTTGAAATAAATTTATGATTTATTATCAATAAATGTTTCATTTGTATACCTATTTTATATACCATATACACAGAGTTATGTAAAAATTTAGGCAAAAACAGATTGCAAATGGAAAAAGTTTAGGAAGCCCTGCTATAGACCACCAGAACAGAAGGAAGAAATAGATGAGGAATTTGGGAAACAAATGACAAACCTGGCATTGAAGTACAATACAGTAGTCACAAGAAACTTTAATTATCTAAATTAGACATCTCTCTCTAGGCATCACTCTTCTCTGTTTACCTGTTTCCTGTCTCTGTCTCTCTTCCAAAAGCAGATGCTAATAAATTCTTGGCTTTTCTGGGGATACAGGATCACTGATTTAAAGTTGAAAGGTATCTAAGAGGAAAACTAGTTCAACTCTCTCATTTTAACATATAAGGAAACAGACTTAGAGGTGAGATAACTTGCTCTAGGTTATACAGGTTGGAGGCAGGATTCAAACCCAGTCCCTCTAAATTCTAGATTCAACTTTCTCTTCACTGTACCCTACTGCTTTAATAATAACTTTCTTCTTCAAACAAGAGAAGAAACAACATAGAAAACTGCTATTCCAGATCTGATTCTGATCAACAAGAAAGAACTAGGTTCTAAAGGACAAATAATGGAACTTCTAGGGTGGGGAGAAGGGAGGGTGTCTACCATATCACTGAGTTTGCGATACAGAAAGAAAATCAGGCACAGCATGACCCACACCCTCAATTTCAAAAAGTTCAGAGCAAGGATAGGCAGGCCCCCATGGATTAAATTTTCTAAGAGCAGTTGGCCTAAAAGGGATGTGAAGCTCTCAAGAATGAAATTCTGGTAACATAAGACCATAATGCACTGTGTATACAGCAGGCCCTTCATAAATATATTTGTTGAATTAAATTCTTGATGTGGGACTCATGGCTTATATGACTTTGGGCAAGTCATTTTAATACTATTCTGGGCCTCAGTTTCCCCATCTGTAAAATGAAGGAGTTGTACTAGAAATTCTCTAAAGTCCCTTTCAGATTAAAAAGCTTTACACTCTGGGTTAAGATACTACTTCTTCTTAGAAAACACCTGCCTTTTTCTCTGCCTTTAACATTAGACTATTGAAAACCCTTATAAATGACAAGGCTAACCTAGACTTGCTTTCTAGGGCCCTCTTCAAGTTCTAACATTCTGTGAAGAGTTTTCCAGAGCCTCTTTTAGTTGAAGAACGGAGGAGGTTCAGGGAGAGAGGTAAAATAGACCTAAAAAACTACCTGGGCTTGATGAGGTAGTGTTGCCTTAGTCATCACTTGGGAACCCCCTCACTGGCTGTAGCTGCCTAGAGACAAGTAGATGATGTAGAGGATAAAACAGCAGACCTGGACTTAGGAAAACCCAAGTTAAAATCCTAACTCAGAGACACTTACTAGCTCTGTGACCTTGGGCAAGTCACTTAACCTGTGTGTGTTCATCCTTCATTGCCGAAGAAGACCATGCCATCAGAGAAATGACTTGCGCTTGACTTTGTTTTGAGCGAGGGAGGGCTGTGCAGGTCACCAGCCTCACTTCTCCTCCAGACCCATCTGAATCTAGTGACCAGATATTCATCAGGATGACTGGAGATGACCCGGAATGAGGCAATTGGGGTTAAGTGACTTGCCCAAGCTCACACAACTAGTGAGTGTCAAGTGTCTGAGGTGAGATTTGAACTCAGGTCTTCCTGACTCCTGCACTGGTGCTCTATCCACTGCACCACCTAGCTTCCCTTCACTTAACCTATGTCTGCCTCAGATCTGTACCAGGGTTGTTGTGAGGATGAAATGAGATGATATTTGTAAAATATTTTGCAAACCTTAAGACACAACGTAAGACACTATATAAACAGTTATATGTCCTATTAGGAGTACCATTTTGCTAAGTGAAAATTGTTCCATATGTTAAAAACACAAAGGCATTATAAACTGCTTTAATAAGTAATTCATTCCTGATAAGCAACCAGATCAGCAACATGGCTTAAGGGAAGCCTCTAACTGCCCTGCTCTCCACTTCTTTCCTGATCTATCTCTCTGTGTGTCTGTCCCACTTATCCTACCACAAAAGTGTTCCCAGGAAGACCAGAGCTCACCACTTTTTGAAAGGTCACTGACCCTTGAAATAAGTCTCTACTGTTCCCTCCTCTTTTTAATTTAAAGGAATCACAGCATGTCAGAGTTTCAAGAGCCTTGAATGGCTATCGACTCCAACCTATGCCTGAAAAACAACACCCCACAACATGTCCAACAAGTGACCCTCTGGAAGCCCTTCTGGACAGCACTAACATCAAATATTCAGTCTAAATTTGGTTCTTTGCAATTCCATCCCAGTGGTGCCCTCTGGTCCTAAGCATAACGAGTCTGTCCTCAGCTCCTCAAGAGATCTCTTCCAATGCATCAAGATCAACCATCACTCATTCTCTTCTATCTATATAAACTAACAGAGGGAAAACTCCTTTGACTCAACTATACTGCTCAGCATAATGTCATCAAATTACTTGTGGCAAGTGTTCCTAAATCATAAATGAACAGAAGCCTTCCCTTCTTGCCCACCCACCCTCAAGGTCAATAAATAAAATGTCCAAGGTTCTAAAGGAGTGCCTCTTTGTGTCCTACCTGAGGGTATCACCTCCCCTGACTCATTTTGAACCACTATTTGCAGAGAGGGAAGCAGATTGCTGGAGGTAGGCTCTTGGCAAACAGTTTTAGTAGTGGAGTGAGAGGAGAACGGATGACATCAATGTTGGTGATGGAGCCCAGGTGGGTGAAGGGCTGTTAAACTGGTAGGGACGCTAAGGCCTGCAGAGCACTGGGCACAAGTCTGAGAATAAGAAACACTAACCATTTGGAAGGCTGTTGAGGGATGCAGTTTCAAGCTGGCAAGATAAGGTGGCAAATAGAGATTTCAGGGAATATGAAATGATGGGCCAATGATGCTTTTCTTTCTGTCTTTCTTTACTCTGGTACTCTCTCACATCTGACCTCAGACACTTAACTAGCTGCGTGATCCTGAGGAAGATACTTAACCTCTGTTTGCCTCAGTTTCCTCAACTGTAAAATGGATATAATAATAGTACTGAATTCCCAGGGATATTGTGAGGATCAAATGAGATGTGTGTAAAGCCTTCAGGGTAGTTCTTGACACATAGTAGGTTTATTTCTTTCCTTCTTCCACACTTCCCCACCAGATTACTAGTTAAACAAGAGAAATTCCACACCAGTGAAATGTGTTCTTTTGAGTAGGAGGGGCTGTCCACATCCCTCCCATTAGTGTACCAGGAAATCAAATAATGGAATCAAAAGTTTCTATTTTATATTTTACAATGCTCCCAGTCTGTTGTTCAATCATAAATTTCTTCTCCTGTCCCTAAGTCTGACAGGTAATGTTCTTCTGATTTTCTTACATCTCCCTTTATATCTAGGTCATATATCCGTTTTGATCTTATCTTGGTAAATAGTGTAAGATATACACCCAGTTTCTGCTAAATTGCTTCTAGTTTTCCCAACAATTTTTACCAAAGAGTATACTGTTATCCCCACAGTTTAAATTTTTACATCTGTCAGACACAATGTTACTATAATCACTTAGTACTGTGTTGTATGTCCACTCAGTTCTTCTGATCTACCTTTCTATTTCTTAGCCAGTACTAGATAGTTTCTGCATTACTTATTTATGAGGCCTTGCAAATAAAACCAGTGTAGTCAAAATTAAAAGGAAAAAAGAAAATTGGGGGAAACGTTTTACAGAAAGTTTCTCAGATGAAGATTTCTCAAATATATAGAGAACTTTTTCAAATTTAGAAGAATGTGCATCATTCTCCAAATGATAAGTGACCAAAGGATATGAAAAGGCAGTTTTCTGATGAAATCAAAACTATAGTTTATACAAAAATGTTCTAAATCACTATGGATCAGAGAAATGCAAATGAAGACAACTTTGGGATATCATCTGACACCTATCAGATTGGTGAAAATGATAGAAGGGGGAAATGACAAACATTGGCGGGGATGTACGAAAATTGGGACACTAATTCGCTTTTGGTGGAACTGGGAACTGATCCAACCATTTTGGGGAGAAATCTGGAATTATGACCAAAGAATTATAAAAATGTTTATGCCCTTTGACCCAGAAATATCACCTTATTAGGTCTGTTTCCCAAGGTGATCAAGGGAAGAGAAAAATGTTCTAAAATATTTATAGCAGCTCTCTTTGTGGTGGCAAAGAACTGGAAATTGATGGGATGCCCATCAATTGGAGAATGGCTAAACAAGTTGTTATATGACTGTGATAGAATACCACTGTATTCTAAGAATTATGAGCTGGTTGATTTTAGAAAAACATGGAAAGACTTGCATGAAATAATGAAAATTGAAATCAGAAGAGAATGTTGCATACAGAAACAACAATGTGGTTCAAAGAACAACTGTGAATGACCAATTCTGAGTACTATAAATACTCAAATCAACCAGAAAGAACCCAAGAAAGAAGATACTATCCATCTCCTGAGAAAAAATTGATAAATAAGTATATATGTAGTATAGTTTTACATATATTTATGAATCTGTGTCAAATGATAGTCTTCTCTAATGAACAGTGGGGGAGGGAAGAAGACAGTTCAGGATTTAAAATGTAACAAAAAATAAATTTAATTTAAAAAAAATAATATGGGGAAAGGGTAGTGACAAAACAACACCATACACAATGATTTCAAAATAAAGTCAAAATACTGAGGTAAAAAAACCGCTTGGTCAAATACTATAGTCAAAGTAAGTTTCATCCATATAAGAGGAAACCCTCTCCTTAACTACTAATAGCCCATCAATTATTTTCCGGGGAATATAACTCACAAGAAGATTTCCTAGGTTTTTTTGTTAGGAAATAAATGTCATACCAAGAGGAATAGTTATGAGCTAGAATCTCTAAGACCTGAGTTCAAATCTTACTCCAGACACAGACTAGTTATGTGACCTTGGGCAAATCATTTAACCGCTTGGTGCCCTGGCAACTCTATCAGACAATAAATTGCAGTAAGTGCCAATTTACATTGGCAGAGGGAGTTTTCTCACCAGGAGTGTCATAGACCAATGAAATCAGATCTCATCAGAAAAAATAACAATAATGTGTTACATAAAAACAAAATGTTAATTAGTCTGTAAAAATGTACATTCAAAGTGAAGATGACTGGCTCCAATATCAAAATAAAAAAAACTCCCAGAAAAAAAGAATGATTTGTTTGGCAGGGGCGAGAGATAAGCTAATAAACGAAAAACAATTAATTAGATAATAAATAACAGTTAAGGTCTGCGTATCAATTTACATATATTATCTCATCTGATTCAAATTCCATGTTTGTGGAAAAGGCTACCCTTGAAATTTGACAGTAAAAAGTTCTCCGTCACAATTCAAAGGTCTAGAAAGGAAAGAATGCCCCTGAGGGAGTTCCAGACCCATTTGTAAGAGGTAAGGGGAAAAACACTAGCAATAGGTATAAATGCCTGGTCCCCACTTTTAACATCTCCTTTCTATACCTTTTTAGAAAACCACACTTATTCCCTCCTAACTCAATCGGACCATTTCTGTGTGTTAACTTGCTAACTCTTAACTTTCTCTCTTAATTTTCAGTCTTTCCCTCTCCTTAGGTCCAAGCATCCCCTACCTCCCCTCCTACACATTCTGTGTAGCACACGTGGCTGATCTACTTTTTCAACTAGAAAGCATGAACTAAATTATGTTTATTTTTACTGCCATAACAGCCAGCCCAAGTTAGCTCCTTAACTCTCTAGAACCAATTTTGAATATTATCCTCCAGGACAGGCACGTCAACGTATGACACCTTTGTACATAGTTCTGTACAGTTATCCCTTCCATATTGGCAGGGGAAGGTGTGGTTAGGGGTGTGGCACCCCTGAGATCTAGAAAATACACTTAAAATATTTTGGTCCTCCCTTCATGTGTCTTTTTTTTTTCTTTTGTGGGATGTTTACAGTACCTTATTGTAAACTATGAGTTAAGTATTTAGTCATATGCTATATGTAAGTCAATTTAAGTAAAAATACCATATATTTAGTTTGCCCATTTCTGAGTTTCTAAACTTTTTCCGTGTCATCTGCTGGCCTTTCCGTGTGGATTGGAGCTTTTGCAAAACTCTCAAAAAATTTCCATTTAATTTCTTATTTCTTAACCTGTCAAATTGTGATGTATTGAAACTTTGATGGGGAAAGTTCGAATGTGGAAGGGATGACTGTAAAGGCTTCCTCTAAGAGAACCTTTGAGTTCAAAAGTTGTTAACCCAGTGTCCATAAATTTGGTTTTTGTTTTTCATCATTTTGATAATGGTATTGCATAGTTGCCTTTCTTTGCAATGTTATGTATTTTACTTTATGCATTTAAAAACATTAATCAGTTTCATCACTTGCCAAAGGTGGGGGTGAGGGGGAGTCAGTGAAACAAAAAATGTCAAGAATCCCTGCTCTAATCCCTAAATTAAGGTGCCTAAATGTCTAGGTAAAGGATTGGCCCTGTTCCAGGCTTTAAGGACAAACACACTGCCTATAACGGTAAGAAGTATGCAAGATTCCTAGCATCCACCAAGACAATTCCAAAAGATTCATGATAGAAAATCCATCCACATTCAGAGAAAGAACTATGAAGTCTGAATGTAGGTCGAAGCATACTATCTTCACCTTTTTTTTTTTTGGCTTTTTGTTGTTACTCTTTCACATGACTAATACAGAAATGTGATTAACATAATTGCATATGTAAAATCTAAAAAAAAAAATTTCTAGGATCCAGTTTAGCACCTCACATTTTTAGAGAACAGGTTTCACTTCAGTTTGTTTATTGGTAGATCATCTAGACAGCCTGCCCCCTAGGTATGAGTCTCTCCCCAAAACCACAGTCTCTGTGGCTGAAATCCTGACTCCACAGTCCTGACTAGCTCTCTTTAACTCTTACTTGCTACCAGATTCCCATGATTCTCTACTCTGTCAACCTAGTAAAATAAATAATAATTCATCAATAACTTGCAGATGGAATTCCTTGACAATGATGAACCCATCTGTTAAAGGTTGTCTGTTTCTGCCACTGATTGCTGGTCAGCTGACAGTTGTTAATTTACTGCCAAGCCAATTAAATGAAAGTGCCATACTACAACAAAGAAATGCCAAGATTATTGTACTTTCATTCCTAATACTTCTGTACAAACTAAATCAATCACCTTTTTTGAATTTGGCGAAAGGACCAGACTACCCGCCTCTGGACATGCACTTTGAGTTACTTTTTTTAGCAGAGGGGATGATCCTTCACTGTTTCGTCCCAAGACCCTAATCACAAATGTCTTGAATACCAGAGGGTGGATGAATCAATCAATCAACAAGCATTTATTAATGCCTACTATTGTGCCAGACACTGGGAGCTGGGGATACAAATGCAAATGAATGAAACAATTTTCGCTCTTAAGGAGTTTATGTTCTTCTAATGGGAGAAATAACAAATACATGTGTGTGTATGTTTGTGTATATATATATATATATATGTATATATATATATAAGTATATTCAGAATAAATATAAAGAGAACAAAAACAAACACAAAGCTGTTAAAAACACTATAGTTTGAGAGCTAGGGAACTACCAGGTGTGAAGGAGAGGGAGGGGATTTTAGGAGAGACTGGATGTAGAAAGTGCTGCTAGAACTGTCTTGAAGAAAAAGAGGAATTCTATTAGGTGGAGGAAAGGAAGGAATGCATTCTAGGCATGGGACACAGCCAATGAAAAGGCATCGAGAAAGAAGTTTTCAGTGAGAAATGGAGAGAAAAGCAGGATTATATGTATACCCTGGGGCCACCAAAGGCTTTCTCTGTGTGAGGTGAATAGACAGACAAAGTAATGTTTTGTAAGAAGCCGACTTCAAAACTACAACTTAACCTTCAACACTTGTCACCGTTTCTAAATACTATAAATGACTGTCTGGAACCCCATGTTGTAACTTTGCTGGAAGCTACAACAACTCATATTTATGAAACATCTGTAAGGCTTACAGAAGGCTTTCCTCACCATAACCCTGTGAGACAGGTCAGAGCTGGTGTTGTGCCCATTTTAAAAATAAGGAAACTGTATCAGAAAAATGAAATTGGAAGCAGGCAAGGAGAAGAGGTGTGGGTGCACCCCCATCTGTGTCTGCACAGGACGTGGGGCCTCAAAATCCCAGCTCCTCTACTTATTATATAACCAATTTCCTCATCTACACAATAAAGCCACTTCTGACTTTAAATCTGATGGTTGGCCCACAAGTCACACACCAAAAAATGTTAAGGGATGACTCTCAAACTCATGTTGCTATTAAATGAAGCACAGTGGTTATACTAAAATATTTAATTTGAGATCCAGATTATCAATCTCTTGCTACCTGAAACTTAAGTTTAGAACCTTTTGGGGGTTGATATTCTGAATATGGGCAGCTAGGTGGCACAGTGGATAGAGTGCCCAGACTCGAGTCAGGAAGTCTCATCTTCCTGAGTTCAAATCTGGCCTCACACTATCTGTGTGACCCTAGGCAAGTCACTTCACCCTGTTTGCCTCAGTTTCTTCATCTGTAATATGAACAGAAAGTAAGGGCAAACCAGTATCTCTGCCAAGAAAACTCCAAAAAGGGCCACAAAGAGTGAGGCACAACTGAAATGACTGAACATTCCAAATACATATTTGCTTTCAAAAAACAAAAAATACTTGCTAGTTGGAAATTTCAAGAAGTGATTGAATTTAGAGAGCTGATCCCTTTAAATGTCAAAAACTTTTAACCATTATGGGGAAGATTCCTTCTAAACTGAATTATACATTACCTGTCTCTTAATTAGAGTACACTCAACATAATATAATCTTGGTTTGCTCAGCCGATGTCATCCTTATCAACAGCAATTACTGCATACTGTGATATGCCACAACGATGTCCCCATGATCTTTTGAAATTTCTCTCTATGTGTATTCTAAAAGATCCTCAGTTACTGTGTTTTGTTTTGGTTTTAATTCTTGTGTCTTTTATTGGGGTTTTTCTCTGTCTCCCACTCCACTGACAGAAACCACTTCTATTCCTAATTTAATTTACTGCATCCTAATTTGCTTTAAAGGTGAAAGTTAGAAAATTAAGTTTGTATGAATCTCCATGGTGTGTGTTTGTCCTTCCTTGCCAAAGAAGACCATACCATACGAGAAATCATGACATGACTTGCACTAGATTTTGTTTTGAGGGAGGGAGGGTTGTGCAGGTCAGCAGTCTCACTTCTCCTCCAAAGCCATCTGAATCCAGTGACCAGGATGACTGGAGATGACCCAGGATGAGGCAATTGGGTTAAGTGACTTGCCCAAGGTCACACAGCTAGTGAATGTCAAGTGTCTGAGGTGAGATTTGAACTCAGGTCCTCCTGACTCCTGCACTGGTGCTCTATTCACTGTACCACCTATCTGTCCCCGATTCTCCATGGAGCAAGGCCATGAATAACACAGATGTACTTTAATGCAGTATGTCAATTCTGTGACATGTACTTTATTAGCTCAAAAGTAATTTTTTTAAAATTTCTTGGCAGCGTTCCATATAGGTGAGGTTGCTGAATAGCTGAGTTTCACCTAGGTGAAGAGTTATTACACTGAGAATAATTAACTACACTTACACTCTTAACTGAAAAGCAAAATTGCCTTGGTCTTACTGTAACTGTACACAAGTGTAATACAGGAACTGGAAGGGACAGTACATAAAAGATATATACTCCAATTTATTCATATGTCATTAATCTTGGGACAGTAAGTTTTGGCAGAAATTCTAGTTAGGTTAGAAAACATGTAACATTTGCATGTGCCTATCAGCTCTAAACATCCTATATGAGCACTGAAATAAAATCATGGCATATTACAGTATATTAGGGTAGAAATAGATCAAAGAGGTCATATGATCTTGACCTCCCAACAGATGGCCATCTAATTTCTACTTGAACCACTTTCAGTGATAAGGAGCTCAGCACTTGCAAAACAACTTGATCTACTGCTAGATAGCATTAGTTACTAAAAAAACAAATTGTTCTGATATTGAACGAAAATTAGTCTGACATGCACTTAAATTACAGGGGCAAGTAGCTTTCAAAGAATTCAAAGAGAGGAAAGGTAGGATTTCATGGACTAAAATTTTACATAGGTTATAAATCAGTCCAGAGATTGGGAAGCTTTCAAGAATAAAATGGTGAAGACAGCAAAAAAACTCCAATAAGAAGATAAAGCAGGAGTTGTTTAAAATGACTCATGGGATACACAGGGAACTCAAGGCTCAAGGTAGGTTGTTTTTAAACATGTAAAGAAGATGGAAGTATGACACAGTCCTATCATAAGACTGTCAGGAACACTAAGACTGGCAGAAGATGTTAAAGAGAACAAAAATATTGTGTGGGGTTATTTTGTTTTGGTTTTTTTGTTTGTTTTGCTGATGGCTTTTCTATTCAGTTCCTAAGTTCCATTAGAAAGAAGAGCACTGAACAAGGTAAATGGGACAATGAACTCTGATGAGGAGAGTGCAGAACTATGAAACACTTTGCTTTGATTTTCTCTGACAAGAATCATCTTTGAACTAGAGAGGGCTAAACACATATGGCTAAAAAAGGAGTTGAAATTTATAGTAGGGAGTTATTAAGAGAATAATATTTAGGTGCCCTTGATGAGTTTAAGTCACCAACTTCAGACAAATTATGTTTCAAGTTACTGAAAGGTTTGATAGGTGTGGTTATAAAGTTATTAGTCTTTTGTATAAATTTAACCACCATTAGGGGAAAATATATAAAAAATAAATTATATTTTACATAAAGCCTTTTAGCATTTAACAAAGTAAAACAAAATGAGTTAACAAAATGACAAATAAGCCAAAAAAAGGCAGTATTTTTTATTAACTCCAACCTGGTCAGTGGGTTCTACTCCAGATTTGTTTTCTTTCTCTCTTAGTTATAATCAAATTTGGTACACCTCTGGTTTTTACCAACTTAAGCTTTCCGTGGCTTTGTTTGGTTTTCCGTATTTCCTCTAATGCTTCATATCTATTAATTTTCATGACAGTATACTATCCCATAACATTGGGGGGGGGGGGGGTTAGAGAACACAAGGAATCGGATTTATTACTATGTCCATATAAAAAACTCTTAGTAAGGAAATTCCTCAACATCTGGCACCTGCAATATCACCTAAAAATTGCCCTAGATCACACAACCAATATGTCTCAGAGCCCAGCTCTTCCTTACTCCCAGTCCAGTTATCTATCCAAGTCCCAAAGCTACTTATATGAACATACTTAAATTCATTCCCATCTATCCTCTAATTGGTGGTAATAAATGTTTTCAATCTCTTGATATAAACAGAGTAAATATGACTATTTTTGTACAGATGGGTCCTTTTTCCCCTTTTAATGATTTTTGAGGGGGATGGAATCATAATGATAGGATCACTAGGTCAAAAGGCACAATTAGTTTTGTGATTCCTGTTGCATATTGACAAAATGTTTTACTTAGTCTGCAATCCCACCAACAATGTATCAGAGTACCTGTTTTCCTACAGTCCTGCCAACAGTAGATTTTACTATTATTTTTGCCATTCCATTGTATAAGAGGTAGTATCTTTAAGATGTCTATGTCTTACAATTATTAAAAAATTTGAGCATCTTTTCACATGGTTAAATACAAAAAAAAAAATTTAATATAAAAATGTCCATTATCTCCAACATAAAAATATCATTCCTTTTAAAAACTGGCTTTTAAATGATTTCTAAATTTTGATTACTGATTCAGTTGAGTTTGGTGTAACATTTAAGGTGAGAAACAAAGTCAAACTCCCCCCTTTTTCTGGACCATAAAGACATCTAATTTTCCCAGTAATTTACATTCTCCATTTCTTTTAAATATGTATCAGATACTTTGTATGTAAGTTTATATAGATTTCAAATAAATTTATATAACGTGTTCACTGCCCTATTATTTTTCTACTACCAGTTTTTTTTTTTTAATAATTATTGTATTACAACTGAATTTGAAATCTGATATGGCTAGTTCCCCTTCAATATTTTTCTTTTTGTACAGGGATATATCAATGATTTTGTCAGTATTGCGAAATATTTTTCATTTAGGTTCTCTTGATTCCTGGTGATGGCATGTAGAAAAAGAGATGACTTGTAGGAACTTATCTTACATCAAGCTCCTTTAAAGTCATTTGTTGCCACCATTACTTTCTGGCGGACTGTCTTAGGTTTCCTAGGAAGTTAATCCTGTTATATGCAAAGAAAGATATTTCAGCTTCTTTACTGCCAGTGCATATTTTTCTTCTTCATGCCTAATTTCTATGACTATTTCCAAAATTATGTTACTATGTTAAATAGGAATGGCAAGTCTGAACATTCCAGTTTAACATTCTAACAAGAATATTTCTAGTGTTTCTCCATCATATGTAATATTGGTTGTGGTTTCAAATGCATACTTTTCATCATGTTACAGGGAAAAAAAACCCTTCTGTTCTTATATTAAACTGTTTTTTAACCCCAGTGCTGTCTTTTATTGAAGACTTTCTCTACATCTAATTAAATGATGACATAAGGGTTATTCTTTTTTTATTTGTTGATATGACTCAGGAATGTAACCTGAGATTCTAGTGGGTATTTGCATAAGACTCTCCTCATTGGTGGATAAAATGAATACTCAATGGGCTCTATGACTTCCAGAGGAGCAGAGGTGGTGAGAACTTGGGAGAGGAGAGATTTTTCTGGCTTTTGGCTTTGAGAGAAGACACATACAGTTCCAGGCTGTCTTCAGAGAGAGGCCTCTGGAGGGAGAGAGACTTTGGAAAGAAGCCAACATGTACAGAAGCCAGAACCCAGGCTTACAGTATGCGGATTGTTTTCCTGGTATTAAACTGTTCCCGACTTCCATTTAAAAATCCTATAGAGATAATTCTTTTAATGTACTGCTGTATTTTATTTAGTATTTTTATGTCAATATGCATCAATTATACTGGACTACGGTTTCCTTCTCAGTTCTGTCTTTTCTTGGTTGTGGAGCCAAAGCATATTTGCATTCTAGAAGTTGGGTAACCTACTGTCTATGTTTTCAGGCTTTGCCTGTTGTTTGCTTGTGAATCCAGCTGGATCTGGTATCTCTTTTTCAGGGCAGCTTTTCAATAGTCTCTTTGACTTCTAAAGTTCGATTATTTGGGCTAACTGATTCTTATTTCATTAGTTTGGGTATTTTAAACTTTCTGCTTTTTTCTTGAGTTTCAAATTTATTAGTGTAACAGTATAGTAATCTCTAATGATTTTCTTAATCTCTTTTGCCCTCACTTTTCTCAAGTCTAATTTTGGTAGCTTAGCTGTCCTTGTTTCTTTTTCATATTAGAATACAAATAATGTTTCAAAAAATAAAGAACCAACAAATTAACAAAATCTGAAACCAAAAGGTAGCATTACCTGCAACCAAAGAACACTAAAAGATTTCCCAATATATGTAGGGTTAAAGCAAGGATGTATGCCCCTCTCACCTCTACCATTTGATAAAGTTCTAGAAATATTAATAACAGTAAGACAAGAGGAAAGGAATTAAATTTTAGACAAGAGACAAAAGTAGGACACAAAACAAGTCCACAAAAGTTATAAGCTTTTCTATTTAACAATAACAAAAACTATGAGGAAATAATAGAAAGGAAAATCTTATGCAAAATAACTACAAAATTAATAAAATACTTGGCAGTCAATCAGTCAAGCCATATTTAAGACATATAAACACAATTACAGAACATTCTTTAAACCAAAAATTCTCTAGCAATATTAAAAATTCTCTAGCAAAATTCCAAAGGAATTGGGATGAAATATGCTACCCACTTCCAGAAATAGAACTGAAAGACTCAGTGCAGAATGAAATGTATTTTCTTCTTTTTCATGTGCTTTTTTTTTGGGGGGGGGGGGGGAATTGTGGCTAATGTGGACATGTGTTTTGCATGTCTATACATATTTGTAATAGTTTTTAATTTTCTTTCTCAATGGGTGGGAGATGAGGAAGGAAGAGGGAAGAGAATTTGAAACTGAAAATGAAAGTGAATTGAATTTTTAAAAAAAATAGCAAGCAGTTCTTTGAAATACTACTGTGCTATAAGAAATGATGAGCAGACTGATTTTAGAAAAACATGGAAAGACTTGCATGAAATAATGAAGAGTGAAACAAAAAGAACCAAGAGAACATTGTATATAGCAACAATATTGTTTGAAGAAAAGTGTGAATGACTAAGTTACTCTGAGTATTAATATAATTGATAATATAATAATAATATATATTATTTATATTTATATATTAATAATATAATTAATATAATAATACTCAAATTAAGTACAAAGTACTTATGAAGGAAGATGCTATCTACCTCTAGAGAAAGAACTGCCAAAAAGTACGGGTGTGTGTGTGTGTGTGTGTGTGTGTACGTATACACACATAAATATATAAATACATACATACACACACATATGTATATGTGCATGTATATCAAATGGTGATCTTCCCCAGCAGGGTGGGAAGGGAGACAATTCAGAACTAAAAATATAACAAAAGATAAATGCAATTGCTTTTTTTAAAAAATAGCAGTTCTTAAACTTTTTGAGCTCAAGAACTTTTTACACTCTTGGCACTGTTAAAAATTATTGAGTCCTCCCTTCAAAGAGGGAATCCTTATGTGGATTATATCTATCAATCTTTATTGTATGACATAAAATATCTTAATATTATGGAAATAATTTTGACCTTGGGGATCTCAAGAGGTCCCCAAACATTACAAATAAAACAAATAGCAAACATATTTTTAAAAAAATAAAAAATGAATAAAATAAATGGAAAGATGTTCATTGCTCATGACTGGTGGTATTATCTAAATAAATTTACAGATTTAGTGACACAGTAGACTATTAAGGGAATACTTTATAGAGCAAACTAAAACAACAAAATTCATTTGGAGGAATAGGCCTCAAGAGAAACCATTTTAAAATCAGGAATGAAGGGGAGATAGGAGCTCAAGACCTCAAACTTTATTATAAAGTCATAAATTATTTGGTACCGATTAAAAAGCAGAAAAGTAGATAATGGGAACAGTCCTTTAGCAGAAATAAAAAACACAATGTGAACTACCCAGAGGATTCCCTGAAGCAGCTTACACCCTAAACTCCAAAAGGAAAAAAAGTTTAGATCAGTATCTATACTATATATCACTATCAGTTTCAGATGAGGGGAAATAGTTGCGTCATCTTCTTAAATTGGGTTGGGATGGAGTAGATAGAACCAGACAAACAATAGGAAATGATGAGATATAAAGGAAAGAATTTGGATTACATAAAATTGAAAGGCTTTTTCGTGAACAAAACTAATACAGCTAAAATAAGAAGGGAAGTTGTCCATTAGTTAAAAAAAAAAAATTCCTTGTATCATCAAGTGTTTCTGGAAAAGGCTTCCTATCCATGATATAACTAACATTTAAATTTCTTTCTATGATTGTAAGGGCAAGCAAAATAGAATCTTTTGCTGTTTTTGTTTTAGTATAATCAAGAGGTATAATGCCTCTTTTTTTCCAGGATCCATGGCCATTTAGATTGTAAAGCCAAAGATCCTGGAAGGTGGAGTGTGATGGCAAGCAAAATAGGATCTTTTGCTGTTTTTATTTTAGTATAATCAAGCGTCTCTGATTGAATCTTGCCTTTATCAATCAAAAGTCTTTACTAGGAGTATAAAGTACAGAATCAAGAGTTTCTTTAACTAGAAAGAGTACATGTATTTGTACTGTTAATTATTTTAATGTGATTAAAGATCTTCCCCACCCATTAATAGACCTGCTCATTAAGGAAAGTTTGATTAGGGAAGATTTGTGGGAAGGCCCAAGTCTTTTGCTAATGAGGCACTGGCTCTCAAGGGTTGTGATGCCATCTGGCTCTGAAAAAGCCTCCTAGTTGAGTTTTACTTACTGGGCTTACAGGAAGTGTTTGGTCAGACAAGGACTCTGGGAAGCCACTAAGAAGGCACACCCCCACTTTGGAAAACCCAGATGTTGATACTTCTCTCTCTGGTAACTATGGTCAGACAGTCAGATCTGTCTGTTGATGGTCAAGCAGAGGAAACCATGTCTGTTGATCTTTGATTTCTCTGCATTTTCTTTGAAGTTCAGGGTGCTGACTCCCCTGAACTAGGCAAATGATATATGTGCTTGATTAAAGGAGACTGGTAACCCCTCAACAGTTGCCTTTCCTTTTAAGAATGAAGATTTAAGGACCTGTGATAGCAGGTCCCTCTGTGTATGTTGGAGTACTTACTGATATATTGATATAACTAACATTTAAATAAGGCTTTAAGGTTTGCAATGCACTTTACATATATTATCTAAGCCTCAGAACAACCTTCTAGGTAAGTACTACTATTATTCCATTTTACACATGAGAAATTGAGTAACAGTTGGTGAATGCCTTGTGACACAACTATTAATTATCTGAGTTACGATTTAAATTCAGGTTTAATCTGAGTGTAAACCCAAACAAATAGCTCTCAGAGGAGAAATGTCCAACTATTTTGAAATAACATTATATATCATTGATATGAAAAATACAAATCAAAACAATTTTTACCCCAAACCAGCAAACTGGTAAAGATAGCAAAAGATCATGTTGGTCTGCAGAAAGACAGGCACGCTAATATACTGTTGATATAAATACCAGAAAGGAATTTGAAATTATACTGTTAACAAATGATTGAAATATCTATAACCCTTTCCTCCAGAGATCTCAATGCTGGGAAAATACCTCCAGCATGGCTGAAGAGAGAAGTACTCTAAAATGCCTATCACACTTTTTGTGATAACAAACTGGGGGAAAAAAAGTAGGTGTCCTACAGTTGGGGAAAGGCTAAACCAATTATCAATATTATTGCACTGAAGGAAATAAAGAATATGAAAATATCAGAAAACCATGAGATTTATGTGAACTGATGCAGAGTGCAGCAAGCTATTAAAATAGTATGTACAATGACTAAAACCATGTAAACAAAAAGAACAATAAAATGAAAAGCTATACAATTATAATAACCAACCTTAGCGTGGGAAAGAACTGTGGAAAAAGTACCTTCCTTTCTTCATTATAGCATTGAAGGGCTGTGGGTTGTGGGATATTACCTCTAAGATACTGTTAGGTTTGGCTGAACTGTTTGTCTTTCTTTCATCTTTGTTATAAGCTAAGACTTGCATATAGGAAAAAGACATAGTACTAATGAATATAATGTAAAAGGAAAAGACTAAGATAAAAAGAAAAAAACAAAGATAAAAGTGACTGGGAGGCAAATTTAGTATTGATGTAATATGTATATTTATGTATCTCATCTATCAATTAGAGCTATCCCAAAGTAGAAAAGGGTGCCTTGAAAAGTAACTTTTCTTTCCTCCCAATGGCATGAGGAGGTAGAAGGTATGAAAAAGAAATTTAATTTAAAAATTCTTTATTTGCTGTTTTTAGTCTATTTGGTTATATTAATTATTACATAGTAGAGGTTTAAGTAAAATTTTATTCCTTATTTTGCATGTATAATGAATTGGTTTTGATAGTTATTAAATTTATAATTTAAAAAATTCAGAAAACAATTGGGGCAATTGGACTAGGGGATTTCTAAGGTCCCTTGCCAGCTCTAAATTCTTTGATCCCAGGAATTCATAAGTAAAAACAAAACAAATGGAAGCTAACTGAACTACAAAATTCTTTACTTTTATTAAGGAGGTAACCTCCTGTTAGAGCTAAAGCTAAAATACTCAGGGACTGACTATTCAGTTCCGGGATTATTCAAACCCTCTTCTTTTTGAATGTCTTCCCCAACTTTACTTTCAGGAGAGTTCTTCATTTTCAAAGAGAGAGTTCATTAGAGATGGTTACCACTTAGCAATGTAAAGCAGGGCAGTGATTTTTTAAATCTCAGTTAAAACCAGAATGTGGGAGAAAGGAGGAAGAACGATGGATAAGGTTGAGAGCTTTTCAATACCTGAGGCAGGCTCCTACTTTAAGACAGAATGGGAAACCAAGTCAGATTAGGTAGTCACTAATTTAAAAGTTGGGAGCCTGGGGTAGAGGAGTGTAAGTGTAAGCAAAGTGGATTTTTGTTATTATTTCTTGGAGTCCAGTTTCCAGAATCCGTGGCCATAACAATCTCTTGTTCCTAGGTACTTTGTACCACTGTAACACATCAGGTGCTGGGTTTTGAAGCTATGCACGTGGGCTCTTATGCCTTTCTGTGCTGAACGAATCAGGCGCCGAGTAAAAACTGTGTGTATGTAGAGAGAAAATGAGTGTGAAGAAGAAAACAAGCATTGAGTGTTGAGAAAACTAGCAGCAAAGCAGCAGGCACTTGCTAAGTAGTGGAAACTTGCTAGAGAAGAGGAGACCTCTATAGCGGACAGAAGACCTCTGATAGCAGGAAAGGGGACCTCTCATAGATTGAGTGAACCAGTGCTAGCAGCCCAGACTAAAAGAAAGTTTTAGTTTAGTGAAACTGGGATAGTTGTCTGTTGTTTCCCAGATATTGTGTTATTTTTTGTAGTTAAAGCTCCTATAGAGATAACAAAGGAGCCAGGCAGAAGTTTCTTTTAACCTTCTCAGAGGCAGGGCTATGGCTAGAGGCAGAGCTTGAATGGAATAGCCCCGCCCCAAATTATGCCAGAGGGGTGGGGGTCCTGAAAGTGTGCTGTGCCCAGGGCCCCTCAGAACTTAGAAGCCGGGGCAGGAGCAGTGTCAGGACTTGGGCTCTTTGGCTCATTTGAGCATGCAAGCACCTGAGAGTGCCAGGTGAAAACCTACGACAGCAGCATGGAAAGGACACACCTCCAAGAAGATACGTAGGACTTGGACACTCTCTATTTTGATGGAGGGTGTTGTAACCTACTGTGACCTAGGGATGTTGTATTCTCTGCTACCTCTGAAGATGTGCTGTGCTAGGGAAGACCCTGGCCTGGGATCCCCCTGATTGTATAAACAAGTATTTTGGTATATACCAAATGATGTTTTAAGGCTAAGTGGCCACCCTGGTAATGTTGTTATGAATTGTAAATGCTTTAGTTTCTTGAATAAGATTTAGTTTTGAATAAATAAGAGTGCTTATTATACCTTGAAAGTAAATCCTTAAAATGCCACAACAGCAGCCCTCAAGTGTGCTGTGTTGGTTGGCATTACAAGGGGTGTTTATGGCTCATCAATGGTCAGTGTACCTTGGGAAAAGCTACCCTACCTAGCTCCAAAGATTTCAGGTTAAAACACCTACAAGGATTATTAGAATATTAGGGATGGAAAGAACCTTAAATATCATCAAATTAACTCCCTCATTTTACAAATGAGGAAACTGGGCCCAAAGAATGTAACTTTCTCAAATTCACCTAAGAAATCAGTGGCAAGCAAAAATTCCTAAAACGTCCACATCCTTTGACTCAGAGCCCCAATGCCAGGCATAATTCCCAAAGAGGACAATAAAAAGAAGACCCTGTATGCAAACCAAATTATTTCTGGGACTTTTTGTGGTAGCAAAAAGAACTGGAAACAAAACAAAATAAAAAAGATGTCTATCAACTGAGTAACAGTAACAAACTGTATGTGGTATATGAATTTAATATTATTGTGCTGTAAAAAAATAGTAACTAGAAAGGTTTGGAAAAACTTATATGAACTGATACAAAGTGAACAAACAGAACCAGGAAAACAATACACACAGTACCTACAAAGTAACTGGAAACAACTACAAAATAATCAAAGCTGAATGCTGTGAAATAATGAGCAACTTTGGCCCCAAAGAAGGGATAGGAGAAGCAGGCTCTCCTCTACTTCTTTGCAAAAAGGCAGGGATTAGTTTATGAAATGCTGAGTATAATGTAAGACTTTTTCATAATATTATTTTTGCTGAACTTTTCTTTCTTCCTTATTATTAGGGATAATTCTCTCTGGAAAAAGGGGGATGGGGTAAACAGTGGGAAATGCAGGTGATAAAAAAGATATCAACAAAACTGTATTTACATTCTTCAAAAATAAATGGCAGAACCAGGACTAAATCCCAAGTCTTTTTTTCTCCTGCTCCTATTTTTTTCCATTAAATCCAAACACCAGAAATCACTAAACTACAATTTCAACTTTTTATGTTGAAATATGAAGTTAAAATTGACCAAGTATCACTACAAAAACCTTTTTTAACTCTTTTTTGTGGGTAAGTGCCAAGAATGAGTCTCAAAGGAAGAAAAATCTAAATGGACTAGGAATGTGATGTGTGCATAAGTGTCCTCTAACTAGCCCAGAACAAATGAATCATAGAATGTCCAAACTGGAAGGACCATTAGCCGTTCAGTCTATACACATAAAGAAGAAACTCTATAGCAGTCCAAGTGGTCATCCATTCTCAACTTGAAGACTTCTAATCAGCGGGAATCCAGCTCCTGAGCTTGATTGGAACAGGCCTTTCCCCAAGTAGAGCTCTGGCACTGGAATGTCTCCAGGGCCTAGGATATGGGGATAGTATTATAACAAAGAAAAGACATTGTGCACACTCCCATTTCTGCATTTTTCCTTACCCCTTTCTTACTAGAAAGCAATATTTCTAGTTGAAAAAAATATTCCTGATTTTATTAAAAGATGTGAAATATCTCAAAACTACCTTCCATAAAAACATCAGCTTCTATTCTCTTGGCCATCCTTAAAAACCCAAATAAATCATTTATAACAAGTTAATTGACATTTACATATCACTTCAAGCATTACGAAGTGCTTTACAAATATGATTTCATTTGATCCTGACATCTTGGGGATCAAATTTTCCATACAAGGGAATGGATTAAGAAAGGGCTCTTTAGAAATCATTCAGCCCAATTCCTCCTTTTACCAAAGAGGAAATTCAGGTAAAGAAAGTAACTTGCCTAGGACTTGAAATCAGTTTTTAAAGTCCAAATCCAACATTCTTCCTACCGCACCAAGCAGCCAAATCCACAAGACAGCAGGTCTAGTTCATTAAGGAGGCAGATACAGATGGTAGAGCTGAGAGCAGAGAATGGCACCCTACTGAGAACTACATTGACAATTTTGTCAGGAAGCAGAACCAGCAAAGCGACTGGTCAGAATAAGAGGAAGAAAATCCTGAAAGTTCAGTATTGTAGAAGCCAAAGGCAGAGTCAACCGGGCTGAATGCCATAAAGAAGTCAAAGAAAATAAAGGCTGAGAAAATACCATTAGATTTTGTTGGTGCAAGCTGGTCACCTACTCTGGGGAGTAGCTAAGGGGCCTTAGCACAAAGAGCAAAATGAGAGTGGTGATTCATACAGTGCAGCCACATAGCACCAAATAATTTGTGCCAATCCAAATGTACCTTTCTCCTGATGCATGTCATTGTTATTTTTGTGCCAAGTTCAAGAGTTTTCCTACTTCAGAATGCCTCCTCTTGTAAGCAGGCCAACTTTTTGTCTACTTCTAAGTAGGACTGCCTACCCTAAATACACTAGGAAACTAAACTGAGAATTTTGGCCAGAGCAGATCTCTACTAGGTTTATGCTATTATCTTGCCAAGACTCGCACAAAGTGGTCAAAGACAAATAAGGAGGGATCCCCTTGGAAGAAGAGTTGGAACAAGGTTCAACAGTAACTGGAGTGTGTTAGGATCTAGGACATAACTGGATATAGGACATAACTAGGACATTTGCAGAGAAGGTTAAAAACGAGGACATAAATAAAGAGATATTTATGTTAGATGAACCCAATCACCTTGATAAAATTCAAGCATGGTCAAGTTCTAAAAGGGAGTATGAGATAGAGTTGTGGATTGTGGAGGAAGAAAGGTCTGGAATAGCCCCACAAGAGTTGTCTATTTCACAGACAGTGAAGGGAGGCAAGATCCATCTAATCAAAGTGGGTGTTGGTTCTCCTAGATCTTTGACCTAACCATATTGGCCTACTTCCAGTTCCTCACATGACATTCCATCTTCCATCCTTCTACAGGATGTCCTCCACACTGGAATGCTTTCCTTCAATTCCATGACTCTCAGAATCACTGGCTTCCTTCAAGATTCAGTTCACATGCCAACTTCTGCAGGAAGCCATTCTGGTGTCCCTCACCATCCCTAAGCTGTCCCCCTCAGGATATCTTCAATCTACTCTGTATGTTGTACTTATCCAGAGATTTATATGTTTATGTATGTTTATATGTTGTCTCCCCTCCTAGCTGGGGAGGTTGGGAGGGGGGGCGAAGAATTATTTTTGCCTTTCTTTGTATTCCCAGTTGCTAAGCACAGTGCCTGGTACACAGTAAGTGTTTAATAAATATCGATTAATGATGCACTGCACAAAAAAATGCAAAGATCCAATTAAGCCCACACTGATTTCAATCTGGTACAAGAGTAGGTAAAAAAAAATTTTCTTAAAGATTTTTAAGTCTAGAATAAGGGGAAATCAGAGTTGGGGCTTTGGGGCATAAGACTACCACTGAGATATGTATTCCCTGCTCTCTTTGGCTGAGCTATTAGAAACCCTGGATTCATTAGAAGACTGTTCTATGGCACAGTTTATAGAGCACTAGACTTGAAATCAAGAAGACTTATCTTCAAATCTGGTCTCAGCCATTTACTAACTGTGTGACCCTGGGCAAGTCATTTAACCCCATTTGCCTTAGTTTTCTCCTCTATAAAATGAGCTGGACCAGAAGCAAATAGCAAATCACTCCAATATCTTTGCCAAGAAAACCCTAAATGGAGTCACAAAGAGTCAGACACGACTGAAATGACTCAGCAAATCAGTTCCAGGAAGCCATTCCTGATCCCTTTAAATTGTCAGAGTTCTCTTCTTCCTGAAAAACTGTCACGTATATACTTATCTGTTTACGTATTTCATCTTGCCCAGTGGAGGTTCTTCAAGGGCAAGGGCTGTCTTTATACTTGATAGTGCGCCTTGCACACAACAAACACCTGTTTAATGCTTACTGGCCTGAACTGAACTGGGTTTGAAAAGAAGGAGATCATTTTCCCTGTGAGCATACCACATCTGAAGCCACTCCTTCATTTCTGGGATCATGACAAAAACCTCGAATCTGACAGCACAACATCTACTGTCTTTCCCGCTGGGCTGTAGCCTCTGACAAATGCCACCAAACTTGTGATATCCTTTTGCAAGTGGGGGAAATGGTCCTTTTTAGTGTTTACTGCCTCAGAAAGGGTCTGAATGGTATCTCTCCCTCCTTTACTGGAACACAGCTTTGCAATATTCTTATGCACTTATAATATTCTAATTTAGGGGCAACTAGGTGGGGCAGTGGGTAGAATGCCAGGCCTGGAGTCAGGAAGACTAATCTTCCCAAGTTCAAATCTGGCTTCAGAAGCTTACTCGCTGTGTGACCCTGGGCAAGTCTTTTTACCCTATTTGCCACAGTTTCCTTATGTGTATAAAATAAACTGGAGAAGGAAATGGCAAACTATTCCAATATCTTTGCCAAGAAAATCCCCAATAGAGTCACAAATAGTTGAAAACAACTGAACAACAACAAAAATATTCTATTTTGCACTCTATCTATGTAGTGATTGCCCTAATACCTACTACACTGTAATTCCAGAAGAGTGGGGACTATGCCTTATTTCTTTTTCCATCCCTCCCAATCCCTGGCACAGTGCATTACATGTAGTAGTAAATAAATGTTTGGGAAATGAATTTGGGAATGAATGAATGCAAGTTCTTCTAAAGAAGTGTTAAGGGGTGGATGTCCAGCTAGTTCTAGTAATTAACAAACATCCACATGTTGATGGCTGCTACCCCCATCTCCTACCAAAATAAACTGGTGCCTGTGGAACTGGTGGATGTCAAGTGCCCGCTATGTGCCAAGCACTGTGCTAATCCCTGAGAATACAAAAAAAGGGCAAAAAACTGTCCATTTTCTGAAGGAGCCCACAGTCTAAAGGGAGAGAACATGCAAATAACTGTCTGCAAACAAGGTATAGACAAGATAAATTGAAGATAATAGCAGAGGGAAGGCACTAAGATTTAAGGACTGGGAAAGACTTCTTATAGAAAATGGGGCTTTAGTTGAGACTTAAAGGAAGCTATGGAAGCCAGGACCCAAAGTTAAAGATAGGTTACCATGGGAAAGAGGGGTTAAAATTGGGGGGGAGTGGTCATGAGGAGTAAGGTATAAAAAGACTGAAAAAATAGGAAAGGGGCAGATTATCAAGGGTTTTAAAAGCCAAACAGGACTTTATATTTGGTCCCAGAGGTAAGCAGGAACCACTGAAGTTGACTGGGGGGTCTTGTGCTTTAGGAAAACCAATTTGAAAGCTGAGTGGAAGATGAAGAGGAGTGGTGAGAGGGAGGGACACCAACCAGCAGGCTACTGCAAAGTTACAGACACAAGGTGATAAGAGCCTGAACCAGGGAGGTAGCAGTATCAAAGGAAGGGAAAAGGAGCACTGGAGAGATGCTAGGAAGAACTTGGCCACTAAATGGATGGGGGGAGAAGGAAGAGTAAGGAGTCAAGGATGACACTTAGGATGAGAGTCTGGATGACTAGGAGAATTGTGGTACCCTCAATAGTAATTAGGAAGAGGGGAAGGTTTGGGGAAAAGCTAATGAGTTCAGTTCTGAACATGTTGACTGTTCTAGTTGGCTAGGACAGGAAAATGGAAACCTTCCTGGTGTGGCACTGGTTCAGAAAGGAAAAGACATCATTATGGAAGCACTGGGAGAAATAATTATTGTTAAACAACTCCAGGAACAGCAGCAAGAATTGGTACAGATAAAGATGAAAAATTGCTATCCAAAAAATTTCTACTTTTAGTTTAAATTGTGTATTTAGGTGGTTGTTTTAGCTTCCTCCCAAAAACACTTTGTTTGTTAAACCCTATAGTTATTAAAAAAAAAAAAGCTATAGATGACTGCTCAAAGATCTAGAATATTAATTATAACTTCTAATTACATGGCATTAGAATACATATAATCATGAAATCTTTTTAGAAAAGTTTTATAAATAGAACATAACTAACAATGAATTAGAATCACAGAATCCTACAATGTTAGAGCTAGGAAGGACCTTAGAAATCTAGTTCAACCTTTTCATTTTATGGAGAAGGAATCTGAACTGAGGCCCAAAGAGGCGACTTTCCCCTTGTCACACAATGTAAGTTGTTAGCCAAACTAAGACAAAAACCCACCCCTTCTCTTTTCTTTCTTTTTCTATAACTCATTATATTACCTCATATTTTGAGTAAAGCCAATGAAGTTGGGGAAATTGTTGGTGGTGGTGGCCCTTCATTTTCAAAGAGAACGAATGACATGGAGGGTGATGCCTTGACTTGCTCATGAATTGGATTTATCCAGAGTCATCAGCCTCACTACTCTTGCAGAGTGAATGAAGTTCAGTGGCAGGACAAAAATCAAGATGACTTGGCAATGGCCTGGAATGCAGTAGATGACCTTTGTGGTCATTGGAACAAATTGTTCTCATGGATCCACTGCATGGGGGAAGTCTTCACATACTTGAGGTAGATCTCCCTCTAACTCTTCGATGGGAAAAGTGATGAATACAAAGGCTCACTGAAGTAGTAACCTTAAAGTTATTTCATGACATACTTAAAGTAAATAGGTATAGCCATTTAAATGACCTGTTTCATTACACAATTTATAGAAAGACTTAGAGCAAGGTATCATGGCATAATTGAAAGACTATAAAGAAACCTAAGCTTTTCTCTGCCATAGCAACACAGTATACTGGAAACAGCACTGGGGCTGGGAGACGAAAGACCTGGGTTTGAATCTTGACTTTGCTATTACAGGTTCTCAAGATGTAGAACTAAATGAGAGATTAGAAATCATCTGATCTAACCAGTTCATATATACGTATAAAATTGGGCCCCAAAGAGATGAACAGACTTGCCCAAGATCACACTGTTAATGGAGAAGCAGAGCTGGTATGTGAACCCCAGACCCTTGGACTCCAGATTTCACTGCTCTTCCCCTTATCCACACATGCTGCCTCTACTGTTATCCATGTGACCCTGTAGAAAGTCATTTAATTTTCCGCATCTGAGTTTCTTCTTTTATGAAGGAGGTTAAACTAGATGATCTCTCAAAGTTCATTCCATCTAGATAGCTATCAGGGCTCAAATAGCTTCCCTGGGAGGCCAGTCCCTTTAAATAACAACTGTCTTTTAGAAAGCAGCGTTGACTGGGTTGAATTGTATAAACTGATGCAGAATGAAGTGAGCAGAACTGAGGGAACAATATATCCAATAAGAACAACACAGGAAGGACAATTTTGAAAGACAAATCAGCAAAATGGCCAACCATCATTCCAGAAGATTCTTTATGAGGCATGCTACTCACCCCTCTGACGGAGAGGTAACGGACTAAGTGCAGAATGAGACACCTATTTTTGGACATGGGCAAAACAGAAATTTGTTTTGTTTGACTATAACCATTTTTTTTACATTAGAGGAAAGGAAATTAGAGGGAGAGAAAACTATCATTTTAAAAAAAACTGAAGTAGCTGAATCTACCTTCATGGAAACAATTAGCCAACCATCTCCTCTTGTCTTCCTGCTTTGACTGACACAATGGTATTTGGATCTCAGCTTGCACTCTAACCCCATTCCTGTCTTTCCTGATTCCAACTCTGATATTCCCCTTCCCCCAATGTGTTGATTCTTGGATAACTACTCAGGTTTGTGAGCGACTTAGGGTGTAGGTCTCTCATCCCTGACCAGTATTCCAAGTATCAGCTCCTCATAGAAGGCTAAGTTCCAAGTAAAGTGTGTGGAAGGAAAGGTGATTCCTCTTTTGTAACCCCCATCTTAGTCTAATTTCTAGACTAATTGTGCATGAAGAATGAGATGATATGAAATCCTCTTCCCAGGTAGAGTATATCTGTCCTTTTAAAGATAATTTTTAGGAAGATTTTCCAAAAACATTTATTTCTATTTTTTGTCACCTTTGCTACTCTGATGGTTATGATGTAGAACCTCAAAATTGATTAAGGTTGCATTTCTCTGATTTAATAGTGGTTTGAGGCGTTTTTTTTCCACATGGCTATACATAGCCTATGTTTTTTATAACCTGGTAAGTAATGAACAGCAGAATCAAAGAATAATTTATACAATAACAAGACTGCAAAAACAACTTTGCAACCTATGTGAATTATGATCTCTACACAATGACCATTCATGATTCTAGAGGAAAGATGATGAAACATGCTATCAATGACAGAGGAGAGATTTTAGGGTACAGAATGAGATGTATATATTTTTGTGTCCAACTACTGAGGAGATTTGTTTGCTTGACTATGCATATTTCTTACCAGAATTTTTTTTCCTTTTTTCTTTTCCCAATCATGTGAGGAAGGAGATAAAATGGATTGTGATAATGCTTTGTTAACAGGGCGGATGGAGGTGTTACAGATGTGAAATGTGGCATACACTTTCAGATGAGGTCACTAAGAAAGTTTCATTTAACTGTCTTACTTTATCACAAGAGATTCTATAAAAGAATGGATGTCATCTGTAAATGTTTGGAATGTCAAAATAAAATATGTCAAAATGTGGAAGGAGAAAAAAAATTAAGTAAAGTTATACAGTAGAGAACTTTGGAGTCTGAAGATGTGAATTCAGATTCTGCCTCTCCTGTGTGAGACTTTTGACAAGTCATTTGACTTCTTTTGGACTCAGTTTCCTCACCTATAAAATGAAAGGGTTTGGAGTACATGGCCTCTGTCTCTTCCGATTCTAAATTCTATGACTGAGACCAGAGCGAAAAACCAATATTAGATAAATAATATAGGCTCATGAGTCTAGAACTGAAAGGGACCTCAAAGACTATCTATAATCCTTTCATTCTTCAGATGAGGAAACAGGTTCATGGAAGCTGACTGGCCAAAAGGCCTGCCTGGAACATAAATGAAGGAGTACTCAACCCCAACTCTGATGAGTCACATAGTACTCCAAGTCCATAGTTCTCCAAGTCTAGCCTTTCCTCCCTTCAAAGTCTTAACCCAAAGGTGAATAACTTCAAAAATATACTATCCTTCACCTTTTACTCCATTACCTTATTACTATTCACACTGACCTTACTCTCACCATCTGAATTCTCTGTTCCTACTTATATACTATCAAACATTGACCCCTACCCTCATGTCATGTCATTATTTCATCTAAAGTATTAATATACAATGGTATCAATTACAGCTAGAAGAACAAGACTCTGGTAGTAGGCCCCTTTGAATTTAGTGGCAAGAGCATCAAATTAGGAGTATGACTTTGGTTAGAATCTTTTGTAACCGTTCTTTTGCAAAGAAGATAAAAAAGATTCTTTCAAAGACTTGTTTTCAATGCACAGTAAATAAAATTATTTGGGATGGTACCTTTCAAAGTGAAGGAAGAATCATCTGCCATTATAATGAAGGTTTGAGATGCCACTGGTTGTGGGGCCACCTTATTCTCTCAGCTAAAATAACGTACATAATTTTCTAGGATTTTGTTTTACTGTTAATTTCATTGTTAATGAATTATTTGGTAATTTTAATATTTAATTAACCCTAAGAGATTACAGGATTTAATAGAGAAATACAAATAACTACTGCTGAGAAATGAGTTTCCTCCAGTTTATTTAATAAGTAATATTTTGTGAACTTGGTTCAGCTTAAATGACTAAGAAATGTTGAAATATTATTAAAGGAGAAATATATATTTATCTGAATTATCCTAGAGGTTAGAATATGATTAAATATGGGAATGGGTCAAGTAGCAGGCTGAGGGGTAACCTATAAATGAGGTTGATGAGTCATGTAACCCTGTTACACTTTAAAAGAACATTATGAGGAAAGTAGCATAAATATTATGCTCCTTTTGCAGATAAAGAAACTAATACTCAGAAGTTGCTTGACTTACTCAAAGATAAAACAGCTGGTAAAAAGTAATACAGGAATAAAACCTAGTTCTTCTAACCTCAAATCCAACACTTATCCTATAAACTGCCTCACAAAGTCAACTTCGTCCTCTCTCAGAGATTTAAAACAGAAGAAATTCCTCATCCATAAATGAAAATAAGTGCACCTGTTTCAGAGGGAGGGCAACTACCTGGTGCAGTTGATAGAGCATGAAGCCTATTTATGAAGGCTTCTCTTTCCAAGTTCAAATCCAGCCTCAGACACTAACTGGGTGATCCTGGGCAAGTCATTTAACTCTGTTAGCCTCAGTTTCCTCATCTATAAAACTAGCTGGAGAAGGGAACGGCAATCCACTTTAGTATCCTTGCCAAGAAAACCCCAAATGGCATCGGGAAGAGTCAGACACTACTGAAAAACAACTAAACAAAAAAAAGGGTGGAGGGGAAAAAAAACACCTTTAAATTACCTTTGGAAACTAATGGTTTTTACTCTGAAAGGTGAGTCATATACCTTTGTAAAAAGGATCCCCACCTACCAACATGAAGAAGACTCAACTCTTCACTCCCTGACCCAGCTCTAAAAAGTCTCCAGCTAAATACTTTCTTTCATCTTTCCCTTCTCCCATTCCCAATGTCACTGTGTTGGCATACTTGTATGTGCTATCCTCTAGTTTTTCAAAGGTGTTGTCAGACATCCCTCTCCAATTTCTATCCACTCAAATGTTTACCATCCCAGCAGCTCTTCTTCGCCAAGTATTCTGTTCTCTGATCAGCTAACCTGAGTTGCCTGGGACAAAAGTGAATGGCCCTTCTTTTGATCAAGACAGTCATATATGTGAAGCGAGTATTTGTACGCAGCTTTCCATTTTCATGCCTGGCGGCACTGCTAAAATATTTTTTCTAATTGATTTCGAAAAATAATTGAGATATTTTATCAAAATTCTGACGTTAGTGAACAAGCGGTCCATCCCCCTTTGTATGACTGAGGAGAATCTCAGGTGAGCCTCAGAACACATCGGACAATGCTTTCCGGTTTCATTTTACAAACCCCAAGATAACCAAAGCCTCCCTCCTAATCCCGACTTTTGAATGGGAATGTAGTAGGACTAAATATAACTTGTAACTGTAACAATAAACATTAAAGAATGGCCTTCCCTCATGTGTCCTGAATCTTTTTTCTACACATCATCAGATTTTAGAAATATCCTATCAGTATAGTAAAGAGGCTTTGGAGCCAGCAAGACCTGAGTTGAAGGTCTTCATTTTATATATAATGGCTGTTATTTTGGGCACATACTCTTGAGGACAGGGACTATTTTTTTTGCTTCTTTTTGTATCCCCAGGGCTTAGCACAGTGCCCCACACATCGTAGGTGTTTACTATTAATTTCATAGTTGATGAATTGTCTTCAGTAATTTTAATATTTGATTAATCCTAAGAACTTACAAGATCTAATATAGAAAGAGATAAGAGTAACTACTACTGAGAACTGAGGTTTCACCAATTTATTAAACCACAACAACAAATACATAATATTTAATGATTGATTATTGATTGATAGGCAACTCTCTGAAACTATAAATTGCAGGAAAGGTCAAAACCTTCATTAGCAGAGGGAGTTTCTTCATACAGGAAGTCCCTCACATCAGTCAAACTCCAGGTCTAGTCCTCCTCATCACAACTCACTTTTATAGCACTGGTAATAGGGCTTTAAGGTTACAAAGTATCTTCCCTCAACCCTTCAAGTAAGAGGCAACAGTAAAGATTCAAACCCAGTACCAATTCCAAATTCAAGTCTTTGTGACACAACTTATAACTGTTGGGGGCACTGGGGCCAATGAATGCATCATTCATATCCAGGGGTCTCTTGGACTGATAGACATTTCCAGCATTCTGTGATTCTCAAGATGACAGAAAGGTACTATACCACAGTACTCAGGGCTTCATTTTACATGATCATGTCTCCTAATTGACTTGTTGGCATCTCCCCCTCCTCTCCTTCATTCTCTCTCTCTTTCTTTCTCTCTCTCACTCCCTCCCTCCCTTCCTCTCTCCCCTTGCCTTTTACTTGGGTAAACTCTCCAAAGGCAATAAGGCTTTTTTCTCCCACTTCTCTCATATTCCACCATAGCATGTACCAAACTTCAGGGCACACTGTAGGGGCTCAATTCCTCTAAGCAAGGAGAGGGTTTTTTCCCCCCTTAGTATTACCTGTTGCCCATATTCCCCGCCCCCCCCCCCAATTGAACTGAAGTAAATAAAGAATTGTGGCTACAGGCTGGTGTTAATTAAGGAAAGTTTCCTGGAAGAGATAATATTGAGCCAGGCTATAAAGGAGAGGAGGGGTGGAGCATGGTAGTCAGGAAGCAGATAGGGTTGGTTTCTCCACTCTCCAGAAGTGAAAATATGAGACAGTAAGCAGAAACATATAGCATTTTTCTTTTTGCCCATTTGAGAGGAAGGGAAGATCAATACTCTGATCTCCCAGAAACTCTACAAAGAATAATCTTGGTTTCATGGGACTATCTTCTTCTTACTACTTAGTAATTTTTAGAACCCACCTGGCCCCAACTTTTGTTCAGGCCAAGTGAAAAGATGTCCTCCTCCCACAATGACAGGTCAAAGTCTCTCTAAAGGCAAAGGGGAAAAAAAGGCAATTTGCATGATCATTTTATTTGCATAGTCAAAGACAGGCACTCAAAGCAGGTGTAGTAGAAAAGAATACTAGACTAGGAGTCAGTCTGTTTGAAGCCCCCGGAAACCTTTGTTAAATATGCTTTTAAAAGGTACATTCAGTTATAAACTGAGATTATAGTCTTTAAGCTCTTTCATATAGAAAGAGTGGGATGGGGTTCAGTATGTATTTTAACGGTGGAGAGAGCTAGATCCCAATCTCATTGATCAGTCATATGACCCTCGCCAAGGTTCTGAGCCTCAGTTTTCTTGGCTTTTATTTACTACCTGTATGTGGTGTTTAAAATGATAAAGCTGAAGTAAAGATACCTTCCAGCTCGAAGGTACCTTCCAGTGGCATCTGATTGAGGACAGAGTCTTACTAAGCCGATAACTGCTGCTCTGGCAAACCCTCCTCCTCCCAAAATAAACTTCCTTCCAATAAATGCTGCTACCCCTTCTCCATCACCCCTCCCCCCAACTCTGGTCCACAGTCATCCTTTTCCTCCACAACATCAATTGCTTTCCTGTCTTCATAGCCTCAATGGACTCCACTTTTTGGACCATTATGTTTCTTCAACTGTATCTCAGAATCATAGACTGAGACTTCTAAAATACCTGAGAAGTCAGCTGGCCCAAAGACCTCATTTGTTGTCGTCAGTCAGTCCTTTTCAGATCCCATTTGGGGTTTTCTTGGCAAAGATATTGGAGAGGGTTGCCATTTCCTTCTCCATCATTTTACAGATGAGGAAACTGAGACAAACAGGGTTAAGTGACTTTGCCCAGGGTTATAAAGCTAGTAAGTGTCTGAGGCCAGATTTGAATTCAGGAAGATGAGTCTTCCTGACTCAGGCCTGGCACTCTCTATCCACTTTGCCACCTAGCTGCCCCAAAGACCTCATTTTACAGAAGAGAAAATTGAAGCCAAGAGGAGTTAAATGCTTTGCCCAAAGTCACACAAGGAGTAAACAGATAGTATTGTCAGCATTTAGTCCCAGGTCCACTATATCTAGGGTTTTTTCTCCTAAAGTACCACCACTCTCTTTTTCTTTCTATGGTCTCTTTAAATCCTACTCCTAGATGTTCTGTTTCCCTGCTTCTCCAGGGAAACAGAACTTCTCCTTCCTCCCCTCCATTCTTCACTCTCTGGATGTTTAATGGTTTTCCCTTTAGAGAATACCTTAATCTTTGATCCTTATACCTTCTCAATCTCCAAAAAATTTTACCTCCTCTTGTCCAAGGGACACCTTCATTTGACAGGGCAATGACCCAATGTGAAACATAGAACATGACAGAAAATGCTGTTATTTATTCTGTTCACTTACCCCTGCCCCACAATGGTCCCTTCCCAATCTCCCTCTTTCTGTCCCTAGCTTCATCGCCATTCTCCTAGTCACTCAGCTATGAAAACTCAGGAGTCTTCCCTCTTTTCTCTCTCCATCAAGTAAGATAATGATGGTTCTCAATATAACAGTTTATATACATTTGTTAGTACCATTGTTATCTGCCATCTAGCACCAAGTCTTTGCAATTCTTCCTCAAGAGTGGCTTTGAAATCTGCAGCCTTGGTTTCCATTTCCAAGGTTACCATTCCAGTCTTTATACTGAAGTTACTGGCTAGCTAAGCCATCACTTACAATTAGGCCACCCAGTCATGGTTTTCATTAGCTGCTATATCCTGGATTGGCCTGATACTGATTCACAATTCAGCCAGACAATGACCAAGAATGATGGAAGGCAATATATTTGTTGTCTCCCTCAGTGTCTTGAGGCTTCCCTCCTCAAAAATGACCATTCAAGGAAGAAGAGAGACTTCCAGAAAGGAGAAGGAAGTGTTTCTGGATATCCCCAAATGGGAAAATGCTCCCCTTTTCCAAATGACCCTGTGCAATTATTGCCTTAGAAATGACCCTTATCACAGTGAAACTTTTCAGCACTTCACTAATCACACCCCGTTATTCCAAAATTTATAAGAGGGGCCAGCATTCAAAAACACTGTAGTGGACCATTTGACAAAAATTTTATTAAAGAGGGTCAACAGATAAAACCGGTCCAGGGCTGAACAAAACAATGATGGGAAACTGTCAGTAGTTTGTATAGCTTCTTTTTGAAGAGCTCTGGTGTGATTTAACAAAACACACACACACACACACACACACACACACACACACACACACACACACACACACACACCTGCTCATATAACAAAGGAAACAGTGGCCGAAAGGATGTCATTAACAATAATAAAAACAACTCACATATACATACTGCCCTTTCTTCAGCAGTCATTGTTAACTATTATTATGTCTATATCCCAGATGGGGAAACTGATTCAGAAAGGTTAATGATGGTCATTAATGATGGATCCCAGTACTCTTGCCACTCTACACTCACCAAACTCCCCCAGTCATCCAGCAGAGGCAGCTGGACACCCAGACAGGATTCCACACTGTGTTTTGCTATGCAGGGTTTATGTTATGCATAGTCAGATTGCAAAGAAACATACCAACAAAAATCAAATTAACTATAATCCTTCCAGCTCTAAAACTGTGATCCAATAATTTTATCTATATACAATATATTGATATAGGTAAAATATACAATGTAATATAGTTTATACACATAATAAAAATATATTTTATATGTATACAGGAGAGCCCATATACATACACAGACAGGCTCCAATATAGGTGTACCTTACTTTAAACAATAAGTGTTCATAAAAGTTTTTTATAAATCAAATTGTTGTACAATGAAAGATTAGTATCTTAAATCTTAAGATGGAATTTTTAAATGGAACATCTAACATTTGAAGAAATTCAGTCCTGGAATGAATTCTTTTGTAAACTCAAGAATTATTTTGGAATGCAAAAAAACAGGGCCACAAGATAATGTAATCATCTGCATAAAGCCTGTGCTAGTACATTTGTAAATCTATTTATGTGTATATTTAGTGCATCTTCTTAGAAAATTTGGTCTGATAAGCATTTTCTCAGCCTCACTTGGAAGAGGCCTCAGTATCATGAAGTCCAACTAGAACCAGAACAAAATCCCTTTATAATATAACTGTCATTTACTCTTAGCACAATGTCTTAAATGCTTGTTTCCTTTCCTCTTCTGGTTTTGTTGTTTAATCATTTTTCAGTCATGTCCAATTCTTTGTGACCCCAATTGGGGTTTTCTTGGCAATGATACTGGAGTGCTTTGTCTTTTCCTTCTCTAGCTCATTTTACAGATGAGGCAACTGAGGCAAAGTTATGCTATTAAGTGTCTAAGGCCACATTTGAACTCTGGTCTTCCTGATGTGCAGGCCATCTAGCCCCTGAAACTCCTAGCTCCCCTTCCAAACCCTCCACAGATCTCCAGAGCATAGTTATAACATGTGATCCTCCAGTCACCACTTAATGATCTCCAGTGAGAGAGAATGTACTAGATCTTCTCAGCCTCTTTTACATTTGGAGAGCTCTAATCATTAGGAAGCTTTTTATTCCAGCAATCTTAAATCCAGCTCTTCTATAATGCCCACCCTTTGCTCCTAATTCGCTCCTTAGGGCCAAGTAGTGCCAGTCAGATCTTACTTTCACATGACAGCCTTCTAAATATTTGAAGACAGTCTTCTCCATTGCAGGCTTAACATTCTTACTTCCTTTAAAGGATTCCATTCAGCCCAACATACAACCACCTCCATAAGTGCTCTAAAAATGTCTGCTATTATTACGAATACTATGCTGAAAATACAAAGACAAAAACAAACAAACAGCCTCACTGTCAAAGATCAAAGATTCTACCGGAACTAATCATTTATGGTTGAATCCAAGGTCCCCTTCATCATTCTGGATACCTTCTCTGAAAATGTTGCACTTTGTCAATACGCTTCCTAAAATATGGGGCCAGAACAGAGTAAACACAACACCACAGACGCAGTTTGACCACATTTAAAGTCCTTTCACCGTATGACTCCAATAACGCATAGGGCTTCAATACCTTCCTCCCTTTTTATAAAAAGTATCACCACCTCTGTGTATTGGATAAAAGTGCTCCTGGTTTTCCCTTCCCAGGGCTAAGGAGCACAGAATGGCACAATAACGCCAAACAGTTCTACTATCTAAACTGAAGCAACATATCCCATCTGAAGCCTATGCACCTTTTCAAAAGAAAGGCACCATTCACTCTTTCAAATAAAGAAGCTCAGTTCTCTTTTCCCAGTTAAAAAGAAGTACATACTCATTCTATGGGAGCAGTAACACTTCAATGTTATTTTTAAACATGTAAAGCCTTCAATTTTGGCTTTTATTTTCAGGAACAATAACTGCAAAACAGGGACACTTTCATGGTAAAAATGATTTCCCATGGAGCAAACAAGGATCCTCAGAAATAAACCTGATAAGGATTAAAAATGCCTCCAGAAGCATCCAATCCGAAATCAGGCTTTTTTTAATGAGAATTTCACCATCAACAGTTTTGAGGCTCTAGGGTTCCCCCCAGTTCCATCATCAAGTCAAACATGCCACCTCCGGAGGTTTTATTTCAAAGTCAAACCTTCCATGTCCCCACTTATTAAACTCGGGGAAGATTTGGCAACAGTCGTTCTAAATTAGCGCTTTGTCCCCGAGTTATCCCCAAAGGCTACAAAAGGCGACATTTGGCCCAGAGCCTGGAGCAAAGCCAGCCAGCGGCTCCCAGGGCGTCCAGCCGGGGGAGGGGGCCGGGGGACGGAGCCAGGCTTCCCGGGCCACCAGGACCCCTCCTCCGTCCCCGTCAGCCCCGCCCCCAGCCCCACTCCCACCCCGGGCCAGGCTGCAGCGCCGCCCGGAGCTCTGCGGGGCGGGGGCGGGGAGGGAGAGCAAACACCTGTGAGCTGCGGCTGCGGCAGCGCGGGGGAGGCTGCGGCGGAGGCCGCCCGAGCCGCCGGAGGGGCCGGGGCCGGGCCCGCCCGTGCACCTTGCACCGAGAAGAAAGTCCGGGGAGACAGCACCTCCGGGAGCGGCTCATGCCCGCTTCCCGCGCTCGGCCGGGCCGGCGCCGCACTCCCCCGCGCCAACGGACACGGGCACACGCCCGGAGGGGCGACGTCGGCAACCAGCGATAAAGTTCACCCATCTCCAAGTTTAGTGCTAGTCTTCCCCCCGCTTCCCGCCCCCAACACACGCACACACGGCACACACACAAAAGACACACATACACACGGCAGGCACACAACATACACACGGCAGACACACAACATACACACACGGCATACACACACAACAGACACACGGCACACAACATACACACGGCAGACACAACATACACACACGGCACACACACAACACACACGGCACATACACACGGCACACACACAACATACACATACACACGGCACACACAACATACACACGGCACACGGTACACATACACACGGCACACACACAATACACACGGCAGACACACACGGCACACACACAACATGCACACGGCACACACAACATACACACGGCACACACACAACACACACGGCACACACACAACATACACACGGCACACGGTACACACACATACACACGGCACACACACAACATACACACGGCACATACACACGGCACACACACGGTACACACACATACACACGGCACACACACAACATACACACGGCACACACGCGCCACAAGCAATTTGTTTTTAATGCCAGAAAAATAAAGCGAGGCTTTCCCGGTCCTGCGGGAGGGGAGGGGAGGGGGGGGTGTTGCCAACTTGGCTAGGTCCGAGCAGGAGAATCTGGGGGAGGGGCTGTCTGGGAGACACCTGAGACCCTGCCCCACCTCCGGAGGCAGGCCGGGGCCTGGGAGCCGCGAAGGTGAGCCATCCCCGCCCCAGGAGAAGGGGGCGAGGGGCGGGGGGCGGCGATCGGCACTCACCGGCAGGTCCACGCTCACTTCGGTCCCATCGAGCAGGAAGACCCGGCAGTAGAGAGCCGCCTTGCCCGCTCCGGCCGCCGGGATGTGGACCGCGGCTCCGCCGGAGAGCACGGGCCCGCCGCCGGGGGGGAACACGCTGCCCCCGGGGGCGGCGGGCAGGGGAGCCGAAGCGGCCCCCCGGGGCCCCCCGTCCCGCTCGTCTCCCAGCCCGCCGGCCCCGCGCCCGGCCGCTCCCCGCCCGTAGCGCTGCATCGACCGCCGGCCAAAGGTCCTGCGCAGGAAGCTCAGCATCCTGGGGCGCCCCCGCACGGCTGCCCGCCACCCGGGCCCCCTCCCGCGCTCGCCGCCCGCACGCCGGGGCCGCTGTCAGCGCTCCAGCCCAGGCCCGGGGGCGGCCGCCGCCGGCCCGGGCTGGCTCCGCGAGGGGACGAGGGGGCGCGGGAGGCGCGGGCTGCGCGGCCGAGGAGCGGGCTTCTCCGCCGTGTCTCGGTGCAACCGGTAGTCCCAGCCGCTCCGCCTCCCGGAGGAGAAGTCCCGCCAATGCCGCCCCGCAGCAGCAGCGGCAGCGGCGGCGGCCGCCTTCCCTCCGACTGCAGTGCGCGAGCCTGGGCTCCCGGCTCCCTCTGGTCTCCCGAGCCTTCCCCGCGTGGAGGGGCGGGGGGCGGGGGAGCGGAGGGGGAGTGGTCCGAGCTGGCGGCCACCCCGGGTTTCCCGGGGTGGGGCGGGAGCGCGGACGGCGGGGCTGCTCCTCTCACACCACCCGGGAGTGCACAACTGGAGGAAGGCGCCTGCGTGCTCCGGGCGAGCGCCTGCACACACACACACATCCACGAACCCTCCCCTGCGGTCACGCCCCCGAAGGGCAGAACCGAGTGCTTCCTCGGCCTCGCGGAAACGTGACCTGCCCCCCACCTCGAGGGGTGCCGGTGGGGAGGAGGGCCCAAGCCCCAGCTCCCCCCAGATCGCGGCTCCGTCCTTGATGTTGCAGTGGGAGCAGACGCTTGCACCCCAAGTCCATGCCACCCCCTGCCGGCGAGCTCCTTGCCCTGCCGTGCTTGTGCTCAGGCGTGTCCGAGTAGACCTGCGTGTACCTAGACCCGTGTTCTAAAGCTATCCCTCTAGGTGGGCGTGGGGGGATGCCCCCCGGGCTGGAAGGAAGATCTGCGCCCTGGGGGCTGGAAGGAAGATCTGCGCCCTGGGGCTTTTTTCCTTTTCTACCCTAGCCCTCAACCTTTCCTGGTCCTGGTCCCGATACTGTTGCTTAATCTGACTGTTCATTGTGTCTAAGAGAAACAATGTAGCAAGTCAAGTCAACAGGCGTTTATTAAGAGCCTGCTTTGGGCCAGGAGCTGCGCTAAACCCTAGGGATATTAAAAAAAACATAACAATAACCCTTGCTCTTAAAGATCTCACAATCTAATGGGGGAGATAACATTTTAAGACAACTATGTGCAAACAAGCCTTTCCCCGTCTCCCTGAACTCTAGTGCCTTCACTCTTGGATTATCTCCAATTTATCCTGTATATAGCTTATTTATACATACTTGTTTGTATCTTGTCTCCCCTATTAAACTGTAAGGTCCTTGAGATTAGGGACTGTCTGTTGCTTTGTATCTCCTAGCCTTCTTGACTGACAGACAAGGAAATTTAGAGGTAATCTCAGAGAAACTAGTATTAAAGGGGATTGGAAAAGATTTCTTGGCAGAAGATGAAATTTTACCTGAGATTTGAAGAAAGCAAAGATCCACCAGAGTCTCATTTTGTTTGATACGTCAATCAAGTGCTTATCAAATGCCTATTCTCTGTACCTACAAGTCATCTTTCTATAACAACATTCCGTGTATCCATCTCAAAGCGCCAAAGAATATAAACAAGGTTATCACCTCATGGAATTCATGAAACATTCAGTTTAATGAACTTCTCTCCAAAGAGAGAAGTTTCTTTAGCCATATCCATGTCAGGTTTAATAGTGAAAAGTTTCTTGTACCCCTTTGGGTCCAGATCCAGCCCTGTACATGAAATCAGGCCTTGCAGTTGATTCAGGTTATCTACAGAAGACTACTACACTGTGTAAAACTCTTGGTCTCTAAATAATGTGAACACTAAGTAAGTAGTCTGGTATTATGCAAATCATCTGGCATCAGTTTCCTCACTTGTAATGTAGAGGAAAAACAAGACTGACACCACTTTGGAGAAACCTTGACAATTAGGACTGATATAGCAAGAAATCAAAGGGACTGGTTTGTGGCAAATTGTTTTAGAAGGCAGAAATATAGATATTGCAGAATTAGAATGAAAACATAGAAACCACAAAATCTTACATAACATCTTTGACATTTTTCCCACTATCACTTAACATTTTTGTTTCTCTTCCCCTCCCTCAAACCTATAAAAATGTAAAGCTGTGCCATGTAGAACTAGAATGGAGTTCAAAGAAATCTGATTCTTTCTCCTTCCTGGTATAAGCACAATCTCTTGGCTTACGTGACTTAGTCTGGTTTGTTTTGGGGGGTTTTTGACAGTGGAATTGGGAGTTTTGTGCAATATAAATGGTGATAATGCACCATTGCATTTCCAGTTAAAGTATATCTGCAACAACAAAGAGAATTGGAAATATTGCTCATACTGCTTACCTCACCAGATTTTTATGAGAAAAACACTTTATAAATAGAAAAGCAACATATAAATGTAAGATATTACTGTCATTATTAACTAGGAAGGACATATGAGATCTAAAGGGAGTTAACTTTTGGTTCAATATAAAAGAGAAAACATTCCAACAATTAGAGTCGTCCAGAATTGGTATAAAGGGCTAGAGCAATGAAGTTTCCCATCATTGTAGGTCTTCTAGCAAAAACTGGATAGCCACTCGTTGTAAGTATGTATTATCACAGATTTCCATTTCTTCCAAACCGTTTATTTTACAAATGAGAAACTGGGGCCCAAGAGAGGTTAAACAACTCATCAAAAGTCACAGAGATAGGCAAGATTTGAACCAAGGTCTTTTGACCATTTTCAAGGCTCTTGCCACTGTACTATCTTGCATCCTCTGAGTATAAAGGACTCTGATTTAGATTCAGATTGAGTGGAAGATGGATGTCCTTTAAGGTGTCTTCCAATTCTGAGGTTCTAAGTTGTGGTATATGAATGTAATGGAATACTATTGTGCTATAAGAAAGGATGAATGGGTGGACCTCAGAAAAACCTGGAAAGACCTATATGAACTGATGCTGAGTGAAATGAGCAGAACCAGGAGAACAATATGCACAGTAACAGCTACAGTGTGCAAGGACTGTTTCCGATAGACTTAGCCCTTCACAACAATGCAAGGACCTAAAATATTCTCAAAGGACTCTTGAGACAATATGCCATCCACATCCAGAGAAAGAATTGTGGAATAAGAATGCAGAATGAAGCAGACTGTTTCCTCTTATGTTTTGGTTTGGTTTAGTTTTTCTCATGATTTCTCCCATTTGTTTTAGTTCTTCTATGCAACATGACTAATGTGAAAATGTGTTTAATAAGAGTGTAGAACCCATGTAAGACTGTGTGCCATGTCCGGGAGGGAGGGAGGAGAGGGAAAGAAAATTTAAGACTTTTGTAAGTGATTGTTGAAAACTGAAAACAAATTAATTAAATTTGTAAAATTCTAAGGTTCTGTCATGTTAAATGTTGAAAATTATGTCACCGCTAGTGGTGAATTTTTGCTTTTCTCTCAAAAACTGTTTGATGGCTGAAATTGCAAATATATAATTTACTTAATAAAATAATCTAGAGAAGAGCAATTTAGTATCTTTTGATATTAATGGTGGTAATTATAATTATGAGGCCTTCCCTGAATTCCCAAGTGCTCTCCTAGACCATCACCCTTTCTTCCCTTTCCAATCTTGACCCTAGAGTTAACCTGATCAACTTTATATTGTCCTCTACTTTAGAATTTTTTGATCTCTATGATTTTTGCTAATGCCTTGTCAAACCACAACCATGGAACTATTCCCATCATCTACTTCTCCCATCCTCATGCCTTGCTGAAAAGAGCTAAGGAAGAAAAAAATCCCTCCGTGCATCAGAGAGGGTCCATTGCAAATGTATGTTATGTCTGCTGGGTTCTCATCATAACAAGACCTTTTAAACACCCTCTCAGTGGAAGACATCACCTTATATTTACTTTCTGGAGAAAATAGAAACCATTCTTCTTGAGCACTCTCTTCTCTTCCTTTTTCTCCATCACTAAAGAGGGCCATCTCCAGTCATCCTGATCTATATCTGGTCACAGAATTCAGATGGCTCCAGAAGAGAAAGTGATTTTGTACAGCCCTCCCTCAATTGAATCCAGTTCACTTGCATGTAATGGCATCACCTTCCTGATGTCATGGTCCTCTTCCAGAATGAAGGATAAAGAACAACAATGACATCTCAGAAGGACTTCATTCTCCGCTATATTCCAGCCTTTTAGAAAGAAGTGACCTTTTTGCCAAGATTAACCCTTCTACATGTATCCTTGATTCTGTCTCCTCTACTTTATTACAGCAGATTTACCTCTAGGATCATCCCCTCTCTCTAATCTTCAATCTTTCCCCTTCTACCTACTACCTACAGTAATGGTCAAAGCAAGCTCACATGCCCGCTCCCCTCATCACAAAAAGATGGAGGCTACCCACTCTGATAAATACAGCAACGGAAAGGAGAAAAAACAAAAATTGAGGAGAGTAGCCAAAGGCAAGTACCTGAGAATATTTTTTAAAGTCTAAAAGCTCTCAAATAAACTAGTTTGAGGAACTAATAAAGATAAAAAGAAAAATAAGGGAAAATTCAAAGAATAAATTTTTAAAACTCATGAAAATTCTATAAAGGCCATAACTCATTGTATAGACTATATTGTGAAGGAAAATTAAATGAAGTTCCCAGGCAAAAGGAAATTCTATGAACTACCCAAAGATCATGGAACAGCTAGAAACTCTAGAATGTTTCAAAAGAGAGAGTAAACTGTAAAAAGAAGATATTAGGATGAAGATTATGTTAAAAAAATACGCAAGGGTTTTAAAATCAGAATGAAAAACAAGGTAAAGAACTTAAAACATGGTGGAGAATCTTTCCAAAGAAGTAGAGTCTCTGAAAAGGAAAATGAGAGATCTGGAACACAGAAATGAAAACAATAATTTGGCAGAAGAGAAAGCAAAGACAACTTCAAATTCTACACAACTTAAAGTGACTAACCTTGAAAGCAAAATAGGCAAAGATAATGTAACAATCAGAGGTCTCCCAGAAACACATGCTAATTAAAAAAAAAAACTTCAATACCATACTGCAGGAAATAATTCAAAGAAAATGCCTAGATACTTGGAATACAAACAACACAAATCTAACTTGACACTCTAAGATAGGTAGTGGTTAAATTTCATATTTTCAATATCAAAACAAATCTGTCAAGCTCCCAGGAGAAAACTCTTCAGCAATTAAGAAACTTCAAATAACTCAGAATTATTTTCTTCTACAGCAGAGGTTCTTAAAAAGCTCTTTTTTTGTGTAGAGGATCCATTTGTCAGTCTGGTGAAGTTTTTGGACCCTGTTCAAAATAATGCTATTAAATACATAAATAAAATACATAGAATTATAAAGGAAACCAGTAATATTGAAAAACCATTAGTGAAATATTATTAAAAAAAAAATAACAAGTTCTTGGATTCTCAATTAAGAATGATTATTTCACAGCCACACACACACACACACACACACACACACACACACACATATACACATGATCAGAAGAAGAAAACAAAAGGATGAAGTAGGAGGTCCCAAAAAGGAAAAGAAATAAGATTGGGGGGGGGGGAGGAGCCAAGATGGTGGAGTAGAAAGATTCACATATGCTAGGTCCAAACCCACAGCCCATGGATCTCCTGTAAAAAGAACTCCCAACAAATTCTGGAACAGTGAAAGTTGCGCAGCAACAGAGTGAAGGAGATTTCCGTTCCAGAGAGCCCTGAAAAACCGAACCCAAAGGTCCGTTGTGCACCAGACTGGAGCGGAGCCCAGCCCTGCCCTAGCTGCATGGCAAAGAGAGGAGCAGATCCGGGCAGGCCTCAGGGACAGAATCTCTAGCGGCCGTGAAGGCCCCTCCACCCACAGAAGCACAGGTCAGTGAGAGAGACTTCTGGGCAGGCTGAGAGGAGAGCAGGGTGTCTCCATAACTCAGGCCGCCCGGGGAGGCAGCAGCAGAGGCAGTGGGTGGCCAGAGGCTCCCACAGCAGGCAGGAGCTCCATTACTGAAGGTCTCTGCATAAACCCCCTGAGGGAACTGAGTCTGGGAGGAGGCCCTGCCCCCACCTGAGAACCTGATTTAATCTTACCCTGAATAGCAGACAGGCCTGCTGCTGAAAGCCCTGAGGCTGGGGAGCAGCATTTGAATCTCACACCCCAAGCACTAGCTGGGCAGATCTAGGCAGGGGTGGAGAGGAATCTCAGAAGTCAAGTATCTGGCTGGGAAAATGCCCAGAAAAGGGAAAAAAATAAGACCATAGAAAGTTACTTTCTTGGTGACCAGATGATTCCCCC
>CM053772.1:108567454-108591748 GCA_028658325.1 Potorous gilbertii | reverse complement strand
AAAGTTATCTGGCCCTACAGGATAAAAGAGAAAATGGGGACAAGAGAAGGGAGGGATGATAGAAGAGAGGGCAGATTGGTGATAGGGGAAATTAGAATGATTGGTGTATTGGGGTGGAGGGAGGGGACAAATGGGGAGAAAATTTGGAATCCCATAATTTTGTGAAAATGAATGTAAAAAGTTAAATAAATAAATTTATATTGAAAATAAATAAATAATTTTTTTTAAAAGAGATAAGATAGGCACCAAAAATATCATATCCTACAAAGTTCAGGCTAATTATCAATGAAAAAAGAATCCTCCATAAAAGAGAAACATTCGTGAAAAAAAATCAAAGGCAAGCAGAACATTTGGTTTATATTTATGCCAAATAAGGGAAATAGGAATGTTGATAAGTAAAATTATCAAGAAATGACTAATCAATGAAATAATTTTTCTCATGTTTGTAAGTTGTTGTTTGTGGGGGGCAGGGAATTGAACTGAGGGATACATGAAGCAAGAGAGATCATCAAATCTGAGGAACTAAAGATTCAATCAGATTTTAAGGCATTACAAGAGAAAGGGGGGCTGAGTTAATATTCTAGGGACAAAATCCTATATTCCTCTCAAAGAAAATATTTCTCTTTTTTTGTGGGAGAGATAACACAATGGAAAAAACATCAGAATAGAGACAGAATGTGTGAAACTGTCAATGTACCCATGTGAGGCCTGGAGGTATGCACCGAAGGAATTGTAATTTCTTTCATCTCAACCAGAGTATAGAGTTGGGAGACAATAGGATAAAAGCTATGGAGGTAAGGGAGTTGGGGTAGGGGAAGGAAGCAATTTAAGAAGTGGATATCGGAGTGAAAAAGTTCCATTCAAAAGTGTTCCCAAGATGGGGGGGAGGTGTGGGGGCAGTATGAAACAGGAAAGTTTAAGTCTATGGAAGGGATTAGGATCATATAATGACTTTGTCTAGAAAGATGCTGTCTATTTGGAAACATCTTTCTCCAAGAAATGGTTGTGCCTTCCAGAACTTCACTGTACCCCCAAGAGACTGGATGTATGGCTTTCTGGGAATAATCAGCCCTAAGGGTAGAAGGCTGGGTTCAAAGCAAAAAATGGGATAATCCAGCTTTAGGAATAATGAATGATGACAACAAGGACTTGGACCACAATGAGGCTTCATAAATTGAGATGCAGAATTGCTCCTACCACATGAAACCGATTCCTTTCATGCACTGATACTTCTAAAAATGAAGAACAACAAAAATACTCCATCAAAACAAAAAGTTAAAGTATGAATGAATGAATGAATACCCCGTAAGAAACCAGGATGGAGCGAGATCTACAGATTAAGTAATGTAGAAATGGGTTTGAGGAGAGAACTCAAATTTGGTAGCTCAGAAACTCTACATCCATGAGGGCCATATAAAGAAAAAAAGTAACAGGTAAGGATATGGCCCAAGATGTGGAGTTTGGAATACACTAGAGGTGGACATAAATGAGTAACAAAAAGTAAAATAAAAACTTCTTTGCAAAATACACCTCCCAAAAATGTTATTTAATCTAAGAGGTTGAGGGAGAAGAAAGATTCTAAACCATACACATCTCTGTGGATGAAAGAAATGCCAGAGGGAGAGGGCCATATAGAGAAATGAATGAATGAACAACTACATGCATAAATAACAAGGAAAGGAAAAGGAAAATAAGTAATTAAAGGAAATTGGGATAGGTCAGGTAAATCTATGAGTAGAGAGAGAATCCATGAGAATGGTGTAACATCAAGCAACCAGAGGAAAAAAAACTGCTAACTTAATAGACAAAAGGAATGAAACCAAATGAAAAGAAATAAATGAAAGCAGAAGTTTAAAAATAATAACCCTTAATGTTAATGGATTATATAATCCAATAAGACAAAAGATAATAGTATATAGACAATAAAACACCCAGTAATTTGCTGTATATTAGAAACACTACTAAAACATAAAACCAATTGAGAATGAAAATGAGTCAGGAACAAAATTTACTGTTCATAAGGTGATCCCCAAAAGCAAAAATTAGGGTAATGCCATCATACAAAGCAAAAATAAACACAATGATAAGAGAGATAAACTGCATTATTTTTACAGTTTATAGATAATATTTAACATTATTAACAATATTAATTAACTGTAACAATATGTTACAGTTTATAGATAATAAAGCTATAAATATTAAGTATATACTCACCAAAAGGCATAACATTTAAATTCATAAAGAAAATGTTAATACATAAATTTTAATATAATAATTATTGGAAACTCAGGTTTCAGTCTCAGAGATGGATAAGTATACTGGGAAGACAAAAAAAGGGGGAAATACAGAACTGTATGGACCCTTAAAGAAGTTATATTTGAGATACCTATGTTGCATTCAGCACAGCAGCATCCTTTCTTACTCCACAGTGGTCAGCTAACACCCTGCAATGTCCTAGCAACCATGTCAAAGAGACACACATTTGGTATTGATCTTGACATCACTTCTTCATATGTGAGAGTCTTCCAATGTGGGAAAATGGAGCTAATAACCAAGGAAACAGAGCCACCACAAGCTATGTTGCCTTCACCAACACAGCACTTAATCAGTGATATTGCAAAGATTTAAGTTGCAGTGAATCGCACTAACACAGTCTGATGCCAAATATCTGATTGGCCATAGATTTGATCATGCTTTTGTATAGTCAGACATGAAGCATTGACCTTTCACGGTGGTGAATGATCCAGACAGGCCTAAGATGATGGTGGAGTATAAAGGGGAAACCAAGTTTCTATCTAGAAGTATCCTCTATGGTCTTAACCAAGATGAAAGAAATTGCCAAAGATTACCTTGGGAAGACTTGTCAGAAATACTGTTATCACAGTTACCAGCCTACTTCAAGAATTCCCAATGTCAGGCTACCAAAAATGTAGGAACCATTGCAGATGACTTGGACAAAAAGGTTGGTGCCAAGACAAACATGTTGATCTTTGGCCTTTGAGGCGATGTTTTTGATGACTCCATTCTTAACATTGGTGTTGGCATCTACCAACTAGCAATAAGATTGACTTTGAAGAGCTGTGACAGAAACAAACCGTGGTATGATACCTAAATGCATTGTGAAGAGCCCCAACAAAGAGTTATGTTGAGAAACCTTGGTGTTGAACACACACAAGTTAGCGGGCTAATTGAAAGTCAACTCATACAGAGCTGTTGAGGCAAAAGACAACTTGCCTTTTTATGTAATAGCCTCAAAGTATGATTGAAGATGGTTCTCTGTGGACAATTTACTTCAAGCATTTATTGTCTGAAGAAGAGTTAGATGGATTTTCTAAAAGGGGCAGGTAGAGAGAATTGATGGACACTTACCTTAGTAAAGTGACAAAAAGAAATTGTTCCCAGCTGTTCAAAGACTAAAATGATTTGAACTCTGAAAGTGAGCTGAAAGAGACCTCGCTTGTCAGACCTTATTCTGAACAACTTGCCTCAAACAAAGGGGAAAATTATTTCAGGTAGAGTAAGAGGATAAACCCAGAAACAATTCTTCCCTTGCCTAGAACTTCAGCTATCAAGGCCTATATGGTACAGAGAGAGCTCAGGGTATGCAAATACTGGAAGTCAACTTTACTCCCCTACAAGTTCAGGTTTAGGGAAGCAGGCCTATAACAATGATGATAAAGACGCAGTACCATCAACCAGTTCAAATGCAGAGATAGGGGCTAACAAAAATCAACTAGACCCATTCAGTGGGTGACCAGACAAATTTATGATGATATTGTTAATTGTTAAATTATTAAATTGTTAAACATATAGCCAGGTGACAAGACTGTAAAATGTACTGGTGTATGGAATTGCACATATTTTGGGATCCACATATTACTAACTAAAAATTTGAGTTATACTTCCATTTTATTTTGTTATTATATTGAGGTTAGATAGTATAAATTTTTTGTTTATGTTCACCCCTGTGAGCAAGAAGGAGGCAGAATTGATGATAAAGAGTTGGCCTTGGAGTCAGGAAGACTTGAATTCAGGAGCGACTTTTGACAGCTACTGAATTTGTAATCCTGAGCAAGTGCCTTTCTCACTCTCTCCAACTAAGACTACAAGTTGCAGAATAGTTGCAGATATGTATTGGCAGAGAAGGTTTCCACAATTGAAGTTCCCTAAACATAATCACAGGTTATTATGTATTTAAAAAAACCCACAATTTACTTAATATTCTCTTAATGTTGAATATTTGGGCAGCTAGGTAGCCCAGAGTGCCAGACCTGAGGTTTGGAAAACCTGAGTTCAAATCCAGCCACAAATATTTACTTTTAATGTGACTAAGTAGTTTAAAACATTCTGCCTCAGTTTCCTCACCTGTAAAATGTAAATAATAATAGCACCTATCTTCTATGATTGTTGTAAGGATCAAATTAAATGATAACTTTAAGACACTTAACACAATGCCTAGCATACAGTAAGCATTATAAAAATGTTAGCTATTAGTTCCAGTTTTTTTGTAGTTACACATAATGGTGCTCTTTTTGACTATTTTTGTTAACACTTTCAGACTATGTCCTTTACAATAAAATTATTTGTCCAAAGGGTATGGAAGGTTTTGGTAAAAAAATTTTTTTTTTACTGTTTCTTACTATGTTGTTTCCTCCAAAAAAGATTCTTCAAGTTTGCAATTCCACCAGTAATAAATGTACCTGTTTTCCATCACCCCAGTTATGATCATTTCTTTGCATTTATTTTTGCCAATTTGATGAGTGTGAGGTTGTATCTCAAAGCTTATTATTGTGCATTTCTTTGATTATCAATAAGTTTGAGTATTTCTTCAAGCGATTATCAATAATTTGTGTCTTTTTAATTGTCAGCTCATATCCTTTGAACATTTTTCGACAGTTAATTAGGACTGCTTTTCCACAGTTCTTTAGATATCAAAGATTTTGTCTGTTATGTTATGTTGCCATAAGCATTTTCCCAATCTTTTTTCTTTTTAAAATTATATTATTTGTCATGCTGACATTTTTTATTTTCATGTAGAGATGTTTCAAGCAAATCTATCTCACTCCTAACTATTCCTTTTATCTGTTGAATAAAAAAAAATCACCTGTCCTCCACCATTGAGATACTTTGTTCTATTTTCTTCCATCTGGAGCCTTTCTTATATATCATCATCACATTTCCATTCTTTCACTATTTGACACAGAGATTGCAGGCTGCTATTTTCTTCATCACTTCCCATGTTGCATTCTTGCATCCTTCAAGTGCTTGGGTAGGTAGGCACCATGTAGTCTCTGTAATATTTCCACATTAATTTTATCACTTTTTCTTAAAACTTCCTGAGCCCTAACAATTTTTTCATCTTGTACTTCCAACCTCCAACTCTATTGGAGGAAATGTTGAGGAAGGATATTCTCAAATATCTTCCTCAACAAAGAACAAGGCAAAGCCCCAATAGATAAATGATCAAAGAATATGAAGATAAATGACCATATGAAAATATGCTCCAAATCACTAACAGTAAGAAAAAACTCAAATTGAAACTCCAGAGTTTCATTTGACTCCATGTAAATTGGCAAAGATGAAAAAAGATAGAAATAGTCCGTTCTGGAGGGGCTATGGGAAGATAGTCATATTCTACTGGTGGTGTAACTGTAAAATAGCCCAGCTTTTCTTGATTCTGATTTGGAATCATGTAAAGAAAAAGTGACCAGTGTCTGTATCTTTTGAACCCTCAATCCCACTTCTGGCATAAATTCCAAGAAAGTCATACAAAGGTCCAACGTATATCAAAATAACCATAGCAGGACTCTTTGTGTTGAAATAAGTTGTTACCATTTTCATATGTGAATACTTTGGTTGCTGAAAGAGGAAGAAAATGAACTTTTGTATAAAGAAAAAGGATGAAATCAACTCCCCTTTCAAATGAACAATTTGATTACTGACAGGGCAGGAAACAAGAACATTTTGCACATGAAACACTGATAAAAATTCATGTGTAAAGAGGCACATTTTTGAGGAGAGATACAATATGAGGAAAGACACAGGCTGTGAAAAAGCTCATAAAGAGTACTGCCCCTCAGATGAATGGACTAAAGATCCATCTGAGGGCAGAGAAATAACTGAGGATGTAGAACATTGTGACTTTTCAGCTCATTTGCATCTAAATGTTTTGAAGCTAAAAGAAAGCTGCACTTAATGAGTTTGATCTAATAAAGACTACCCAGATAGCTAATAAAGGCTATACAGATGCTCTAATTTGAGCCATCAGAAGTGGTAAAGAATCTAGCCAGGGGGGGAATGATGAACCCAACAGAAGAGAAGTTAAAAAAGCAACAAGAGAGGAGTCAAGAAGATGCCAGCAGGAACGGTTAGCTGACTAGAAGGCTCCAGCTGATTTACTGGAAGCCTGCTGATTGGAAGAGAAGCATCACTTTGCATACTGAAGAACTGAATGGAATTTTAAAAATCAACTCTCCTCCACAATTGAGATACTTTATTCCATTTTCTTCCATCAGGAGTCCTTTTCATGTGTCATCACCATATTTACATTCTTTCACTCTCTGAAAGGCTGAAGAAAATTCTGGAAGCTTGCTGATTGGAAGAGAGCTGAACTCTATCACAGTTGATCTTATAACCTTCAGTACCATCTACATTTTGAGAGAAGTGAAAATTCTGAGGTTTCAGGTTGCTCTCTGCTGCCTCCTCTGGTTTGAGATAGGGAAACAGGTTTAACAACAGCTTTAAGAAAGCTTTGGGAGAGAAGAGGTATTAGACTGACTACCAAACTGAAGGTCTACAGAGTTGTTGTGCTGATCTCATTGTTATGTGTTTGTGAAACATGGACAGTCTACCAGCACCATGCCAGGAAACTGAATTGCTTCTGTCTTAGGAAGATCCTGAGGATTACCTGGCAGGATAAGGTACCAGACACTAAAGACCTTGCTCTAGCTGAACTACCAAGTATTCAAACTACGCTTCAGAGAGCACATCTCCAATGAACTGGCCACGTTGTTCCAATGCAAAAATGTATGCTTGCCAAAAAGACTTTTATGGAGAACTTGCATGGGACAGGTGATCACATGGTGGCCAGAAGAAACGATACAAGGACACTCTCAAGAACTTTGGACTTGACTACAACATGGGAGACACTGGCACAGGACCGCTCAGCATGGCATGTCCACATTAGAAAAGGTGCTGTGCTCATTGAGCAAAGCAGAATTGAGACAGCACAAAGTAAACGCAGGATGCACAAATTTGGGATATCTACCCAGATATTCACATGGACTATCTGTGCCCAACCTGTGGTAGAGCATTCCGAGCTCATATTGGTCTGATCAGCCACAGTTGGACACATTGAAATTTCACTTTACAATGATGATGTCATTTTGGTCCTCTTTGAAAAGGAAGGACAACAACCAACCAACCTATTCTGAGCATAATTGGATGACACAGAATTCTGTTTATTGAAGAGCTGATAGAGAGCTCTTTTTGTGTTTCTCAGAGAGACAACTTGAGAAATTTTATTGTGAGCTCTGCTTTGCTCTAACAATTTCTTTTGAGTGTAAGCTTGTTTGGCTTTGTTTGCATTGGCCATTAGTTATTTTTTATTTTTTGTTGTTTTTTTAAAAATAAATTTATGTAATAAAACAAACATTTCATAACAGTACAATAAAAAAGATGATTGCATGCAAAACTGCAAACCTACTATGCACAACTTGCTATTCCTTTCAAATATATAACAAAATTATCATGTAAATTTCTTTTTTCTCTTCTCTCCCCCATATCCCTCCACCCTAGAGATTGCTACCATTAGACACAAATCTATATATATATATATATACACACATGTATATATGTGCATATATATACACATATATGTAAAAATTGTTCTATACTTATTTCTGTTTATCAATTCTTTCTCTGGATGCAGATAGCATCTTTCTTCATATATCCTTTGTAGTTAATTTGTGTATTCATAGTAGTCAAAATAAATTATTCACTCTAAGTCATTCTTAAAATAATATTGCTACTGCCATATATAATATTCTATTACTTCTGTTCATTTTGCTCTTCATTATTTCATGCAAGTCTTTCCATATTTTTCTAAAATCGTTGAACTGATCATTTCTTATAGCTCAGTAGTATTCTATCACAATCATCTACCACAACTTGTTCAGTCATTCCCCATTTGATGGACATCCCTAGAATTTCTGGTTCTTTGAGAAAGAGAACAAAGTTAGGTATAAAAAAGACCATTTCAATTAAATTAACCATTGGTTTTTATGCTTCATGCTAGAAGAGGACCAAAATGACATCACTATGTATCTGTCTTGACTAAAGAGTCAAACTGAAGAGCTCTACAGTTCAATAGCTTTAAGGGAGCTGTTTTTTCACTATAATAGTGTAATACTTCCTCATCACTCTCTTAAGGGTTATGAATTGTTTTGTTTGGGCCTACACAGGCATCATATTAATTCTGGTTCAATGTTGCGTTGAAATGAGACACTCTTAGGTCACTGAATAGTTAACAAAAGGAAATTTACATATCCCTAACACAGGGAAGGATGTTCTATAAGGATACAACACTACTTAACTTCTGTAGATGTGTTCCTACCTTCCCCATGTTCATATGGAAATATATCTGGTTACCAGGTCATGGTAATGGTGACTTATGGCCTCAGAACATCCACCACATGAGAAAGGCATAGATCCATGTGGGTGGGATTTTTTTTTTACACCCATAGGTGACCAGGAAGCCATATCAATACAGCCAGAAGAAACCAGAAAATTGTGTCAAGGGAGGTACAACTTGAGACTTGCCTCTTGACAGGCCAACCCAGTTCAGTTCAGTAGACTTTTAAGAAAATCTAGCCTAATTCCTGCTCACCCTGGTTGACATTGGTTTTTATCATATGAGTTAAAGAGTTGTCATTTTCACTAATTCAAGAACAGAAGAGGAGTTGATTTTACTATCAGGAAAACCATGAGGTCAATTTAAGCAAAATTATCCATTTTACACCTAACTTTGCTCTCTACCTCAAAGAACTAGATATTCCAGGGATGTCCATCATTTAGGGAATGGCTGAACAAGTTGTGATAAATGATTGTGATAGAAAACTACTGTATTATAAGAAATGATGAGGTCAATGATTTTAGAAAAATATGGAAAGACTTGCATGAAATAATGAAGAGTAAAATGTGCAGAACCAAGAGAACACTGTATACAGTAATAGCAATATTGTTTTAAGAATGACTTTGAGTGAATAAGTTATTTTGACTATTATATATACCCAAGTTAACTATAAAGGACATATGAAGAAAGATGCTATCTGCATCCAGAGAAAGAAATGATGGATAGCAGTATGTATAAAATATACATAAGGGAGAAGAATATCAGCTTCATGTGGGGCAGCATGTTTCTGAAGGCAACAAGGACCTCAATACCACAGGTCCAGAGTTGGTAGTTGCATTTTCTCTCACATGCCTTCCTATCAGGTACCTGTAAATGTATTACCATTCTCCCCCAGGAACACTGTTTGTACTGCTAAGAGAGCATGACCCAGGTTTAATATAATAGACTATGATGTATCAGTTATTATTGCATTGACTTTACATTGAATAACTGTAACTTTATAAATGCTTTATATTTAAGAACATATGGTGTGTCATGATGACTGGTTTTGTGTAAATGGGAATCATATCATGAGCTACAGCAGCTAGTAGTGGGAGTGGATCCCACTTCCTCCCCTTACCTACAAAAGGGCTAATCTTAGGACCTTGAGAGGGTTTGGGAATCCATGGTTGTAATGTTAATTATGTTAATTAGAGTTAAAGATCTTCCCCACCCATTAATGGGCATTCCCTTTAAGGGAAGCTTGATTACAGGAGATTTATTTTCTAGGAAGGCCCATACCTTTTGTTAATTTCTAATGAGGCCCTGGTTCTCAAGAATTGTGATGTCCTCTGGCTCTGAAAAGTGTATATATACTCTGAAGTGAGGTTTTATTTGGGGGCTTATTCACTGGAAGTGTTTGGCAGAAGAGACTCTGGGTAACTACTAAGGAGCCCCTGGGCTTTGAAAACACAGATGTTGGTGCATCTCTTTTTGGTGACTATGTATGTATGTAATGGTCAGACAGTTGGATCTGTCTGTTGATCTGTGATGTATATATTGTCTGTGATCACACAGTTAGAAGCCCTGTCTGTTGGTCTTTCTGCTTGTAATTTCTGTTTGTGTTTTCCCTGAAGTTCAGGGTGCTGACTTTTTCCTCTGATATAAGTGAATGATACATGTCCTTGATTAATAGATTGCTTTGTTGGAAGTAGGAAGCTTTGATGTAATGTTTGTATTTTACATGGATAATAAAATACAGTACCTGCCCTCTAGTCTAAAGTACTCTAGGTAAAATAGGAATAACTGAGTTGACTAGACTTTGATACTGCCAGAGCATCTGGTAACCCTGTTTTCAGGCTCCCTTAACTAAACACACAGACCAGAAGAAGTGCCCAAGAAAACCTTACATACACACACACACACACACACACACACACACACACACACACACACACACACCTACAAATAATTTAATCCTCCTTTGCACCACAAGCTCCTGTCCCTGGTTAGACTTTTAGGGTATCGAGTAGGGGGAGAGACCTGACCAAACTACTGCTAATTAGATGTTTCCAAGTGGACCAGATCCTGAAAATGGCCATTCACAGACATGATATTCCAAGTTTAAATCCTCAGAGAAAACTTCAGCAAGATATGTTCACAACAGGTAGGACATTTTGGCTGACTTCTATGAATAGTTATCTGTGTGCTGAGAGATAGACTAGGTGGAGCTGCACTCACCTGCAATGGTTGTTTTGAATGTTGGAGCAATGTGTGCACAAAATACTAAGTAAGCTTGTGGGTGCAGTCATTTCAGCATGATTGTCAACCAGTGCTACTGTTGTTGCCAGATATTTACCATTGCTTGCATGCTTCCCTGTTCTCCACACTTGGGTGGGATATAGTTCCTTCTTTCCCTTCCTCCCTCCCTTCTTTCCTCCCTCCATTCCTATCACCTTTCCTTCCTTCTTTTTTCTCTTCTTTCTTTCCTTTTTCTCCTCCATTCCTCCTTTCTTTCTTCCTTCCCTTTTTATTTCCTTCCTTCCTTTCTTCCTTCCTTCCTTCCTTCCATTTCCTCTAAAAATATCAACTTTGATTCTGTTGCTTAATCTATATAAATGCTTTCCCCCTACAGTGTCTGACACTTTTTATCCTTGGCATACATACATTTTTCGTGGTTTTCAAATATTTCAAAATCCTTTCTAGGCTTTTTATGGGTTTTTTTTCTAACTTCTTAAATTAAACCTTTCCATTTTCTCCCTTAACTAATGTTTGTTGTCACCATTTCTCTTTTAAGACTGATTGATTCCATTATAGAATAGTGCTTAAACATGTAAAGTATCAGTATAATGGGAGGAATGGGAGGCTGCCAGGAACAGAGATGGCAAAGAGCAAATAGCACCTTGCTGAAGATATGTTGAGAAGAGTCCCTCAGGGCAATGAGGAATAGCCCAACTGAGTAGGAATCTAGGCACTAGCATTTCCACTAAAGTCTTTAGAGGACTCAGGTAATAGGGGGTGGGGTGAAATACAGAACTGGTATATCAAAGCCTAAGCCAGCCTATTGATGTTGATATAAAAAAGATCTTGGTGAAAATAACTTTTCTAAGTACAGGCAGAGATACTTCCTGAGGATGAGAGGAGAGATGATGCTATGGCCCCAGAAATGTCCATTTCTGGATCTTTCTCTCCTTGTGTCGTCATTGTGATTAGTGGGGACATTTATACCTATCTGTGTTGGTCCTAGATCAAGACTTGTGCTTGTATCCACAAATGTCAAGACTTGTGCTTGTATCCACATGCCCAATATCCACCAGAATTAGAGGAATAAGTGGCCACAGCCAGCCTTCTCAGGTGAGAAGGCCTCAGGTCAAAGGTGCACTCATGCCCTGGCCTTCCATTTACTGCTAGGGGTCACACTAGACATCTTCCCCAAAGCAACCACTTTCATCTATACCGGCACAAGGCATCTTTCACCACCTCCAGAGCAAAGAAAAGCAATCCTCCTTTGACTTCAGGCCTCCTATCTCTTGCTGTGCTTGCCCTTTTAAGGGTAGAAGAGTAGTACCTTCCATTTAATGATGAACATTTTCACACCGGATTATACCCTTCACATGCCAGTGACTCTGAACACCTATAGACCATCATCCAAACCCTATTTCCCAACCACCTATTCTTCATTTTCATCCCATTTAACCCATCTAGGCCATTTTCCCTCTTATTGTCTGTTGTCTTATCACATCTATTGTCCATTCAGCCACTAAAATGATTTTCCTAAAACACAGATCTGATCATGTCTCACACACACACACACAGCACACACACACACACACACACACACACACAGACACACTCATCCTAACTCTACCCAGCCCTTCCACATGATAAAGTGGCTTTTTGCCTTACCAAGGCTAACCTCTCTACTTATTCAAATGATCCCATTCCATCATGTCTCCTCCAACACATCACCTCCTCTGTCATCTCACTCTTTCACTTCAGTCTCTCCTTCTCTACTGGCTCATTTCCTACTGCCTATAAACATGCCCATTTCACCCTCTCTTAAAATAAAAAACCTCACTTGATCCTTCCATCCCTGCTATTATCCTATATCTCTTCTTTGCTTTGTAGCTAAACTTCTCAAAAAGGCCATCCCTATGATGTGATGATAAAAAACCTAATTAAGTGGTGAAAAGGGATTGAAATGGGAGAAGAGAAAAGGAGTCAGAAAAGGATAAATTGCATCACATGAAGAGGCATTGATATATTATAGTAGAGGGAAAAAAGGGAGGGAGATGAGTGTTTTTGAACTTTCATCAGATTTGGCTCAAGGAGAGAATAACATACTCAGTTAGGTCTAGAACTCTAACTTGCCTTGTAGGCAGTAAGAGGAGAAAGGGGAAAGAAAAGGGAGGAAGGATTGAAGGGAGGGCACACTGAGGGAGGCAGGGTTCCTAAGCAAAATTTTAGTGAGGAAGGAAAGAGAGAAGGGAGGAAAAAAAAAGCATTAAGGGGTGGGGAAACAGGATGGAGAGAAAGACATAGATAGTAAGCATAATGGTGGATGTGAATGGAGTGAACTTTCCCATAAAACAGAAGCAGATAGCAGAATGGATTAAGAACCGTTATCCTACAATATGTTGTTTATAAGAAACACGTTTGAAACAGAGAGATATATACAGCGTAAATGTAAAAGGCTGGCATAGAATATATTATGCTTCAACTGAAATTAAAAAAAGCAGGGATAGTAATCCTGATAGACAAAGCAAAAGTAAAAATAGATCTAATTAAAAGAGATAAGGAAGGAAACTACTACATTTTGCTAAAAGACATTATAGACAATGAAGTAATATCATCACGAAATATATATACACGAAGTGGTATAGTATCAAAATTCTTAGGGAAAAAGTTAAGGGAGTTGCCAGAAGAAATGGACAAAACTATACCAGTGGGGCACCTCAACCTTCCCCTTTCTGAACTAGATAAATCAAACCACCAAGTAAACAAGAAAGGGGTTAAGGAGGTGAACATAATTTTAGAAAAGTTACATATGGTAGACCTTTGGAGAAAACTGAATGGGGATAGAAAGGAATAAATCTTTTTTTTGGTGGTACATGGCACCTACACAAAAATTGACCATGTACTAGGGCATAAAAACTTCACAATCCAATGCAGAAAGGCATAAATGTTAAATGCATCTTTTTGAGATCATGATGCAACAAAAATTATATGTAATAAAGGGTCATGGAAAGATAAACTAAAAATTAATTGGAAACTAATCTAATCCTAAAGAATGAGTGAGTTTAACAACAAATCATAGAAACAATCAATAGCTTCATCCAAGAGAATGACAATAATTAAACAACATACCAAAACTTAGGAGATGCAGTGAAAGTTGTTCTTAGGGAAAGTTTTATATCTCTAAATGCTTACATGAATAAAATAAAGAAAAGGAGATCAATAAATTGGGTATGCAACTAAAAAAGCTAGAAAGAGAACAAATTAAAAATTCCAATTAAACACCATATTAGAAATACTGAAGACTGAAGGAGAGATTAATAAAATTGAAATTAAGAAAACTACTGAACTAATAAGTAAAACTAAGAGCTTATTTTATGAAAAAACTAAATAAAATAGATAAACTTTTGGTTAATTTGATTTAAAAAATAAAAAGAGAAAATTAAAGGAATAACTAGGAACTATTTTGCCCAACTGTATGTCAATAAATTTGACAATCTTAGTGAAATGGATGAATACTTACAAAATTATAAATTGCCCAAATTAACAGAAGAGGAAATAAAATACTTAAATAGCCCCATTTCAGAAAAGGAAATCAAACAATTCATCAATGAACTCCCTAGGAAAAAATCTCCAGGGACAGATGGATTTACAAGTTAATTCTATCAAACATTTAAAGAACAATTAATTCCAATATTATACAGTCAAAGGAGTCCTATCAAATTCTTTTTATGATACAAATATGGTACTGATACTTAAGCTGGAAAGAGCCAAAACAGAGAAAGAAAATTATAGAACAACTTCCCTAATGAATATAAATGCAAAAAATTAACATATTAGCAAAAATATCACAGCAGCTTGTCATGAGAATAATACACTATGACCAGGTAAGATTTATACCAGGAATGCAGGGCTGGTTCAATATTAGGAAAATGATCAGCATAATTGACCATATCAACAACAAAACTAACAGAAACCATATGATTATCTCAATAGATGCAGAAAAAGCTTTTGATAATATACAACACCCATTCCTATTTAAAAAAAAAAGCACTACAGAGCATAGGAATAAAAGGAGTCTTCCTTAAAATGATAAGTAGTAGCAAACTAAAAACATCAGCAAACATTATATGTAATGGGGATAAGCTAGAAGCATTTCCATTAAGATTGGGGATGAAACAAGGATGTTCATTTTCACCACTATTATTCAATACGGTACTAGAATGTTAATTTTAGCAATAAGAGAAGAAGAAGAAATTGAAGGAATTAGAATAGGAAAAGAAGAAACAAAGCTATCAATCTTTACAGATGATATAATATACTTAGAGAATCCTAGAGAATCAAGTAAAAAACTACTTGAAATAATAAACAACTTTACAAAAGTTGCAGGATACAAAAATACCCCATATAAATCATCTGTATTTCTGTATATTACTGAGAAAGCCCAACAGCAAGAGATAGAAGGAGAAATTCCATTTAAAGTTACTATAGACCTTATAAATTTTAGGGAGGTGCCAAAACAAACCCAGGAACTGTATGAACACAATTACCAAACACTTTTCACACAAAGTCAGATCTAAATAATTGGAAAAACATCAGTTGCTCATGGGTGGGCCGAGCTAATATAATAAAATAACAATTCCACCTAAATTAATTTACTTATTCAGTGCCATACTAAACTACCAAAAATATTTTAAAGAGCTAGAAAAAATAATTTAAAAATTCATCTGAAAGAACAAAGGTCCAAAATATCAAGGGAATTAATGAAAAGAAATACTAGGGAAAGTGGCCTAGCCGTCTGAGATCTTAAATTGTATTATAAAGCAGCAATCATCAAAAACTACTTGGTACTGACTAAGAAATACAGTGGTGGATCAATGGAATAGGTTAGGTACACAAGACATTAGTAGTCAATAACTATAGTAATCTGCTGTTTGATAAACTCACAGACTCCAGCTTCTGGGATAAGAACTCACTATTTGACAAAAACTACTGGAAAATATTGGAATATATTGGAAAATAATATGGCAGAAACTAGACATAGACCAACATCTTACACTTCATACCAAAATAAAGTCAAAATGGGTACAAGTTTTAGATATAAAGGCCAATACTATACGTAAACTGGGAGAGCAAGGAATAGTTTACCTGTCAGATTTGTGGAGAACAGAAGAATGTATGACCAAACAAGAGATAGAGAACATTATGAAATTCAAAATGGATATGTTAAATTGAAAAGTTTTTGCACAAAGTCAATGCAACCAAGATTAGGAGGAAAACAGAAAACTGGGAAAGAAGCTTTACAACCATGTCTCTGATAAAGGCCTCATTTCTAAAATATAGAGAGAACTGGGTTAAATTTATAAGAATACAAGTCATTCCCCAACTGATGTCATCAAAGGATATGAACAAGCTAAAGAAATTAAAGCTATCTGTAGTCAAATGAAAAAAAGATGCTCCAAATCACTATTGATTAGAGAAATGCAAACAAAAACAACTCTAAGATACTGCATCACACCCATCAGATTGACAAATATGACAAAACAAGAAAATTATAAATGCTGGAGATGTAGGAAAATTGGAACACTAATACATTGTTTGTGGAGTTGTGAACTGATACAAATATTCTGGAGAATAATTTGGAACTATGCCCAAAGGGCTATAAAAATATGCATACCCTTTGACCCAGCAATACCACTTCTAGGTCAGTATCCCAAAGAGATCATACAAATGAAAAAAGGACCAACACGTACAAAAATATTTGTAGCAACTCTTTTTGTAGTGGTCAAGAATTGGAAACTGAGTGTATGCCCATCATTTGGGGAATGGCTAAACAAGTTATGGTATATGAATGTAATTATGATTGTGCTATAAGAAATGATGAGCAGACGGACTTCAGAAAAACCTGGAAAGACTTATATGAACTGATGCTGAGTGAAAGGAGCAGAACCAGGAGAACTTTGTACATGGCAACAACCACAGTGTACAAGGAATTTTTCTGGTAGACTTAGTCCTTCATAGCAATGTAAGGACCTAAAATATTCCCAGTGGCCCTTTTAATAAAAAAAAACAAAACTAGGAGGACAAGACACTCAGGGTCCTGGATAAAAGATTAAAGGAGCCATCCCTTGAATAACTACTTAAACAAGCCTATTCATTGAATGGGTGTATCTCACTCAAAGCAAGAATGCTATAGTATCTTAACCCCAAAAGGGCCAACATCTCACATGGTATCCTGAGCCATCTCCAGCTGTCTTGATAATACCAGGCCACTGGATCCAGGTGGCTCAGGAGAAGAATGTGAGGTTGACGACCTTGCACAGCCCTCCCTCACTCAAATCAAAGTCAACTGTAAGTCATGTCATCATCTTGATGTCATGGTCCTCTTCAAGAATGAAGGACAAACACAACCACAAGCTGATGTTTCTCAAATCTACTTTTGATGCTTCAAACTCTCTTCTGGCCTCCAATCTCACATCTCCAGCTGCCTTCCTGATATTTTGAATTGGCTATCCAGTAGATATCTTAAACTCAATATTTCTAGAACAGAACTTACTATCTTTCCCCCTAAACCTTCCCCTCTCCTACCTTCCCTATTACTGTATAAGACAGTGGCATCCTCCTTGTCCTTCAGTCTTTCAGCCAAGGAGTCATTTACTCCCCAACACATATTCTTCCATCTACTGACTCTGGGCTCTTGGCTATTCCATGAACAAAACAATCCTCTCAGTTCCAGGCATTTTCTCTGGCTATCTCTCATGCCTGAAATGCTCCCCTTTCTCCACTCTGATTAATGGCCCCTGGCTTCCTTTAAGAACCCACTGAAGTCCCACTTTTCTACAAGAAGCCTTCCCTAACCCCTCTTAATTTTAGTGCCTTCCCTCTATTAATTATTTCCTATTTATTCTATACATAGCATGCTTTGTGCATATTTGTTTGCATGTCATCTCCCCCATTAGATTGTAAACTCCTCGAAGGCAAAGACTGTCTTTTGCTCCTTTTGTATCCTCAGCTCTTAGCGCAGTGCCTACCACAAGTAGGCAATTAATAGATGTTTAACGATTGATTGTCTGTTGGGTCCAGCCTGGAATTGCCTGTGTGAATTGTATTGGATGAATTTTCTGCCCCTAGAGAAAGGTGTCCCATGGTTGATGTCAACTCTAACACAGAAAAATGGAAATTCTGGGGGAGTTTTACGGAAGCTTCAGATGACATGTGAAGGTCAGTAAATGACACAGAAAAAGTTTAGAAACTCAGAAATGGGTAAAATATATGTATAGTACCGTATACTGTCAACACATTTTATCTTTTAATGTCATAATAACACAGACTACTTCTCTGATACAAAGGGAGGGCCAAAAAATTTAACATGAATTTTTCAGATTACAGGGGTGCCACGCCTCTAACCCCTACAGTGTAGAAGAGATAAATGTACTGCTATTGACCCATATTATCTATTGCTAGAGCATGATTCTAAGTATTTTTTTCTAATAGAGTGAATAGATTTGCATTTATTCATCTTCATTACCTCAGAAATACCAGTGACTGGTAAAAAAAAAAATGGCTTCAGGAGTTAAGAGAACAACCTATGGAAATATGGGAAGCTTGTCCAAACTCACAGCTTGGATTGCCTTCAGCTGAAGTTAGCATGTTACCACTTTGAAATGATCTGACTTCAAATCCATCCTTTGCATGAAGCAAATTGCACTCGTCAAACCATCCCCTGTATCTTTGGTGCTGTTTTCTTACACCCATTCAAAGCAGAACTCCCTGGCTTTTGACCCACCTGCTGTTGAGACAGTTTCCTGTCTAGCCCCTGGATGTGGTGCCTGGATCAGAATCTCTGAAATTCCAGGCTTTGAATTTCACTTATTTTGGATATTGGCTTGACTCTGACTTTGTATTCAGGTCAACCAGCTCTAACTCTTCCAGACCTATTGATTTTCTTATTCCTTGAATTTATTCCCATTAATCTTCACATGCTTATCTACTTCCCATTCCCACCCCTGCCCTCAAAGGTCAGGGGGACCTGACCACTGCTGGGGTTGAATCTAAGATATACCCTACTGAGCTTGTTGGCCACAGACAGTGCATACCATAAATAAATATACATTGTCTTTTTAAACAGTAACTTCCTAACAGTATTAATCAGAATCTACATTCACTTCAAGACTGCCTTCTACATGATCCTTTCATTTGTTAGTGCCCTCTCCTCACATCCCTACAATTACTTAGTATTTACCTTATGTATGTATACGTGTGCCAATATATTGTATATATTTTTCTGTATATATGCTGCTCTTCTCACCCCTATACCCCAACAGAATGTAATCTCCTTGAGGGAGGAATTATTTCATTATTATTTTTGATAGGCTCAGTGTTTAACCCATAGTAGGCACTTAATAAATATTTATTGAATAAATCATACAGAAAATTCACAAAAATTGTTACGACTTGGTCATTCTGGTTTCACTGCAACTAATTCAGACCAGTCGAATTTAGTTACCCAACATTCCACTCTCACATTGTAAGCTTTCTCCAAAGTGCCAAAGTCTATGTTACTCTATACCCTATCACATACAACCTTGCTCTTGTTTATTCTCCCACCTACCCAATGGTATGCTGGAGCTAGCTCCAATTGGCTGGTGAGAGCTGTTAGATATTTAAGGCCTTGTAAACCTGGTAAATTGGCAAGATACAAGTTAAGGCTTGATTTATTGTCTTGGTGATTGTCTACACTCAAGAATGTGATGAAGAAAACATTAACATGGCAGATTGAACTTAAAAGTGAGTCATACATACATTTTTTTTCTACAAGTCAATTGTTAAACTTTTATCAACACATCCCTGCACTCTCCCACCCCTCATCCCCCATAGCTCTGAGAAAATTTCTTCCTTAAGAGAATTACATCTCAGAAAATGCATCATTTAGATAGACTATGCAAGATTGAAATTGACTTAAAGCTTTCACATGGGTTTTCTGCTGGTTTTCATGTTGAGTGTGTTGGGGTTAGAAAAGTGAAGTGGGTAGTAGTACTAGAACCCAGGTCACTGTTAGCCCCCATGAAGTCTTTCTGAGATCAGGACCCAATGCACGTCCTAGGCTCACCAGCTCCATACTTTACATCAGCTTCCTGACTTAGACACTTTCTTCACCTCAGTGAATTCCTCCCTCTTTCCAGGTTCTCTCAATCAAACCAGAAAACCCTCTCAGCATAAATGCTAGTCCTTTGTCCATTCTCTTGCCTTTGCTGCTCTCAGCTGTGACTGAACCAGCAATAATCTCCATTCCTGAGTCTGCCTTAATGTTCTTAAACAGATCCTGGGAAGAGCATGCATGCATTTCCTTTGTTCCATGTACAACTATTACTTTTCCTTAATGCTCTAGTTCTTGGTAATCACACACATGGAAAGGGGGAAGAAGGAAAGAGTGTATTCATATAATTAGTAAACACTTTTCTTTGAGAAAAGAATCATAGTTGCATTGTGTAAATCATAAAAAAACTAAATTTGACTATATTTTAGCAAAGAGAAAATGATTCTTCTGATGAGGGAGTCATTCTTGAAGGGAAGATGGGGAAGAGGAATATTAAACCTGCTCTATGCCAGGCCTACACTCTGCTAAATAAACTCTTCACAAATATTATATCATTTGAGCTTCACAACCACTCTGGGAAGTAGGTGCTATTAACATCCCAACTTTATAGTTGAAGGAACTGAGGCAGAGAGAAATTAAGTGGCTTTCTCGGGGAAACATAGCTAGGAAGTGGCAGATTTGAACTCAGGTCTCCCTGACTATAGACCCAACCACTGTTCCACTTAGCTGTACTTGGCTTGTTTGAAAGCAAAGATGAAAATTAATACAAAACTAGAAAGAATATGGGTAGCTAAGTGGCACAATGAAGTCAGGAAGCCTCTTCTTCACGAGTTCAGATCTGGCCTTGGACACTTACTTGCTATGTGACCCTGGGCAAGTCACTTAGCCCTGTTTGTCTCAGTTTCTTCATCTATAAAATGATCTGGAGAAGGAAATGGCAGATTGCTCCAGTATCTTTACCAAGAAAACCCCAAGTGGAATCATGAAGGGTCAGACATCATGAACAATAACAAAAGAAAGTATATAACTATCAGATGTGGCATGCAATTAAAATAACTCCATTCTGATCTATTTAAATAAATGACTGGTTAAAAGTACGATGTGGTTGGAAGAAAGGACACAGCCTACAATAATTTTATATAGAAGTTTAATAGCTATAAATCAGTTGCCATAATATGGATTCACAAGCACCTTAGGCAGCAAACAACTCATTTGCCAAGCAGAGAGATATGGAAGTCAAGGGCAATGCCATTTTAAAAGGATGATCTCAAAAAACATACAGAAACAACAGGGAATAAAACTAGCTTGACTAGAGATAAAAAAAACAAAGGCATTCTATTGGCATTCAAAGATGAATTGGGAAGGACAACAAATAGAAGAAAAATGGAAAAGATCCAGTAAAGTTTTTTATAACAAACCAGTATATTTGGACACCAGTATCATTGTCATCTCCACAGACACTGCAGAAAACAAAGATAGGAAAAGTGTTAGATTAAACCAAATATGTGTAGAGAAAATTCCTACCAGAGGTGACATAATTGTGAGAATACTGATGAATCAATTCACAGGATGTTGGAAAAAGAGGAAAATTCCAAAGGCATAGAAAACCAAACAAATCTTACTCAGACTTTATTAATGCCAAAAAGCTGTCCCCAGGAAAATACCAATAATTATTTATTATATGACTATTTTTCCATTTGTTGAGAATTATATGCACACCCATCAAAGACCTCTTTGATAAAGATAGAAGTAGGGAGCAGGCAGGATTTTATAATAATATCCTATAGTAGGTCACATCTTTTTCATTATATAATTGACTAGCTATTTGACCCTGGACAAGTCATTTAACCGTTTTCAGCTTCAGTTTCCTCATCTGTAAATGGTGATGACTATAACATTTATCTCACAGGGCTGTTGTAAGAAACAAATGAGATTATTTATGTAGTGTCTTGCAAACCTTGAAGTGTTACATAAATATTATCTACTACTACTACTACTACTACAACTACTTCTACTACTACAACTACTACCAATACTACTTTTCTTGGTATTTGTGGTTGTTCAGTTGAGTCCAACTAAACCACTAAAGTGGTTTGTCATTTCCTTCCTCAGATCATTTTACAGATGAAAAAACTGATGAAAAACAGGGTTAAGTGACTTGTCCAGGGTCACACAGATATTAAGTGTCTGAGCCCGGATGAATTTTCATGGCTCTAGGTCTGGTGCCCTAACCACTTAGATACATCTATTTCTTGTTACACTTTCTTATTAAAGACCCATTAGTAATAATTGATATTAATTAGTTAATTGATATTGGAGAAATATAAACTAGTTAATAAATATAGAGGGCATCTAGGTGGCTAGAGTGCCAGAGCCCTGGATCCAGGGAGATCCTTCCTGAGTTCAAATCTAGTCTCAGACATTTACTAGCTGCATGACTCTGGGCATCACTTAACCCTGTTTGCCTCAGTCTTCCATCTATGAAATGAGATGGAGAAGGAAATAGCAAACCACTCCAATGTCTTTGCCAAGAAAACCCCAGTGAAGTCACAAAGAGTCAGGCATGACTGGAAAAAAATAACAATAAATATTGGGAATGGAGAGCACACTGCGTAGGGCTTATGAGCAAGTAAGAGTTGTGATCCAGGGATTTGACCTGCTAGTTCTCATATTTATTGAGAAAGTGTACCCAGAGCCTCCACGCCAGATAGAACAACAGAGGTAACCTTTATTAATGGCCCTCTGATCATTCATATTAAACAAGGCATAAAATGTAGAAATTTCTGCTTGCCAAAGGTTTTTCCTTTATGGAGGAGATCCAACGGAGAATCAAAGTTGAAGAGGGATTCCCTGTGAATGGTGGATGGATGATCCAGATGCTTTTCTTTGTGGATAATGTGTTAATTTTTTCAAGGTCCGTTTATTACAGCCTTCTGGAAAAGATCCATATCAAGACAGAAGAATTTTGCCAAACTGTAGAAATAATACTGACTTTGAAGTGTGAGAACGGAGGTTCAAATCCCATCTCTGCCACTAACTACCTTTGTGACCTTGGTCAAGTAATTTAATCTCTCTGAGCCTCTGTCTCTGTCTATCTTTTTCTTTATGTCTATCAGTTAGCCTGTCTGGTTTATTTCTACTTTCAGAGATGTGCGTGTGTGTGTGTGTGTGTGTGTGTATGTGTGTGTGTGAGAGAAAGAGAGAGAGACAAGAGACAGAGAGAGACAGAGAGAAGAGAGAAGAGACACAGAGAGAGAGAGAGAGAGAGAGAGAGAGAGAGAGAGAGAGGGAGAGGAAGGGGAGGAATCAAGAACCACTGGTCCATTACATTTTTGTGGGTTGGTTCATTTTACTATTAGTTCAATACTCTTGTTATCTGGTCCCTTTTTCTGTAATGAGGTTGTGAAAGAGCAAATCTCTTATACTTTAAATATTTAGCTCCTAATGCAACACTGGGGGCATCTGGGTGGCAGTGGTTAGAGCATGAGGCCTGGAATCAGGAAGATTTTTCTTTCTAAATTCAAATCTGTGGGAGGAGTCAAGATGGCGAAGTAGAAAGACACACATATGCTAGCTCCGAAACCACAGCCTATAAAATATCTATAAAGAAGAATTCCTAACAAATTCTGGAGCGGTAGAAGCCACAGAGTGGAGTGGAGGAGATTTCTGTTCCAGAAAGACCTGAAAAACCCTCACCAAAAGTCTGTCATGCAGGGGACCAGAGCGGAGCCCAGCCCTGCCTTGGCTGTGCGGCACCAAGAGGAGCAGATCCGAGCAGGCTTCAGGGATGGAATCTCCAGTGGCCACAAAGATCCCTCAACCCACAGGCACATAGGTCAGTGAGAGAGACCGTTTGGTGGGCCGAGAGGGGAGCAGGGTGTCTCCATAACTCAGGCCCCCTTGGGAGGCAGCAGCAGAGGCCCCGGCGGCCAGGGGCTCCCGGAGCAGGCTGAAGCTCGGGACCATTACTGAAGGTCTCTGCATAAACCCCCCTGAGGGAACAGAGTCTGGGAGGTGGCCCTGCCCCAACCTGAGAACCTGAATTTAATCTTACCCTGAATAGCAGCCAGGCCTGCTGCTGAAAGCCCTGAGTCTGGGGAGCAGCATTTGAATCTCAGACCCCAAGCACTAGCTGGGCGGATTTAGGCAGGGGTGGACAGGAATCTCAGAAGTCAAATAACTGGCTGGGAAAATGCCCAGAAAAGGGAAAAAAAATAAGACCATAGAAGGTTGCTTTCTTGGTTAACAGATGTTTCCGCCTTTCCTTTCTGATGAGGAAGAACAATGCTTACCATCAGGGAAAGACATAGAAGTCAAGGCCTCTGTATCCCAAACATCTGAAATAGATATC
>CM053772.1:108534882-108566954 GCA_028658325.1 Potorous gilbertii | reverse complement strand
TGGAGGAAAAACTGGGAAGAGAAATGAGAGAAATGCAAGAAAAGCATGAAAAACGAGTCAATACCTTGCTAAAGGAGACCCAAAAAAATGCTGAAGAAAATAACATCTTGAAAAATAGGCTAACTCAATTGGCAAAAGAGGTTCAAATCTGACCCCAGATACTTCCTAGTTGTGTGACCTTGGGAAAGCCACTTGGCCCTGTTTGTCTCAGTTTCCTCATCTATAAAATAAGCTGGAGGGAAATTCCAAACCACTTCAGTGTCTCTACCAAGAAAACCCCAGTGGGGTCATGCAGAGTTGGACACAACTGAAATGACTAAACAACAAGAAAAATTACAACACTTGGTACATGGTAGGCACTTACTAAGTCTTTGTGGATGATTGGTTGCCACCATTCTGCCAGGAGGAAGGAGTTATGTTTCATGATCTCTTTAGTCCCATCTACTTCTAATGGGATTTATTAGTCTGTTGCAGCCCCATTTTAAGAGTGTGGCTCAAGAAGTCTGTGGGATCACCCTCACCATAGCTCTGCTTTCTGTACATCTGTCTTGTCTATAAATTAAACTTAAGAGAGGTTTCTTTTGTCAGATCCAGGTCCAGATATGAGGGCCTGGTCATGTGTAGGCTCTTTAAATGCTAGGAGAGACAGGGTCAAAAGATGCATATGGGACCAGTAAAAGCAACCTGCCATACTCAGAGAACTCTCTTAATTGTTTCTAAGCAGGCTGAATCTCCAGCCCTCTTCTCCAATTCTTGTGTGTGTGTGTGTGTGTGTGTGTGTGTGTGTGTGTGTGTGTGACTGCTTTCAAGGATCACCAAAGGTATAACCAGCAAACTTTCCACAAGGGACAACATGCCTTCAAGTCAACTTTTCAAGACACATTTAATTGTGGGAGACACATGGAGATACCCTAGAGATGGGTAAGGAAAGGGGGTTAGGCTGAGGAAGAACTCACCTAACATATAGTCTCCTAGGGTAGAGCACTGGAGGAAGAAAGCCATATGGTAGCTTGCTTCCTAGTTTAATCATTCTTGCAAATTAGGTTCTGGGCTTGGATAGTTCTATGTTGCTGAATGTCTATACGTACTGCCAGCTAAATATCAGTGCTACCCTCACCCTCCAGATCTATCCCTCGGTTTATTGGACTTCAAACCCCCACGTTCCCTTCCTCCATGCTTGATCTCCTCAGTTGTCGAGAAGTGGTTTGGTCTCCCATTCAGTATGATCAATACCCTGTCTTGATGCTGGCTCAATGTTGACTCCCTGGGAAACTAAAGCAGGGGAAAATACTGCTCTCTCTTAAGTGCTAATATTCTTTGCTTTAAGCTGTTCCCACTGGGACACCTGCTAACACTCTCCACCCCCAGCTCTGTTTTTCACAGCCCTAGTTAACCTCGGTCCCATACATGGTCCTTTGGCTGTGGCAGTGGACAGTGATATGTGGGTTAGATGAACAAATTGGTTGTGAATTATGTGAACAATTTCCTGAAACTGCAGGGTAACTTCTCCCCACTGTGGGGATTATAATTGCTTAATCTGCAAGAAAAAGCACTGAGGTAGAGCTCTGAACAAATGGCATTTTATTAAAGGGTCCATGGTCCTCTCTAATGAAATGGACCTCATGTCTTCCTCAAGATCTGAGATACTCCTTCCTCCAGGGCCTTATTTTTATAAGGCTTTACACCAGATTTAATACTTAAATACTCCAGAAAGGCTACACAAAGTACAAAATCCCATTGGTTGATAGACCTTGCTTTGAGGCACAAAAAATAATTCATTGGCTAAAAATGGTATGTCAGTAGGGGGAGGGATCTCAGGTAGGGAGAAGTATGGGGTATCTCCTCTGACTAAGTGGTCCAAAGATGGTCACCTTCTCATACTGGAGTGATCTGGAGGTACAAAATAAATTGGGAGATTTTCCGTGTAATTGAGTCACCTCTGGCATGCTGGGCTTGGTCACCATTACAAGGAAAAACGAAGGTGGAAGGCCTCTAGTTAGATTCCTATGATTAAGTAAGTGAACTTACAATCTGCAGTTCACAGCTTTGGGACCTGAGGTCTGGAGCTTATAATCACTACCCCTAGGGAATCATGTCAAAGTGACTAATACTGATTGCAATAGAGTAGGGGCCCAAAGGAATCATTTCTCCTTGCTACCACCAAAAATTTTTATTGGCCCCTTGTCAACTGATGTCTCCCCAAGGAGCAAGGATACTTTCGAATATTATCCTGAGCCAAGCATAATGCAAAGCTAAGGATATGAGGCTCCAAAGTTAGACAGGAAAACATTTTAAAGTATTTTCTCTTGTCCCTTCTCTATAGACAATACAATGTCTATTCTTTAAGTCCATCAAAACTGTACAATACCAGTTTCACAACAGAGACCGGCAATGATGTGCAATGTTTGCAGATGACTTCACCTATCATTTCGTCTGAGAACCTGTCATTAACAGTGGAGGCAAGGACACCTACAAGATAAAAACAGCAAGTAGTTCCTGCCCTCAAGAAGTCTGCATTCTATCGAGGTAAACTATGTATATGTTGATAATTTAATACAAAATACATACAGAGTAATTTCCTAGAGGGAGAGCATTCCCAGCAAAATGTAGAAGGTGAGCTTTGGAGGAAGCTTGAGATTCCAAGAAGTAGAGGTGAAAAGGTGCATCTGAGGGGAGGGATATGCAAAGGCGTGGAGTCTGGAGATGGAATATCCTATATGAAAAACAGGAGACGGAAAAGTCTGGCTGTGATACAGAGTAAGAAGGATGGTAATGAGTCTGAAAAGGCAGACACAAAGGAGTTTGTATTTTATCCCTATAGGCAAGAGCGAGTCACTGGAAAGTATTGAGTAGGGGAGAGACGTGATCAGACCTGAACTAATTTAGGATTTTCACTTTGGCAGAGATGTGGAGGATAGATGCAAGAAGGGAGAAAATGTTGTTGTTTAGTTGTTCAGTCTTGTCTGACTCTTTGTGACCCCATTTGAGGTTTTCTTGCAAAGATACAGGAGTAGTTTGCCATTTCCTTCTCCAGCTCATTTTACAGACGAGGAAACTGAGGCAAACAGGGTAAAGTGACTTGCCCAGTGTCACACAACTAAGTTTCTGGGGCCAGATTTGAACTAAAGAATATAAGTCTTCCTGACTCCAGGTTGGTACTCAGCCACCTAGCTGAGTAGGAGAGTAACGTGATCAGACCTGTACTTCAGGACGATGAATTTGGCAACTGTGTGGAGGATAGATGCAGGAAAGGAGAAAATAAATGCAGGGAAAACAATCTAGGAGGTCATCTTAACAGTCTAAGTGAGAGGTAATGTTGCTCATCCTTCATTCCCCAAAAGGACCAATTGCATCGTGAGGGTGATGCCTTGACTAACACGTGAATTGGATTTAAGTGAGCAGAGATGCAGAAAGTCATCAGTCTCATTCTCTCTTCCAGAGTCGTCTGAGGCCAGAGGCTACACAGAAGTCAAGATGAGTGGTTGTGGCCCACGATGCCAAGATAATGAGAGTCTGAACTAGCATGAGGGCCATGTCAGCAGAGTGAAGGAAGCATCAATGAGCCTTTGCTACTGATTAGATGTGAAGCGTAAGGGGGAGAGAAGAGATAATGACTCCAAGGTTATAAATCTGGAGGATTAGAATGATAGTACCCTCATCAGAAATATGGAAATTGGGAAGAGAAAAGGATTTTTTAGGGGGAAGATAACAAACTATGTTTTGGATACATTAAATTTGAAATGCCCATCAGACATAAGTTGGAAATGTCTAGTAGGCAATTGGTGATATGGGACCAGAATTAAAGAAATATTGGGACTGGATATAAAGATCTGGGAATCATCTGCACAGACAGAGAACTCACACAAGACTAGGGCTCACAGGGAGGCCAGAAGAAGAGACATAAGGACACCCTCAAGATTTCTTTGAAAAACTTTATTTGATTGTGTGACATGGGAGACCCTGGCACAGGACTGCCCAGTATGGCATACCAACATTGTGCTCTATGAGTGAAGCAGAATTATAGTCATTCGAAAGAAATGTGAAATGAACAAATTTGAGGGCATCTCCATTCCAAATGTTCATATGGTCTTATTTGTGCCCGATCTGTGGTAGAGCATTCTGAGCTCATACTGGTCTGATCAGCCACAGCTGGACATGCTGTACCTTGACGCCAACATAGTGATGTCACTCCGGTCCTCTTTGAGAATGAAGGAATCCCTGGGAGTTTAGGTTATCAGCAAGAGACAATGTAGAGAGACCAGAGAAAAGTGCCCAGGAAAGAGCCCCGAGACACACTCAAGCATAAGAAGTGAGACAAAAATGATGATCTTGCAACAAAGACTGAGAAGAGGCAACCAAATAGGTAAGAGGAAAGCCAGGAAAAGCAATGGAAGGAAACCCTACTCAGGAAAGAGATGGTGTTTAGAAGGAAGGGATGCTTTGGAGAAGTCTAGAGGAAGAACTATTAACTATTGGTTATTGAAAATGCCAGTGGAGAGAACCATTGCAACTGAGTGATGAGGTTAGAAGCCAAATTGTAAAGGGTCCAAAAAGTGAATGAGAGGAGTTAGTATTGATTCCTTTTTTCCAGAAATTTTTTGAGAAGGGGAAGAAGAAAAATGATGTGGGATGATAGCTTGAGGGCATGCTAGAATCAAATGAAGGGTGTTTAAGGATGGAAATGATGTGGACATGTTTACAAGCAGTAGGGAAAAATCCAATGAATAAGAAGAAATGTAATACTAGAAGGAGGGAATGATTGAAGGGCTAAGCTCTCAAAGGATATGAGAGGGAATGTGATCAAGAATACAAATAGCAAGGTGGTTCTTTGCAGGGAGAAGGATCACCTCTCCCTTGTATACTGAAACAAAGGTAAGAGATGTTGAGGTAATTTGGAATGTAGAATTGAAGAGAGGAGGAACTCAGGATGGGTAGTCTCCTTTATCCACTATCTAGTGCTTCTTAAACTGTGGGTCTTGACCCTATAGGGGGTCACAAAAAATTGCCAACAATAAAAGGTTTGCGAACGTCCAATAACCAAAAACTAATTAAAACTCAAACATGTAATGAATCTACAATGTTGGCTGCTTGTGTTCATGCACAACTTCACTGCAACCTTGATTCTGAACATAAAGCATGCATACCAACACTTTGTGTGCCCTCAGGCCACACATGTTGCCAAAAACCTGAAAAGGGTCCATGAGTGGAAAAAATTTAAGATGTCCTGCTGCCTATACCACACTGACAGGTGAGATTACATGAAATAAATTTGTAGTGGACCCAGACAGCATGGTGGCGTGACTCCTCCATCTGGGTTCAGCAGCACACGTGTTGAAATGGAGAAGGCAAATGGGCAAATCTCTTGGTCCCTGGAGGCCTCATTTACTTCATCTTTCAAATGAAAGCGTTGGAACCAGGTAGCTCCTAAGGTCCACTCCAGCTCGGCAGTTTATGAAGTGTGCCACACCTGTGACCTTATTTGATTCATGTGACTACTCTGTGAGGTGGATAGGGAGGGCGTTACTATTCCCATTTTAGAGCTAAGGAAACTGAGGTCACACAGCTAGTAAGTGGCAGCACCAAGACTGAAAACCAGATATTATGACTTCAACAGGGCTCTTTGCCCGATCGAACACTGCCTCTCAGCGTGGACAAGCCTTCTCAAAAGGGTCTGAATGTGTGTTCTTAACCTCTGTCTGGGACTCTAAAGCTGATAAAGGGAAATGCTGGACAATATGAGGCAGGACTTGTTTTGAACATAACTAAGAGGGCTAAGTGCCACACACCATCTAAATGTGCTTTCTGGTTTATAGGAAAGTAAAGTTTGCAGTGAAAGACTGGAATCTAGTGTCTCTGAAACCTGAAAACTGTTGACTTCTGGGAGAAACAGAGAAAGCCTCCTGAGAATAGCATTTAAACCTGAAAATGGGTCTGGGCTAGGGCTGGGAGCTAGCTCACTGAGTGAAAATCTGAGTTATTGCCAGGGGCACTGCCAATCGAGCCAGTTGCCAGGATTCCTAAGGTAGCTGGGTTTGGGTGGCCCTCTAGATTCCAGGCCCTGCCTCTCAGGGATTAATGATTGTTTGTTCAACCATGCACCTGAGCACTTGTTTGCTTAAAAAAAAAACTCAGTTGTTGTGTGTCTACATTCTCAGTTAATACTGTGACTAGCTCGCTGCCTCTCATTAACAATAATAACTCAGGTTGCTATAGCTTTTCAAGGTTTACAAGGTGTTTTCCCCTATAACAACCTGATGAGGTAGGCAGTATATGCGTAAAAATCAGGGTGTAATGGAAAACAAATCAGATTTGGAGGCAGAACAACAGAGTTCAGTACAGGCTCTGTTAACTTACTGTGATCCTGGATAAAGCACTCAGTGATTCTAGGGCTCCGCTTCCTCATCTGCCAAAATTAAGGGGTTCAACTAGATGACCTGCCTAAGGTCTCTTCCAATTCTACATCCCACCATCTGAACATTGTCCTCCTCTCAGAGTCCAGTGATGAAGTCTGAGACCTAGACAAGGTGTCTTTCAGTTCTCACTAGTTCTGAAGAGGGAAGTGGAGTCTATTCCTCCCCACCCAACCCCAATTTCCTTTGTGTCCCTCAGGGAGAAACCCAAAATATTTTTGACTTTGAAGATATAGGAGAATGGCTTTGACACATTACTAGTTCAGGGGTGAGGACAGAACTATGGTGAAGATCCTTGTGCTAAACTTTTCCAAAATGGGCCCAAGGGGCTGGTCAACTAGCTGCTGTTACTTAGGATAAGAGGAACTTTGAGATCTGAATGCATTTACTGTGCAGCAAATGGACAGTCCTGAGATCTCTAGTGCCCATCAGACAGGAAGCCATGAATGTCTTTGAGTGGGACTAGCCAGATCACTCTGTCTTCTCCAACCCAATGGGAGTGGAGACAAATGCCCCAAAACTTCCTTGTGGGTGAATATGTCCTGAGTGGTGAGCATTTAGAAGTGTTTCCTCTTCTAATGGCATTTTGAATTTCTTATTATGCATTCAAAACTATATTAAAACCATAAAGTTATCAAATTTGTAACAATTCTGTTTACCTAAATGTATGTAGGGATATTGTAAGGGGCTGAAAGATATAACTGCAGGAGAAGGAGATTTGAATTATTAAATTTTTGTAAATGCAGTCTGGATTTTGCTGTGCAAAATGCCTAGGTGTTCAGAGCCACACATTTAACAGAAATGAGAGGAGAGGGAGGGCAGTTAGTAGAACCAGATAGACAATCAGACAGAGACAGAGGCAGAGAAGGGAGAGAAACAGAGACAGAAAGAAGAAAGAAAGAAAACAATCCTGGGAAGATACTGGTAGTAGATATGGGCCAGAACTGTTACAAAAAATAGATGAATAGCTAAGGTGGGACAGCCATTTTTCCCCTTTACCCTTTGGAAAGCAATGCATGCTGGGTTTGAAAAGAAGGCAACACCCTAGAAGAAGAGGGAGTTGCTAAGGGAAGCTCCTTTCTTGAGAAATGAAGAGGAAGAGATTTCTACAAGGTATGAGTCCTCAGAAGTCAGGGGTGATTGACCGCTCAGTTTGCCATCCTTGCCATGCTACACCTCGTGGTTATAGATGGGGGCTGACTTGAAACTAAAGTTTCTCTTTCTATTATCTGTTCTTTGAGGTAGATTTTCCCAGCATTGCTTTGGCAATACTCTCATGGTGATTTAAAAAAAAAATTCTTTCCCTTTGAGGCTCTTGAGTTTTGAAATGAATTTAGCTTTTTTTCATATCCTTAAAGCTTAGTATAGTGCCTGGCACAGAGTCAGGACTTAATAAAAGTTTAATGACTGTCTGACATTTTTTTCCACTCAAGTTTTGCAGCTCAGTTTTTTTTAAATCCTCTTTCAAATTTTATCTTTGTTTTTTACCGTGTTTGGGTTTTGTTTTAGCTTCACAAATGTTCTCATTTTCTATCACCATCAGTTTGCTGCATTCATATGGCAAATCCAGTGCTGCCAATAACATAATAAGTACTTGTTTTGCCAAGATTTTATATATATATATATATGCCAATAATATTGATTGGGGTGGAGTAGAATAGTTACATACTAATTACTGGTATATATGAATGTGCTCTTGTGTTCTTATTAATCGTTTACCTATTTGGTTATATATTCAGTGTTTACTAAATGATTCACGTTTTACTTTATTAGTTCATATGATGCTACATGTTGAGTGCTTAAAGAAACACTGTCATTTCAGATGTCCTTATGAAACAATCTTTTGCAAATATGGAGGCAGCCATATTTGTATGGCAATATGTACTGTCATGGAATGGATATAAAAGCATTTAGAGGCCTACTACATTTGGAGTAGACCGTGGGTATAAAACAAAAGGGTATCATGAGAGTTTTGAAAGGATTCATAAAATAGGGGGCTTGTTCAAAGGTTTATAGCAGAAAATATGGTGATTGCTTCAACCATAGATATGGAGGAATAAGTAGGGAATGTATCTAGCTACTGATCTCTAATTAATGTTTGAGAAAGAATTAAAGAATTGAAAGACTTCATTCTCAAAGAAGGTTTGCCATTGGAGCAATTCCAAGATATGTCTATATTAGAGAAAGGTACTTCACACATAGGCAGAAATTATAGGCTCTCATTAGACATTCAGAATCTTCTTGGGAAGTATCCCTGCCCTCCTGGGGAATAGTTAGCAGAGATTTGGCCTGAGCTTGTTGGGGAATAACTGAAAGGCAAGAAGATGTCTGTGAGAGGCAAAATGTGTCATCCAGTGCAGAGGTCCTGCAAGTCAAATCTGGATCATCACTTGTTTTCGTACAGCCCTCAATCTATGAATGTCTTTTACATTTTAACATTTTATATTCTAAAATGTAAAAAAAAAAAAAAACATTCTTAGCTTGTAGACCATACAAAACAAGGGTGAATTTGGCCTATGAGTTGTAGTTTGTCAACCTCTGATCCAGTATAAAGTATCAGAGAACCCACTTTTGAATTTGTGAACTTTCTGGGAGTAGAAAAACCTGTAATTACATATCAGGAGTACTTGCAAAAACTGGGGTGACTTTTGGACCTGGCCTGAGTGCTGAGATGGCATTTGTTGTATTCAGAAAAACAATTTAACACAAAGAATCACCACCTAAATTTGTGATGTGAAAGGCTCCCCTGCTATGAAAACTGGTAGAAAAAGGAACAGTACAGCTTAAAAAAATGACCCAAATTAGCAGAGGATTACAAAGATGACTTGACACAAGATGTGTCTAGAAAGTGCCTTATTAGAGAATAAACATTTGATTACCAGGCAATTACTAGAAAAAGTTAAAAAAAATTAAGCATGGAAACATGGGTGATAAAAATATTCAGAAAAGGGTTATAAAGCTGTCACGTGAGAGGCTGAATTTCAAAGAATCAGCATAGAGACGTGAAGGCAAGATCAGAGATGAAGATTATACCAGATTCCAAAAACAGAAAGTATGACCTCGTCATCATTTGTTCACAGGTCTATCCTGTCTCGAATCATTGGACTATATAGTGAAGAATTGATGGTCAAAACTGAGAATGAGGCATGTACTGTTACACCTGGGACATCTTAAGTGACTATTACATCCCAATTATTTTACCAGAGCCATTTGAGACAAATACTTTTATGTATATGAAAGACTAAGAGTTTGTAGACTGAATGACAAAGGCTCCATATATTTGAGATACATCAAAGTAAACTTGAAGCTTCCTAAGGAAGCCATCAGCATCAAGAGTAAGGGAAACACCAATCTATCAACTATTGGTGGTATGTCAACATTCATCAAGACTAATCCTGGTTTACTGAAGGTATTGGCAGGCTAATGCATACAACAAACAGGGGCCTGATGTCTCCAAATTTTAACCATCCCCACACTATGTATTTTTGTTGTTGTTTAATTGATTAGCTGTGTCTGACTCTTTGTGACTCCATTTGGGATTTTTTTTTTTGCAAAGATACTGGAGTGGTTTACCATTTCCTTCTCCAGCTTATTTTACAAATAGAGAAACTGATGCAAACAGGATTAAAAGACTTCCTTAGGGTCACACAGCTAGTAAGTTCATGGAGGCTTATAGAAAAATAGAAGCCACTACACCAGTTGTAGCAGCAACAGTGGCTGTTTCAAGAGCTCTAGGCCCATAGATGGTGGGGGGATCCAGTGACTGATAGTACACCCTCCCAACCCCACTGGAAGCAGAGAACTACGTTGACAAAGAGCTCAAAAATCAAGTAATTGGCTGGGGAAAGGAGCAAAAACAGGAAAAAAAAATCAGACTATATAATCTTACTTTGGTGACAAGGAAGATCAAAACACACAACAAGAAGAAGGCAACAAATTCAAAGCTCCTACATCCAAAGCCTGTAAGAAAAATATGAATTGATCTCAGGCCATGGAAGAACTCAAAAAGGATTTTGAAAATCAATTGAGAGAAGTAGAGCAAAAATTTTATATATACATATATATATATATATATATATATATATATATATAATATATATATATATATATAGACAGAGGGCAGGGAGCGAGTTGAATATCTAAAACAAATGAAATTAAGGGGTGAAAGAGGAATATATTGAGAGACAGAGAAAGGGAGAAATAGAATAGGTTAAATTATCTCTCACATAAAAGAGGCAAGAAAAAGTTTTTACAATGGAGGGACAGAGTGGGGAGGTGAGAGGGAAAGCATGAACATTACTCTCATCGAATTTGACTTAAGGAGGGAATAACATGCACATTCAATTGGGTATGAAAATCTATCTTACCCTACAGGAAATTAGAGGGCAGGGGATAAGAGAGGGTCAGGGGGATAATAGAAAGAAGGGCAAATGGGAAGAGGCAGTCATTAGAAGTAAACACTTTTGAGGATGGACAGGGTCCTAAGAGAGAGTAGAATAAATAGGGAGCAGGATAGGATGGAGGGAAATATAGTTAGTCTTTTACAACATGACTGTCATGGAAGTGCTTTGCATTACTATACATGCATAACCTCTATCAAGTTGCTTGCCTTCTTAATGGAGGGGGTGGGGAGGGAGGAAAAGAGAGGAGTTGGAACTCAAAATTTTAAAAGCAAATGTTAAAAATTGTTTTTACATGCAACTGGGAAATTACATACAGGCAATGGAATATAGAAATCTATCTTGCTCTACAAGAAAATAGATGAGGAAGGGGATAAGAGAAGGGAAGGGTGTGATAAGAGAGAGGGCAGATTGGGGGAAAGGGTAATCAGAATGCACACTGTCTTGGAGGAGGGGACAGGAGAGATGGAGAAAAAATTGGGAACTCAAAATCTTGTGGAAGTGAATGTTGAAAACTAAAAATAAACAAATACAATTTTAAAATGTAAAAAGAAAAGGAAAAACAGAAGCCAGTGGTAACAGTCTACCATCATGAGAATATTAGCAGGCCACTGACAAATGGAAGAGTTTGGGATTTCTACAAGACCTGTACAGAATGTGTGTGTATGTGTGTGTGTGTGTGTGTGTGTGTGTGTGTGTATGTATGCCTTCTTTCCTTGAACCAACCCTCTTCACTTCATTTGTCTGTGAAGGATTGCAAGTGGGAAGGACTATGAGAACTAATGCAAGTCAAGAAGGAAGATGATGAATTAAAGCACCCAAGTTCCAGCCATAGAAGGCATCTGATTATTCATATAACAGCTGAAGTTGAATTCTCCAGTAGAATTCAGTGCTGTGCCCCATATTCATATCATACCAGGAAGCAGATGGTGTTACCCAGGGCATATTGCTCTATAACCATAAAAGCACTACATGAAGACTTTAGACATATGAGCAAAGAGAAAATTCTGAAGCTAGTTGAAACCAGACATTATTGGCTGAAGATGGCAGCAGATGTAACTAAGAAGGGTAAGCTTTTTTCTTTTGTGCTCCTAACTTATTTGGCATATTTGGAAAATATAAGCTCTAGCAAGCCTTTGGTATTTGCCTTCATTGACCTGTTTTTTCTTATCTTTGGAAGAAGTAAGTAAGAACATAAAGCCTTCCTTAGAGGCACTCCCTTTATCACATATACATAGGCTTATGCAATTAGGAACCAGAAAACTTTCATGGTTGTTCAGATATTGTGAGAGATGTATTTCCCAATATATGGACTTCTTTCTAGGATTCATTTTGACTATGACTGAAAACTTTGAAGGCATACTAGTCAAGAAAACTTTGACTAGTATCATCTAGAGCTATGTCTTACCATTGCCAAGGAGCTCCACAATCTGACAAGTTCAAACCCATGTTGCTGAACCTGTTAGAAACACAGAGACCCGTGGCATTTCTTATATACATGGACAGTCCTACCAGGAATGATGGCCATAGTCTTTATTTACACAGTTACATACTTGCTGATAATTTGGCAATAGTCAGGAAATACTTTGGAATCTCAGAGGTTGGAAAGTACACAAATATTTTCCAAGTCTCACCCTGGTACCTTGTGGATTACTGAGAACTCACTCCATCCAGCTGGTGCCATGATTCAGATCACAGCATCTTCCTCTCATGATGCCCAGGGCACCCACTCCTGCTACTTCCCACTCCAAATCAGGACTCTGGCTCCTGCCCTCAGGGCTATGTTAATGGTGAGAGCTCATGACATTTAGACATTTATCTTATACTTCCATGCATGTGCCTTAGAAAAGTGTACTTTATTTGGTTATCCTATGACTACTCACCAGGCCTGTGACCTCACCCTTACCTATTCCACTTTATATTTTATTTCTTCCATTAGATTTTAGCTTCTTGAATATAGGGGATGTCACTCTTTTATATTTGCATCCCCAGTTCTTAATACAGTGCCTGGTACATTGCAAGTGCTTGATAAATACTTTTTTTTCATTCATTCATTCCTTAATCACTTCATTCACTCATTATTTTTTTCATAACCAGTACTGTCTCAGCTGCCATTATTAGTGTTATCTATTAGCCATGACGTCAGCTCAGGAGAACCCTGACAGAAACAAGTGACAGTATGAAGCCTGAGTTCATTGTCAAAACCTTGTAGATGGAATAACTGATTGACTGATTTCAACAAGGAGACAATCATGTTGAGAATTCATGATGTCCAAAGGACACAAATGCTAGCAGATCAATGAAAAGATATTCTATATTTGGTTTTTAAAAGGCTAGGCAACTTGCCTATTTACAAAAGAGTCCCAGAGACCCTGGGGGTCCTAGAGTTAGCAGACTCTCTGATGAGCTCGATTAATGAGATGGGCAATTAGCATAGTGACCTCTGAGTAAAGGAGACAAACTGCCCCTGGTACAAAGATTATCTGAACTCATCTATAGCTCTGAAAGTGCTCTTTCAAGTGAGGAAAACTCCATGGGCTATACATAACCCAACAATTTTGTCTTGAACTGAACCTCACTTCACATGGGAGAGGATTGAAGCCAGAAGTAGAACTTTCCTGTCTAGAGAATGGTTCAAGCCATGGCCTGAGAAGCCTAGGGGCTGAGAGAACCCACTGAACAGCCTAGCTTCAACTCAACAGCCTAGCTTCCATGTTAGGACTGCAGCCCTAGAACTCTGGTGATGACTATGGTCATACGATCAGTTAGTTCCAGTACAGGGACAGATAGGTCAGTGGGTCTCAGAAAAAATAGTTGTATTCAGTTGGTGAACAGAGTTAATTTTGGTGTTGCAGGAGAAATTGTAGAAATGGGTATGCATGCAAACATGAAAATATTAATGTCTACGCATGAAATAACATACATCAATGAAACAAGACATTTCATGTATAGACATTAATATTATCATCTGATTGCATGCATAATATATATACTTATTTGCTTATGTTGGTGTTATGCATGTACTATAATTACATCTGTCTGTTAGCGATACTTTATTTTTATCTTATTTGGTATTTTATTTTTCCCACTTATATGTAAAAACAATTTTAATATTCTTTTTTTAAATTTGAAATTCCAAATTTTCTCCCTTTCTCCCTCCTTCTCATTGAAAAGACAAGCAATTTGACATAGATTATGCATATGTAGTCATGCAAAACACATTTTCATGTAAGTCATTCTATGAAAGAAAACACAGACAAAAAAACCAAGAAAAATAAAGACTAAAGAAAAAGTATCTTTGATCTGCATTCAAGTTCTACCAAGTTTCTCTCAGGAGATAGGCAGTGCCTTTCATCATATGTCCTACAGAATCTGTTAGTGATGCATTATCTTGCTGTTAACTGATTCACATATACACTAATATTTATTATGTAATAATTATGTAGGTTTACTAATATTGCTTTGCTTTTTGTGTTTATTTGCTTGTGTGCTATAGATGTGTTTATACTATCATGAGATGCACATGTAATGTGTAATTTAGAAATCTAGCCATTGAAAAAGTCAGTTGAGTAGTGTTTTACATTGTATCCACTGCATGTATTGCTAATATATACATTTGATGTAAATGGTATCATGGAATAATCAGCTATGCTGTTGTAATAATCATCTTAATTATTTTAAATGCTGATGTTTCTTTTGATGTTTGTGATATGTTTCATATGTTAAATATACATTGGGATTCTGCAAGGGACTGCAAAATTTCTGACCCAAGGGAGGAATGTAGCACTCTTTCTAGAACCCAAAAAAGACTGTGATCTGAGTGAAAGACATGGTATAGGCTCTGTGGTTTGGAGTGTCTTCTAGTTTTACTGGTTTTGAAAAGGGTAATGGTGTTCCTTCAGTGAAAGACAGTCAAGATTTTGACCTTGAAGCTGATAAAGAATGGTGGTGAAACTGGATTAGTTAAGGGACCACGACAGGGCACTACCTGGGTTCCTTGTACTGAATATTTCGAGAATGGTTCAAGCCATGGCCTGAGAAGCCACTATTCACCTGAATAGAGTGAGAGGAGCCCCTAATTCTGGAGGCATTGCTTTGGAGAAAAGGGCTGCTAGTGCCCACTGGACATGAAACAAGAGTTATCAGGTCATTTCTGATAACAGTTGAGTTCATTTGCCTTCCAGAATTCTCCTGGAAGAAGAGATTCACTCCCTCTCCCTACCTCCTTCCAGATTTTCTGGGAGAAATGGGGTGGGAGAAAGTCCCTTCAGGCTGAAGACTGAGTAGTTGGTATTTATAACGGCTTTCTCTTTAAGTGGTGGTTTGAGTTTCTTGTTATGTGTTTGAAACTGAATTAAAACCAGATAGCTTGCAAATCTGTGCCAATTTTGCTTATTTGAATGCTTCTTGGGATATTTAAGAGAGGGAGGACAAATCCAGAAGGACATTTAAGTGACTGATACTATGAAAATTCAATTTGGATTTTTCCTATACACATGGGGTGAGGGGAAGGTTGAGCCAGACTTTCAAAATATAAGAATATATTTGCTTAAATAGTTGAGGGACAGGAAGAGAGGAGAGAGAGAGAGAGAGAGAGACGGAGAGACAGAGAGAGACAGAGAGACAGAGAGAGACGGAGACAGAGAGAGAGAGAGAGAGAGAGAGAGAGAAGGTAAAGGCAAATGCTGGGAATAAACTCCTAATAACGTAAGACAGGATTGCCACAGTAGGTGAGTGAGCAAGCCAAGGTGCACATCCATTTTTCCCCCTTTTCCCTGGGAGGTACATGTGGGATATGAAAAGAAAGCTATATCCAGGAGTGTGAGTGCTAAGAAAGCTCTGTCTATGTGAACGGAGGTGAAGAGTGAGTTCCTCAGGCATGTGCAGACAGGGTCCCAGCCTTAGGGGGATAACTGACAATTCAACCTTCCTTGGTGACCAGAGTACCACCTAGTAATTGTACCCATTTTACAGATGAAAAAACAATCTCAGAATTGTGAAGTGATTTGCTTAGAGTCACATAGCTAGAAACTTTCAAAGCCAGAATTTTAAGTCAAGTTATCTGACACTAAGGCCAATGCTCTTTCTAATACATCAACTTGCTTCTTTATTCCTTACAAGGAAATATGAGCATGCCCTGCTTTGAGGAAACCTCAAACCAACCAAAACAACACCAACTCAAAAGTTTATTTTGTAATAACAATCTTCACCTAACAAAAGCTATGGGAAAGTCAGAGTCAGAGATGTGAAGGAATTCCTAGAAGGAATAACCACCCAGCCAAAAAGTTCTTGGTCTAAAAGAACCTTCCTAAAAGGAAAAGGAAGTCCTAACTACACTGAATACCTGGAACAGAGGAGAAGCAAAGTGAAAGAGATACAAGGTTAAGGATGAGTCCACAACCTCGCTCTTCATTAGTACTATATCCATACACGGCCATGTTTTGATGCTCCCAGGCGAAACCATAATCATTTGTGGGATGTCCCTAAGTTTAAACTTCATATGAATAAAATCAGAGATTGAATTCGGGTCTGAGTTACAATTATTTCTATTAAAACAATACATTTTAGTAAAAATGACTATTTCCTATTCCTTATCTCAATGGTAAACCAGTAGCTAGTACTCTCTCCCCTAATTATCTTGTATTTATTTTTATGTTCAATATTGCAGTCCCGTAGTAGAGTATAAGCTACTTGAGGATGGGACTATTTTTTTTTTTGTATTCCTAACACCTAGCAAAATGCCTTACACATAGTAGGTGCTTAATGAATATTTATTTAAATGAATTAAATAGGATTCTCCATAGGTTAACCCTACAGAGCTCTATATTGCATTCCAAATAATAATTATAGCTTAATGTAGCACCCTTTCTGTGGCTACTTACCCAACTCCCACTTGCATTGGTGGTTCAGGTCTCCAGAAGGCAGTTGTTGCTTCTACTCAAGTGTCTGGGGGTACACTGAGGAGTTAGGGTGTCTAGTATTATCACTGATGATGGTATACTTCCTGTTATCAATCAGACTTTTTAGTAGAGTATTAACTAAGAAGGTATAGCAAGGAGAGAAACATCAAATTAACGACACACTCTTGCCTTTAAAACAAAAGGCTCTTGGGGAGATGGTTCAGACTTCGAAAACACGTATAACCAAAGGGTAAATTCCTTTTTCTTCTTTTGTGGAGTCCTCCTGAAGGTCCCATTCAGTATATAGCCTTCTGCTGAGCCCAAGAATTGTAGATTTCTGAAGCTGCCTTTCCTCAATGGGTCTAGTTTGTCCTCAGCGTGTCTCTTAAGAGTCTGATGCAGACACTAATACCAATGCCAATGAAGAAGTCAGAGTTTTTGACCTTTAGAGGTTCACAAGGTCAATGGGAAAGCAAGAGAAAGAAGAGAAATTTGATCCTTGATCTTCCCACAATATTTCTGTCTCAGGAGTTCTTCACAACTGGATTTGACCCCCTACTTGACTGGCTTGCTTCTGGAATGTGAGAATCCAAATTAGCTTCTTGTTTTATCCATAGTTTTACAGGGCATGACTGATTCTCTTCAAACGGTCACAAGGTATTTCCTATGTAGATATCATTTACTTTTATCCAAAGACCCAAGCACTCCACTCTCCCAATATAATTAAGGTCTTGTTTGCATCTTGTTTATACCTTTGATTGGTGGATTCAATCCAACCGTTTGGACTGTCTGTGTCACATTAATCAGGGTAAAGGCAGAAACTTGGACCTATATACAACATTTATATAGAACTCTAAGGTTTACAAAGGTGTGTGTATGTGTGTGTGTGTGTGTGTGTGTGTGTGTGTGTGTGTGTGTATGAATATGCACAGAAAAAGACCCTAAGGTCCTCCCCACTTATTTCATGGTCTACCAGATGTGAATAAAGGAGTCACTTTCTCCCTCAAATGAGAATGCCACAAAATCCCAGGTAGTACTGAGTCAGGCTATTTTTAAAGATGTTGACCATTATGCTAAAGGAAAAGAAGGGTTCTTCCAAACTCATAGGGTAGTCCAAGATGGAATGTCCATACATACTCTAATCCTCCGGTTGGGGCAACTAAACAGCACAGTGGATAGAGTGCTAGACTTGGAGTTAGGAAGACTCACCTTCATGAGTTCAAATCTGGCCTCAGACACTAACTGTGTGACCATGGGTACTTTACCCTGCTTGGCTCAGTTTCCTCATCTGTAAAATGAGCTGGAGAAAGAAATGGCGAAACACTCCAGAATTTCTGCCAAGAAAACCCCAAATAGGGTCACAAAGAGTGGGGCACTACTGAAAAATGACAACAACAAATATATAACATTCCTGTACTGGTCAGGAAAATTAGACTAAATGACTTCTAAAGTCCCTTGAAAATCATGAGATGCTATAATGGACTAACTTCTCATCTCCCAGAAGCAGTTTCCTTGGCTCTTCATGTGAACGAGACCATCTTAGGTGGTGTGACTATGCACCAAACCCCTATTGCCTCTGTATTTTACAGATGAGGAATCCAAGTAAAGAGGTAAAGAAACAATAAATGATTCACACAGGGTTATACAGTTAGTAAATGTCAGAGACTGTATTTGAACTCAAATCTATCTTGACTCTAAGGCTAGAACTCTACCCACTATGATATATTTCCTATTTACAAAAGTTTGATTTATATGCAATTTTCAGAAACTGAGATATTAGGTAAAGCAAAGCACATTGGTACCACCAAAATGTTGAGCAAGGATGTGGTTAATTTTTTTAACTCAAGATCTACTGAAAAATTCATAGAAAAATATCAAAGGTCATGCATGAATTATCACCAATTTAGGAAAAGAAGTTAGAGAAATATGAAAATAAAATTTTGTCATGTGACAAATCAAATGGACTAGACTCTTGATCTAACAACTCATCATGGAGGTGGCCTTAGATTGTCAAAAGCCATGCCAGTGGAGCATAAGCTCTGGTAGGGTCTACCAAATTGGAAAGACTTTTAGAATGAGCAATAAATTCCATGCATCGTGACTGAGGACCAGCCTAGCTACACTGCAGATGTCCATCAGAAGTTGGGATATCAGGAGAAAAGGGGTGTTTTTTTCTCTTTTAATCAAGGTAATTCATGAAATGCATAAAACTGAGCCATAAAGGAAATGTGATCTTTATCAATGAAACTACAGATAAGGCAAAGTGTCAAAATTCCACAAGTAATAAAAAGTTATACATATTCCCAGCACTGATGGCAACTATGAATATGCCAGCATAGTTATGAATCACAAAGTATAATAGACTCTCCATAAAGAAGACAGAAGAAAAACATTTATTCAACTACTAGAAAGCTAAATCCTAACACCAGAAAGTCAAATCCATCATAACAACAAAGAAATCCATCATAGTAACCAAGAAGTCTACACACATCCTCAGACTTTCCCACAAGCAAATACCCCCAAGACTAGCTGTGCCTGGCTGTGTCCCCTCTCTTCCTCCACCCTAATTTCTCTCATCAACTTCCTCCCAACTCTGCTCCATCCTTCCTGTTCCACCGTTCAGCAAGCTCCTCCCACCACAAGTGACTTAGGCTTCCATGTAGTTTAATCAAGTCACATGGGCCTATTAATGGGTGGGAAAGATCTTCAAATTAAACAAAAATACATTAACAAAACAAAAGTCTACTTCAGTTACATATTAGGGCTAGTTAGTTAACAGATATGGGCAGAAGTTACATGTAGTGGACAGAAAGGGAGTCTCAAAGTCACAAAGACCTAAGTTCAAGTCAAGGGCATATTTGTAAATGTTTTACAACTAGTTCTTAAGAGGGAAAATATGAAACAATTTTAAATTTAATCTGCATTATTAACATTTTCTCCATCACTTCTTAAGTCTAGACAAGCAAAAAAATAATAAGCTAAATCATAATTTTTAGCCTTTGCTGATTTCCAAGACATAAATGTTCACTTTGAAAATTTAACAAATATGGATTAGAGCTGGCTTCAGCACGCTTCTCGTTCCAGTTCTAACTGTGTTGTTCTGGGTGAGTCACTTAAAGTTCTCAATGTCTCAGGAAACTTTCAGCTTTAATTTTTAAATTAAATTTTAAATTAATATGTAATATAGAATATAATAATAAATTTTAACTTAATTTTAATTTAATCTGTAAATACTTATTAAGCAAATCACAAAGTTGGTCAGTCAACCAGCAAGGTGTTAAGTATTATGCATTTATTAAATACTCACTATGTGCTAGTCACTCTGAGTGCAGGGAATACAAGAAAAGGTTGAAAAAAAATAGACTGTACCCTCAAGATACTTACATTCTAATGAAAGAGACAATATGTAAATGTAACTTGGTAACAACAAGATATATACAAAGTAGATTAAATCTGATCTTAGTGGGGAAGATATGGACAAGGTGAGACTTTCCACTGTTAGAGAGTTTTCCCTTTCCAAAGTTCCCTACACTAGTGCAACTTGAACTGCACCAAACTGAACCAGAGGAGAATGTAATGGCCCAGTCTATTAGCTGGCTCTTTAGCGCTTTTATCTTGAAACCTAGACTCACGCGACCTCCACCTGTAGGATCAGTTTTATTCTGGACTCCCATCTTTAGGCAGAAGGAATCTTACTGTCCCTATCTTACTAATTATGCTGGTTCTTGCCTCCAGTCCTGATCAAGCCTTAGGAAACCAGTTCCCCAATAACTAGGTTCCTATTTTACAACCTATGATTGAAATAGTGTGGTAAACACAGGTAGGTGATCAAGAGGGTCCAGTACTGGACTTGGAGTCAGAATGACCTGGATTTAAAGCCTATCCCTGACACTGGTCATGTGACCCTGAATAAGTAAGTCACTTATTTTATCTGTAAAATGAGGATAAGTGAGATAATATGTGTAAAGTGCTTTGCAAATCTTAAAGTGATATATAAATGCTATTTGAGTAAGGAACACTGAATATGGCATCTCTTCCTTCAGTAGTAACCTGCATGGATCCATGGAACCTCTGAAGCTAGGGTTATCTTACACTTGTACAATCAGTTAGTTACACCCCAGAGTCTAGAAATAGCTCTATCTCCAACCCAAGGGAATTTAAAGGACAGTGGTTCATTGACTGAGTCTATGTCAAATCAGCTTTTTTATTCAACCTGCTTTAACCCAGTAACATGCTTGCAGTAACCCACCCCTAGCTTGTTTCTTATGAATAAACATTTGCTTTGTACATTAGCTCCAGTGACCTGCCTCTGTCTTTTTCTACTTCCTGAGTCCCTCCTTTTCCTTCCTCATGTTCCAATCAATCAATAAACTTTTATTAAGCACGACTATTTGCCAGATACTGTGCTACGTGCCAAGGATACAGAAGGAGATGAAAGACAGTCCAGCCCTCAAGGTATTTTTGACATAGTGAATATAGTCATGGACCTAGAGTGGGAAAAACCTTGATCTAAACTTTTGATTCTAACTGTAATCATACATCCTCTCTGAGGCCTCTTTCAGTTGTCCAGTTGCGTCTGACTCTCCATGACCCCATTTGAGATTTTCTTGGTTTTCTTGGAATACTTTGCCATTTCCTGCTCCAGCTCCTTTTACAGATGAGGAAACTGAGGTAAACAGTGTTAAATTACTTGTCCAGGGTCACACAGCTAGTAAGTATCTGAGGCTAGATTTGAACTCAGGAAGATGAGTCTTCCTGACTCCAGACCTGGCACTCTACTCACTGTGCCACCTTAGCTACCCAGGGAAATTTATAAGATTATATTATTATAAGATTTTAAGTTACAGAGAGATTATGATTTATACATATGGAGGAAATTCTCATGGAGCTAAACTCACAGATTCTCAGTTTAGTTTTATACTATGTTCATATTTTATTGTTTTTTTCTTTGACTGTGTATTAATGGTTGCTAAATAGAGAACAAAAAATGTACAAGTAAATATTCAAAGACTGGTTCCCTGCCCAGTTTTGTAAGATTTGTTCTGTATGAGCAGCCACAGTTCCACATGTTTGTGGTTAGAAGGAAGCAGAAGGCCTGCAGACAAATCATTCCTGTCTTTGATGCAGAGCTTAAAATGTTGTATTATTTCACAAACGAGGGAAAGAAAAAGACAATATCTATGCTATCCTTCATCCCTACAGTTCTGCTCCACCCAGGCCTCTGTCACCATAAAGGTCCTGACTTCACTGAAAGCATCCCCACCACCCTCTCTCCACCATCTGAGGCGGTCTCTTTTCTTGTCCGAGACAGTGGCAGATGGGCCCCCTGAGCTTATGACTGGTTCCTTCTTTTGAGGTATTTGAAGACTCTTCGTTAGCTTTGGATTCCTTGAGTGACTTTTTTTGACCCACTTAGGTCCTGGTTTGTGTCTGACCTCCCCCATAGTTTTTTTTTCTGTTCACTTCTGTTCATCTCTCTATTTTCTGACTTTTAGACCCTGTGTGATATAGTTCCTTTAGGATCAATGTGTCTTGGCTTGCGGTCTTACGATTTATTCAGAATTTCTTGCTTTAAAAATTAACTCTGCTATTTGCTACCAGTGTGATCTCAGGAGGACACAACCATTCTAGGCCTTCATTTCTCTTATCTTTAAAATAAAGGAATTACCTAAAACACAAAATTATTTATAGCAGCATTTTTTTTGCAATGAAAAAAGCTGGAAATAAGGTATGTATGCATTAATTGGGGGATGGCTAAACAAACTATTGGGAATATTGGGGGAAATTACCATACTGTTGAAACAGGGGATAGAGTGCCAGGCCTGGAATCAGGAATACTCATTTTTGAGTGTCCAAATCCAGCCTCAGACACTTACTCTCTGTATGACCCTGGGCAAGCCATTTAACCCTGTTTCCCTCAGTTTCCTCATCTGTTGAATGAGCTGGAGAAGGAAATGGCAAACCTCTCCAGTGTCTTTGCCAAGAAAACCCCAAATGGGGTCACAAAGTGTTGGATACAAGTGAAAAATGCTTCAGCAACCACAAGAAGAACAAGAAATTACTGAAGATTGCATGGAACATGTACAGATTCCCTGACTGCTTTTGGCTGACCACATTGTAAGACAGCATTGTCTTGCTTGGACTTTTGAAATGTGTCACTCAGCAGGACAAGCTGTCACATATTTAAAAAGAAATGAGTCTGATAGAGATGAGGCACACTATCTGCCTTCAGAGAAAAAACTGGTGTTGTTTTAATACAGATTGAAGCATGTTACTTTTCACTTTCTTTCATTTTTTTTTCTTTTATTCGAGTCTTCTTATACAAAATGACTAATATGGAAATGTTTTACATAATTGCACAATTATAGTGTATATCTGATTACTTGCCATCTCAGGGAGGGAGGGAGGGAAAGAATTTGGAACTCAAAACTTTAAATAAAAATGTTGAAAAAATTTTTTTTAAAAATGACAACCAGTCAACAATCAATGATCAAGCAATAAGTGCCTACTATATGCTGCAAATGGTGTAAAGCATTGTTGGTACAAAGAAAGGTAAAAGATATTCCCTTTTCTCAAGGAGCTCACAGTCTAATGTTCAGAAAATATGTAAATAACTAGATACAAATTAGGTATATCCAGGATAAAGTGGAGATAATCAACAGAGGAAAGACACTAGAACTAAGTGGGATTGGGAAAATTTTTTTGGAGAAGATAGGATTTTATCTGGGATGTGAAGAAGGCCAGGGAAATTTGGTGGCATAGATGAGGAAGCAGAGATGGAGGACAGCCTGGGAGGTGAGGAGGGAGCTTGTCTTGTTCAAGGAACAGCAAAGAGTTCAATGTCACAGAGTACATAGGGGTGAGTGAGGTGTAAGATTAGAGAGGTGGGGAGGGGCAGCTAGTGAGGGACGTGGAACATCACATACAAGGTTTTATATTTCATATATGCAATGATATTATAAAATAATATTATATAATTATAATAATATATTATATATTATCCTGGAGGCAATTGGAGACCACTAGAATTAATTGAATGGTGGGGTAACATGGTCAAGACTTACGCTGTATATATGACATTTTGAGCTATTTCCTATGAAGTAAGAACAGCTTGCCCTATTCCCTATCCCAGCTACCATGCAGTCATAAGAAAATGGAAGAGAAAGCATAAGTTTTGCCTAAGTAATCTTGGACCTGGGTTATAAATACTTTCTTTTGCATTTATTCTTTATTGATCTTATGAAAACGAGAATCGATATCTAGTTGGATGTGGCCAGGTTTGGATACAGCCCTGTGAGTTTAAGGTCTAAAGATCCTGGGTCCTTTTGGTTGGAGCTGAATGGTGGACATCAGAGGGGTCCCCATTAACTACTCCAGTACTCTTCAAAGAATAGTGGATCACGAAGAGGAGGATTGGCCCAAGCCTGGACTGCTTAACCAGAATATCTACACTGTATCGGGAATTATTTGGATTAGTGTAGAGCTCAAGTAAAATGTGGTTTGCCTACTCAGTTGCTCTTAAGTTTGATTAATATTTTGATAAATTTCAAGTGTCAGCCTCTTGAGAGATTTTAACAATAATTATAAGTCAAATTACTGAATTCTGTTTTAAGTCATTTGGTCAACGTGACCTCTGACTCCGGTGTGCCATTTTGTATTCCAAGAAATAAATAACCTGTTCCGTATCTAATTCATATTTTACATTGAACAGCCTTTTTATTCCTTTTGCCTGGGAGACCTAGATATGAGCCCAAACCTAAACTTTAATTAATTTTTCCCTAGGGTGCTGGAGTGGAAATTTAAGGAGCCAGAGTGAGGAAATGCAACTTTGTCCCCTTCTATCACAGACTAGGCCCAACCAAGCTTGAATTGATTGTCTGTGGGTTCAGAGCAGAAGAAAAGTGAAAAAGGAATAGGTCCAGTGGCCCAAGAGCAATTTCTAAATGTTAGAGAAGAAATGATTATTGCAAAATATAACACAGACCACCCTGCTCCCTACTACCTGAAATTCAGGTGTCTTACATTTTGCCTTTCCTCCGAGGTTCTCTGGTACCATTCAAGAAGATTTGGGGGCCATTTGCCTCTCTGTAAATGGCTCTAGCCTCCACAGATAATGTTCTCTCATTTGTGGGGCTAGTCCCTTTGTACCCCAATTCCATTAGCTGTTAACAATCTGATTAGTTTTACACAGAAATATTTACTTCCAAAGGTATAATCACAAATACTCAAACTTACCCCCCCAATACATGGGGCTTCATACCCCTCTCCCATTACACCGCCTGAGTCTTGGTGGAGGAGAAGAAGATTAATTTCAAAGCTTAGTCCCTATGGAACCCAGACCAGTTCCAAGGCCAAAACCTACCACGGGCTCAAGTCTCAGGTACACCATCCTCCAGGACCATTTTTCAGAGATAGAGTCGAAGGGAGAGCAAGGGAAGGAAGTCTTTTTCTTCTCGCAGATTCAGGTCAAGGTGTACATGCTATATATAGGGGAACTACGCAGCAGAAAAGTGAGTGAATGGCTTAGTTTTGCCAAGTTTTACACACAGGCAGCCAAACAAAGGAGGCTATTCCACCTACATGGTAGGGGAATCAGAGGCTTCCATGCTAGGTGATCTGGGCATACCCAGGCTAGCCTGGGTTACAAAAGAATACAGAGAAACATGGGAAGACCTAAACGAACCGATGAAAAGTAGAGGAAGCCCAATGAGAAAAACAATAGATGTAATGACCGCAACCAAGTAAGTGGAAGCAATAGCAATAATAAAACAATCAAAACTGAGTGATATGAAGTTATAAAGACCAAGCCTGGCCTCCAAGGAAGAGATATGACAACGTCCTTCTCTCTCTTTTGGGCAGAGGTAGGAGACTACGGGTATGAAACACCACATATGTTGTTGGACTTGTTTAATTTTGTTGAACTATTTTCTTTTCTCTTTTTTAAAATTCTGTTTTATAAAAGACAGATATTTAGAGGGGAGAGGAAGAAGGATATATTGGGAAATGTACATGTTGCAAAAACAAAAAAATACCAATATATTTTAAAAAATAAAATAAAGGAGTTAGATTAAATGATCTTTAAGGTCCCTTTTATCTCTAAATGCTAGGATTCTTGCCTGTTTTACTTTGTTGGATAGCTATATTAATGGTTTTCTTCTTTTCTTTTTTAGTAACATATATTTTATCCTGAACATACTTTTATCCTGGACTTCCAAAAAGGCATTTTAAAATAATTTCTAGGTGTAGTGGCCCAGTATTTGATAAATTCAAGATTACAATCTACTAGGAGAAGGATTCTCTATTTGGAAAGAACTTTTAGGGAAAATGGAAAGCAATTTAGCAAAAAAATGGGTTTTGAGCAATATTTATATGGTTCCATTATCAATAAACTCCAAATGGTCATTTGACTCATATATAATAAATATGTTAGGAATATAATAAATAATTCACCTAATAATTTAGAGAACAATAAAAAGAGGTATATTCTATAACAATGACTAGTGGGAGACTTCTTTAAAAAATGAATTGAAGAAATCCTAAACAAATAATTTTGATTAACTAAAGTTTTTAAAGTTTTGCATGAATAAAATCAATGCAGCTAGAATAAGAAAAATTGCCATGTGAGGGAATTTTTTTGGCATCAAAAAAAGTCTGAATAAAGGTTTAAAATCCAAGACATATGGGGAATTGTTACAAATATTTAAGACTAAAGACTACTCTCCAATAAGTAACTGGTTAAAGGATATGAACAAGCAGCAGAAGAAATATAAACAACAATCAAGTCTCCAAATCAACAAGAAAAATGCAAAATAAAGCAACTCTGAAGTTGCACTTGATACTCATCAAAGGTGATAATAGATGCAGTGATCAATATCCAAGGGACTATGGGAAGACAAGCCCAAGAACACACTGTTAGTAGAATTATGAATTCATCCAAATGTTTAGAAAGACAATTTGCGCTTATATGAACGAAGTTTCTGACCTTTAGTAATGATCCTTGTACTGGACATAGGAGGTCATAGAAAAAAGTATTGGAAGTTCTTTTTGTAGTAGAAAAGAAGAAGCAAATTTGTTATCTGTCAATTAAAGAAAGGCTGAACAAAATTTAGCATATAAATATCATTGCTCCCTAAAAATAACAAATAAAAGGAATTCAGAGAAACAAAGAAGATTGAGGAGGAGCTAATGAAAACTTCAGTAAATAGAATAAGTAGAACAAAATGTGCCATGACCACAACAATGTAAATTAAAATAACCCTAAAATACTCTCACACTTATTTATTACAATGATGAATTGCCATCCCCGAGAACGTGCAATCAAACATACTTCTTCCCTCAAGGTATAGAGGTGGGCATGGAATGCTCCAAATCCTGTCAGACATGGTCAAAACTGCTGATCATTTTTGTTAACTGTCTTTATTACAAAAGAAGGCATAATGAGAAATATCTAAGCAATCCTGGCAGCTCTAGGTCCTTCTGTAACACCCACTCTTATCCTGTTGAGGTGGGCAGTTTCTCCTAAGGGACATTCCTGTGTTGCATGCTCTGGGAGATGTGACTCCTGATTGGCTAAGAGAATGGTGAATGTAATAAGTACATACCTGTATAAGAGAGGTTTTTTTGGACACACATTTCAAGGGAAGGTGGGGAAGGGAATAAGTATTTATTAAGATACTATTATGTGCCAGGCACTGTGCTAAACACTTAACAAATGTTATCTCACTCAATTTGATCTCCAAGAGAGACTTTGAGAGAGATGAGTCAAGAGCAAACTTTCAAATGGCTACTGGATCCCCAGAGCTGCAGACGTGCAGGGAAGCTGGCCCCTTGACTTCCAGAGTCAATAGACCTAAAAATGCTGAGAGCAGACTCCTCAGTAAGATCATACTTTCTCTCCTGGTTTGGGCTGAAAATTTATTTGTCTTCCTCCTGAAGAGCTTGTTTATTCTTTGATTCTTCTGCATATTTTAATCTGTAGAATTTTTCTGATTTCTGTTTGCTGCTTTCTTGGATAAAGAGGTTTACAAAGTTTCCACAATGGTCTTTTGTGTAACCAGAGTTACTAGTGAAACTAGTTAGCATAAGCAAAGAGTTACCCTCCCTTCTTAAGAGTGGCTTTCATCCTAAACCCAGACTCCTTCCCCTAGACTAGAAATATTTGAAGTGGGGGTGGGGCAAGTAGACATAATTCTAGCCTGATGGTCCTTTTAGAGACTGGAGAAGAAGTCACTCAGCTTTGAAGATCTTGGATCCTGTCTGCCACCCCCCACCCCCACCCTCACCTCAGCTAGGTGAGTTCCTCCCCTACTCTGTTCAAAGGGAGGTCAGATCCCAGATCCAATCTATCCATGCCACTCTCATGTCACCCTTAATACTTCTGCACTTTCAGATATTTAGACAGCAAAGACACATATATCTGTCTTACATTTCCAAATTAAAGAAGTAAATATTAAACAGACAAAAATAATCTCTAGGCTTCTGGTGGGTGATTGTCTGTTTTAATTCTGCCTTTGAATTTATTATTTTTTTTTGGCTGAGCCAATGCCTGGTCTGCTTCCTCTTAGAGATGACTGTTGCCATGGAGAGCAGTGAGGCCAGCCGCAACAATGGGAGCCAACCAGCTGAGGGGAATACAGAAAAGGCTGCAAGGTAGTGTCAGCTCCACACGTCCACAGTGCAGCAATTTGAGAGAATTCTTTGCTGATGTTGTCCCTCTAGTATGCATGTTAGTATTGAATTGCTGAATCTTGACCTAAATCTCTCATCTCAATAACCCACTTGTACCTTTTTAAAACAAATTTCCCATTTATTTATTTTAATATTCATTTAAAAAATTTTGAATAAAACTGTGTGAACCCTTTGAGCTAACCATACCACTACTAGGACTGTATCTCAAAGAGATCATAAAAAGTGAAAAGAGAACCAAATGTTCAAAAATATATTTATTTGTAGATTTATAAATATACAACTATTAACTATCTTGATTATATTTAACATAAGTATTAAATATATAAACATAAATTTATAAATATTTATACAAATATTTGTGGTAGCGAAGAATTGGAAATTGAAGGGATGTCCATCAATTGAGAAATGGCTGAACAAGTGTGATATATGAATGTAATGAAATACTATTGTGCTACAAGAAATAATGAGCGGGAGGAGTTCAGAAAAACCTGGAAAGACTTACGTGAACTAATGCTGAGTGAAGTGAGAAGAATCAGAAGATTGTACACAGTAAAAGCAACATTGTGCAATGATTAACTGTGATAGACTTAGCTCCTCTTAGCAATACAATGATTTACGACAATTCCAAAAGACTCATGATGGAAAATGCTGTCCACATCCAGAGAAAGAACTATGGCGTCTGAACGCAGATCACAGCATATATTTCTTTTTTTGTTTTTTCTTTCTCATGGTTTTCCCCTTTTGTTCTGATTCTTTTTTCACAACATGAATGTGGAAATATGTTTAATATGATTGTACTATAACCTATATCAGATTGCCTCCTATCTTGGGGAAGGGCGAAGGGAGGAAAGGAGAGAGGGAGAAACAAATTTGGAACTCAAAATCTTATAAAAATGAAAGTTGAAAATTACCTTTACATGTAATTGGAAAAAATAAAATACTATTAAGTGAGAAAAAAAACTTGAGTTTCAAATTTTCTCCCTCCCCCAATTCCTTCCTCTACCCATTGAGAAGGCAAGCAACATATTCATTATGCACACAATTATATGAAACAACACTGTTGTTATTGTGTACACTGTTCTCTTATATCTGTTTACTTCACTTCACATCAGTTTATATACATCTATTCAGGTTTTCTGAAACCATCCTGCTTGTCACTTCTTATAGCCCAATACTATTTTGTTACATTCATGAACAATTTGTTCAGCCATCTCCCAACTGATAAACATCCCTTCAGTTTCCAATTCTTTGCCCCTACAGAAAGAGCTGTTACAAATCTTTGTGTACACATGGATTCTTTTCCTTTTCTTTGATCTCTTTGGGATACATATCCTGGTAGTGTCATTTCTGGGTCAAAAGGCATACACAGTTTTTAGCTCTTTGGGTATAGTTTCAAATTGTTTTCCAGAATAATTGAATCAGTTCCCAAACTCCACCAACAATGAGTTAGTGTTGAACTTTGTTAATACTGGTTTCGATGTTGCTTTCCATATTGTAGCACCTTCAGTGCTACAATATTTACTGTTAATAAGCCTGATGGTGGTCGTCAGGTCGTCATAGCCCACAATTTGGCTAAAGGGAGCAGAGGATGCCCATATTGGTCATCTTTTCCAAAATTTAATAATTAAATGATAAAGGTCTATGCTTTTTTTCCTGTTTCCTTTTTTACAGGGGTTCTTAACCTGAGGTCTGTGAACTTATTTAAAAAAAAATATTTGGGGGAGGGGTGGAGCCAAGATGGTGGAATAGAAAGAAACACAAACGCAGGTTCTCCCCACACAGCCCATAAAATACCTGTAGAGAGGGACTCTCAACAAATTTTGGAGCAGCAGAAGTGGAGAACAACAGAGTGGAGGAGATTTCCAGCCCAGGGTGACCTGAAAGGCCCATGGGAAACATCTGTTTCACCAGATACAGAGCAGAGTGGAGTCAGCCTTGGCCACATGGTATGGCTCCCGAACAGTCCTCAGGGGTGGAATCTCCAGTTGTGGAATCCCCAGTCCCAGTAGCAGTGGTTCCTAGATCCTTCAACCCACAGGCACCAAAGGTCACTGATGGGGTTTTTTTCAGCTGGCTGGGAAGGGAGAAGGGCTTTCCCATAGCTCTGGTCTCAGGCAGCGGCTGTCCACAGAAGCCACATTGGGCAGGCAGCAGCAGTTCCTGCAGCCCCTACAGCAGCCCGCATCCATTGTTGGATCATAAAAACCATTGGGGGCACTAAGAAGCTGAATATTACCTCAGGTATGTGTAGAGGCCCTGAGAGAGTTGGTGGAACTGGAGGCCAGGTGGCTGTGGAGAGGAAACTGCTAAGATTCTGGGCACAAAAATCCCTTTCTTCTCCCAGACCAGTGTACATGCTTGATTGTGACACCTTGGAGGAACTGAGATCTTACAGATTCCAAAAGTCAAGTAACTGGTTGGGAAAATGCCCAAAAAAGGGAGAAAAATAAGATTATAAGAGGTTACTTTCTTGGTGAACAGATATCTTCTCCCATCCTTTCAGATGAGGAAGAACAATGCCTACCATCAAGGAAAGACATAAAAGTCGAGGTTTCTGTATCCCAAACATCCAAATAAATATTCAATGGTCTCAGGCCATGGAAGAGCTCAAAAAAGATTTTGAAAATCAAGTAAGAGATGTGGAGAAAAAACTTGGAAGAGAAATGAGAGAGATGCAAAAAAAGCATGAAAAGTAGGTCAATACCTTGCTAAAGGAGACCCCCCAAAAATGCTGAAGAAAATAACACCTTTAGCAATAGGCTAACTCAATTGGCAAAAGAGGTTCAAAAAACCAATGAGGAAAAGAATGCCTTAAAAAGCAGAATTAGCCAAATGGAAAAGGAAGTTCAAAAGCCCACTGAAGAAAATAGTTCTTTAAAAATTAGAATGGAACAGATGGAGGTTAATGACTTTATGAGAAACCAAGAAATCACAAAACAATACCAAAAGAATGAAAAAATGGAAAATAATGTGAAATATTTCATTGGAAAAACAACTGATCTGGAAAATAGATCCAGGAGAGACAATTTAAAAATTATAGGACTACCTGAAAGCCATGGTCAAAAAAAGAGCCTAGACATCATCCTTCATGAAATTATCAAGGAAAACTGCCCTGATATTCTAGAACCAGGCAGCAAAATAAAGATTGAAAGAATCCACTGATCACCTTCAAAAAGAGAAACTCCTAGGAACATTGTGGCCAAATTCCAGAGGTCCCAGATCAAGGAAAAAAATATTGCAAGCAGCTAGAAAGAAACAATTCAAGTATTATGGAAATACAATCAGGATAACACAAGATCTGACAGCTTCTAGTATAGCATGGAATATGATATTCCAGAAGTCAAAGGAACTAGGACTAAACCAAGAATCACCTACCCAGTAAAACTGAGTATAATACTTCAGGGGGAAAAAATGGTCTTTCAAGGAAATAGAGGACTTTCAAGCATTCTTTTTTTTTTTAATTATTATTTAACTTTTTACATTCATTTTCACAAGATTTTGGGTTCCAAAATTTTCTCCCCATTTGTCCCCTCCCCCCTCCTCAATACACTGGACATTCTAATTACCCATATAACCAATCTGCCCTCTCTTCTATCATCCCTCCCTTCCCTTACCCCATCTTCTCTTTTGTCCTGTAGGGCCAGATAACTTTCTATTCCCTATTACCTGTATTT
>CM053772.1:108476038-108534382 GCA_028658325.1 Potorous gilbertii | reverse complement strand
TTTTCAGTGGAGGGAAAAAGAGGGGAGGTGAGAGAAAAAACATGAAGCTTACTCTCATCACCTTGAACTAAAGGAAGGAATAAAATGCACACTCATTTTGGTATGAAAACCTATCTTACAATACAGGAAAGTGGGGGATAAGGAAATAAGCAGGGTGGGGGGGAGGATGGAAGGGAGAGCAGTGGGAGGAGGGAGCAATTAGAAATCAACACTCTTGGGGAGGGATAGGATCAAAAGAGAGAATAGAAGAAACAGTTTAGATAAGATGTAGTCCTTCCAATCAGAAAGTTTACATTCTAGAAGAGGATAGCTTTTCTGCATAATTTTAATATTGCATAATATTAATTTAGTTAATATTAACTAATAGGTAATATTAGTAACTAATATTACATTTCTCTCCAGGCTGTACTCCTAACTCTCTGCACTTCTTTGATGATCCCAGAGATACTTCATCACCCTGAAAGCTCACTCTATCCTTGGATTTCTCACACTGGAAGTATCCTCCTCCCCTGAAGCCTCTCCCTGTGGTTGGCTGCTTCCTCCTAGAATCTCTTGAGAAGCCTCCAGGTTGGCCACCTCTTCATTCCTCTCCAGGATGCTTACTTGACTCTCAGGACTTTCTCTACCAAACGTTAGGGCCAAGCACTTTCTTTTCCTCTCTTCTCCCATTTCAGCTTCCTTTTATGTGCTATCTTCCTTTATTAGAATGTGAGTTCCTTGTGGGCTCTCCTTTCTGCTTGTATTTGTATTTTCAGTGCTTAGTTTAGTGCCTGAAACAAGGTTTGTTGACTTGATTTAACTTGATAAGTGCATGAAAGAGATACCAAGCAAAATACCATGTGATGAGGAGGGTAGAGTCCTCATTACACAAGAGATCAGTTGTCCTTTAAAGGAAGGAAAAGAATTTAACAGGCTAAGAGGAAAAGGGGAAGGAATCCTAGGTCTAGATAATACATGGAGTCAGAGAGTACATTTAATGGACAGAAAGTAGTCTAGTTTAGCATAGCCTTAATATTTCTCAAACTTTTTGTCTTAGGACTCCTTTACATTCTTAAAAAATTATGGAGAACTTCCCAAAGAACTTTTGTTTGTTATGTATTGTTAATGCCTATCAATATTAACTGCATTAGGAATTAAAACTAGTGCATTAAAATATTTATCAATTCATTGTAAAATAACAATAAAAAACTCATTACATGGTAACATAAATAATATTTTTATGTTAAAAAAAAACCTTCCACTTTCCAAAACAAAAGATCAAATGAAAAGAATGGCATTGCTTTACATATTTTTGCAAATCTCTTTACTGTTTAACTTAATAGAAGACCTCTGGATTCTTATATTTGCTTCTGTATTCAACTGGTTGAGTGTATGCAGAAAATCCAGCTTCACACAATAGGTAAATAATGTGTTAGGATCATTGTGAAAATAGTTTTGGACTTGGGGACCCTTTGAAAGGGTGTCAAGTATTCTAGGGATGGTGGGGTCCGTGGACCACACTTCAGGAACGGCTATAGTAGAGTGCATGGGAAGGAACAAGATGAGATAAGGTGAAGGTGAGAGAAGTAGGTTGGAATCACATTGTGAGGGGCACTGAGTGCCAGGAATAGAAAGTGTCTTTGGTAGGCAGTAAAGAGTCACTGAATAAATTTCGTGCTTAGCCTTGCCCTGGCAAGATCTTACACAGACTATTTTATCAGCAATATGAAGGATGAATCAGCTCCCACCTGGGAAGGAATATCAGTTCGTAACTGACTTTTATGACTGAAAAAGCACCAAACTTATCTTTATTCATTGGCAACAGCACAAACATTTATTAAGCGCTTATAATGTACAAGGTTTTTGTGGGTTGGCTTTTTTTGGTACATTTTGAAATTTTAAGGCTCCGGCCACTTGAATCTTTAAGGTTTAGAGAGCTACACTGTACTAACTGGTCATAAGAGCTGGCCCCGCCCAAGTACAGTTAATTGATCTCACTTCAGCTTGTTCTTCTGTCTACATTCCTCCCTTTCACACTGACCTTGGAGGCCTAACCCTTTATTGTTCAGAGTATACTTTTTACTCAACCTGTCCAGGTGTGCCTGCCCTATTGTTCTGTCCACTTATCTAAAATCGACTCCATCTGGTCTGATATTTCTGCCTTCCATCCAGGGATTCTTCCAGGAGAGACTCTTCTCTGCCCATCAAATTTGTCTTCAAAACTTATTCAGACTATTCTCCAGTCTGGAAATACCCTCTGTGTCAACCTCTACTTGTTGAATTCCGTCCCATCCTTTAAAGCCCAACTGAAATGTTCAGTCCCTGTTGCAGACAATGTATCTATCCCCTTGTTTCCAATCTGGCCAGGTAGGGAGATGGTGCTAGTTTGGTTGCATAGAACTGCTGGTGTTGGTGTGGGTTAACCAAGCTTTTCACCAGAGATAGGGCAACAGTGATGTTCCAACTTGGAACTGAGAGCTCTTGGAAAGATACAGAAGGGATTCTTCTTGAGATCCCAACAAATGGAGAAAGGGTGGATAAAAATGTGTGTCCTATTTTAGTCCTTTCCACAGCTGTCTGCTATAGCTTCCACAGCTGTGTTTGTAGGCTGTTGATGCAGAGGTTGAAATATGGAAGCTAAGGTGATGTCAAGAGATTATCAGGTATTAATTGATTGAACTAATGAGACAAAACATTCAGTTATCCCTTCCACATCATGACTTTCCCCATTGCAGTTTTGATATTTTGCAGGTTGGCTTAAGAAACTAAATGAGAATTTTGGGGGAGGTTTGCGAAAGTCAAAGACAACATGTAAAGGCCAGCAGATGACAAAGGAAAAGTTTAGAAACTCAGAAATGCATAAAATATATGTAGAGTATTGTATAATATCAGTGCAAATTTTAGAAGATACTGTAAACAACCCATAAAAGAAAAAGAAAAAATTCAGACTTCCTTCTCCCCTTTCTGTCATATCATATTACTGACTCTTCTTGAACCTGCGGTCCACTAAAATCCCTAGATCCTTTTCAGAAGAACTGCTAGTTATCCATTTCTTCCCCATTTTATACTTGTGAAAATGATTTTTCTATATCTAAGTGCAAGGCTCTGCATTGTTTCTATTAAATTTCATCTTATTAGAGTCAGAGTAGATTTTGATGAGGAGAAAACAGGAATCCATGCCTAGATTCTTCCTGGTATAGAATATAAGCATGACAGCTTTCTGCCTCAGAGGGCAGAAAAATTTTATGTGGATTTTCCAGATCATGGGGACACAATGCCCCTAGTATGCACAATGTGGAAGTGATAACTATATGTTAAATTACCGACTCTTTTCTTTCTCTTCTCCCTTCTTCTGTCCTCATCCTGGTTGCACCCCTCATGCAGCCAGAGATCCAAATCAACCTTTCCACTGTTCCACCCCTTCCCCAATGCTTACTGTTCTTTCCATTGCAGTCAATTTATCCCCTTTGATATAAATGAAAATGTGAACACCATAGAATTCTAACTGGTATAATTGAATGATGGTGGCTTTGGGGATAAGGGTGAGTTTGGATAAGGGAGGAAATTTTGCCTATAAACAGACAGGAGACATTATTGCTTATAGAGTTAGCTAAGAAGAGGGGGGGGATGTCCACTCAAAGAAACAGGATATAACACAAGTAATCAGTCCCCAAATTAACATGAGTCACAGAAAGAAAAGTCTCACTGGGGTGACAACTGGGAATTTGGGCACTGAAGCTGCTGAGCCTGGGCATCTCAGATGCCAGGCAATGCCTGAGGCATTGGTTGTACAGCTGTGAAAAGCACTGAGGCTGCTCTGGCTGAGAGTTCAGGTGCTCAGGCCTATATTTCATTTACATAGATTCTATTTAAACATAATCTGTGGCTAGAGTGCCAGCCATGGAGTCAGGAAGACCTGAGTTCAAATGTAGCCTCAGACATTTAGTAGCTGTATGACCCTGGGTGAGTCACTTTGTTTACCTCAGTTTCCTAATTTGTAAAATGAATTAGAAAAGGAAATGACAAACCACTCCAATATCTCCACCAAGACAACCCCAAATGGGGTCATGAAGAGCCAGACCCAACTGAAAAACAACTGAACAAGAGCCCTCCATATGCTATATATACAAGCTATACATTCCATACCAGAAAGAATCTAGGTATGGATTCCTGTTACTTCTCATCAAAATCTAGGCGGACTCTAATAAGATGAAATTTAATAGCAACAAGGCAAAGTCTTGCTCATAGGTACAGAAAAATCATTTTCACAAGTATAAAATGGGGAAGAAATGGATAACTAGCAGTTCTTCTGAAAAGGATCTGGGGGTTTTAGTGGACCACAGGCTCAAGAGGAGTCAGTAGTGTGAAATGGCAACCAATCCCCTACCCTCCAAAAAAAAAAACCAACCCAACAACCCTAATGTGATCTTGACTGAGTTGTGTTAAGAGGGAGAAAGCTTCCATGTATTGGAAGGTGATTGTTCTAGAGTACTCTTGCCCTTGTCTGATCTCATTTGGAGCACAGAATTCATTCTGGATACCACGGTTGAAGAGGGACATGAGGCCAGGGAAGGTGAAATAGGAACTGGGTATGCTTATCTTTGAGAAGAAAAGCCTGGGTGGGGGCGGGGAGAGAACATGATAGCTATCCTCAATTTTTTGACGAGTTTTCATGTATAGGAAAGGGAAGGGAACAGAAGGAAGGAGAGTAGAAGCGACAGTAATAGCTAACACTTATATAGTTCTTTATTACATGGCAGCCACTGTGCCGAGCAAGCCCTGTATCGTTTCATTTTACCCTCACAACAACCCTGGGAGGTAGGTGCTATGTCTTATTTCACATGTTACAGAGGGAGAAACTGAGACTGAGACAGTTTGAATGACTTGTCCAGAGTCACACAACTAATAAGTACCTGAGGCTGGATTTGAACTCAGGTCTTTCTGACTCTAGGCTCAGCACTCTATTGGGTGGCATTTATCAAGTGCCCATCATGTTCCAAGTGCTAGGATAAATGCTTTATCTGACTTATTTTGCTTGGTCCCAGAGAAAAGAATAGGAGGAAGTGGTTAGATAGGGTGGATATTGCAAAAATAAAAATTTCGATTTGATGTCAAAGAAGACTGCTTACCAATCTGAGCTGCCTCAAGGTGGAGTGGATTGTCTGGAGAGGGACGGACTGGGTTATCCCTGTTTTGGAAGTCTTCAAGCAGAGGCAGATCATTTGTTGGGTGTGTTATAGTGGATTGGATGTGACGGCTCCTGAAATAACTTTCCACTTTCAAATCCTGTGATTCTATGAAAACTAGGGACAAATTAGTTTGGGACAAGTGGCTCCAGGAACCAATTGGACCAGGACTTTGCTGCTCTCTGCTGGAACCTAAGAATACTGATGACCTCCATCATCCATGAAACTGTCAGTCAATGAGATTTTATGAGGTGCCTACTGTGTGTCAAGCACTGGAGATACCAAGAAAGTCAAAAACATTCCCTGATCTCACATCCTAATAGGAGAACCAGAGATGAAAACAACCAGTCAAAATAAATTCTATAGGTCTTAATATTCTTCTCCAAAGGGCTATGGGAATAATTTACTTTTGCCTTATTCTCCAGGAGTTTCACTAACATCCATATCAGGCAAAAACAATGAGCAAAATCAGTAATTAAAAAAAATATTTATTTGAAAATGTTTAAATGAAAGTTGCTTTAACGTGTGATTTTAAATCTAATCCATTTCTGTTAAAAGAATCCTACTATTTGAAAGATTTTTTAAAAATGTATACCACCTTTGTTTTTGAATCTATTTTTTCCTTCTTCCCTGCCCAGCAAACCATCCTTTGTAATGACATAAAAAAACAAAGAGGGAGAAAAACAGTTCAGAAAAAACTAATCTAAGTCTGGCAGCATATGCAGTGTTCAACATCTGTAGTATCCTATGTCTACAAAAGAGGGACAAAGGTTAATTTCTTCATATCCTCTTTGAGGATACTTAAATCTCAGGTCTATGGCATATACTTAGTACTTGATTGATTGATAGATAAACTCAGTTATCATAATTACACAGCATTCAATTTAATAGGGTTTTTTTGGGGGGGGGCTCTTTCCATGAACATTTTTGTGGTTGTGTATATGTCAAAAATATCTATTGGGCACACACTATGTTAGGGGTTGGGAACCTGAGGCCTCAAGGCCATATATGGCCCTCTAGGTCCAAACTTCACAGAACAAATCCCCCTTATAAAAGGATTTATTCTGCAAAACTTGGACTCAGTCAAAAAGCTGCACCCAAGGAACTAAAAGGCCACATGTGGCCTTCAGGCCGCAGGTCCCTACCCTTGTTCTAGGCAAAAGTCCAGGGACATAAAGATGAGAAAAATTACATAGCTCCTGTTCTCAAGATTTATACTATAATCTGTGTGTATGTATAAGATATGAACACTAAAACGTATGAGACTCATGATTCTAAGAAGGATGAGATAAGTCTAGAAGAGGGGTCCAGAAGGAACCATTCAAATGTCATGCTTATATACATATTTCATTGTCATACTCTGAAGAAAAACTCAGGGGCAGCTAGATGGTGCAATGGATAGAGCAAAGGACCTGGAGTCAAAAAGACCTTAGTCCAAATCTGGCCATAAAGACTTCCTAGCTGTGTGACTCTGGATGAGTCACTTAACCCTATTTACCTTAGTTTCCTCATCTATAAAATGAGCTGGAGAAGGAAATGGCAAACTGTTCAGAAATGACTGAGCAATAATGAAGAAAATACCTTCAAGTGATTGTAGTGTAAAGCCATGTTGTCAAATATAAATAGACATGGGGTCACTAAACCATACGTAAGGATTTCAGAAGACTGCCTATTAGAAAATCACACATATCTATATATTCCTTTTTTACAGATTACATCAACGCACTAAAATTGGATAGGAACTGAATTTTAATCTGGCTCAGGATTCACTTGGGAGCTTTCCACAGGCCCCATTTTTGAGATCTCTGATCTAAAAGAACCCTAATTTGGAGTCAGAGGATCTGGATTTGAATGTGACTTTGGCCAAGTCTATTCAGCAATCTGGGATTCGGTTTTCTAATTTGTAACAATGAGGGGGTTGGGCTAGATGATTCTGAAATCTTTTACAGCTCTCAATTCCCTCCTTTTTCTATGGTGTCAAATTGAGACTTTGAAGACCACATTATTCACTGGAGCCAGTAGAAGACAAAAAATTCTCGGGTGGGTCTTTCTGGGTAATAGCTAATAACTGAAGAAACATTTATTAAGTTTCTATTGCGTGAAAGGAAGGGCATGTAAGTGGCACAAAGGATAAAATGTCTAGCCTGGAGTCAGGAAGAGTCATCTTCATAAGTTCAGTTCTGGCCTCAGCACTTCCTTGCAGTGTGACCCTGGACAAGTCACTTGACCCTGTTTGCCTCAGTTTCCTCATCTGTAAAGGAAAAGGAAATGGCAAACCATTCCCCTATCTCTTCCCCCACAAAAAAACCCCAAATATGGTCACAAAGAGTTGGACATGACTGAAAATGACTGAATCATAACAACATTATATGAAAGGAAAGTAGTGATTCACAGAGAATATAAAAACAGTCATTCTTTGAGATAGTGATGGAAAAGAGTGTAGAGAAGATATACTATATTAACAGATAAAATCATACCTATGATAACTTGATGGGAGAGATAACACTTAGGGGAATTGGAAACAACTCTTTTTTTTTAGTTCAGTAACTTTTGTTTTGAAAATGTATAACTAAGATGACTGTAGGGTTGATAAGTTTACAGTTGGGGACTTCCCTGAAGAATCTGTCATGGGCTGCCTTGTCAAATGGAAGCAGATTGTTGAACTTGTCTCAAACTTGTCCCTTGGATCAGTGGTTCTTTATCTTTACCCCGTGACTTATTTAAAGGGTCTCTGTTTTTCTTGGCCACTCTGATGGTGCTGTTCTCCTTCTTGTCTTTGAGTGGCATGGTGATGCTTCAGGAACTCCAGTTACTACCATTTCCTGGCTAAGATGCTGGACTGAAAACCAGGAAAGATTTTCCATAGATGAGGGAACATGAGCTCATCCTCAAAGGAAGCCATTGATTTTAAAATGAAGAGAGAATATTCTGGGCATGGAGACAACCTATGAAAGGCACGGAGGTGAGAGATGGAATCCCAAGCAACTACTTGGTTGCTTTAAGGTTAAAGTGATCACAAGCCGCTATAATTTAGATCTCAATAAAGGAGGGCCAAACAGGAGTCCACACATCTGTATTTTCCCAGAGAGTTTAATCATAGTGGAAAAGTAATTCTTCATTTGGCCTCATGGGCTAGATTAGAGCAAAGACCTGGGTTCAGAGATTTATAGGAAAATGGTACTTGGGAAGCTAGTAGTACATCTGTGAGCTTTATTTGTTTCATTAATAGTCAGCACAGAAGCAGGCATATTTTTAAAAAAACACACACACTACATGGTAACACACTAGGGTAGCTCATGTGAAGGAAGGAGCTGTATCCTGTAGCAAAGATCTCAGTGGGAGTAAATGCTTAGAGTAGACTCTGAGCAGAGAAGTTTTGTCTCTTAAAGATGACTTGTTTGAGAACAGGTAATAGATGACAGATACAGGAAGGAGCATTCCTAATCAGACCTAGAGGAGGAGGAGAAATTTTCCAGGTCACTTTTTAATATCAGACTCATGGGGAAGTTTGCTAATCAGGACCAGAAAATGAGTGAGGATTCTCTGAGTTGGTAATTGGGGACCCCAGAAATGTGTGTGGGTGCACAGCTACTGACGTCAGAGGGAGTCTCACCCAATCAGGAACCACAATCATTTACACATTGGATATAGGATCAGAATGAGTCAGGATAATGCAAAATCCGTCTGCCATTGCTTAATATATATTTATAGTCATTAGGAGCACTTAGCCTAAGAGGACCTATTGCTTGTACTCCAAATCAACCAATATATTTCAAAAATCAGTTATCACAAGTAGGTAACCAGGTGCCAAAGAGTGTGTGTGTTCGTCCTTCATTGCCAAAGAAGACCATGCCATCAGAGAAATAATGACATGACTTGCACTTGACTTTGTTTTGAGTGAGGGAGGGCTGTGCAGGTCACCAGCCTCACTTCTGCTCCAAAGCCATCTGGATCCAGTGACCAGATATTCATCAGGATGACTGGAGATGACCCAGGATGAGGCAATTGGGGTTAAGTGACTTGCCCAAGGTCACACAGCTAGTGAGTGTCAAGTGTCTGAAATAAGATTTGAACTCAGGTCCTTCTGATTCCTACACAGGTGCTCTATCCACTGCACCACCTCGCTGCCCCAGGTGCCAAAGAACTGGATATGAGAAGAATAAGGAAGAACATGAGTAGAAAGTTCAGAAGCCCTGCATCAAAAGACAATGTACAATGAGTCAGAGAGGTGCCATCCCATTACCAATACCAAGTGGGACAAATTGCTTGTATGTGCGTGCCAATCCCAGTTTAATATGCTGACTTCCATTATCAAGGTTTAACAATGTTAATTTTAAAATAAGAGTTTGTATTATTCAGTTGATTAGATAGAGGGTGTCTTATGAAGAATACAAACAGAAGAGGAATTCCCTCTAGACAGGGAGATCTTCTGTTTGCAGATGACATCATGGTGACTGCATCTGGAATTCTTTATAACCTCCTCAATCGGGGGAGCGGGGGGCGGGGAACCTGCGTCTTAAGTCCACATGTGGAATCTAAACTTCACAGAATAAATCCATTTAATAAAAGAATTTGTTCTGTAAAACTTGGACTTGGTCAAAAGGTTGCACCCAAGGACCTAGAAGTGGCCTCAAGCCTGCAGGATCCACTCCTGGACCTAAATGTTATCCATAAGCAAAAAATAAAATTTGGCCTAGTAGTTTCCAGGAAAAACTAAGTTGATGAAGAAGAATGTCTTTTGTCCAGATTATGACATGAAGTTGCATAGCCCATTGAATGGACATACATACATATATGTGTGTATGTGTGTATGTGTATATATATATATATATATATATATATATATATATATATATATATATGTATATGTATATCTTGGACAGACACTACAGATAGACAATGGACTGGGTATAAGGAATATCATCAAATCAATACATGATCAGAAAGGAAGCTGGCCAGTCACAGGAGAATGAGAAAAAACTGAAGTGTGGTCCAAATGCAACACTGATATTCAAGAGTATCAGAAAACCTCACAGAAGGACTCTGATTCATTGCATGGAATCCATCATGGAGGATGTATTAGAAGACATGGGCAAAAATTATACAAAGTGAGAAGATGTGGATGGGTTGCACACATACGCAACATGATCTTTGCATAGAAGGGATGGGAACAAAATGCTATATGAGATCCAAGATGGCAAAGTTTCCTACTGATTTGGGTGAATCACGAAAGACTTTCTAAAGAAGGTAGCATTTGGATTACAATTTGAAGAATGGGTCAAAATGTTGCTGTTTTGAAGAGGCAGGGAGAAAAATCAAGGAATATGAAACAGTAGGAACAAAGGGATGTGGAGAAAATGAGTCATCTAATTTGTCAAGAGTATATAGAATATATGGAGAGGATTAGTGTGGTGAACTTGGTTATGGGGAGGCCTTTAAGGTTCTTATAGGGTTTGGGTGCTTATTAAGGAGTCAGTAAAAAATAGTGATCAGATCATGACAGGAACAGATCTCTGCATAAGGAAAATAAGTGACATCAAAGATAAATTGGAATTGGAGACAGAGGAGAAGCAGGAAAAACAAGCAGGAGTTGATCCAGGCAACTGGTAGGCAGGTCCAGGTCATGGGGATCCAGTGGAGTAAGGAAGGAAGGAATAGAATCGGGAAATGTTCCAAAGGTGACAGAGAGATTTGGTAGCAGACTGGATATAAGAAGTGAGACTGGGGGAGGAGTCATCAGAGATAATGCCAAGGTTTTAAACATGCCAACCATTGAGATTTAGTGTAGTAGGCAAAAAACTTGTTAAGCAAGTTGCTCAAGCTCATAGTGCCAGCTTGGGAACATTTACAATTTATTTCCCTGGGGGTGGGGATGGTTCCTCCTTCATGTCTCTTGGCCTTCTCTTTATCTACCAAATATCTCAGTGCTTCTTACTCACTTGCCTGGTTGATTTTTCCCAGTGTTTTAATATAAATGAAACTGAAGTGAAAAATCAGCTCTGCTCCTGGCTTAATCTAGAACCAGGCCTGCGAAAAGTATTTATATGTGATTTTGTGTATACTAATTTAATATCATCAATGAACTACCATCAAATTCCTCTGCTATTACTAAAAGTCTTGGCACATTATTCTTTAGCACAATACAGAAAACACAGTCAGGACTATTAAATAGCAGTATAGACCTTCTTTGTGTGTGTTCAGTGTTTTGGGTGTTGACTTAATATCAAGTTTGCACAGTAACAACAATAGACATCTATATGGTACTTTAAGGTTTGTATGATACATATTGCTGTTGTTCAGTCATGCCTGACTCTTCATGACTCAATTTTTGGGGGTTTGCTTGGCAAAGATACTGGAGTGGTTTGCCATTTCCTTCTCCAGTTCATTTTACAGATGAGGAAACTGAGGCAAACAGGGTTAAGTGACTTGCCCAGAGTCACACAGCTAGGAAGTGTCTGAGGTCAGATTTGAACTCAGGAAGGGGTACTCCCTGACTCCAGGTTTGGCACTCTATCCACCATTACCACCTAGCTGCCTGTCATGATGCATATACATTATCTCATTTGATCCAAACAACAATCCTGAGAGATAGGTGTAGTTGTTATTCCCATGTCACAGATGAGAAAACAATTTCACAGAATCTAATTAACCTGTGAATGTTGAAGATAGGATTTGAATTAGAGTCTAACTCCAAATCCAGCACTCTATCCAGTATTCCTTCATAAGGTTAGAAGAGTTCTTGGGAAATCATTGAGTCCCACTTCCCACCTATTGTAGGAATCTCCTTTACTCTGTCTTTGACAGGTGGTCATCCAAACTTGAATATTCCAGGGACAAGAAGTTCCCTACCTTTTATGTTGCAGGAGAAATCTGGAAAAATCAAGGACATACTTGAAAACTAATTAGAAAGCTGGAATTTCAGAATTGGTGAAAGCTTTCTCTTCTGGTTCAGGATGAGATCATATATGAATAACTTCTACAGCCCTGGCCAAGTGGTCATCACAATCTTCATTTGAAGATTATTGAGCTCTAAGCTCTTTTCCAGATCACTGTAATTCCATGGTTCTCAAACTTTTGCTTTTGGCTAGATTTCTAGCTTTGACTAGATTTTTGAACTCTGTCTTGATTTTCAGCTGGACATTTAGCTAAGCAAACTAGAAATGTTGTAAAAAGATACAAATTGATCTAGGAAGTTACAAATATAGCTAAAAAGTTGAGACATTAACTAGAACATGAAAGATTCAGCTACAAACTAGAGATCTAGCTTAAATATGGAAATACGGCCAAAATCTAGGAATCTAAGAAGCTCAAAATATAACGAAGAGGTGGAAGTAAAGCTATAGATATGGAAATTCATCCAAAAGACAGAAATCTAGTTACAAACCTCGAAATTTCTTAGAAAGCTAAAGTTGGATAGATTAGAGCATTTATGTAGTACTTACTATGTTTTAGGTACCCTATTAAGCACTAGAATATGAATGCAAGCAAAAAAAATAGAGCTTACCCTTAACTTACGTTCTGATGGGGAGAAACCACAGAAAATGGAGACCTGAGAAGAGAGGAAGGGGTGATGGCAAGGAAGGGAAGGGAGAAAAGCCATGGCATTGAGAACTTAGCTCAGGCTGGAGATGACCTTAATGCATTGTTGGTGGAATTGTGAACTTTTTCAACCATTCTGGATAACAATCTGGAACTGTGTCCAAAGGGCTATAAAACCTCGTATACACTTTGACCTAGCAGTACTACTACTTGGTCTATAAGCCAAAGAGATTAAAAAAAAAAAAGGGGGCCTGTGTGTACAAATATATTTATAGCAGCTCTTTTTGTAGTGGCAAAGAATTGGAAATTGAGGGGATGTCCATCAACTGGGGAATGACTAAACAAGTTGTGGTATGCAATACTACTGTGTTATGAGAAATGATGAGCAAGATGCTTGCAGAAAAATCTGGAAAGACTCACATAAACTGATGCAAAGTAGAGTGAGCAGAATAAGGAGAATACTGTATACAGTAACAGCAATAGTGTACAATGATCAACTGAATGTTTTAGCTATTCTCAGAAATTCAAAGATCCAAGACAATTCCAAAAGATTTACGATGAGAAATGCTTCCACCTCCAGAGAAAGAACTGATGCAGTCTGAATGCAGATCAAAGCATGCTATTTTTTACTTTATTTTTCATGCTTTTGTCTATGTTTTCTTTTTACAACATAACTAACATGGAATTATATTTTGCATGAGTGCACATGCATAACCTTTATAAAATTGCTTGCCTTCTCAATGATAAGGGAGCAAAAGGAGGGAGGGAGAGAGAGAATTTGGAATGCCAAACATAGTTTTTACATATAGTAATGTTAAACATAGTTTTTACATATAACTGGAAAATTTGTTTAATTTAATTTTTAAAAGATAAGGGAAAAAACCCTCTTTTAACTGATCTGTGGGACTGAGGGATGGAGTGCAGGCTACTGGTAAGGAGGAGGAAGTTATTTTAGAGTTGGGGAAAGGGAAGAATTCTGCATTAATGTAAAGAGGTACTAGCCATAAGCAAAAGTTTGAGAACCATGGAATTACAGTGATCTGGAAAAGTAAAGGGCTTGCTCAATAAACAATAGTTTCTCTCTTATTAGAGATCTTCAAATGAAGATTGTGATGACCACTTGGCTAGGGCTATAGAAGTTATTCATATATGATCTCATCCTGAACCAGATGAGAAAGTTTCTACCAATTCTAAGATTCTACCTTTCTAATTAGTTTTCAAGTATGTCCTTGATTGTATGTTATATATTGTATGATATATTGTACAATATATTACCTCTTTACCTTAATATATGTACAATAATATTAATAATATTATAGATCCCTGAAATATTTTTTGAGGTACTCAGAGTTACATGACTTGCTCAGGTTCACACAGCTAGTAAGTGTCTGAGGTTGGATTTGAACTCAGATCTTCCTGATTCCAGGGCCTTTTCTCTACCACTGAGCCATGTAACTGCCCCTAGATCTTTGAAATGCGTTAAAGGTTTACAAAGTACTTTCTTCACAACAGCCCTCTCCATAGGAACCGTTAATAATAAATAAATGAGCCATTAGATTGGGAACGCAAGAATCACCCTAAACATGGTATGTGCATTTGCTAACCAGTGACGAATGGACCTGAGCCAGTTCATAGGACATTACATATGAAATTTGTGCAAACAGATGGTCAATTTTCAATCTAGAAATGGCCTCAGAGATCACTTAGTGCCAATTGTTGAATTTATAGGTGAGGAAACTGGGGCTTAGGGAAGGGAGATGTCCTATTTGATGGTGAAGTTGAAGAGCTGGGTCCTCTGATTCCAGATTCTCAGCTCTTTCCCACCCTGAGCTATCTTTGTAGAGCCCTAAAAGCTCTAGCAATTAGCTATGGAAGCCTTTTTTTCCCCAGTGAAGTTATGTCAGGAATTTTAATGAAGTTAAATTTGCATTAAATCACACACTGAGTCACTATAATATATTTAATAATGTTTCCCCAGTGAATGAATGACAAGTGAAGACAGTTTTTAATAGTGCACAGTTTAAATATGGCTTCTGAGATGAACTCTGTAAAACATGTTTTTAAAAAAATCCATGCATTTTAAACATGCACACACACACATTCACATATATACATATACCTCTTTATGTAACTGGTTAAAATAACCAGTTGCACAATAATCTCATAAAAGATTGTTCACTTTGCAAGAGGATTCATTCCAGCATGTTCTTGAATGTCCATGGTTCTAGTATACTTAAAAATGTAATTAATAAAATTAATAAAATTAGGAGGCCCTCATCAATAAAGCCTCATTTCACCAGTCATTAGGCTATTGGTTAGCCATGAGAACTTCCTTCAAGAATCTTTCTTCAAGAATTCCTGAGGATCTCACTTTAAGCAAGTAGGGAAGGGAAAGTCTTGGGTTGGAAGGGAAGACCATAAGCCTGGTGCTAAAGTCATTGAAGAAATCACTGAAGAAAGGAAGGTCAAAGAAAGAAAGTGGTAGAGATGGTTGGCACAGGGGTAAGACTGGGGGAGAAAGACAGCAGAAAAGAGAGACTTTTGCTAAGGTTGATGATGGCTCTTAATCTTAGAAATTAGGGGAGCAGGAAGTGTGAGTTTGCTGGCCACAGGGAAGGGGGACTATAAGAAGGGATGAACGGTTTGGAATCCTATCAAAAGAAGGCTCCACAACCTTCTGATGGCCTCCTCTAAGAGTCTTGCTCAATCCATTGAATGATTTTCTTTGAAGCTTATGTTGCTGTGATTTATATCAAATGGGAGGACAAAATGTCAAATAAGTTATTGCAGCATGGCTCTAAAGCCAGTACTCTCTTAATTCAGGTTTGATACTGGAACTAATGAGGCACTCACAGGTCACTGGCCCTTAGATTCTCTGGACAAGATCTCCCTTTTCTTCATCTGAAAATGTGTCTGATCAGTCAGTCATCAGGGTATATAGTGAGTCTGTGGTCTCAGGCACCCATCAAATCTGAGAGAGATTGACTACAAAAGGCTGTGGTCTTTTATGCCCTCAGACTGGGGAGCTGAAGTCAATCAGGCTGTGTTGGGTGGGGGAGGGTGAGGAAGTTGGCAGGGAGATTACTGGTCCTACCATACAAGAGTTTCTGAGTTTAGATCTCTCATAGGAATTAAAAAATATATATTCTACTGATACTTCTAAAAATCACTCATATCTGGAAATATCCTCCCTCTCTTTTCTCAGGATTGAACTCTCCCTTGGAACAAAGAAAAAAAAAACCACAGATTGGAATTTACATATTGATCACAATAATGTAAACAGAAACAATGAAAGACTTGAGAATTCTGATCAATACAATGGCAAATTATTAATTCAGAGGACTGATGGTGAAACATAATTTCTTTTTAAAAAATGTTTACTTATTTATTTTTAGTTTTCAACATCCATTTCCACAATATTTTGAGTTCCAAATTTTCTCCCCATCTCCATCCACCCCAAAACATCTTGCATTCTGATTACCTTTCCCCCAATCTGCCCTCCCTTCTATCACACCCCTCCCTTCCCTTATCCCCACCTTCGCTATTTTCTTGTAGGGCAAGATAAATTTCTATACCCCATTACCTGTATTTCTTATTTCCCAGTTATATGCAAAAACAATTTTCAACTTTCGTTCCTAAAACTTTGATTTCCAACTTCTCTCCCTTCCTCCCTCTCTATCCATCCCCACTGAGAAGGCAAACAATTCAATATAAGCTATATATGCGTAGTTTTGCAAATGACTTCCATAATGGTTATGTTGTGTAAGACCATATTTCCCTCTATTCTATCCTGCCCCCCCCATTTATTCTAGTCTCTCTTTTGACCTTGTCCCTCCCCAAAAGTGTTTACTTCTAATTGTTCCCTTCTCCCATTTGCCCTCCCTTCCATCATCACTCTCATTTCTCTTCCCAATTTTTCCTCTGCCTCTCTTACTTGATTTTCCAAATCCTTTTTGAGCTCTTTCATGGCCTGAGACCATTGCATATTTATGTTGGAGGTTTTGGATGCAGAAGTGTTGATTTTTTTTTTTTTTTTAATGTCTTCCTCTGATGGTAAGCCTTGTTCTTCCTCACCCACAAGGATGAAAGAAAATATCTATTCACCAAGAATGTAACCTTCTATAGTCTTAATTTTTTCCCCTTTTTGGGCATTTTCCCAGTCAGTTACTTAGCTTTTGAGTCCTTTGTCAAGAGAGGGGTATACTCTGAGGATCTGTAAGTTCTCAGTTCTTCCAAGGTGACACAACCAAGGGAGAGGAGTTTACTCCTCTCCTGGTCTGTGCTCTAGTCTGGGAGCTGCTGAAGCTTTTCTGCCCAGGATCTGCAAGTAGAATTCCCTTTCCAGAGCCTCCACCAGCTCCATCACACCAGCACTCTTACTCAACCCAGGACTGCCGCTCAGGGCTGAGACCCAGATCAGTGGCTCAATTTCCTCAGGGTCTTTAGGCTGAGGTCTCCAAAAATGAATGCTGCTGCTGTTGCTGCCTGGGCTGGGGCTAGAGGAGGACCCTGCTCCCTTCTTACCTAGGTGAAAAAGCTTTCTCACTGACCTTTAAAGCCATCTTTGGCGTTTGTGGGTTGAGGGATCTGAGAACCTCAGTTGCTGCTGGGGATTTCATCCCTGAGGCCTGTTCTGGTCCTGTTCCTGCTGATGCCTTGCAGCCAAGGCTGGGCTGGGCTCCATGGGCTGTGCTTTGCTCTGCACCCTGTGTGATAGATGTCTCTTGTCAGCCTTCCAGGTTACCTTGGGCTGGAAATCTCTTTCACTCTGTTGTTTTGTGGCTTCTGCTGCTCTAGAATTTGTTTAGAGTCATTTTGTACAGGCATTTAATGGGTGGTGGGGGAAGAGCTAGAGTAAATGTATCTTTCTACTTTGCCATCTTGGCTCCACCCCCCTGAAGTATCATTTCTTAATAGAGAGGTGGTATACTACAGGTGTGGAATAAAATATGTCTTTAGATGTGGTTGTGTTGATGTTTCATTTGAGTGAACTTACTTGTTGCAATGTGCAGCTAGATGGCACAGTGGATAGTGTCCTGGGACTGGGGTCAGGAAGATCTCTCTTCCTGAGTTTAAATCTAGCCTCAGACACTTGCAAGTTGTGAACCCTTGGGCAAATTACCTTACCATGTTTGCCTCAGTGTCCTTATCTGTAAAATGAATTAGAGAAGGAAATGGCAAACCACTCCAGTATCCTTGCCAAGAAAACCCCAAATGGGGTCATAGAGATTTGGACATGAGTGAACAATCATTGACCAGCAACAAAATTTGTTACAAGAGACTCCATGGCTGCAGAGTCTTTTGGAGAAGGCTGATATTTTATAAAAATCATCAATAAAACATATGAAAAATTAAGCAAAAACACTAAACATAAGGATTGTATCTGAAAATGTATATAACATTTTCCCATGGCTGTCCCCCCACCTCTTTGCCAAGAGAAAGGATGTGTATTTCATTATCTGTTAAAATCCCACCTTTCCCTGAAAGTCTTAACACAATGCCTCTTAATTCCAGGGCCTTCTCTCTGTCATTTTCTTTTTATCAATCCTGTGTGTAGCTTGCTTTGTTTATATTTCTTTGTTATGTTGTCTCTTCCACTGAACTGCAAGCTCCATGAGAATGTGGACTTTTGTCTGTTTTTGCATCCCCAGGGTTTAGCACTGTGACTGACACATAGTAGGCACCTAATGTTTATTGATTGATTGATTTTTCTCTGTGACTCATTACTTTTCCATTGCTCAGAATTCACTTTCCCCTTAGGAATTGTCTCCCCTCCCCCTTCATTTCTATGGTTGTAATCAAGTATGCTGATCTTTTGGGCTCTGCTTATTTCAGTCTTTATCAGTTCATAGAAATCTTCCTATGTTTCTCTGAATTGCTCATTGGAATTTAAGAAAAGTGGGACCACGTTGATGGGGTGGTCTGGGGATCTACGATCTAAGAAGTATAAGCATGCCAAGGATCAATTCACTGGAGAAGACAAAGATACAGAACAATTGAGGGCTGTCTTCTAAAGAAGAACCAAAGATTTGCCTCCCATCAGCCCTTAACCTCCCCAAGGGACCATGATAGATGACTTTCTCATTTTTCTCTCCTCATGGGTGGGTGGATGTTAGACAATTCTTATCTGCCCAAAGAAATAAAAGAATGATCTTTCTGCTAATTCAACAAGGTAAACTTTCAGAGTGTTATGAGACATCATTCCTCAAGCATATGTATATAGAATATATACATATGCTCTCTACACTTGCAGGTATTACCCTGGAGGTCAGACAGTCAAATAAAAAAACCTTATTAAGTACTTGCTATCTGCCAGGCACTGTGCTCAGTTACTTATCTTCCTGAAGGTCAAAAATCACAAGTGACTCTGACCTGTACAAGGAACGTGTAAAGGAGAATGGGCTAAAATCAGGTCAAGGATGCTGTCATCTTTCTTTCCATAGGTTTTGATGGCAAAGGTAAAAATAGTAATATTATGTATAATGCTTTAAATAAGAATTTCAAAGCACGTTCACATATATAACCTCTTTGAACATCACTTGTATGCTGAAGATACATTTAGTTTGAAAGGATACTAGGGGATGTTTCTCAAATTCTTGTTGGGGGACCCAGAATTTATACGTGTGCCATTTTGTCTACTATTTAAGATAAATAACAACATAGAACCTCTTAAGGCAATCAACTGATCATTTGACTAGTCAATTAATAATCCTTAAGTTATTCCTATGTTCCTGACACTGAATACCAGGCATAAAAAGACAAAAATCAAATCCTGTCCTCAGGATACATACATTCTATTAAGGGAAACGTGTAGTCATATTGGTTGGTTGTTATCCTTTGTTCTTAAAGAGGATCAAAATGACATCACTGTGTTGGAGTCAAGGTACAGTGTACCAGACTGGCTCATCAGACCAATACAAGTTTGGAAGTTTCTTCCACAGGTTGGGGACATGTAAATACAAAATCAATACCGATGACGGTGGCTAAGTCGGGAAGACCTGGGCAAGTTATATGCTGTGCTTGGTTGGAGTAGATAGCCCAAGATCTTTCAGCTCTTACACCTATAAGCCTTGGGATGTGTATCTTTAGACACTAGACTGTATATACTCCCTGGGGATAGGGATCACATTTAATGTAAACTTCCTTCCTTCCTAATACAAGGCTCTGCTTCGTAAATGTTTATCATCACCAGCATGAAGGGGCCTCATCCAGTTCCCTCTTCCTCAGTCATGAGGTTTGACTTTTGTGGAGATAGTAAAGACACACTATAAGTTTTGGGGGTTCCTACTGTTACGATTTTTGAGGGGCAAATACTAAGTTCATGGGACCCTTTCTGTATTAGAGAAGTTCAGGAGTTCAGATGCTGCCTTCTAGAAGTTATAGGAGTTAAGTGCAGCACATTCTACTGGGAGGTATGGAGGAGCTCAGCTGGGGCAAGGTCTCAGTCATAGACTTAATGTCTAGGTCATGTGTATATTCTGACAAATAGGGTAAGGTAAAAAGTGAGTGGTGTGTTGGTCCAGAGGAATAGTCCACCTGTGGTAATATGCACAGAAATCCACACCATGTTCATTCAACACATTTCATGTATTCCAAGAAAAATTCTTCCCCAAAATCACTTTAAATCAATAGAGGAAAATTTTTAATGGGTAAAAATACCTCTGGATTACTTCAGATTCTTTTCAGCTGACTGACTCGGATCATTGTCCCATTAGACTTTTTAAAAGAAGATGGGTAACAAAACAACCATATTTACATTGAAATATGTACCTTGTTAATCAGTGATCTTTCAAAAACACAGAACAACAGAAATTCTTTGGCTTCTCCAAAAAAAAGTATGAGCAGTTACACGTGACAGGCAGTGTAGTTTGGAGGGAAATCTGAGTTTCATTCTTGCCTTTGATGCAGGATTGTGACCAAATCAGCTATGTGACCAAGGACAAATCCCTTAAGCTCTTGGGGGTTTGTTTTCTTACCTCTAAAACTGAGTTAATATTGACAATAGCTAAGTTATATAACGCTTTGTGGTTGGCAAAGCACTTTAACGTATATTTTCCCATTTGATCCTTACAAGAGTTCTGCAAGGTGTGATTATTTTATTTCCATTTACAGATGAGGAAACTGAGGCAGATATTAAAGGACTTGCTCCATCACACAACTGATTGCTGTAAGGCAGGATTTGAACATACATTTTCCTGATTCTGAGTCCAAAGTTGGCTTAAATGAGATAATGTATTCATAAAGTGCTATCTTAAGGTGCTATAGAAATACTAGCTATTATTAATCATGAGGGTCATACAACCACTTTTCAATTGGACTTGGGCTGCTTGGTATCAGACAACAACACTGCAGCCTGACCTGAGGCCAGCTTGCTGCATTGCAGTGTCTGTTTCTAAAGGCATGCTCAGTCTTTTGATAGCAAAGTGCGGGGTTGTTCTTCCTTTATAGTTACATTAAACAGCATCCACACTCATGAAAACATCTCATACACATTTATTATGAGTTTCTTTAGTTTCTCATACCACTGTGGTTTAAGCTTAATTTGAATTCTCAGCATTATTAACATTTTTTCCCCACACTGTTGTCTAAAGGTTCTGTGTTGATTTTCAAAAGATTCATTTTACTGACTTAAAAGAAATTGTTAATGTTACATAGCAGTAAGTCTTTAAATTAGTTGAGACTAACTTAGGGGACTGACTCTATGTGGCAGGAATTAAACAAAGCCTTTGTGCTTGGTTGATGCTTTTTAAAAAACAAAGCTCTTACTTCCAGAGGACTTGATTGCCCCTTACTTATTTTTGTTGAAAAGTTGGAGTGTCAAACTGCATTTTCTAGCCTACTACCAGCAAAGGTATTAAATCTTTATAAACTCCATGGTATATTGTGCTCAGCTGTTACTTACATAGAATGCTATCTTAGACACATGAAGCTTGTATCCACAAACCACTCCCAATTCCTCATTCCTGCCAGTTTCCAAGATAATGCATGTGTTCTGACTCTAAGGTTCTTGATCAAACACCCCCCCCCCCATATTCCTAATAGGTGTAGGTATAACTGAAATTTTGAATTATAGAATTCAATATGCAATTTTTCTTTTTATTTTGTAGATCCTGCCCCTCCCCTCTCAGATTTTGCTTACCAAATTCTGGCAAAAAGCTACCTATATTATCTAAAGTGATTTTTTTGGGTGCTATTAGTGATCTTTTTCTATATAAAACCCCCAAATCTGACTCATAAGGAAATAGGAGGCATGTATTTTTACTGCAATAGCATTGAAGGCCACTTTTCTATTGTCATTACTGATGAACTTTGTTATTAATAGCTGAGATTTACAAAGAACTTTTAAGATCTGTCAAAGCCCTTTATATTCCTGGTCTCACTGGATTCCTGGAAATGAGTGAATGAATAATTTAACGAAATAAAAAGCATTTAAATGCTAACTATAGGCCAAGCACTGTGCCATCCTATGTATTGCAGTTACAAATAAAAAAAAAGAGACAGCCCCCGCTCTTAGGGAGCTCCCACTCTAATTGGGTAAAGAACACATAAAATAAAGTTCAGCTATGGGGCACAAGGAAAGGTTCACAAGTCCTAAGGATGCAGTGGTGGGATGGATATCAAGGTCTAGGGGTACTTAAATGATGGCATATTAAAAGTGTGTGTGTATGTTTGTGTGTGTATGGGGGAAAGGATGCCTGCCCATTCCTACATTTGTTTTTTTCTGTTTTGTTTTTCTTTTTGAAAACAAATTAAGATAAAGGAATTTTGTACTCTTGCTGCTTTGAGTAAGAATTTGGTGTAGTAAGGAAAATCAGGGTCAAAGATATCAAATATTTGTAGCATCTGAATTAGTTGCCTATTGGTGAAAGAAAACACTTCAGATTGTCAGAATCCTTTTGAAGTTTCATTAATAGTGGGAGTAAAGAAAGGTAATGTAGTATCTCAGAGTGAGAAAGACCAGAGTTCAAGTCCTGCTTATGGAACATACTGACTCCGGCAGTTATTCTCTCTACTTTAGGCAACTTTCTAAAGTTATAAGTTAAAGAGAAGGTGTTGACTTGCATTGGTTGAGGGGTTTTCTCACGCAGTGAAATCACTGGCCTTATCCTTATCTACAGCCCATATTCCTAACTATAGAATTAACTATACTTTCTACCCTTTCTGGGCTAAGATGAAGTATAGTAGAAATAGCAATAGATATGACAACATGAGTAGTGGGTTCAAGTCCCATCTCCAATACTTATTAGTTATGTGAACCCCAGCCTCAGTTTCTCCAATTGCAAAATGAGGATAAAAAATTCTACCATCTACCTCACAGGGCTGCCAAGTAGAAAGCATTTTGTAAAACTGAAAACACTATGGAAATGAGGTATGATTATAGCTACATCTCTGATTCAATCCTTAAGCCATTCTGAAGCTAGAACTTTCAGTTACCAGGCCCATTTTACAGAGTGGAAATCAGACACTGCAGGCTTAAGTGAGTCGTTAACAATAGCCCAGTGAGTTCTGGCTGATCCCACAACTCTTGTTACCAAACCTGTCCTGCTAGCCTGAGGTGCTAACATCTATGCACAATTTGCTAGGACAAATCATAGAACACTGCCAGAAACTGCTAGGGTTCACAGAGCAGGAACAATATTACCAAGTAATCTAGCATTCCTTTCTCTACTCCACTTTAAAACATTTGTGGTAGAAATAGGAAAAGAATTTGAGCAAGTGTGGTTGATACAGATACAGGTCCCTAAAGCCTTTAGAAAAATTAGCTCCCAATATGTACTTTAACCATTTCACAGCTAAAGGAAACCTTTTAATTAGGTCAGAAATTGCAAAATATCAAAATTCATCACATGGCATAATCATATGAAAGCATCTTTATTTATACTTCTCATTAAGAAACTGGCTAGCTTCCTTTTTTTCAACACATATAAATGTCTACATTGTATACTACATTCATATCTTCAGATTATTTTCCTTAAATAATATTTTTGTTATAATTCTATTATATATTTTTAAAAATTTAACAATATTATTAACAGAGGCAGAATTCTCTAGTACAATTACAAGTAAGATGTGCTCAAATAAATTAACATCAACATTGTGTTTATACCATTCAGATGGTCTGATCCTCCCCTTTGAAATGAAATTGAGACCATTGTGTTAAGGGTGAAATTGTACAGTTTTTCATATATACAGAAACCTAGATTTTATAATCTGTAGCTTGTATTAAATTGCCCCTAAAAACACACACATGTACATAGACACATGCGCACGCACGCACACACACACACACACACACACACACACACATACGGGCACGTTTCTTGGGTACTTGTGTTTCCCATGGTCAACTGGATAAAAAATGATTTTCAGAAAGGCCAAAGACTGGATATTTCCGCCATATCATCCCCACACTAATAGCATAGTATTTTCCATATTTAACAGTTTGAAGTAGCAGCAAAATGTTGAGTAGCTTCAGTAGTAGACATTTTCCAGTATCGGATTTTGAATGCACAGTAAACAAGTCAGAAAGGCAAGGTGACATAGTATCAATTCACAAACTGCATCTAATACTAATAAATAAATGCAAGAACCTGAGAATACTAAGTCTGAGAATCTAAGTTTAGAGTGTGTAAGCAAAATAAAAAAAAGAAAAAACATTATCTGGTTTACATATTTAAGTACAAACCAGAAAGAGATGAAGAGGCAAGAAGGGAGGCTTAGAGACAGTTCTCAAAAATATTAACATCTGAATGATTTAACAACTGAAGGCATTAAAAACATATAAACAATGTTAGACTTAGCATGCCTTGTTCTTTAGCTGAATGTATATTTTATTAGGCCTTGCATGTCTATTATATTTAGTGAATAAATTATTCACTATTTACTAGTATCACTGGCATTCTTTCAAGGGTTTCTATTCCCTGAATTAAGAACCCATTTTTTTTTTTAACACAATATTCATCCCAGTGATGTTTTATGGTGGCAAATCTTGGAACACTGTGATATCAGAGGAATCAAAATGGTGGGTGACTCACAGGGCAATGGAAAAACACAGGGTAATTGTGAGAAGGCTGCAGCATATCCCAATGATGATTGGTGTATAAAAAGTGGTGTGAAACAGCACAGTGAGGGTACGTATAACAGGAAAAGACTGTGGGCCCATCTATCATGTAAGTGAGGCTGAGACATAACAGATGAGCTGCTGTACTAAGCAGTACAATGATATTCACAAAATGTTAAAAAACAAAACAAAACAACCAAAAACCTAGAGGAAGGTTTTTAGTGCATTGGGTAGGATCCTCTAAAGAAGACATAAACACAGAGAAAAAAGTGATCAAGGTAAGAAGGCATGGAGGGAGTACCCAGAACAATGAAATCACGGAGCCATTGACAAACAGGCAGTTTTAAAACGATGGGTAAGAGTTAATCCTCTAATTGTTCAGACTCTTTCTAGGAGTCCTAAAATGCTCCCTAAAATGCTTAGCCTTTAATATTTTTTTCTCAAACAAAAGACTTGATAAGCCTAAATAACCAATGCTACTTAGTTTCTGAGTGCTCAGCAAAATGAGGGCTACTAGGGTTATTATGGCTGCCTACAGGAAAGTCTTTAAAGGCTAGTTAAGACAGAGGTCATGAATTCCACTTGAGTCTTTCTTTCCTCTTGATTACTTCTCCACTGGATAACAGAAGCAAGCAGCATACCACTGAAGTTTCTGTCCACAAATATGTGTGGGAACGGTATTACACACAAGCGCATGCATGTGTATCTATGTTCCTATATACAAGATGCTCTTTTTTCTAAGGAAATTTAAAGTGCAGAGTTCAAAGATTTTCATTCTCTTCTTATAGCCTCTGTGGATCCATCTAGCTGATTCCAGTCAGATGTGTTTTGCTCCTACGGCTGGTGTTCTTGGGAAATGGGGAACAGTCATGTTAGCTAGAGTCTAGTGGTTGAACCAGACGGTCTTTGTAGACACGAAGGATAGCTTCACACACAAACTTGTATTGGCTCTGTGGAAGAAAGAAAAGAGTGAGGGATCACCAGAAAGTCGAGCATTGTACAGACATGACATGACGATGATGATCATACATGGAAAGGTCTTAAAATCAAAGAAAGTGGAGCTGGCTCTGGAGAGACCTGCTTGCTTGGGGATCATCAGGCCCATTCTGACATTCCTTTTGAACCCTAGTGCAATTATCTGCAAAAGGAAGGGATAGATGGCCTTCCACAGTGACTTGGTTTTGTTGACCAATCCTCAAGAAGCCAAGGAAAGCATGCACACCCATGTGAGTGTATCGTTCAATTAAAATGATTATCACTAAAATATTATTAGTTAAAATGGTTGTTATTAAAATTACGAAATACTGCCTGAGAATGGTCCCTCCCTCAAAACCACAAACCTTATGCCTCCAATTCTTTGAGAACTGTAGGAGACTACAGAGTGTTAGAGATGGAAGCAATCTTGGACGACTGGCTAGCGCAACTTTCTCACTTACAGATGGAGAAACTGAGGACCAACCAGTGCTTTAAAGTCTACAAATCTCTTTCCTCACAACAATCATGTGAAGCAGCTGGTACAAATATTACTATTTCCATTTCATAAATGAGAAACCAGAGAGTTTAGAGAGTGGTTAATTAGTTTATCCTAGGCTGCAAAGCTGGTTATTGATGAAGCTAGGACTAGGAACATAGATCTGATATTGGAAGGTACCTCAGACTTCCTCATTTTACAGATGAGCAAACTGAGGGCTCAGAGGTTTACTTTGAGAAATCTGAAGCCATGCCTTCTTTGTTAGATCTAGAAGTTAGATCTTTGGACTCCCAATCTAAGTGGGCTAAACAACATAGTAGGAGGGCTGGTTTCATAAAATAGCAGAACAGCAATGATACCTAAGGTAAAGGTCAGAAAGATCAAAGCACCATGACAATCACAGTTTTAATTAAAAAACATTTTGCTGTAAGATTTGAAGTTGTCATGCCTATCCTTCAACAAGTATCATATTAGTCACACACAATACATCCCCCTTTCAGTGTTCTGTCCCTAAAAAGTACCAAAGTGAGAGACTGTGCTTCCTTTCCCTGACAATAAGCATTAGGAATTTGCCCTAAATACTGCTTTCTCTTAAAAAATGATTTATGGCTTTATCCTCTATTCACTTTTCTAACCTGGGGGGGAGGGAACCTGTGGCCTTGAGGCTACATGTGGCCCTCTAGGTCCTCAAGTGTGGCCCTCTGACTGACTTCAAACTTCATAGAACAAATCTGTGGCCTCAAGACTGCAGATTTCCCAATCCTGTTCTAAACCATTCTTTATTCTATTTTTAGCCAGTATTACTACAGGGAGGTGTAATAATGCTAATGGCATAGAAAGATCTTCTCCAGGCTTATGCGACCTGCTTTGAGCTCTGGCCCAGCTCACAGTTGTGATACAATTTGAGTAACATGGAGTCTGAGTCACATGAAGCCATTGTAGGAGGAGCTTGCCCAACAGAAAAAGAGTGGAGGCAGGAACTTGCCTATAGGGAGGCCTAGCTGAAAGAATGCTTAAGATGTTGGCACTCTCTGGATTGGGGATGAGAACCATGCTGAATCTTACCTTCTGGTATACTAATAGTGATGTCATAAATAAATATTTTGGTTTTGCCTTTGAGGAAGAGAGTTTATTATATTTTCCAAATCTTTGCTGGAAATACATATGCATATTCATAACAGCTGCTATGGGTATTACATTGGCATTACATTTGGTGATGAGGATGGGATGGCAAAATATAAACCACTACTTGGAGACAGGAAGCCTCTAGGGTAGGAAATGAGTATCCCATATGTGAAAGATTTACCTTATTCCTCCCTGGTGAGAGAATGGGCTAGAAGTACAGGACTTTGTGAAAACTGGGAACTGAGGCTACAGAAGGGAGAACCCATAAATTTAGAAAGATATTTGGAAGGAATACCAATAGAACTGGGGAAAGAAATGGCAGGGTATGTAGAGGAAGATGGGTGTTGCTAACAAGTTATCGTATTATATGTAAAAGTAGAGACAAATTGCTGGAGAAAAAGGTTCAGCTGAAAAAGGAGTTAGCTGATTGGCATGAGAAGCTTTTTATGTTATAGCATCAGAACTTTCCTTTAGAAAAACAAGCTAGAAAGTATCAGGTGGTAGCAGAAAAGACAGCTGTGAGTTTAGCTTGGAAAAAAAGAGAAAAGTTAAGAAGAGGAAGGTACATGCAACCCTTTCACATGTGGGTCTGTCTGGGACCCAGACATGGGGGAGGAAGGCGAAGCAAATTCACATGAGGAGACTTCTGGAAATGTGGACACTTGTCCAATAATATAAAGAAAGCAAGAGAACTGGGGCGGGGCCCACAGTGTGTAAGGAAGTAACTGAGAATTTTACTCAGCAGGAGGTTAGAGACATATTAAGTTGATTCACCCAAAAAATGGAAGAATTATTAGCATTTTGGATGGTGAGAATCAGTGATAAAGGGGCTGGAGGAGCACGGATAGATAACAGATTGTTTGAAATTCATAGGTATTAAAATCCCTTTATACAAGACACTTTTAGGGATTACCATGTTCAAGGAAGTAACAATAGGAGCTAATTTGTTAGCTTTAGCTGCCAAGGGATGCAATACACACTATCCCCCTGAAGCTACGTGTCCTGGTGGAGAGAGATCCTGACATTGCTTAGTGACTGTATGAAAAAGTTAAAGGAAGAGGTAAAGAAAACGGCAATAATGATGGGAGATGTAGATGCATATCGCAGCACTCCCTTAATGATTCCTAATAGAAACATAATATGAAGATTGCTCCCCCTGCTTACAAACATTTAATTCTGACTCTATTAATTGGGGAAATAGGACACCCTCTTTTGGAGGTGCTAGATAAGATTTCACAGTTAGGTGACCTAGGAGAATGGGGAAAAGATAAATTTCCTGAAGAGAGAAGAGGAAATAGTCAGCAGATTCAAACTCAGAATAGGTTAACAACGAGAGAAACGTTTACTGCTTTATTGAGAGCAGGGATAGATTATGGAAGAATAGGTGGTATTCCAACTAATGAACTATACAAGATGTAACAGAGAAAAGGGATTTAATATTAGACTGAATAGGGAAGTGGGAACTGCCCTCTACAAATCCTCCTGAATTACTGTATCCAAGTTTGTCACACTTGCAAGAATAGGAAATTGGCCAACCCTCAGTTCAGATTAAAGAAATATACAGATGGGATTCCAGATCCCATATCAGTTTAATCACCCTGGAAAAATGGATCAATCACTGCAGTTGGAGCATTAATAGATACTGGGGTAAAGGCCTTTCGAATATATGGAAACCCTGATAAATTTAAACAATGAACCCCTATTACCATCACAGAACTGAGAGGGGCTGAAATACCATCCAGACAAGTTAAACTAATGATGAAAATTGGGCAATTACCTAAGAAAGAATATACTGTGGTAATTGTACCCATTCCTGAATACATCACCAGGACAGATGTATTGAGAGGTATGACTTTAAATTTGCCTGAGGGGAGATACCAATATGCAGTAAGGAAGATAGAATTAATGCAGTTCTAGTGAGTAAAATAAAAATGGACCTAGTCACTTTCCCTGAACCTTCTGAAGTAATTTAAAGCAGTATTGTGTGCCAGGTGAGCAAGATGAAATTAACAATACTCTAAAGGAATATGTTGAGGTAGAAGTATAAGTCCCTACAATCACTTGATGGAATAATCCTGTCTGACCAGTACGAAAGTCATATGGGACATGGAGAATGACAGTGGATTGCAGATAACTGAATAAAGTTGTCTCCCCTTTTGTATGCTGCTGTTCCAGATACCATACCTTAATAGAAAGGATCCAGAAATATGATGGGACTTGGCACACCGTCATTGATTTACTTTCTTTACTATCCCAACAGATTCTAAACAATGGGATCAGTTTTCACTTGGCAGGGCAGAAAATATACTTTCACCTGCTTGCCACAGCATAGCCCTAGTATTTGTCATAGGATTGTGGCTGAACATTTGGATGAATTAGAACTGCCTGGTATATAGCTTACTCACTACATAGATGATATTATGATATAGGGGGAAAATGTAGACATGGAGAAGAGTCTGATGCTTTTAATTTGAGCATATGAAAAGCAAAGGGTGAGAAATTAACCCTGCAACAGTTCAAGGACCAGATCAAACAGTAAAATTCTTAGGCATACAATGGAATAAGGGACTGCAAGAGATTCTACCACAAGCCCAACAAAAGATTCAGAATTTTCCTACCCCTACCAATAAGAAAGAGACTCAAAAGTTTATAGGATTATTTGGATATTGGAGATATCACATAGCACATTTAGGGCAGAGTCTGAAACCCTTATATAAGGTTACTAGGAAGAAATATGAATTTGACTGGGGACTTGGGGCAGAGTAAAACCTTCAAAGAAGTTAAGTTACAGTTAGCCCTAGATTTATGGCCTATGCAAAGTGGCTCAGTGGAATTACAAGTACTGTACAGGAAGAATATGCAAACTGGAGTTTATGGTAAAAAGAGCAAAACTGAAAAGTACTCTTGGGATTTTGGTCTAGGAAACTCCCTTCCATCTGGAGTTCAATATACCCCTTTTGAAAATCAGTTGTTAGCTGCATACTGGGCCTTGGTAGAGAATGAACAACTGACTCTGGGCCACGAAGTAATATTAAGGCCTGGAATCCCAATTATGACCTGGGTAATGGGTACACCAGTTTCCCACAAAATTGGACATGTGCAAAGAGGCCAGCATAATTAAATGGAAATGGTATATTCAAAACAGATCTAAAACAGGCAAACGTGAAGTTTCTGCTTTACATGAATCTACAGCACACAGAGATGCTGAGGGAAATGACACATCCCCTGAACCAAAGCAACAGTTGGTACAGTCCTTGTTAAAATGGAATGAGGGATATGATAGATTAACTAAAGAACAAAGGAAACATGTATGGTTTACTGATGGGACAGCAAAATATTTAGGCCACAAAAGACACTGGAAAGCAGTGGCCTCATGTACTATGTGGACTTTGAGAAGTACTGGGATAGGTGGAAGTAGTCAATATGCTGAACTTATAGCAGTACATCAAGTTATTAAAACAGAACAAAGAGGACAGTGTCATATATTTACTAATTCATGGGCTGTAGCTAATGGGTTAGCTATATGGATGCCCACGTGGAAAAATCAAAATTGGGGAATTCATGGTAAACAAGTCTGGGGCAAAGAATTATGGGAAGCTATATGGGACATGTCTTTGATCACCAATTTGTCAGTTTTTCATGTAGATGCTCATATGGCCCTCACTATGCCAGAATGTGAGTACAGTGCACATGCTGATTGACTAGCAAAGATTGCTACTCAACATATTGTTCCCACTCTGAAACCAACTAATGATCCTGCACTAGCAAAATAGATCCATCAAATGGCTGGCCCTTTAGGCCACACACTGGTGGGCACAAGATTGAGGTATCAGTATCTCACATTCATTGTTAACAGGTAGCAAAGGATTGTCATATATGTCAACTGGAAAAAGAATGAACTGTTCCTTGATTAGTAACTGGAGAGATAGCAAGGGGAAAAGTCCCAGGTCAAATCTGGCAAACAAATTATGTTTGGACCCCTATTCCAAGATAGAAGATGCAAATTTTTATGTACTTGTGTTGATACCTATTCAGGTGTATCAATGACTTGTCCCTATAAGAATAAAACCTGGAAAAACACCTGTAGAACTCTGGATATCATAAGTCTGTATTATGCAACCCCAATGCAGATTCAAAGTGACAATGGGTCACATTTTACAGATAATGAAATGGAGAGATATTATATATTAAACAATAAAGAATGGATGTATCATGTTCATATTATCCATAAGCATCTGCATTAATTGAAAGAATGAATGGATTATTGAAAGAATAGTTAAGGAAGTAAAGTTCTAATAACTCTTATCAACACTGGAAAAATAATTTGTTCACTGTTTTACATAGGGAAAAAGTACATCTCTAGCTGGAATGATGATCCCAAATCTGCAAATTAGAAAACAGCAAACATATAAGATCATCCCAAATATTGAGTATTGGACTGTAGGGCAAGATGCCACAGAACCATATCCAGGAATACCTGATATATATAATAGAACTTGAGAAACAGGCAGGATGGACAGAGGCAAATATTCTAGTGACCTTTAAGGCATGTGCTACGTCTATCTTCCAGTATGAGCTGATTCTCATTATATGTCTATTATGAATGTAAGCTTTCTGACAGGGAAGAATGTGAAAGAACTGGAGGAATATCTCTGGGCTTGGAGTCGGGAAGACCCTTAGTTCAAATTCAACCTCAGACACTTAGCTGTGTAGGGCACTACCTTCTAGATTGTTGTGAGGATAAATATGATAATTACAAAGTGCTTAGCATAGTGCTTTGGCATGTAGCTATATAAGGGTGAATAATAATATTACTACACTGAAAATTAAAGAGAATAAACATAGGTTAGAGAAAATAATCAAAGAAATAAAACAGGAAGATTTTTTTTTTCAGACTGGGTCTCTCTCTTCCAGGCTAGTAGCGTATCTACTCACAAGCTGGCTTTCAGTGTGGATCCATATGGAATCTCCTGTCTGTCCCTTGTTAGTCTGTCTGACTCTCCTGTCCCACCTCTTCTTGAGGTCCCCACCATACTGGTGTTAGACTTAAGGCAGATGCTGGATCAACTTGAGTCCTACTGTAGCTCAGAATTCTTGAGCTTGAGTGACCTACCAGCCCCTATCTTCCCAGAAGCAGGGATTAGAGGTATGTGCCATGGCACCTGGCAAGAAAATGATTCCAAAGAGAAAGGGAGAATGAAATGTGTCAAGAGGTTTGCAAGAACTTGACAAAAGAAGGAAAATTACACAAAAGGTATGAAGTACTGATTTTGTAAATGATATATAAAAAGCCCTGAGAGGTAGAGTCCCACAATGGCCAGAGAGCTGGTCTCAGGGTCAAAAGACTGGGTTTATGCCCTGCCTCTTACCCATGCTAGCTGTGGGATCTTGACTGGGCATGTCATGTAATCTTCCAGTGCTCTAGGCAATTATACACATATTTTATGCATTTCTGAGTTTCTGAATTTTTTCTGTATCATCTGTGGCTTTCACAAAGCTCCCCCAAAATTCCCACTTAATTTCTCATGCCAACCCATGATATATTGAAACTGTGATGGGGAGTGTGGAAGGGATAACTGTGGTCCCTGTCCCTGTGGGGCTTACACATTGGAATTAATCAGTAGGTTTTATCTGAATGCTTCGGTCCAGCTAACCATGAGTCCTTATATGGGTGTCCTAGAACACGCTGGTTCTAGGGTTTCAGTTCTGAGAGTTCAGGCTAGAAGTTTATCTTCAAATTTCTAGCTACTCATTGCTTTCCTGTGCTTTAGGCAAAAAGTCCTTCTTGGGTAGCTGAAGATAATTAAAGATAATTTAAATGATGGTCTTAGCTTATCTCTATGCGAGTCAGCTAAGTAAAACAAAGGGGTTGGAAAAGTTGCCTTCTAAATTCCTTCCAGCTCAAAATCTGGGTTCTCTGCCTTTGATTCCCCAGGAAACTGAACCTATAAATGTCTATTTTTAGTAACTCCTCCAGAATCTAGGCACTGCCCTCTGCAGAAAGCAGGTGCTTGCTTAATAAATGCTGGCTGAATGAACAACTGGACACATAAGAGCTGAGCTGGCTGAGCTCATCCTCTAGGGCCAAGGAGCTTACTCCCATAACAGAAAAGTAAGTAGCTACTGGAATTACAGGAAAGATTCTCCTTTCTCTGAGTGGAAAATATACTAATAGAGGCGGATGAAGAGTCTCTTGCAGAAGAGTGATGGTGGTGGCAGTTACAGGTGAGGAGGAAGTCTGTTTTGTAAGTAGTCACATCTTAGCTAGCACAGATGGGGTTACTTACTACTCTGCCTACTACTGCAGCTAAGATAGGGTTTTTCCCTCTTTCAAGATCAGTGGAATGCAGCTGGAGGGGAATTTCCCTCTTTTCTTTCAGGGTCAATAAGATTCCTTTCTGGTAATACACATCTTTAGATTCCTGAGTTCTAATTCAGAATATATTTTTTTTAGAGACACATTTATTAGGTTTCCAGGCCAGTCCACAAAAATCTATTGTATCCATAAGATTACTAATATAAATTATGGATTTTTAATGACACACTTTAGAAAATACCTTAGAACTCAGATTAAGGGAACAATTAACCACAATTCCACAGTACCAGTGATGAAGCCTTTACCCAATTTCCTGACAACAATGGTGATGGACTCTGGATATAGAATTAGACACATTTTTGGACATGGTCAAAGCAGGAATTTGTTGTGCTTGTTACATATTTGCTTGTTACAAATATGTTGTATCTATTAGCATATTTGTTATAAGAGGTTTTTTTTGTTTTTTTCCCCACTTGGGGGAGGGAAAAACTCCCTGAACATTCAAAATAGTCCATTTAGAAGGAAAAATATCCTGCTTGTGTGGTGAATATGAGACAATTCATTTTTACAGACATTGGATAAGAAATTAGTAAATTTAAAAAAGTAGCTAATATTTATATAGCACTGCGCTAAGTGCTTTATGATTAGTATTCTTACTTTATCCTCAACAATCCTGGGAAATAGGTGCTGCTACTATCCCCATTTTACAGAGGAGGAAACTGAGGCAAAGACAGGCTGAGTGACTTGCTGAGGGTCTTACTGCTAGTAAGTGTCTCAGGCTATATTTGAATTCAGAGCTTCCTGATTTTAGGCCCAGTGCTATATCCACTGTAGCTAGCGCTACCCAGTGAAATCTGAAGAAAAATAAAACAACTTAGGATACAACCTCTTCTTGCTTTCCCTGAAGTTCCTGAAGAAGAAAGGCTGGGAGAGGCTCAAATATAAAGGCTCAAGCTACTTAACCTAGCTCTGGACCAGTTATTGTCAATAATTATCACTCCTGGAAACCTGACCAGGTCAGGCCATAGTTTCTTCACATTAACCACCTTGCTTTCCTAGGAGCATAAAAGTTGGTCAAAAGCAGCCCAAACTCAATTTTAAACAGGCAAATCCTAAATCTTGCAGGCAGGGAATTCTCTGTTGAACATGATCCTGTAATTTTAATAGTGAAAGCATTGGGAGTTTTAGCACTGTAATCACCTTGTTTGGCTATGATGCGGCATGTGGCCAGAATAAGATAACCCTGGGTCAGGGATTCCTGGCGCCGATTTTGATTGGTCAGATATTAGGAGCCCCAAGGGAGAGAGGTAGCTGATGAGCACATCTTAGCTTACTGCCTTGGTAATTAATTCCTCTTGCTTTCTTCCTTCTGTAATGTTCTAAGTCCCTAGGTCTGGGTCTCTCATGTTGAGTAACTATCTTACTGTTGTTTCCAGGAGTGTTTTCTGTTGAGCACATGTGGACCTGCTTACTTCCTGTCTGATACCTGTAGGTAGAACCTACAGGTATTTGGCAGGAAGTCAGAAGTCTTGAAGTACTTATATTCTCAACACTGACTAGTACCCTGAAACTTTTAAAAGTGGCACTTTTTACTGCCAAGAGAGATTAGTGTTCCAAGGTCATAGGGAAGGTCACGGCTCAGCAGGGACCTGAGAGAATACCTATTTCAAACCCCTCATTCTCCAGATAAGTTCACTGAAGCCTAGGTAGATACTCTCCCAAGGGCAGAGGACTCACATGGTAGAAATGACTTCTGAAGGAACTTGTTTACCAGAACAAAATATGTGGCAATAACATTTGAAGAGATTTTAAAGGAGAGAGACTTAAAGCAATTTCAAGCATTTTCTATGCACTCCCAATTTATCAGGACAGTCTTGTCACTGTGTCCTATACACAGAAGTCTTTAGTTGTCTGTTTACAAAGTATAGTGCTCTGTAGCAGCTCTAAGGACAATGCTATAGTAATAACAGTTCCTTCCTTTCCCTGTTCTCTATTTAATTTGAATCACGTCTTGAATACATCCATGTATTAACAGTAAAACACTAAAAGATAGGATCCAAACTCTTGGTAGAGAAGCCAATATTCTAAGCTGTCTTACAGAGGTAAAATTACAGACAAAACAGGGAGACAATTATATTAAATTGCAGGACTCAAGTGAATAACCATTAGGCTACAGAAATGGTTAACTGTATTCCCTCACTATCCTAACACAAAAAAGGGTAGATAGTTGTGTGTGTGTGTGTGTGTGTGTGTGTGTGTGTGTGTACGCGTGCATTTTAAAGATCTCAGTTTCTGAGTCTTTTCACTGGTGTACACAAAGTAGTTTTGGATGAGCTAAAATGGCCCTGGTATTTTATGGGAACCAAGGGGGAGCCAAATTTACTCTCAGAGGTACAGTGTTTTCTGCGTAGGCAAGGTCTGACCTTGAAATAAGTTAGACAAACACCATGTATTCAAAGAGAATAACAGAGTTTTCATTCCAACTATGGACTATATCTCTGGTGGAAGGCAGAATATATAAGAAAGTGGAAATCCACACAGCCTGCAATTAATGAATGCACATCCAATGAATGTGCTGAATTCACATCTCACTTAGAATTAACACTTAAAGAAAGTGATGCATTTATCTATAGAAATTAAATTGGCAGGTAAAATGTAAGCCCACTGAATAAGACACTGAGACTATTAATTACCTTTGAAGATAACCAAGTAAAATGGATATTTTACAGAGATTTTAACATCAAACATTTAGCATGAAAATATCTTAGCAAGGACTCCACATCATCTGGAATTAGGTTAATATTCTAACTCACTGATGTCTGCACCATCATAGCACGCTGGTCTCTCATTTTTCGGATAATATCCAATGGATAAACAGGCTGACTTCTTTCAATTAAACACATAGCTGTTTCCATAGTGACCAACACACCAGTTCGACCTATTCCAGCACTGAAAAATGAAACAAGGAAAGCAATGGCACATTAGGAAGACAGGTCTGGACTTGGAATCAACTGGCATACCACGGCTTAGATGCCACATCTTTCTAAAGGAAAAAAATAGGGAATAAGGGGCATGTTGTAGAATGGATTCCTTTTCAGGTTCAAGTTGGACCAGATGTTCCTAGGGTTCTTTTACATTGTGAGGGTCTTTGAAACAACCCAGGTGAGTATTTATTCATAGCATATATCCAATGTGGGTATTTCCAGTTATTTGGGAACTCTGATTTTATATATTATGTAGGCAACTTGTAAGAATTGATGCAAATTGTAGTAACATTTAAACCATAAACACGGACCTTAAAATTATGGGGGGTGGGGTTTGAATAAACATTCCACTTTATTCAATTGGAGTAAAAAGCTCCAAATGGAATTATTTTAGTTTTTTTAAATGAATATTAAAGATGGTCTTTTCATGGTTTGTGTTTTGTAAAACCAACATATCCTCCCACTTCCTTACATATGTAATCGTCCATTATATTCAAGAATTAAAGTGTGTAGACAACAGAAAATATTTTCATGGTAAGAAAGTATGCTAGGGGTTGTTTTTATTTTCCATCTAATGATCCTTGTGCCTTTACATGAATCACAAGGCTTTGTATTTTACAGTTTTCTAAATCTTGTTAAGTATATTTTCATATTTTAATTTATTCTTTATTTTTACCATCCTTTCTTTTTTAATTTTGAGTTCCAAATTTTCTCCCTTCCTCCCTATCCTCCTATACCCATCAAGAAGGCAAGCAATATATCAATTATACAAGTGAAACCATGCAAAACATAACTTCTATGTTAGCCATATATATTTTAAAAGGCAAGAAAAATAAAGTGAGAAAATTACACTGCAATTTGCACTCAGAGTTCATCAGTTCTCTCTCTGGAGGTAATAGCATTTTTCCATCCTTAGTCTTTGGGGACTGTCTTGAATTATTGTATTGCTCAAAAAAACCAACACATGATCAGCACTGCTGTTGTGCACAACGATCTCCCAGTTCTCGCTTAACTTTGCATCAGTTCACATTGGGTCTTGCCATGTTTTTCTGAAACCACTTCCCTCCTCATTTCTTATAGCACAATAATACTCCATCACAATCATGCACCACAACTTGTTCAGACATTTCCCAATTGATGAGTAGCCCCAGGATTTCCAGTACTTTGCCACCACAATAAGACTTACTATAAATGTTTTTTACATATAGGTCCTATTCCTTTTTCTTTGATCTCTTTAGGATACAGACTTAGTAGTGGTATTGCGGAGTCAAAAGGTATACACTGTTTTATAGTCCTTTAGGTATAGCTCTAAATTCTTCTCCAGAATAGTTGGGCCAGTTTACTACTATGTATCAAAGAGATTATGGGGTATAGAAAGGAAAAAAAGGTACATGTCTTTCTAGGATTCAAGATTAACACCATAAATTGAATATTAGCCTATAGACTTCCCCTTCCTTCCCCACCGGAACACAAATTTATCTTAAACTATATACCTGCAGTGAACCAAGATGGGTTCGTTTTCCACTCTCATTGCCCTCATAGAGATTACAAATTCCAAAAAGTCTGATGAATCCTCAGGAACCCCATGATCAGGCCAAGCAACATACTGGAGATGCGTAACTGTGTGTTCTTCCCCTGTCTGTGAAGGAAAAAGATGTACTTTACTTCAGACTCTAGATAGATCAAGTGACTTATCACATGGCTAGTCTGTATCAGAAGCAGTACCTGAACCCAGGTCTTTTCAACTCCAAGGTTAGTCCTCTATCCACTACATCATGATTTTTCTCAGAATTTTTCAGTCTTCTATATAGAGTCATCATGACATAATGGACAGAGAGCCATCCTTGAAAGCCAGGAACATCTAGATTCCTGTCTTGCCTCTGATACATTCTAGCTGCGTGTGATTATGGGTAAATCACTTAATTTCTCAGTATTCTAGGCCAGGTTGAGACCCACAGTTTAAGAAGCACTGAAGAGGTCATGAGTGGGAAAAATTTAAGAAGCCCTGCTCAGCAACTCTCTAAGATTATAAATTGCAAATAAAGTCCTAACTTGCTTTGGTGAACAATTTCCTCATCTGGGAGTTCCTTACTAATGAAATCTCAGGTCCAGTCCCCATAACTGGCCCTTCTAAACAAACGAAATGTTTCAAACACTGAAATACTTGTTAGAAACTGTCCCTATCTATAAAATTCAATTCCAAAAGCTGTGATTAGTCATTAAATATTGACCGGATTGAAGAACCTAGTCCATGGATGATGCAAAGAAGAAGTCATGGCCATGTCTCTGAAGAAGCTTCCGATCTGACTAGGGGGCAAAATGAGTGCCTATGGAATGGAAGAGAACAGTCGCCTAATTACTACTAGACCAGGGGTGGGGAACCTTTGGCCTCAAGGTCACATGTGGTCTTCTAGCTCCTTGGGTGAGGCCTTTTGATTGAGTCCAAGTTTTACAAAACAAATCCTTTTATTAAGAGGTTTGTTCTGTGAAGTTTGGATTCAGTCAAAGGGCCAAACTTGAGGATCTAGAGGATGGCATGTGGTCTTGAGGCCACAAGTTTCCCACCCCTGTTCTAAAGTACTCTAATGAGCAGAGTAGCAGCAGAATTGATAGAGGAGGTGATATTCCCCCTGGACCTCTAGAATGGATAGGATTTGGAGAAGGAAAAGGAGAACATTTTAAGCACCCCTGCCTTTGTAGGAATGAGCACAAGGATGACATTTTTGGCTATACCAGTTCTGTTAAGTGAAAGGACTAAGATCTGCATAAGTGGGTGGGCAACCTGAGATACTAAAGCATTTAGCATTCACCAAGCACTTTCCTCCCAAAAAGGAAGGAAAAAAGCATTTTTTAAATGCCTACTGTGTTCCATGCACTATGCTAAGCACTTTACACATATCACCTCATTTGGTCCTCACAACAATCCTGACAGGTAGGTACTATTATTATTCACATTTAACAGATGAGGTTAAGCCCAGAATCACACAGCTAGTACGTGTCTGAGGCCAGATTGGAGTTCTTGCCTGACTCCAAGCCCAGTGTGCAATTCACTGAATTAGCTACCCGCCCCAATGAGGTAGATAATTTTATAGTATATCTGAGGTATGAATATTAGTATCCTCAATTTACATATAAGAACTGACAGAGGACTCTGCCCTTTTTTGCTTTCCCTTCATCTCTCACCCAACAACCACCAGGGCCAGCCTGGAGGGAAGAGTGACTTTGATCTTACTGGCATTTGGATGAGCTGGGAGTCACCAATTATAAACCTTCCAGAGATATGAAAGACCATCCGGGTTTACTACCCACCTTGTCACTGTGTCCTCAAGTCCTCCAAAATTAAGAGGGTTTGCCTTATGCCCTCTGGACCCCTGGGCACTGTCATCTGACCTGCTGGTGTATTTTAAGGATTCTGGGGCCTCTCCTCTTGCCTTGCACCTGAACGTGTTTTGTCTTTCAGCACTTGGCACACAGCTTGGCACATGGTATGTATTTAATAAGTGCTTTTTGTTTCATTCATCCAATCAGTGATTCATTTATTCACTCAGAAGTTCAGGCTCAGAGTGAGTCATACCACCATTTGTTGCAAGAAAGTGTCACAGTAGGAACATGAATCCAGCTCCTTCCACCATGCCACACTGCCTCCCTAGGTTGTTGTCAAACCCTGTGAATACTTGGAGAAGGTGACCATGCCTGAGTCTTTTCTTAGAAGACGTTTCTCCATAGTTCCTTCACTTGACTTTTGCATGGCATGGCTTCATCAAATTGCTTATTACTTTTGTTAATGTCTTTCTTAAAACACAATGGTCAGAACTGAAAACACCACCCCAACTGTGGTCTAACCAGGGCAGGCCAGAGTATGACTGTGTTCTCCCTCATGATGGGCACTATGATTTCATCAACACAGGCTAAGATCTTATTATGTCCTTTTTAGTTGCTATATCCCAATGCTGAGGGAAACTAGGAGGTGAAATGGATAGAGTACGGGGCCTGGGGTCAGGAAGATCTGAGTTCAAATCCAGCCTCAGATACTTACTAGCTGTGTGACCCTGGACAAGTCACTTAACCCTGTTTGCCTCAGTTTCCTCATCTGTAAAATGATCTGGAGAAGAAAATTACAACCCACTCCAGTACCTTTGCTAAGAAAACCCCAAATGGGATCATGAAGAGTTAGACACAACTGAACCACCATCACCACACTACTGACTAGTACTGAGCTTATAACCCACTAAATGAGCAAATGACTTAATATTTATAAAAAGCAGTTTGCACAGTGCCTGACACAGAGTATATACTTCTATAGATGCTTATTCACTTCAATCTCTAGATTTTTTTCACATGAGTTACTTTTAAGCCACATGTCCCTTCCATCCAATCTTATAAGACAACGGCAAACAGCAGACTACTGCTTACTGATGTGGTTTCAGAAGATAAGACAAATGATGCTTATATAATGGCCCTTCAAGGCAAGCACATAATTCAAGACATACCCGCTGGGCATCCTTTCAGGCCATCAATCAGCCAACAAGCATTTACTGAGGATCTATTATGTGCCAGACACTGTGCACAGCACCGAGATAGAAAGAAAGGATAACCATGGTCTTTGTCTCAATTGAGTTCACATTCTAGTAGTGGTGTCAGGGATGGAGAACTCACACAGAAGGGAAACCCCTTCATACTCATACTGCCCTGCTATTCCAGAAAAAAGTTCACTTACCACTGCTGAAACGCCTATTTAAATAATCTAACCAGACCCATGGGGTGAACTTGCCAAATGCTGTTTTTTGGAGTGCTCATTCCCCAGTTTATTGTTTTCTCTCCCTACATGCTGTGGATAAGTACAGGACATATCGTTATCCTTTATTAAATTTAATTTGTGTATTTCGTCTCAGTGGGATCTTTCTGAATCCTAGTTCTGCCATCCAGCATATCAGCTATCCCTCCCTTTCAGCATTACGTTACCTGCAGAACTGATAAACGATGCTTATTCAATTTGCAGAAGAGAGACCATTAAGGCATAATGCTAGAGACCTCCTTCCAAGCTGAGTGCAATCCATTAATCAACAGTCTTCAGGTAGTGTCATTCAAACAGCTACAGATCTGTACAAACTGTATTAATACCACTAGGAAACATGGCACAGTGCATAGAATCCTGGACTTGGAGTCAGAAAGACCTGAGTTTGAATCTCAACCTGAAGGTAGTGGACAGAATGCCAGGACTGAAGTCAGAAAGACCTAACTCCAGTTTCAGACTCATACTAGCTGTGTGATTCTGGGCAAGTCACTTAACCCTTTTGCCCCAGTCTCCTCATCTGTAATAGAAACTGGAGAAGGAAATGGTGAACCACTCAATATCTTTGCCAAGAAAACCCCAAAAAAGGTTACAAAGAGTTGGACATGACTGAAAATGGCTAAATGATAACAAAAACTTAGCATTGTAACTGTGGGTAAATCACCTAACATCTCTCAGTTTTCTTATCTGAAAACTGGGGTTAATACTAATATTTGCAGTATCTATCTGACAGGGTTATTGTGAGAATCAAATGAATCAGCTATAGAAGATATTTTGTGAACTTTATAAATGTCTTTAAAAAACTTTATAAATGTCAATTATCACCATCATTCAGGCATGATCCATCATCTTGTCCATAATAATATCATGAAAAATTGCTGGATAGGTTAATTTGCAAACAAAACACCTATCTGTTGATACTAGCACATGTACTAATAATTTAATTAATCAAATAGAACATCTCCCTATATCCTGATGAAGTCCAACCCAAACTTCTTATAGTGAGGCCAGTTCCTAAGCCATGGATGAGATATTAAATTTTATCTACTCTTTTCCACAGATTACTGTGAGGACAGCAAGGTCTCAGATCCTGTGAAGTGGCTACCAAGTATCTGAATTCATACCATTTCAAGTTATCATTATGTATGATATGGTAACTGGTTCCAACCCTATGTGGATTTGAAAGTGTGACCACTAAATGGGACCAATTTATCAGTACAATCGAGAACTAGCTGTACTTTCTTCAAATACTTGGAAGTTTTCGCTTCCTCGCCTCAGGTTAACAAGCAAATGTGAATCTCTATCTCTGTAACAAGAAAACTCACCAGTCATCTCTTGAGTTAGTAACCAATCTAGTGCTTTTTTAAAGGAAAAAAAATCCAAAGGACCTTAAAGCCTAGAAACAGTGATAACGATGGAAAAAAATTAACATCCCCTCCATGCCAATAAACCTTTTCCACTATAAATACTTTCATCACTTCTCTGTGGAGTTAACTGAAAAGTGGCACATACTCTGTTTTATGGAAAAGCTTAAATAAAAATTTTCTTGCAGGTGCCAAGGACCTTCCACCAATCTTCTATTTGTTTTGTTTTTGCCTGCAGGTATCTGTTGTCTCTAGCCATGCTGCCTAACAGTTTTGGGCAGGGAAGTTATTACCTGCATCTGTGACATCAAATATGACACTAGCTGCAAGGCTCTATTAGGGGGCTTCATGGACTTGGGGTGGCCATGATTCTGTGACATCCCTTGATATGTCTTGAATTCCCTGGCTGCCTTGTGTGCTCAGGTCTTACTATCTAGGACAAGGGAATTCTTAACCTTTTTTCTGTCCTAGATCCCTTTGGCAATCTGGGGACACTTGTGGAAACCCTTTTTAGAATAATGTTTTTTTTAAAAAAATCATAAAATGAAATGCATAGGATTTCAAAAGAAACCAAATATCCAAGCTGATAGAGCCTCTGAAATCTATTCTTGGACAGTTTGGTCTCTCAGGCCTTAGGTTAAGAATCACTCATCTAGATCAGATCCCAGAGGGCTCCATATTGACTTTGAAAACCACAAACAAACATTATCTATGTTGTATTGTGTTTTCATTTATTTTATTAAACATTTCCCAATTATATTTCTTTCTGGTTCAGGTCACACTTGGGTGCACTACCAAACATAAGTCTAACACCTCTGATATAGAACATCCAGGGTAGTGTGTTTAGTATCTACAGTTCAGGACTTAGGAACTTTTAACTCTGTGAAAAGTTTGCATTATAGCTGACTGATGGGTAACAGAGGATTTCTAGGGGTGATTTAACAATAGCAAAAACTCACATTTATAGGTCATTCCTATAGGTCTCCCAGCAAACCTGAGTTAGGGAGTATAAGCATTACTATCACTACTTAGCAAATGAAGAAACAGAGGTTAGAAGAAGTTAAGTGACTTGCACGTAACAGGCGCAAGAGGCAGGATTCACATCCAGACTCCTAGATTCCAAATCAGTACTCTGTCCACTATGCCTCACTCAAAAAATGATGTATCAGAACAAAACTTTTTGAGATATTATATACATACATACATATATAAACACATATATGGATGTATATATGTAGAGAGATAGAATTTATCAATGCTTAATGATGTAGGCTTACAGGAAGTAGGCTATTTGATTTAAGACAGAAATACTTGAAATTTATATAGTGTATTGGAGCTTTTGTCTACACAAATACACACAGAAATGAAGATTATATATCTTCAAAATTCCATTTGAAGGTCCAAGTAAGGACCAGTTCATTATTCTTTGGCTGTTCAGTTGTTTCAGTCATGTCTGAATGCTTTTGGGGTTTTCTTGGCAAAGATACTCGAGTGATTTGCCATTTCCTTTTCCAGCTTATTTTACAGATGAGGAAACTGAAGAAAACAACGGTAAGTGACTTGCCCAGTGTCCTACAGCTAACAAGTATCTGAGGCTGGATTTGAACTCAAGAAGATATGTTCCTGGCTCCAGGTCCAGCACTCTATTGTGCCACCTAGCTGCACAAAGATAAAATCATATATCGTTCCTAGTAACAAATAAACTAGGAGGAAATAAGCATAGATACCATGTTACTGTCCTTTATACCAAATATAGCATATGACCTATTGATGTTTACCTCGATTTTTGTGACCAGCATTTCTCTAAAAACATAGGCAATGGTGCAAACTTCTGATTGACATTTGATACGAAAGTTCCCATATTCCATGACATCTGGAGGGTCAGGCCAGTATTGATGACATTTGGTCTACAAAAAAACCAAAAGAATCAGTTAGCTTTAATCTATTTTTCATAGGCGTCAAATCCTTCTGACAAACTATAAATGCATATACAACCTACAAGATTTCACCCTCATCAGCAAAATGAGGTGATTGGACCACATGACTGCTTATGTCCCCTTGCAGCTTTAAATCTACAACTATCTACTGTGTGCATAGCACTGGCTGAAGTACAGATGAGAGATAGAAAATAATCGTAGGAACAATCTTGGGACTATATCACCTTCAAAATCCAGAACCCTGAAATTCATCAATTACCTCCACCTTTCCTACTCACACTAAATCTATTCTTTCAATCTGAGGTCCCTGTTTTCCCATATCTCCCTGATGCTAGCTGGCTTCATTTGCCTCCTTATTTAGCCTTGACCCCATGGTCAGCCACAGGAACGTTCCATTAGCATTTATCACACTAGTAAAATCCCTCACTGCACTGACCTTTCATCAAGCTAACCTATAAATATCATCCCTAGGTAATTCTTAATTATCTCTGCTCTTGGTAATAGACTGCTGAATCTCTGCTCTTTGCTTATACTTCCTTTAAAACCCAACTCAAATGCCATTTTCTCCAAAAAATCTTTCTGATCTCATTCCCCATCTCTGTCTTCTCAGTTGCTAATGACTTCCTCCCCTTGACATGCCATGGCATTTTTCCTACTGCTCCAAAGGACTGCCATGAAAATAGTCTATTTTATAGAAATCTGGGTTGTCTTAGCTGCTTACTAAATTTTCTAACTTTCTAGGTACAATTATTTAATCAGTATCTGTTGAACTGAATAGAGGAGACTCTGGAGATCGGGAATACCACACCGACCTGGATTCTGTGGGGTAGGCTCCCAGATGAGTAAGCAACAAGAGGCGCTTGATGTCTTTGCTGACTACATATCCTATACCTTGTTCATAAGGGTGTTTTGTCACTCACTGCCTGATAGGCCACAAGAACCTATTTTAAACTAGACTGAGACTCCACCTGGGGATTACAAGGATTACAATCTGCCATTACCACTGTTTCTGCCAAAGGTGCTTGGTCCTTAGATTGGTTCAAATGCTCAGCATTTAATGATACTCTGAGAGGTGGTTCAACTACACAATAGTTGTTACATTTTAGACCTTCCTATTACAATGGATTTTACTGCTCTTATCTATGAAAAAAAAACATAAGCTTCCCTACCACCACCAATATTATTTAATCTTCCGGAGCCCAAACTGGTATCAGACACATACTAGCTGGGTGACCCTGAGCAAGTCACTTAACCCTGTTTGCCTCAGTTTACTTGTCTGTAAAGTGAGTTGGAGAAAAAAATGGCAAACCACTCCAGTATCTTTGTCAAGAAAACCCCAAGCAGGGCCACAAAGGGTCAGATAGTCTTGAAATGACTGAATAACAACAACAACTCTTGATATGAATGTTTTGGCGCTCAAGTAGAAAGGAAGCAAAATGTAAACAGGCATCCTACCTATAGAAATGATTATTTTGAATTCTTATTAGAGTAGCAGGAATATTTTACCCATCTGATAAGAAATAAAAATCCTTATTCACTAGGTTGGAGAAAAGAGGGAAAGAAGTTAATTTCTTAAAAACACAGACAAACCCAAAACTATAACAAAAGAGCTAAAGGTTTCCCCCTTCCCGCTTTCATTAGTGGAGGGGCAAGACTTATGGGAGGGAATAATGAATCATGTTTGTAAAGCATCGTAGATGTCAAAGACTTCACAAAGTAAAAACAGCTAACAATAGAATGTAACAGTAATGTGAACATGCAGCTGACACATAAAATCAGAGGTATTTCATGGAATGAAAAGTTGCATGTAAGTGACCAGAGGTCATTTAATCCAATCCCCTTATTTTACATATGAAAAAACTGAGAACCAGTGAGGTCAAGTGACTTGCCCAATACAGCAAGCAGCAGAACTGGTATTTGAACTCAGGTCCTGCCCAACACGTTTTCTATATACCATGTTATTCAATAAAGCTCAGATAAAACCTCAAAACACTAACTAATACTGTCTATGCACTTGTCAGTACTCCAACCCTCTGGAAGCAAAAAAGGTGGAATGCTGGTGTTCTTACCCGTCCTCGTTCTGTGAGTGTGGTCAGCATGATGATAAGTGATAACTTATGATCCCAGACTGCTTGCCAAAAATGCACACAGGTATGTGGAAGGGGGCCTTGTGTGGCAATGTATCGGTTCAAAACTTTTGTAGAAGAAATTTCCATCTAGTGAGAGATATAATTCGTTATAATTTGTTCCATCTACAAAACAGACACGAAATTGGATTTCAAACACTCTCACTCAGCTGGGATCATGGACAATGTAATTTTCTGTAAGATGGTAATGGTAAAAAAATCAAGGTTAGCTTTCAGAAAGATGGGTCCTTAAAAAACCTAAAAAATGAAAGTGATGTTTCATCAGTGGTAGTCTTCATTACACTAGCAAAACAATCTTCAAAAGGAAGCCAGATAATACTCAATAGACAATTGAACAGGCAAAGTACTAGAAGCTACTTTAATAAGCTTTTGGGGTGTAATCTGAACATAGTACAGTAAAAAGAACACTGAATTTAAAAAAACTCTAGGTTCGAGTTGTCTATTTACTATTCGATATTGGTCAAATCATTTACCTTTTGAGATGTTTCATCATTTCCAAAAATGGAGCTAAGAATACTTAACACTAATGACCCTATAGGGCATCAAATGAGACACTGTGTACCAAGTACTTTGTGAGCTAACGGGCTGTAGAAATACAATCTCTTATTATTGCTATTGTAATTAGCTCTTAATTATGAGTAACCTCTTTGGGATATCTGCCTCCCCTTCTCCTACACCTACAATAGGATTTTCCTGTTTTCACTTAATAAAGCATTTTATATTTTATCTCTACTGGAAAGATAACCACAGCCATTTGTGACAACAGAGCAATTTGTTGGGCTAGAGTTATTACCTAGATAATCTTGACCTCAGCATGGTGTTCGTTCTAGTTGCCAGAGATCACTCATCACAGTGGCTTTCCAAATGTCCTATTTCCAAACTTATTCTATCTCCTTCCCTTTTTGAATTATGAGTATTTTCTTTATGAGAACCTCTGGAATCTGTTCAGACCACACTGTAGCTTGAAGTTGGCACCATGATGTTTTGTTATTGAAAGGGAATGATAATGGTGATTCCCAACAAAGAAAGGGAGGAGAAAGCAATATGCATTTATGTAACACCTACACTGTGCTGAGCACTGTACTAAGTGCTTTACAAATATTATTTCATTTGTTCTTGGCAATAACTCTTGAGATAAATAGAGATCAGGTGACTTGCTGGTCACACAGGTAAGTAAGTGTTTGAGGCCAGATTTGAATTCAGGTCTTCTTGATTCCAATATAGTATTTAGCTAACCCTTGGGTAGGTCCATGAAAAGTAATTTCTATTGTAAGGAGCTGTGAAGCTCCGCAAAATTTCTTTTCTTCATTTATTTTCCAGGTAAGTTGGTTTAAATATGAGATGCTTTATATTTTCTTCTATTTTTCAGTCTTTTGATTTATCTCATGGAATTTTTAGCTTGTATTTGGCCTATTCCAATTTTCAGGAGGTCTGTAGTTGGGTAAGGCTTTGTACCACTTGTACTAAAGCTATTAATTTGAGGGAGACCAGCCAAGGCATCAAAGAAGGAAATAACAGCCAAGTTCTCTCCCATAAATATTCCACAAAGATCTAGGAAAAAAGCACCAAACATAATTCTGAATGGGAAATCCAAGGAAAAAAAAATCACATGATTTATTTTTTCTAGCCCAAGTCACCACAGGGAAAAAGAAAGAAGTCTGTGGTACTGGATATGGGATCTAGGCAGCAACTGCAATGTGAAACACTTCAGAGCAGGAACCGTAAGGGCCTGCCCATGGCAATTTATCAGGGTAAGAAGAAGTCCCAGAACTGGCACAGAGGAGCTTGACTCTGGATACAGGTGCCAAATGCTAACTCATTACTCAATGCCTAGTCACAGATCTTATGCGGACTATGCCAAGTGGTGGCAGTCTACTGCAGGAGGCAGTTTCAAGCCCTAGGCTGTGTACTGCAGTACCCATACATACAAAAATATTTATAGCAGCTCTTTTTGTGGTGGCAAAGAACTGGAAATTGAGAGGATGTCCATCATTTGGGGAATAGCTGAACAAGCTGCAGCATATGAATGTTATGGAATAGTATTGTGCTATAAGAAATGACAAACAGAAAAATGCAGAAAGATTTATATGAACTGATGCTGAGTGACGTGAACAGAACCAGGAGAACATTATACACAGCAGCAGCCACAGTGTGTGATAAGTAACTTTGATAAATTTATCTCTTCTTAGCAATGCAAGGATCTAAGACAACACTAAAGGATTCATGATGGAAGACACATCCAGAAAAAGAACTATGAAGTCTGGATGCTGATTGAAGCTTATCATTTGTTCTTTCTTTCTTTTTTTTTGTTTCTTTCTCATGGTTTCTCCCATTAGTTCTAATTTTTCTTTATAACATGACTAATGCGAAAATGGGTTTAATATGAATGTATATGTAGAGCCTATATTAAATTACAGGTTGCCATGGGGGAAGGGAGAGATGGGGAGAAAATTTGAAACTCAAAACCTTATGGAAGTGAATGTTGAAAAATAAAAATGATTAAGTTTAAAATATAAAAAAAGAAGTAAGCAGTAACTGTGTAGCTTTGACCTTGACCCTGGCCCTAAGATAGAGTACAAAGTTAGGAAGCAAGGCTGGAAGAATGAATAAACAAAAAAATGATACTATCATAAAGAGAATTAGGATGATAGATATACTCAAAATTCAAACCTGAAAGAAGAGACCGACTTCAAAACATCTATATGCAAAGTCTCAAAGGAAAACAGAGCTTGGGCACAAGTTCAACTAGAATTTCTACAAGAGATAAAACAAGAGTTTTAAAAAGAAGCAAAAATTATTTTATAAATTATGAGTGCTAGAGAAAATACCTGGTAAAAAAATGACAGTGCTGGGGGGGGGGGGAAGAGGAAAAGAAATGAGAGCTTTGGAAGAAAGAATTAGAAAGAGAATTAATAGCTAGGCATTTAGTTTTTCTATGAGGTAGAACCTCATGCCCATGACATTGGTAAAGGAAAAAAAATGAAAATGACAAATGTTGGAGGAGTTATGGGAAAATAATGCTTTTTTGGTAGAATATTGAATAGGTATAGTCATTCTGGAAAACAATTTGGAACTAAGCCCCCAAAGTTACCAAACTGTGAATATCCTTTGATATAATATCTATAGACCTACATCCCCAAAGAGTTCAAAGAAGGATAACAAGGATATACAAAAATGTTTATAGTAGCTCTTTTTTTTTTTGTAGGGACAAAGAACTGAAAACCAAAGGAGAGTTCACCAATTGGGAAATGGCTAAACAAGTTATTCTATAAATGTAATGGAACATATTATGTGATGGTTTCAGAGAAACATAGGAAAATATATATGAAGTGACAGAGTGAAGTGAGCAGAACCAGAATGCCATACGGACAACAGCAATATCGTATGAGGATCAAATGTAAATAACTTAGGTATTCTCAGCAATACAAAGATCTAAGACAATCCCATAACGAGAAATGCTATCTACCTCCGGAGAAAAAAACTAGTCTGACTGCAAATTGAAGCGTACTACATTTTTCAGTGTGAGTGTGTGTGTTTATTTTTTTTTTCACAACACGACTGATATGGAAATGTTTTGAAAGACTGCACATGTATAACCTATATTAAATTGCTTACCATCTCAGGAAGAGGAGGTAAAGAATTTGAAACTCAAAATTTTTAAAAATGAATGTTAAAAATTGTTTTTACATGCAATTGAGAAGAATAAAATATTAAAAACAACAACAAAAAAACCTTAATGGATTTTAGGGCTCAACTAATTCCACCCTTATTTTTTTAGATGGAGAAAGAAAAAAGTTTGAGAGATATGATATCCTACCCAAAGCCACACAGACATATAGTGAAAGAGCCAGTATGAGAACTTAGATTAACGTGTACAGTATCAAACAAGGTACGGTGGCTTTTTTTCATGATTTTAAGATGAAATATATAATTACAATTGACATTATAAGACAATACTTAAAAGAAATGCTGCTGTAACTATTGTTTTTTAAAAAATATAGATTTGACTTACGTTTACATAACTTGCATTAATATATTCTTCATTTTCCTGCAATACTACACGAGTGGTATCATCTATAAAAAGAGAAAATTTTTATTTTATTAGAAAAAAAGTTTAATTTGTGACTATCTTTATCTTCTTTTGCTCCAAATGATTGTTGGTAGCATAAAGGCTACCCTTACAGTATAAAGATAGAAACAAACAGTACAAAGACTGTGGCATTTGCAGATACTCCCACAATAGTTGAGAGAAAACCAGAAATTCTGTTTTAAAAAAAGAGACAATTATCTAAGGCCTTGAGAATTGAAGTAACTTTCCTCAGTCACATAGCAAATTGCTTCCAGAGAACAACTAGAATGCATGTTTTCCCATTTCTGGCTTTTTCCATGCTGACCCCTTCAGTATTTGGCACTTGGGTGATGACCCTAGGCATCTTGTAGAAAGAAATAAATATATAATGTTGGGTTGGATAACATCAAATTATCTAGAGCTGTCAGACACCAAAGAATTTATTCCAGGTTAGCCCCTTCATTTTACAGATGAGGGAATAGAGGCCCCAAGAGAGGAACTGAATGACTTGCTGTTGTTATTCATTCAATTGTGTTTGACTCTTTGTGACTTCATATGGGGCTTTCCTGGAAAAGTTTGAAAGTAGTTTGCCATTTCCTTCTCCACTAGGTTAAGGCAAACAAAGGTTACGTGACTCACCCAGGATCATACAGGTCTAAGGCTGAATTTGAAGTGACATCTACCTGACTTCAGGGCAGGTAGATGTGGCACAGTAATAGATAGATAGATAGATAGGTGGATAAGATTAGAGTGCTGGGCCTGGAATAAGGTTCAAATCTGACCTCAGACACTTACTATTTGTGTGACCCTGGGCAAGTCACTTTACCCTGTTTCCCTCAGTTTCCTCATCTGTTATGAGCTGGAAAAGGAAATGACAAACCACTCTGGTATCTTTGCCAAGAAAACCCCAAATGAGTTTGTCATCACGAAGATGACAGAAAGAAGTGAACACCTTTCGGACTGTAGGCCCAGTGCTCTATCCGCTGAGTCATCTCGCTGCCTTGATGGCTCAAGGCCATACAGCTAGCCAAAAAGCAGCAGGGCTGGGACATGCATGAAGGTCTTCTAACACCAAATCTGGTGATCTTTTTACACTACCATTCTGTTTTTCTCTTTTTAATATTTTCTGTTCTCTTGGTTTTTATTCCTTTCACTATCAACCCACTTCTACTTCTCACTTGGATTATTACAAAAGCCTATTAACTGGTCTTCCTGCTTTCAAACTTACTTCTTTCACTCTATCCTGAATAGGGATGATTGGCTTTTAAAAGATTTTAAAAGGTTTCTTAAAGAACTACCTTTATCATGTTACTTCCTTATTCAAAAGCTTTCAATGGCTTCCCCATTGCCTGTAGAATAAAGTTCAGCCTCACATTCAACCAATCCACTTTTCCAATTTTATCTTCCATGAGTTTCCTTTCATTTTAGTCAAAGTGGCCTCCTCATGGTACCTCAATTTTAAAAATAATTATAATCATTTATATACTGTTTGCTAAATGCCAGGCACTGTGCTAAGCTAATGACAAATATTATACCAAATATTCCTCACAGCAATCCTGGGAATAGTCACTATCATTTTACAAAGAAGAAAACTGAGGGAGATAAATGTTAAGTGGCTGGACCAGGGTCCCACAGCTAGTAAGTGCCTGAGGCCATATTTGAACTCAGGACTTCCTTACAGCAGGTCCAGGACTCTATCCACTTAACTACTGCCTTGACTCCTGTCTGGGACTGTATTAAGCAGTACTTGTTAAGAACCATCTGCCTCCCCCTGCTTTCATTACTAGTTATCTCTTCCCACACATATGACTTATCCCTTCTCTAAGCTCTTTTTTTTTAAGAGCTGGGGCCACATCTTTCATTTCTCAGAGATCTCTAAGGGTATGCAAGGAACAGCAAAGGCCTTTTCTACCTGCTGGTAAGAATGATGGGAAGAGAAAGGAAAACACTTTGCACTTTATTCCACAGAGTAGACAATTTCAGTACAGTTTTCATCCAGAGGAAATGCTACTATATTATGCTCATTCTTTTGATTGATTTTTAAGCCCTAAGTCCTGCAGGTCCAAATGCTTATTCATCACTTTTTACATCATCACTGACTATAAGAGAGAGAAAAAGACTTTTGAAATTCAGCTAAAGCTCCAAATTCCATGATTACCTATATGGTCAGGTAGGGGCCAAAATGCTTTTGGACCACACAAATTATCGTTCTAGATCAGATTGTTGTGAACCAGGGGTTCACAAACTCTTTTTCTTTTGAGTATTAGACCTTTGTATCAGTGTGGTGACTGTCAAACACAATAATGTTTTTAAATACACAAACTACCTATCAACATACATAAAATCATCATTAATATAATTAAGATTATCTATGTTCTATTGAATTTTTATTTTGTGAAATATTTTCCAATTACATTTTAGTATGATTTAGATGGCATTTGGGAGTGGCCTGTAAACTACAGTGGCCTAGAGACACATCATATATGTGTATGTATGTATATACACACAATATAAAATGTAGACTTACAATGGAAAATAGTTATACAAATATATATAATAGTTATCAAAATACTGAAAAACCAGGTTCACAGATCCCAGTTAAAAATCTCTGTTCTGAAACTGTTGCCCTATTATCTTTTTAAATACGATGATGGTAATTTTAGTTTTTTTTTTTAATTTTTTTAATTTTAAATTTTTTTACATTTTTAAAGAGTTCAAATGTAGCTGAAAGAACAGAGAGGTGACTAGAACAAGAAGGGGCACAAGAGGCCACTAAATTTAACTTTCTCAAGTGAGGCACAGAGAAACTGACTTCCTTGTGAAGAGGTCAAGGTTATACGGGGCAGCTAGTTGGCACAGTAGATAGAGCGCTAGGCCTGGAGTCAAGAAGTTTTGTCTCCGAGTTCAAATCTGACCTCAAGCACTTACTAGCTGTGTGACCCTGGACAAGTCACCTCACCCCTCTTTGCCTCATTTCCCTCATCTGTAAAATTAACTGGAGAAGAAAATGGAAAACCATTCCAGTATCTTTGCCAAGAAAACTCCAATGGGGCTATGAAGAGTCAGACATGACTGAAATACAACAACCACAAGGTCTATGCAGCAGAAGAAGGATCTGAATCCCACCCAGGGGCTACTCTCAAGTATCAACCAAACCAGATTAAAAGATAATTGAAAAATATTTAATAAAATGAATAAAAATACAATAGAAAAAAATGTTAATATGTATTTTTCTTGGAGTTCAACACTTACAGCACTATACCATACTCACAAAACTCACAGGCACTTATCCAGAAAAATCAATTTCTCTGTATCACACAGTAATAATGGCTCAAATTTATTTAGTGCCTTAAAGGCAAACTACTTCACACACATGCTTGATCCTCCCATACAGATACTTATAGTGGCTACCTAATATGGTCATCTATCCATTTTGACATAGTTTAGACAGCTTGACATAGGAGAACATTAGAGCTAAGAAGGGTTCATTGAGTTGCCAACAACAGTGAGAGACAGTGTGGGAGGGGACAGTATAAGGGGTAGGTTGAAGTAGTCAAGCATTTTATATTTGATACTCACAAGGCAGCACATCTTTGTAGCGATTTTTGTCCAAATTTTGAGACAGTTTTGCAAATGTGATGGGCAAACCTGGCTTCTTTCTATAGAGTTGCTAAATGACATAAAAGGGAGAAGTCACAAGATTATTCAACGAATATCTGCCAAAAGTTATGCAAAATTCAAGTACTTTATGGTAAGATTTCTTACCCAAAGGACCAACATTTTAAGTTCAAAAGCAATTACATGTTTAATTTTAAAGCTTATCATAAAAAAGTACAATAAAACATTCCACTATTCTAGCTGACATTACTATTCAACAATTTCTCAATATGAAAATCTTTTAGAGAGAATTCAAAAGAATGGGTTTGAGTCATTGACAGAAAATAATCATTCCAAAATATAGCAAATCAGAGCTGCCTGACAGTTACTTGAGAAATGCAAGGGGAAAGAAGAAAAACAGAAAATTGGAAAAAATGATAATTATTCAGACTAGAAATGTTAGAGCATAGGTGGGTCTAAAAATGAAGGAAAAAAATACTTGAGTTTATTAAAGTAAAAAAAAAAAATCTATTTGCAAAAAGCATCAACACTTTTAATTCTTTCTGCATCTAAGCACTGTATGAGCAGGGACAAAATTTCTGTTCCAGTAAAGAATTCATAATTAAAAATCCTAACATGCTAATACTTTCATTGCTAATTTTTAGTTAAATGATCTCTGCAATTCATTAAAGAGAGTACATATGCACATATTAAAAATATGACCCTGTATTATCCATCTGCATTCTCTGATCTTACTAGCATGTTTTTGGAGAAAATATGCAACTCTGCCAATGAGGTTCATTACTGATTTGTAACCACTATTACCCAGGCCCTTACTGCTACATGGCAATCCTGCTACTCTTCCCTGATTAGGTCAATATGATACCCCACACAGAGATTGTTCTAGTTCCAAATGAGACAACATGGCATAGAGAACAGGGCATTTAGACTTAGAGTCAGAAAGAAATCGATTCAAGTCCTGTCTCAGACTCTTACTAACTCTGTGACTCTGGGCAAGTTACTAGACCTCTCTGGGACTCAGTTTCCCCATCTGTAAAATGAAGAGGATGGACTTGCAATGCAAGGACTTAAGACAACTCCAAAAGACTCATGACGGAAAATGCCATCCACATCCAGAGAAAGAAATATGGAGTCTGAATGCAGAGCAAAGCAGACTATTTGCTCTGTTTTGTTTTTTTCTTTCTCATGGTTTCTCCTATTCATTCTAATTCTTCTATACTATATATATTCATGACCAATGTGAAAATATGATTAATAAGAATGCATATGTAGATCAGATTGCATGCCATTGTGGAGAGGGAGAAGGGGAAAGAGGTGGATAAAATTTAAAACTTATGGAAGTGAATGCTGAAAACAAAAAATAAATTAATTTGAAAAAAGAAGAAGATGGACTTTAAGGAATCTTTCAGCTATAAATCAATGATGCTATGACTCTTAAGCCTTTACAACCCCTCTCCCTTCCCCAACCATGCCTCCTTTTTCAGAAGACGACCTTGCTTCCTAGTTTACTAAAAAAAATAAAATAAAATAATAGAGCCCATCCACCATAAGGTCCCTCTTCTCCTTTACTATATATCTCAGAGCCTCTGTCATCTCCATTCTTTGCTCCTTTGCTAGTCTCAAAGGGAGATGTGGTTCTTCTACTTGTCAAAGTCAACCCAACTTGTGCCCTCCTCATCCCATCCCCCCAAACCTCCTCTTCAATCTCTCTCTCCCACATTTCCCCATTTAAAACAAAACAAAATAAAACTTTTTATCTGGTCTGGCCATCTTATTGAACTGTCAAATATCCCTTTTCCCTTTCATAGCCAAACACCCAAAAGAGCTATTATTGCTCCCATCAACTGAAACTCTTTTCTCTAAAGCTAAAATCATGGTCAAATTTGTGGCCTTTTCTCAATCCTGATTCTCCTTGACCTTTCTGCAGATAATGGTGACCATTCCCTTCTCCTGGATACTCTTTTATCCCTTGGGTTTTGTAACACTGCTCTTTCTTGTTTCTCCTTATACCTTATTCTGAGTGATCTGTCAATAATCTTTGTTCCATCTTCTCTCTCTCTCTCTCTGTCTCTCTCCCCCCCCCCCCAACTCTGTTCCTCTCTCCAATTTTATCAGTTCTCATGGAATCACAGCTACCTACTGAGCCCCAGTTTCTCTCAATCTTCAGGTACCTATCACTGACTGCCAAATAACTCTACCCAGATATCAACACTACTCTGGTATCTCAAATTAAACACACGTAAAATGGAATTCGTTACAGTATCATATAACAGAATTAGAATCAGAAGGAACTACAGTAATTATCTAGTCTAGCCTTTCATTTTGCAAATGAGGAAAATAATGGAGTGCAGCGGACAAAGACCTGGGCCAGAAGTCAGGAAGACTTAAGTTCAAATACAGCTTCTGATTAGCTGTGTGACCCTGTGCAAGTCCCTTAACCTGTTTATCTCAGTTTACTCATCAGTAAAACAGAGATAGCAATTGCACCTCTCCTTCCTATAGTTACTGTAATAAGACAGTAATTATAAAACACTTGGTATAGTGGCTGGCACATAATAAGTGTTATATAAGTGTTAGCTTATCATTATATTTTTGTTAGAGATTAGGTGATTTGTCCAAAGCCATACAGTTAAAAAAATAAATATCTAAGCTGGAAATCAAGTCTACGTTCTCTAAAATCCAAATTCACCACTCTTTCCATTGTGCCATATTGCTTATCTTCTTCCTTAAGCTTACTCTTCCCTGAAATGTCTTAATTTTTTCTGGGGTCATTACCACTCTTCCCATCATCCAGACTTGCAACTTGAAGTCATTCTTAACTTCTTCCTCAAACTCATCCTCCCACATCTAAAAATCGACAATTCTACCTGAATAATACCTCCCCCACCAATGCTCTTCTCATCATCCACAGGTTACAATCCTGAGTACTTCACTGTCTGTTGCTTGGATTATTATAATGGTTTGCTAATTCGTCTCCCCTCTTCCAGTCTTTTCTATCTCCAGTTCATCTTTCACACAACTGGAAAATCAACATCTGGAAACCCTGACCATGTCCTTCTACTGCCACAAGATATATAGTGGCTCCTTATTACCTTTAGAATAAATAACAAAATCCTTAGCCATTTAAAGTCTTGCACAACCTTGTTGCCACCTACATTTCCAAGCATATTTCATATTACTCTCCGCCACATATTCTTTATTCCAGTCACACTGATCTACTATTTTCTTAAGAATTGGGTATACTGGGGGGGCGGAGTCAAGATGGCGGAGTAGAAAGACTCACCTATGCTAGGTCCGAACCCACAGCCCATAGATTTCCTGTAAAAAGAACTCGTGACAAATTCTGGAACAGTGGAAGCCACGCAGAAACACAGTGAAGGAGATTTCTGTTGCAGAGAGCCCTGAAAAACCGACCGCAAAGGTACCCGGGACGGAAGCAGAGCCCTGTCCGGCGGAGCGCTCCCCTCCCCCGCCCCGGCCACGCGGCACTGAGAGGAGCGAGCAGACCCAAGCAGGCATCAGAGACCTGAATCTTCAGCGGCCACGAAGGTCCCTCCACCCACAGACGCACAGGTCAGTGAGAGAGACGGGTTGAGAGGGGAGCGGGGTATCTCCGGGACTCAGACCCCCTCGGGAGGCAGCGGCTGGGGCAGAGGCAGCTACGGGCAGAGCAGGCTGGAGCTCCACCCCAGCTCCATTACAAAACATCTCTGCATAAACCCCCTGAGGGAACTGAGCCTGAGAGGCAGCCCTGCC
>CM053772.1:108444518-108475538 GCA_028658325.1 Potorous gilbertii | reverse complement strand
TGGGGAGAAAATTTTGGAACCCAAAATCTTGTGAAAATGAATGTAAAAAGTTAAATAAATTTATTTAATAAAAAAAAAAAAAGAATTGGGTATACTTTTTTGCTTCTGACATCTATATGAAACTAAAAGTTTTCACTTCAATGTAGGTCCAGTTCAGGTATGGCCTTCTACATGAACCGTTTCCTCTAGTTGTAAGTATTTTGTATTTGTTCATTTGGGGACATGCTGTATTGTCTCAGTAGAATAGAAACTCCTTGGAAGTGGGGATTCTGCAGTGCCTTTTACACAGTAAGCATTTAGTATTTGCTGAATTAAGTTGTGGGGAAAAACAGAACTGGAATTTACAGTGTAAAGACAATATGGGAATACTGATAATTAGGCAATTGGCCAAACATCTATCTTAATTATTTTATCATAGAGCAGGATCAATCTTAACCCAGGATCAATGAATTCTTTTTAATATTCTGAGAACTGTGTTTTAATATATTTCAAAAGCAGGTAGGTGGTTCAGTGAATAGAATGCTGCCTAGAGTCAGGAAAACTCATCTTTATGAGTTCAAATCTGGCCTCGGACACTTACTAGCTGTATAGTCTTGGGCAAGTCACTTAACTCTGTTTGTCTCAGTTCCCTCATCTGTAAAAAGGAGCTGGAAAAGGAAATGGCAAACTACTCCAGTATCTTTGTCAAGGAAACCCTAAAAGGGATCAGGACCGTGACGGAAATGACTGAACAATATAACAATAACCTACAACTTCCTAACAAGCACTCTTTGATGCAGTAACTCTGGTCTCTTGACTGTTACACAAAGAAGATCTACACTACATGTCTTGGTTCTGAGTGTGTTCTGTGGACGTCTATGAGGGATAGGAACATTATCCCTCCTCTCTGACTACCTCCCTGACTTTCTTTAAGTCTCACTTTCCATATGAAGTCTTCTCTCACCCCTCCCCATTCCAAAGTCTTCCTTCTTTTATTTCCTATTTATCCCAGATATAGCTTGCTTTGTATATATTTGTTTGCACATTGTTTCCCCCACTAGACAATGAGCTCCTTGAAGGCAGGGACTGTCTTTTGTCCCTTTCTTTACGTAGTCCCAGCACCTAGTCCAGTGCTTGCCACACAGCATGCATTTAATATGTTTGTTGAATTGAATTGTATTATGTGAAGCCCTTCCTGCTTCCTCAATCTCCAATTATTTTATATTGATATACTAAGGGATATATTGTGTTCTCCCAGTAGAAGGTAACGCCTTGAAAAATGGGCATTCTACACTGACTTTTACAGAATAACCACCCAAGAGTTGTTGAACTGAGTTGTGATAAAAAAAGGACCAAGTTAAGGAAATATAAAAGAGAAAAGGGAGTGAAGATCCCACACTCAGAATATGGCTTCTATAGATTGATTAAAAATGGATGGTTTTGAGGTAAGAGAGAATATTTGTGATTCATATGACCTTTGGTATATCTTTATAACATATGAATCAGTCTCACAAAATAACAAGACCACCCACTCCCAGTTGTGTGTTTTTTTAATCTTCTATCAGCCATCTTCTCCTGCACTCCAAAGCTAACCTGACAGTGATGGAAACCAGGATAAAAATGGAAGTTGTGACACAGTGTCCTGTATTGTAGCGATGGTGGTAAAGTGGAAAGAGCACTGAATATGGTTAGAGTTGAAAGATCCCAATTCAATTTCCAGATCTACCACATTTTATAGTCTTAGGCAGATGACTTATTTTCCTAAACCTGTTTCCTCATCTGGAAAATGGGAGTCAAAAAGTCTTTGCACTGACTGCCTCTCTGGGGAGGAAAATGCTACATAAACATGAGCTGAGTATTGAGTTGCTAAATTTTAACTTAACACTTGCTTAAAAAAAAGTCATCAAAAGAACTCTATCCTCAAGGAATGAATAAATTTAGTTCCAAATTCAATCTAAGAAATAATAATTTCCCTTGTCCTCCAACAAACGCTAACACTATTGAATTTGAGGGGAAATTAGGTGAAGTACTGGACAGAGTGCTGCGTCTGGAGTCTGGAAGGCTCCTCTTTCTGAATTGAATTCAAATCTGGCCTCAGACTGTGTGACCCTGGGCAAGTCAGTTCACCCTGTTTGCCTTAGTTTCCTCATCTGTAAAATAAAATGGAGAGGGAAATGGGAAATAACTCCACTATCTTTGCCAAGAAAACCCCAATTAGGGTCATGAAGATTTGGATGCGACTGAAAATGATTGGAATTTGCAAGTCCCATCTTGCAGCTTTCCTCCTTCCTGCTCTTGTTACCAGACAGGGCTGACCAGCTGCTTCAGCTCTGTGTTAGATTTAAACTCCAGGAATCATTTAAAGTTCCACCATGACCTTTTTTCCCCCAAGTTCAACAGACTGTTTTGATGTAAGGGATGGAGATAGGGCTGAACCTATGAACTGTAGGTATTGGCAACTTCCAGGTGAGGAAACCCCTCTCTACTCACATAAACTGGCACCTTCTCTGCAAATTATAATCTTAAAGAGTGGCCTCAAGCATTGAGTGCTTGCCCAGGTGTGTACAAGGCAGAACTTGAACACAGTTCCAAGGCCAGATCTCTATCCACCGTTGAAATGACTGTTCTTAAAAAGAATACCAGCATTAGCTTAGGAACAGAGTGGTCAATGTAGGCAAAAATTGCCAGTTTCTTTTTTGTAAGATCAGGGGTGTCAAACACAAAGGCCCTTTCACACATATAAGATTAAACTGTAACTGGGAAATATTTAACAAAATAAATAAAAATACAGTAAAATAGAGATAATGTTAATATGTGGTTTTCTAAGTAAACCTGCAGCCTGCAGGGATCCTTCTGGACTGTTCAGTGTTGCCCATTTTTATTTGAGTTTGACGTAACTGTATAAAAATCACCCCGTAAGAATGTTGCTATCAAACAGATGTTGGAGCCAACTTTGACAGTAATGCAGTTAATTCCTTAGCTTTATGTGTAATTCTGTAATTAACTGCAATGGGGGAGGGGGAATCTAGAAGAGGGTAAGGATAAGAGATGAATTTCAAATATAGTATGCGAAGAATTCTTTTTTTTGGAGGCAATAGAAGGTTAAGTGATTGCCCAGGGTCACACTGGAGCTGGCGGGTATTGGCAACTTACCTGAAAATGGATTTGAACTCAGGGCCAGTGTTCTATCTACTGAATCTCATACCTGCCCTGGGAAGCATTCTTAAAGGTCACCTTATCTAACCTCATCCTTGCCAGACATGGAAGAGTAAGTCCAGAGGGGTAAAGTTAGTTCCCCAGGCTTACCCAGATGATATTGGCAGACCTTAGTATTGTACTCAGGGCCTCTAGCTTCCTTGGCACTGCACCATAATGGGGAAAAACTGGTTGAGATTTATGGACACATTTGGGAGAAAATAGGTAAGACAAGGTGAGATCTTTGATCACAAAAGCAAAGTTATTGGTCTTGCAATATATTTTATTGTCATATTTTAATTGTGTAATTTCTTTTCAGTACAGAATAGTATATTGTCTTTTGTCTATTTATTATTACAGTTGACAATTTTATTAGAAGGTTTCCACTCTTTAAATATTTTATTTTCTGGTTACTCATGTGTTTGCACAGAAAGCATCTATCAGTGCTCAATGAATTATTGAGAAAACAATTCCCATAGAGAAATCTGCTTTAAATCCAACTTCACTGGACTGTACCTATTCTATAAAAGGAGAGATAGTTAGAATACTGTTATTACTTTTGTAAACAACATGCCTGCTTCCTTTGCAATAATTCCAAAACCATCATAAATGGAAAACAAGCCATTATCACCTTAAAGATACAGGCAAAGATTATATAAAATCCGCCTACTTCAAAGCTTTCCTTTAATGCTGCAAAAAACTCAATGTGACTGATATGAGTATTGCTTCTACATACACAGATCACCATGATCCCCCCAAAAGAATGCAGTTTGATTCAGGAGAAAAGAACGTTGACTTCGGAATCAAAAGACCTGGGTTCACATGTTGTCTCTGTTACTTATTACCTATATGATATTGGGGGATTCCTTCAAGTTTCCTGGACTTCAATTTCCTCATGTGTAAAATGAAGGGGTTAGATTAAGATAACCTTGGAGGTCCCTGGTGATTCTAGATCTGTATCATCCCTCTCCTACAATTTTTAAACCATATTTTCACATAAATCCTTCAAAAGAGACACACCTAGCCCTTGAGAAACCTTACGCTAGTTTTTTCATCAATTACCAATCCACCTTTTCTTCTCTTCTAGTTGTCTACATCCCTTTCTTATTTTCTTTACCTCACTTCTTGCAGTTGAGCTGCTGGGAACAATGTGCAACTTTTACGTGCACAATGCCCTTTGGGTTATTTTGAATCTGAGTTTTCAGATTCTTATATTAACCTGGCTTGTAAAACTATATCATCCTTGGGCGAATGCTAGTCCTAACAAAATGGTCTCTTGCAATAATGGGAAGTTTGGGATCATGTGAAGCACTGAATCATTTCTCTAATGCACTCCTGCTCAAATGTATTCCTGGGATCAATTTTGGGCCCAGCTTACTATATACAGCTGCAGTTTTATGGTAAAACATAGACAGGAATATAGCCAATATACAAATATTCATGGTTATCATCCAAAACACACACTGATCAATTAATTCAACAAGCTGCCAATATGTCTATGTGCCACAATCTAGATTTTATTAAATTAAATATTTATTTAAAAAAATGAAAATTATTCTTATCTCATAGGCTGTATACAAACAAGCAGCAGATGAGATTTGGACTGTGGGCTCTAGTCTGCTGACCCTAACTAGACTAGGCACATATTTTATCACATTTTGCTCTTCCTGAGTGGATAGTATGAGGTAGCAGGCCACTGTGGACAAGTGGCTGAGCTCAGTGTCAGAAAGACCTGACTTAAGTCCTGTTTCTGACTTTCACTAGTTGTGTGAACATGGATCATTCCCTTGGCTTCTCTTCTGTAAAATGGGGAGGCAGTGTGAGAGAGTGAATAAAGGGCTGCCCTTGGACTGAAGAAAGCACCTTATGCCATGATGTAAGAAGTATCTATCTCCACAACAAAGGATTTTTTTTAGGATCTAGCCATAGTGAATTATTTTTTCAATTCCCTCAAAGCCTTTAGGTACCAAAGAATGACCTATGATGGGCACATCCAGTGTAGAAAAGCACAGGATAAAACAACCGTCCCAGTTCCTTGTGAGTTTCAGGAATCCCCAAAGATCCTTAGTGGCTTTAGGTGACTGCCTTGAAACTACACCTTTCACAGGTATGCCTACTACTGTCCTCCTTTCCTTGATCCCTAGGAATTCTAGTTCTTCTTGCTCCAATCAAATCACCCAAATTCCCAACCAACTGCAGGAACTCCCTGAGCCTTTGTTGCTCTTTAGCCTTGAGAAGAGATTCAGACAAAGTTCTCTTTGAAAATTTGAGAAGGGAAAGACCATTCTTAGCTGTGGGTATCACAACAGCTGTGTGTAACAGAAGAAGAGGTGCCTGAGCCAAATATCAAAAGAAAAAGGAGAAATGAAGACAGCACATTCCAGGATGGGTGACAGCCTGAACAAACAAATGCCCTGAGGCAGGTGAGAGCACGGTGGGCTTGGGGATTAGCTAACAGTCCAGTTTAGTTGAACAAGGAAACAATGTTAAACAAGGCCAGAAACCAGTCAGCAGGTACCAGACTGATGAAGGCTATCCCTAGCCTGGTAAAATTGTGTGCACTTTTAACCAATGGAAGCTTTTGAACAAAAGAGTGACATGTTCAAAACCCATGCTTTAGGAAGATTATTTGGGGCAGTTTTTGCCACCCACTTTGTAAGTCAGTGTTGCTCTTGGCTGCCATGTTTTTCCACTTGGCAATGGGATTTTGTCTGGCTAAGGCAGCTTCTAGGCTCTTTAAGGTTTCTCATTCTGCATTAAATATTTCTAGGAAATAGTAATAGAGCCAACCTCCTTATGTTCATTTATTTCCCACTGACAATCAGCAGCTTGTTTAAACAGGTTGGCCAGGCTGCCATAACTCCATGAAGTACTGCTAATGGCTGTATTTTAGTCTCAGCTTTGTCATAACCTGCTCTGTGACCTTGGGCAGGTCACTTATCTATGAGCCTCGGTTTTCTCTGTTCCTCCATGTACTTTTCAATCCAGTGACACCGGCTTCCTTCTTGCTCCTTGCACAGGACACTCCCTTTCGGAATTCTGAGCATGTTCAACCCCATAGCTGGAATTATCCCCCGCCTTGTCTCCACCTCCTAGATTCCTTCAAATCTCAGCCAAACTCCTACCCTGTAGGAAAAGCCTTTCTCAGTCTTCTTTAAGGTGAAGTGCCTTCCTTCTATAATTATTTCCAATTTATCTTGTATGTGTCTTGTTTGTACTTGGTTGTTTACATCTCATCTCCTCCATTAGACTGTGAGCTCTTAGGGGAACAGGGACTGTACCTTTCCTTGCATCCCCTGGGCTTAGCACTGTGCCTGGTATATTGTAGGTGTTTAATAAATGCTTTGCCCAAACAGAGAAAGCGAGGGCTCTTATTCACTTTAACTTTTCCATCATGTTGTAGACACCATATAGATGACATTAAGTTCCCAAAATTGACTTAGATATAAAATGGTGATAATGTCTGTAGTCCTTTATCTCACACGGGAATTGTCAAACTCAAATAGTACAAAATAAGTTAAAAGTATTGCAAACTTTAAAATGCTCTCTAAACACCAGTTATTATTATAATACTTCTTCTAGCGTTTATTTTATGAACTCGAAAGATTCTTAAATATGTTTCAATACCTGAATTCTCTGAAAGTCCTTCCTCCACAACTTTTGATGCATTTTTTTTCTGACTACCTAACTGATAAAAAAGGCATTTAAATCAATTTCTTGAGGCCTGAACCTTAATCTATTTTAGGCTCATAGTCTAATGTGACATACTAAGAATAAACAGCCTTAAGTGCAGAAATCATGGAACGTTAGAGCTGTAAAGACACCCCCCCCCAACATACCCCACCCCCCCAACAAATGGCTTGTTGGATGTTCTATGTACATAGGGAAAATCCCCTCCTACTTATGACTTACTGTTGGTTCAGTAGTGAGCATGTGGTTCTGGTAGGCAAGGCAGAATGAAATGACTGGAGGCTAACGATAAATTTTGTCAAACAGAGCACTGGGTATCTCTTACCTCAAATTGAATAAGCACAGTTCCACTTTCTAAGCCTTCCTTTAGTTGTTCTATGGATTCTTCCAACGTGATGTCATACTTTGAATTCATAGGGAGAATGGACTCTGGGAAAAGTTGACAGTTTATTTCATCTTCTGACTTGGCTTCAGCAAATGAATGGACAACTATGAGATACAAAAATTAGAACATTTGGTTTTTGTAGGTAAAAACTGACTCAATATCCTTCCAAAACAAGGTTACATGCAAACATAGAACACTGATGGCTGTTCACAATTTTTCCTGTATGTAGTTTATTAAATGATCACAGAACACCATTAAAGACTCTGTGGTACAACAGTGACTGTGGATATGCTATATCATGGGCGATGTCTTGACTTTTGAGTGAATTAAATTTAAGTGAGGCAGAGCTGGGCAAATTTGTCAGCCTCTTCTCAAGTCATCGAAGTCCAATAGCAGGACAAAAGCCAAGATAACAGATGGGCTAATTGAACAAATGATAACACTAGTCTTTCTGTTTTGTCCTACATGTTATGATTTTTAGTGGTGACAGGTATTCAGGAGCTTTTACTGAAGCTGGAGAACATAGGGAAAAAGGCTTAAAAGGAAATATTTTTCCATTGTTGGCGACTCTTTTCTTAGTGAAGGCGTCATCCAAGGTTGAATCTTGGGCTCTCTGCTTTTCTCTTTCTATACTATTATACTTGATGATTTGGCACTAGACTCACTAGTTGGCTGAATGTGAGCAAATCACTTAATCTCTTAAAGCCTCAGTTTATGTTCCATAAAATGAGGATTGTGTAAGTTGATGGATAGGATACATTATGATAGATAGAATTTCCAGATCAATACTTCGGAACTTGACCTTTCCCTTAAACTATACACTGCGTCGTCAACTTCCCACATCACAAATGCATGTTCCATTATTATCTCACACTCAAGAGATCTAAGAAAAACAAGCCAGTTAGACCAGTTCCCTGTCTTCACGTCTGTATGCCTATTGAAAGTCTCATCACTCTTTTATTCACCAAGTTTTCCTTGTTCCCTTTATCTCACCAGTCACCAAGTCCTATCATTTCCTCAAAGAATAGATGATAAGATTTAGAGACATAAGGGGCTTTCTAGGTCAACTAGCCCAAACCTTTCACTTTACAGATAAGGGGGAAAAAGTCCCAAATTGTGAAGCTACAGGCTGATAAGATGCAAGTCTTGGATTTGAAAATCAGGTCATCTGGCTTTAGAGTTTGTGATTCCGACGTTTCCAGTCATCTCGTACTTGACTCTCCACACACTCTTGGTTGTGGTTCAGTTTTTTCTGACTCTTAGTCACTTCATTAGGGCTTTTCTTGGCAAAGATACTGGAGTGGTCTGCCATGTCCTTCTCTAGTTCATTTTGCCAATGAGGAAACTGAGGCAAACAGGGTGAAGTGACTTGCCCAGGGTGACACAGCTAGGCCGTGCCTGAGGCCAGATTCGTACTCAGGACACGCCCAGCATTGTATCTACTGCACCACCCAGCTGTACAACCACCACGTTCTCTACAATCCAGCTATCCTGGCCTACCTGCAGCGCTTCAAATGTGAAACTCCATTTTCCTTCTCAGGGTTTTTGAACTGTCTGTCCCCTGTGCCTAGAATGCTTTCCCTCCTCAACCCTGCCTCTTAATTTCTCTGATGTTCTTTAACTCTCACTTTATTTTATTTTTTATATTTATTTGTCTTCAGCTTTCAATAATCACTTACAAAAGTTTTAAATTTTTAAATTTTAAATCTCCCTCTGTCCTCCCTTCCCACAACGGCATCCAATCCTATATGGCTTCTGCACATACACTCTTATTAAACACATCAGTAATGTTGCACTGAAGAATTAAAATGAAAGGGAGAAACCATGAGAAAAACCAAACAAAACAAAACATAACAAAAAAGAAAATAGTCTGCTTCATTCTGTATTCTGACTCTACAGTTCTTTCTCTGGATGTGGATGGCATTTTTCATCATGAGTCCTTTGGGAATGGTTTAGGTCCTTGCATTGCTGTGAAGGGCTAAGTCTATTAGAAAGAGTCCTCACACCCTGTGGCTGTTACTGTGTCTAATGTTCTCCTGGTTCTATTCATTTCACTCAGCATCAGTTCATTTAAGTCTTTCCAGGTTTTTCCGAAGTCCACCTGTTTGTCTAATTCTCACTTTCTAGAAGAGGGTAATTTTCATCTCCCCTACCTGCTAGGGCCTCCCCTCCTAAGATTACCTTCCATCTATTCTGCAGTTCTCCTTCCACTTATATAATTTATTATTTTTATTACTTTATTACTTAATTCTATGTACTTATTATATTATTGATATTCTCCATTGGAATGTGAGCTCCATCAGGGGAGGTAGCAGGTTTTTACTTTTCTATCTCTGGGGCATAGCAAAATCAATGCTTGATGACTGACCAACTGCACTTTCTACAGCACCACACTGCCTCTTTCTAATGTTCTCACACCCATTTCTTCCTTTCATGGGCCCAACTTATTCCAAATGATCTCACATTTAGACCATGGAATCTTCTACATTGGCCTCCCTGCCTTCTTTTCCTTTTAATTCTTTTTCCATAGTGCTGACAGTTAAAACGGCTTAAATCATAGTTTTATTCCTATCAATTCCAATACGAAAAACCATCAAAGGCTTTCTAATATATACAGGGGAGAAAAAAAAAATTCAAACCCCTTGGCTTGGCATTCATATTCTGAGGAGGAACTACTTTCACAATCTTTTCTCTCCCTACTCTCTGGCACAAACCTTCCATTCCTAGCTAAAATGGCTTCCTTAAGATGCCCCAAACAGGACTTGCGTGTTTCTGTTGCTTTTCATGACTCTTTTCTTAGCTGGGTGGCTAAGTGTTAGAATGTTAGGCCTGGAATCAGGAAGATTTGAATTCCAATCCTACTGGATACTTGGGAGACCCTGGGCAAATCACTTAACCTGCTTGACTCAGTTTCCTTATCTGTAAAAGGGGAATAATAACAAATAGCACCGTTATTGGGAGGGCTGGAGTGAGGATCAGGTGAAACAATAATTGTGAAGCGCTCCGCACAGCGCCTGGCACACAGCACTACATAAATGTTAGCTATGACTGCCGTTACCACTGCTGCCAATCACCACCATCACTACTACTGCTCGCCGTGTGCATCTGGGCAAGTCACTTAATCTCTACTGGCTCCAGGGTCCTCATCTGTGAAATGACATCTACCTCCCAGGGTGGCTGTAAGGATTAAATGCACTTAATACAGCGCCTGGCACGCAGTAAGCTCTATGTCAATGTCAGTGGCTGTTGTCACTGTTGTCATTACTCGCTATGTGACCCTGGTCAGGTCCCTTAAATCTCTGTCTCCCTCAGTTCACTCATCTCTATTGGGAGATAATGTTAGCACCTTTCTCCCAGAGGTGAAGTTCAAATGAATTAGTACAGGCAAAATACTTACGGCAAGGCTCAAAGTGCTATGAATATGCTCCCATCCTCATTCTTGTTAGGATTATTAGCATTTTTTCTCCTCTATCACTTTCTCTTTGCATTATCTGAACCTGACCTGTCCTCCAACATCCAGCTGAAATACGACCTCCCTGAAGCCTCCCCAGCTTGTATCTTTTCATATACATGGGTGCTATCCCTCCCAGGAAGCTGAGTCTACTTTAATCTTTTCAGTGTCTTTCATGGTTCTAGTAAGTGTCTGATGAATAATCGGCACATTTAAGTCATTTGTGGCTTTCCTGTTGTTTTACAGTGAATAACAATCATTTACGAGTCAAGGTTAAAAACTGTCCTTCATGTGAATATAGGCAGTCCCAGCTTCCTCCCTAACAATGTGCTCTTAGAAACCATGTCAGACAAAAGAACAATTTAAGGCATGTTTTCTCATAAGAACAGTATTGTTAAGTGGGATTTGGAGTCTAGATCAAGGACTTTACATCAAACCATGGATATAAAAAACAGCAGTGACCCTTCAAAAACAGATAAGCCAGCTATATACCTCATTAATCATTCACAACAATAAAGTTGGGCTTTAAATCCTCCAAAATGTGCACAGAAGGGTTGCACATATCAATTGTACAAGGAGTCCTTGAACTAATCAGGACAAAATGTGCATGGGGCACATAATAATAAAGAATCATAAATTTTACCTAAAACATTTAATTAAGAATGATTTAAGGTGCTTCCTTAGAATCAAGAAAGGTTTTGTGGGGATGATCTGGGTGGCCAAGGCTCTTAAAACTGTTGTCCAATAAAGTGTTAACTAATAAATATGTTAACTAATATATATTAATTATATATTACACATATTTACTAATATATTCTTTTGATATATTTTTCCCCCTGCCACACTCAAAAACATTCAAAAACATCTTTGCCCCTCACTCAAAGTAGCAAGTCATCAGTGAATGCCAGTAGTTGTGGCAAACTTCTTGAGTTCGTCAATAAGTATTTACTAAATGCCTATTATATGTCAGCAATCACTCTGCTAAGTTCTGGGGATACAAAGAAAGGCAAAAAACAGGGTCCAAATATAGAGGACAGTCAGTAAAAATACTTTGAATACAGAGATGGAGCATCGTATGTAAGGAACAAGGAGGCCAGTATTGATGGATACCAGCATACATGAGGGAAGTTAAGATATGAGAAGCCTGGAAATGTAGGAAAGGGCCAGGAAATGAAGGGTATTAAGAGAACTGGTACTTGTAAAGGTAGAAATTGGAGATGTTTGTTTTATATTCCTACCTTTCTTAGATCAACATCAAGCAAGGCAACTACCCTTCGTGTCTCATAAACTTCTTCACGCCATTGCCAAGGCTGGATGGGACCACTACTCTACCCTTTTAGATTACTATTCTTCTGTTAGAGTAAATTTTCTTTTTATAGCCATGTCTTGGCTATACCCACTACCAACAGCCACTCATATTCTGTTTAGGCTTTCTTCAGACCTTTAACATCTTTGGGTTTAAAGGGAAAGTGAAGAAACTCATACATGTACACTATCAAGGGAGAGTTTCATAAAGTAATACAAAAAATGCAATAAGGAATAATAATAAATAAATAGATAATGCTGAAATAATGGATACATTTAGTTTTCCTTCTCATGGCTCCCCCCACCAAAATAGGACCCACAAAACTATAGCAAAATGGTTTCCATTTTGGAATGGATGTCAGTCTTTAATTTCCTCATAGTTAGTAATGAGTACTAGGTTTCTTGCAATAGTAGGTCACTGTTTAGAAGATGTTAAAATACCATGGAATTAAAGATACACTAAATTCGTACATGTAATATAACAATGCATTCTCATTTATTAAATTAAGTCCTATTCTTATGCTTAGTTACCTTTCCTCCTGATCAATAGTGCCAGTTCTCTTGTGTGCGACTCCCGGCTGGCCTTGATAAACATCACCACTTGATCGTGGGTGTGCTCTGAGATGTCTCTGCCATTTATAAGTACTATTTGATCCCCTTCATTCAGCTTAGGAATGCATTTATCTGCCTGTGTCAAGATCAAAACAAAATTTATTAGGTTACTATAGCTACCTTTTTGGGTAGTGAAGAAATATCACTTTCCTATGCTAAAGTCTTAGGACTATGAGCAAGAATTCATTATTCTCTTCAGCTAATATCCTGTTGCATCCTTTGGAGACCGTGTAGGATAGTGGAAAGGGCAGTGACTATGGAGACAGAGGTGCAGGGTTCAAATTTCTCCTTTGATACTTCTAATATCTGAAAACTGTGACCTTGGGCAAGTCACCTCAACTCCTTGTGCCTCAGTTTCCTCCTCTGTAAAATGAGATGAGAATAGTTGACTTCACTGGTCTCTTTCAGCTCTAGATCCATGACTGTATGTATCAATAGAGATGTTGAGAAAACTAAAATTTGAGGCTATTTTCAAGTAGCTTCAAACAGAATTCAGCTGAAAAATGTTCTTAAAGTAAGTAAAACTAGCAACTACACAGAATATTTATTTTCTTAAGGCAGTCAACATTCATTTATTACTATAATTACTGGTAAACACCGCTATCTTTCTGTTTCTACTTATTTTTTTTCCAGAAAACCTTTTGTCCATACCCTCCCTTCATGTCAGCAACAGCAGCAAACACTTCAGTTTCTCCTCATTCCATCTAATAGCATCAAGTAAGATGAGCTATAGGGGAGACTAAAATTTAAAAGGACTCTGATAAGTCAGAGACAGAGGACGTGATGTTATATTGTTTGTTAACTGTTCAACAATAAAAAAGCTAGATGACTAGACTACTTTTTGGACAAAGATCTCATAAATCATACATCTAACAACATAAGTGTTGTCCTTCAGAGCAATAATGAGGAGATGCCACACTGACTACAGCATTACTGCACCAAACCCATTTCTCTGTTTTGAAATTTCCCTCATGGCTAGTTTGCAAATTGAAAAAGAAAATCAATAGTGCTTCTTTACCTTTTTTTTTTTTTTTATAAATAACAGCAATGCCCAGGACATGCAACCACCTCACTTGTTAGTCTTTAAGTGCTTTATGGCTGCTCCCCCAAAATCAAATCTACTCTCAGGAGATGATCTTTAAGGACTACTGAGTATATTCCAAAGAACATGATGCCAACTTCAAAGGAGATCTGAAAAAATGCTTTATGTTTTGGGCAGTGGTTATAGCACTGGAATAAGTGTCATCTCCAAGAGATCAACATCATTTGGTTGTGTAAGTTGTGGTAGACTTAAAAAAAATCCAATATATATTTCTGTTGAGTTTTTTAATCATCACACTTCACTTGTAGAAATCCTAGGACCTCAGAACTGGCAATGGAGATAATTCAGCTGTTACTTAATGAATAAGGCAACTCAAACTTGGACAGTTTAAGTATGTCTGGTGAACTATGGCCCCAGTTCAAAATGTGGTCCAAAGCCAGTAGAGGTCAGAATGTTTGGTGGTGGTGTTTGTGTGTTTGGTTTTTTGGTTTTTTTACAATTTTAAATACAGCAAAATTTTATTTAAAAATGTAAAAATCATTCTTAGCTTGCGCAGAGCACAAGAAGAGGTAGGTGGCTGGCTGGATTTGTCTCTAAGGTCATAGTTTGCCAAGCCCTAGTCTAGCCTAAGTTAGTCTTAAGGTAAGGACTAAAGGCTTTCAATTCAGTGCTTTTCCTAAACGTGCATCCCAACTAGATTTCAAGTCATTTATGGCCAGGAATCATATTTTAGATCTCTATAAAAAACAACCAAAAACCTCCCACTGCATCCAGAATAGTAATAGGTGTACAGTGTGTACTCACTCAATAACTATTTGAAAAAATAATGATGATCAATAGAGACAAATATAGGATGCTTCCTATTAGGAAGAAAAAAATCCTGTAAGTCCGGCAGAAAAAGATCCTGAGGTATTAGTGAAACACAGGTAAAACAGTTCAAAATAAGTGTTTTAGACTTGTCCAATTTTAGCTGAAGAGATCTAAAGAATTATGCAGCTCATCTCAAGCATCTTGGCCAAATTTACAGTCAGAGACAGGATTAAAGCCAAGGTCTCCTGACTTCCTGTCTAATTATCTTCCCACTACAATATGCTATCAAGTAAATATAATGCCAGCACACATGAACAGGAAAAAGGGACATCAGAAAAAAAGGAAGATTTCCTATGACCCAATTAGTAATTTTTTTAGTCTTATTCTAGTCTCTGCTACCTCAGCAACCATAAAGATGAGGAGAGTTTAAAGGGAATGTCGAGAATTTTAATCCAAATGATTAACGAGTTAAAATAGTTATTCAAAAATGAAGGGATTCTGTGTAAATGGTAACAATGTTCTCTGGATTTCTATTATGGATTAAACATATAAGGAAGAACCATAAGAAAAATTAGGATCATATTGCTTAAAGAGTTAATAGTTATTCAAAAATTGAAAGGTTTTGTATAAATAATGACAATGTTCTTTGGATTTCTAGGAAGGATAAAACATGGAAGATTTTGGATTTCCTCTAGAGATTACGACTGGATGGATCTGTGATTTTAATAGCATTAAGAACATCCAGGTGAGGAAACTTCCTTCACCAGTGCAAGTCAGAATAAAATCTTCTCTGCAATGTATAGTCATAAGAATTACCTAGAATAGTGATATCAAACTCAAATAAAAACAAGGGTCACATAAGGATCCCTGTGGATCCCACATTGATTTAGGAAATCACAATTTAATTTATGTTTCACTATATTTTTATTTATTTTGTCAAATATTTCTTGATTACATTTTAATCTGGTTCAGGCCACACAAAGGGGGTGTTATAGGCCACAGGTGGCCTTGGGTCTTGTGTCTGGCACCTCTGATTTAAGGCACTGTGACTTGCTCACAGCTACAAAGCTAATGTAAGTTGGAGGTAGCACATGAACCCAAATCTTGTTGACTTTGAGGATGCCTCTTTATCTACCTTCTCATGGATTTGTCAAAAAAGCAGCAAAAGCCTTAGGTTTTCCTTAACCTCTCCCCTACCAAATGGCATCGAGAGCTAGATTTTTGCCTAAATTAAGAAATCTCATGGTTTAGTTTACACTGAGGCTTATTTGTCTTTAAATGTGCATCTGTGGAACATGTCAAAATTCTCCTGCCTTGGCCCCAAATCCCTATATAAGAAAGTCTTTTTTTAACTCCCCTCCTCCTTTCCTACTGGTACTTTCTTCCTCCATTCTGGTTAATCTAGCCAACTGCCTCATTGCTATTTAATCTCTTACAAATCTTCTCCCCCAAAGCTCAAGTTGCTTGGAACAAATAACATTTTGCCTCACCCACCTTGTTCTGCCACCCACCACCAATCACTCTTTTTCCTTAGGGATGTACACGGTAAGAACGGTAAGGATTAGACACTCCCTGGAACACAAAGATGAGTAATACATGGTGCCCCCAAAGTCTCAGTGCTGCTGGAGGCACAACTATGCAAGCCTTTTGTGTTGTTTGGGGAGATTTGACATCTACATTGAAATGCTGCTGGTACACAAAGGAGAGAGGCATTAGGGGAAAGGATAAGACTTTTAAGAATGGAGTAAGTGACTTCCTTCAGGCCATAAAGCTTATTAGTAACGATGGCTTCCGATAATCTTAGTGGCAATACTGAAAAGGCTGTCCGAGTAGAAAAGTGGGCAAGCAATGCAAAACTCTTTACCTTAATTTTATTTCTTATAGGAATAAGATAATTACTCTAAGGAATCTAATTCCTTAGGAATAATATTCTAAAGCACAGTATTAAAACATATTTATGATAGGTTTTAAACATTAATCGGGGAAATAACAATTAAAATGTTGACTCACCGGTGACTCTGGGCTGATCCTTGACACCACAAGAGGCATTTTCTGATCAACACCACCCTAAATGATTTTGTTAAATTAAAAAAAAAAGCATTTCAGATTAATGAAAACAAGTACAGTGAAAAAATTCCTAAGTGCCATGGTCTAACTTTACGTCAATGTAGTAGAGAAAACAAGATTGTTCCTGGAAAAATGTGCCAAGATTCTGATTCCTATTCTTGTAAACACACACACACACACACACACACACACACACACACACACACACACACACTCTTACTTAAGGGAACCCTCTACTTATCCAACATTCTCTCCACTCTGACACATTTCACTAATTAGAGATTAATGTGAATATTAAAGGAGTTGTAAACTGGTCTAACTATTTTGGAAAAAAATTTGGAACCACATCCAAAGGGTTATAAAACTGTGCATACTCTTTGACCCAGCAATACCACTACTAGGTCCATATCCCAAAGAGATCAAAGAAAAAGGAAAAGTACCTTTATGTACAAAAATATTTATAGCAGGTCTTTCTGTGGTATTAAAGAATTAGAAACTGGAGTGATACCCCTCAATTGGGGAACGGCTGAACAAGTTGTGGTATATGAGATTGTGATGGAATATTATTGTGCTATAAGAAATGATAAGCAGGATGGTTTCAGAAAAACCTGGGAAGATTTACGTGAACTGATTCAAAGTGAAGTGAGCAGAACTAGGATATCACTGTAACACAGCCATATTATAATGATGATCAACCGCGAAAGACTTGGTCACTCTGTTCAATACGATGATCCAAGACAATTTCAAGATATATGGTATTGTGAGAATTTCTTCTGAGTATCAGATGACCACATGGCAGCTGAGGCATCTTACAACAGGGGTGTCAAACTCAGCCTACAATACTTAGTATTCCCTTAGTACTCCAAACTGATTTAAATACAATTAGTGAACATTTAACAAAATATTGAACAAAAATGATCCAAGACAATTCCAAAGGATTCATGATGAAAAATGCTATCTACTCCAGGGAGAAAGCTGATGAACTCTGAGTGTAGACTGAAGCGAAATTTTTTTGCTTTCTGGGATGTCATACATAGTTAGAAACTTTTAGATGGTAGTGCAACCAGTTTTGTAAAGTAGGCTGGAGTCAGATTGTGAAGAGCTTTAAATGAAAATTTAATTTACATCTTACATGAATTACTTTAAAAGTTCTGATTGGTTAAAAAAAGTAGAATAATTCTGAAGTAAGGAACACTTACTTCTGGTGCCTTCCCTCTATTTTTATCACCAATTTATCCTGCATATAGCGTATTTGCATGTTGTTTCTCCATTAGACTAGGAGATCCTCGAAAACAAGAACTGTTTTTTTGCCTTTCTTTGTAGCACCTGGTACATAGCAGGGACTTAGTGAATGTTTATTGACTGACTGATTTTTAGGAGGTTTTGGACAGCTGGAAGGCAACATGAAGACAATGATGAACAAGAGATTCTCAGAAGAAAGAGAGGTAGGCGTAGGATGAAGACAAATTTCTCAAACATTACAAGTTTCTCTAGGGACCAGGTGATTGACAAAGTAGGCCGGTTACCCTTTTCAAATGGTCATTCTCAAATATAATTCTTATTCATTTGGAAAAGATTTGATTCTTCCAATTGATTTCATACAGAATTATTCAATGGGTTTCCCTCTCCTCTGGGAAAACAATGATTTTGCCCGTTGTGGCAAAAAGGAGAAGTAGATTGTCCATTCCCATGTTATTCCTATCCTTCTGAGCCAGCAAAGAACCAATGCATTTTTTTTAGAATTGGAATCCTTCTTTCATTTTTTTGCTCATTTAACATAATCTCTTTAGTTAATAGTAAATTTGGTGATAAACCATCATAAAAGTATTCCAGATAATCTAGCAGTATATTTCCCAACAGCTCTCAAATTCTTATGCAATTCTCAAAGGTTCTGATGGAAGGCCAGTTCTGTAGAGATGATGAAAATGCCAGGGAATGGTGGCCATCTCATTACAGAAAAGACTGTGTAAATGAGACTTATTTCTCCTCATTCTATGATATGGTAGAATATTTCTTTCCTTGGCTATACATGGTGTCTTTTAAGTCTAAGCATCAAAGGACATTTAGACTGGAAAAATTTAGTTATCGTTTAGTTACTAACCCCCTACAGGTTGCAGAGTAACTGGGATCAGAATTCAACTTATTTATTATAAGTCAGAAATAAAATTCTCCTCTCTTAGTCTTAGCTGATCTCTGACATATCAGAATCAATGCTTTCTGGCTATTAGAGATATTCCTGAGGTTGATACTGTAACTTCTGCACCATCTTTAGTAAATAAGCACCAGAGAATCATAAAATATTAGAGTTGGAAGGGACCTTTGAGATAACCTCATTTTACAACCCCCTCATTTTACAGTTGGGGAAACCAAGGCAAACAGTAAGTGTCTGAAGCTGGATCTCAACTCTAGTTATCCTGTCTCCAAGCCCAGTATTCTATCCTTTGCAGCACCACCTGGTTGCCTCTATTTGTATGTAACACAGGTATAACACATTAACCTATAACACCTTAGGGACTGAATCAATAAACAAATATTTATCTATTAAGCACTTGCTCTATGCCAGGCACTGTGCTAGACCTGATACATACACATAAGAATGAAGCAAACTCTTCCTGAAAGGAACTTATATTTAATAGAACTGACTCTTTACTGTTAACCAGAACACACAATTCTTTTAAAAAAATTTTTAAAATCTTATTATTTTCCCCCAATTACATGTAAAAACAATTTTACCATTTTTTTCCAAAAATTTTGAGTTTTAAAATTTCTCCCTCTCTCCCTTCCCCCTCATTGAGAAGACAAGCAATTTGATATAGCTTATATATATGTCATCATGCAAAACACATTTCCACGTAAATCATTCTGTGAAAGAAAACACAGACAAAAAAAACCCCAAGAAAAATAAAGAAAAAGTTATCTTTGATCTGCATTCAGGCTGTACCAGCTCTTTCTCTGGAGATGAACAGCATCTTTCATCATGTCCTTCAGAACTGTCTTGGATCATTGTATTGCTGAGAATAGCTAAGTTATTCACAGTAGATCAACATACAATAATGCTGTTACTCTGTACACTTGCTTCTGCTCATTTCACTTTGCATCAGTTCATGTAAAGTCTTTCCATGTTTTTCTGACAGCATCCCATTCATCATTTCTTAAAGTACAATAGTATTCCATCACAATCGTATACAATGGGAAGTAATAATTCTAATTCCATTAAAAGGCTTGAAATGTTGTGAAATTACCTGTTATATTTACATGAGTTTATGAATGCTACTCTACCTTAAGATTAAATCCAAATTTTCCATCTTCATCTGGAGTAATACACACCAGGAGTAGATAACCATCACCATCTTCATTCTGAAATAAATTTGAAGATTTTTAACAGTAACACACCTACTGTTTCAAAGTTTACCAAGTTTTTCATACATAAAAATCCTAAGGGCAGGACAAGTATTTTCTCCCCTGTTTTATAGGTGAAGAAACAGTCTCAGAGAAATTCAGGGACTAGCTCAAAGTCACATAATTAACAGTTGTCAGAACTGGAGTTCAATAATAATAGCCAAGTTAGCATTTATATAGCACTTTAAGGTTTGGAAAGTGTTTTAAAAATACTATCTGATTTACAACCCTGGGAGGCAGGTGCTGTTACTATTCCCACCTTACAGATGAAGAAACAGAGGTTAAAGTGACTTGTCCTAGATCGTCCAGCTAATAAAATATCTGAGGGCTGATTAAAATGCAAATCTTCCTGACTCCAGGGGGCCACGGTGCTACCTAACTGCTACAAACCCTATTTCCACTACTCTGTGGTACCATTCAAGATGATCTGTTACAGGGTTGTTTCCCAGTCTAATCATTACAATGTATAACTTAGAGAAAATACTTTATTTTAGTGATAATATACATTTTTCCGATAAAAGGTTTGGACTCTAAGCTATACGCTTAATTTAAGTCCCACTCCACCCCCTGTCAGCCCCCACAGTATACTACTCCAGTTAGCTGAACTCACCTTATCACAGTAGTACTGATTAGAATCTTCTGTGAAGCTGCCTTTACTAACACTGGCATAGGTGTCTAAAAGTTGATGATCTACCCCATCAAGGGAACAGCAGCCTGGAGCATGAGATAAGGTACTGGATGACGTCTGGGTCTGAGAGTTTGGGCTGTCTTCCAATTCACTCCTTCATTAAGAAATATTTTAATAAATCAATTAATGTTGACAAGAACACACATAGCAAGTATTCTGAATTGCATTTATTTGGCATTGATTCCCCAAGACAGTGGGTTTAGAGGTCATAATTCCTAAGCAGGGATTTACCTGGTGCACAGAAAACCTTCAGGTTATCCTTAAAAGCCGGCAATGAGACTCCATGTACATTTGAGGAACTCAAATGCCATTACTAATTGGTTCTCTGACCCCACCTAAGAGTAGAGCTAAACTCACTATTTTCCTAAGTGTTTGTGGGGAGTCACTTTATCCCTGATAAGATTCAGGAGCTGCTGATATTTGATGTTCTTTGCTCCCCATCCCCAACTTTCAGAAGGGCCCTATTCTAGGCTCTAGAAAAACAATGTGCTCAGCTGGCAGTTGTTTTTAAGTTACCTTAACCAAGCGAGTCTAGGCATGTATAACCACATAGGGGCTCACCATGCTCTATCCCCTCTGAAAATGACTTGTCTCTCTGCCCTCAAGTTTTCCCATCTGGAAGACTCTGCAATTACTACTCTTAGTTGTCCAATGGAAAAGCCTGTCATCTTCTGTATAGTTTGCATAGGTTATTGCTGAACAGTTGGCTAAGTAGATGGTTTTGGAGAAAGGGATCTGGTTTTCTTAATAGGAATGATAGGCTCTTAGCCACGGAAAGAATGCATCTAATAAGACTGCAAAGAATACGTTTAGATGGAAAATTTTAGAGGAACAAGAAGACTTTAAATTGATAGTGGAAGGAGGGCAGAAAAGTGACTAGACGATATTTATATATTACTTTATATATAAGTATATAAAGTAATATTTATATGTTAATTTACATATATTTAGAAATAAATATATTTTATTAAATAAATATATTTTATTACTTATATATTTATATATTACTTTAAAGTTTGAAAGTGCTGAGCATACATTGTCTCACTCAATCCTTTACAACTACCCTGTGGTATAAATACTACAGGCATTATGATTCCTTTTTCACATATAAAGAAATTAAGACTCAGAGAGGTTAAGTTACTTGTCTATGGTCACAAAGTCACAAAATATCAGATAGGATTTCCACTTAGACAGATCTCTCCTGATTTTAAGTTCAGCATTTTTTCCATAACACCATAGTGTACTCTCGGAAAAGTGCTAGATTAGGCACTATGAAGGGATGAAATAGCAAAAAGGATTTCAATTCTTATATGACATAATATGCCTTAAACAGTAGATTGTAGCATGAAATAACTAGAAGAAATGAGAGTGATACCATTATCTATAAAGCTAATGGACAGAATAGACATAATAAAGCAAACTTGACATTTTTTAAGAAGCAGCAGTAAATATGATGCATCACCACAATTTAATGTGACAAGTTACAATATGGAGATGAAAGACAGTCTGAACCATGTTTTCAAAAGAAACAAATCTGACAGAGGGGATAGCAAACTAAAAATGTGCCTACATGACAATCCATGAACCTAATGAGTATAGGTGATGAAAAACATGTTTGGGTGTGGGTAAAAGGAAGAAAGAACAGAAGTGATACTGTTGTAGGAATGTACTAAGCCTGAGGGAATGGATGATGGGTTCTTGATTTAGATCACAAAGCTGTCAGGAAGACAACGAAAGGCTGTAATTGTGATGGGAGAGTTGGGCATGTGGTGGAACTCCCAGCAAAAAGCAAAAATTCTCATCATTCCTTTACTTGTCTCGCTGATAAATTGATAAATGTACCTTTCAGGAGGTGAAAGTAAGAAGGAGAATAATATCTGCTTTGTATCTGATCCTATATTGGATCTGGTTCTGACCAAAAGGCTGGCAAATTACAACAAACTTGGAGAAAGCAACGATGCCATTGCAGAGTTGACAATAACCAAGGGGAGACATTTACATGATCCTTCAGGAAAGATTTTAAAAGTTCAGCGAAAAGGAGGTATGATCCCACTGATTTTCCTAAAGGGAATAAATGGTTAACATCCAATAATGAAATCTTAATGTTCCAACCACGAATGGTTCCAATGATTTAGGAAAGGAAGAAAAAGAGAGATGTGGTTCCACAGGGACGTCTCTGATGAGCTCAGATTTAAGAGGGCATCAAAAATTTAAAATGGAAGTAGGGGCACATAACCAAAGATAAATATGATCTATCAGCAAGGTTAAAGCCTAGAATAAGCTGAGGCTCGATGCAGGTTCAAAGGACAACACAAAGGGGTTTTTAAAAGCTGAACTGGGGGCAGAAAAGAAAACCCCCCCAAAAAACAAAGGACCACTGCTGCTTGGACCAGATGGGATGATGTAAACAAAAGACAAAGGGAAACTGATTAAATTCCAATAGTTAGGGGCAACCTAGCTATTCAACTGCCACTTTGATTCTGTTTTTTTTTTTTCCTTTCCCAAGGATAATGATCTTCATCTTGAAAAGTGTAGGAAAAAATAATTACGCAGGAATTAAAACGCAAGAAAAATAAAAAAGATAAGAGGGGTAGGTGGAGCACTCAGCTGCTATTAATGACTCTGTTCCTTGTCCCAGAAGGATTACATCCCCATGCATCAAAACAACGTGCAGATATAACTGTTGAACTTCTAATGGTGATCTCTGAAGAAATGGGGAGAATGAGAGAGATGCCAGCAAGCTTGGAACTGGTCAAATGTTTTCCTGATTTTCAGAAAAGGGGAATAAAGAGTGTTCGGCAAACTACAGCTTAGCATCTATCTATAACAAAAATCCATTACATCATGTAGCTTGTGAACATCAACAACATGCTAAATTCACTAAAAGCAATAAGAATCCATTCTATAGAATGACATAATCAACAGACAAAGTAAAAGGGGTGGAGGGATAAGACTGCCATAGGCTGCATTTAAAGATGTATACTCCAAGGGTCTGGGACATCATCAGTGTGGGTTTAAGTATACATCCAACTCCATAGCTTCTGGGCCTAGCCTGTGTCCCAAGTCTTCTCAACTTGGTAGGAACCATCAGAGCTGTTCTGCTGGCACAATCTTTGGGGACTCAAGGTCACCTACAAAGCATGAGGTGTTGCTGGAGTAAGACTATTCAAGGAACTGAAATACACCATCCATAAAGAAAAGTGACAGTTTCCTTGCACTAGGAGGCCATATTTAGAATGTTTTGTTTCATTCTGTGTACTATGTTTAGGAGTTACTTATATCCAGTAACTTTCCAAAGAAAGGCAACCAGAATGGTGGGAAGACTAGAGAGTATATCATGGAGATATGGTAAAGACATTAAGGATGTTTAGCCTGGGAAAGAAAACTGGTTAAGTTAGGTGGGTTAGAGTTATTGTAGGGAAGCTATCTTCAAATAAATGAAGGGAAATCACATGGGAGGGACATTATTAGCCTTATTTTGCTTGGTTCCAGAGACAAAACAAGCATAGAGGGCAAAAAGCTGCAGGGAGGTAATGTGGGGAATAATTTCTTGGTATAAGATCTATCCAAAAACGGAAGGGCCTGCCCTGTGAAATAATGAATTCAGAGTTACTCGAGGTGTACAAGTAGCGGACTATGAAAGCACTTGATGTATAGTTTTAGCAGATCTAGATATTGCACAAGGAGTTAGAACTTAACTTCTCAAGTCCTTTTCACTACTAAGACTGACTAATCGATTTCAACAGAAGAAAACCCTTGCCTTCTTTTGCTCCTTTTCATTTCAAGTCCTTAGTGGCATGTGGTTATTACTATGTCCTCAAGAAGTCACTTGAAGGACAAAATTAGGAAAAGTTTACATGTTCACTTTCATCTAGCAACTTTTTAATCTCAAAGCACTAAAATTTAATGAAGAAATATTGTGGCACTATTAAAAGATAATACAGAAGAATACAGCACTTGGTATTTTTAAAGTTCCTGTTCAGAGGGAGAGTTCTCAAATGTAGAAGGACTCTTTATAAGATGTGTACCAATCTACTACATATCTTCATTTAGTTGTTGTTCAGTTATTTTTCAGTTGTGTCCATCTATCTCTTTGTAACTCTATTTGGGGTTTTCTTGGCAAAGACAATGGAGTGATTTGCCATTTCCTTCATCAGCACATTTTACAGATGAGGAAACTGAGGTAAGTAGGATTAAGAGACTTGCCCAGTGTCTGAAGTTAGATTTGAACTCAGGAAGATAAGTCTTCCTGACTCCAGGTCTGGTTCTCTATCCACTGTACCTACCACCTGGCTGCCCATCTTCATGTAAGTATCAAGCATCTGCCATTTCATTTCAAGAATGAAAGAGTTTGCAATAAAAGTCTGAGAAAGTAATAATTTTCCTGTACTCACAGGTCATCAATTTAGAGCTGGAAGGGACCTCAGACATCCCCCTAGTCCAACCCTCTCATCTTACAGGTGAGGTCAATAAAGCTCAAGGTCACATAAGAAAACATAAGTAGCGAAATTTGAATGCAGATCCTCTGATTGCTGAGTCAGTGGGCTTTTCCCTGCTACCTCTGGACTCTCAGGTTGGCCTTTCCACATGGAGTACTAACATGCTATTTTAAGAGGCTATCAATAAGCTAGAGGACTCAGCCCAATGGAAAGTAACTACGAAAAAGACAGCTCTAGAAACTTAAAATATTGAGGCATTGTTGAAGGAGCTGGAATGGTCAGCCTGTAAAAGAGAACATCTGAGAGAAGGATTGTGAATAATAAAGACAGAAGCAGCTCATACTGATACAGAACTGAAGAACTCACAAAAAGCTTTGGCACAATTAAATTTACTCTGTGTAATTCCACTGGACCACTGCAGGACCACTAGACGAAAGTTACAGGAAGCGGAGTTGGCTCAAGAAATCTGCACAAAGAAGTAGTTTCTAACATAACAAAATCTCAAAGTACAGTCTAAAGACCCCTCAGGGGTCTCCAAGATGCTTTTCAGGGAGCCAATGAGGTCAAAGCAATTTTCATAATAATACTAAGATATTTTAATTTCTAATATGGTAAATACTGATAGATATAACTCATTTAAACCAAAACTCTTGGGGGCGGGGTTCCTCATTAATTTTAAAGAATGTTAAAGAATGTCCTGAGAACAAAAGAATCTGAGAAAAAGTTCCATGCTTGCTACAGCAGCACATATACTAAAATTGGAACGATACAGAGAAGATTAGCATGGCCCCTGAGGAAGGACGAAAACATGCAAATTCATGAAGCGTTCCATATTTTTATTGTAAATGCTTTAAAAAGAATTATCACCTGACCAAAAGTCTGAATTGCTTTATCTGTTATAAACTGTGTTAAAAATAAATTTGAAAAAAAGGAAAAATTTCCAACAGATAATTATCCAACAATAAAATGCTTGACATCATAATGCTGTGAGAAGTGTTTGGACACTTCTGGATAGTCTGGTTAGGAGTATTTTATTTAATTTCATTTTTTAACTCTTTAAAATTATATTCTTTTACTTTTATATTTTATTTTCCCCAGTAAAGACAATTTTAACATGCATTTTTTAAAAAAATCTGAGTTCCAAATTCTCTCCCTCTCTCTCCCCATATTCTCCATATGTAAGCAATATGATATAGGTTATACATGTGTAATCATGCAAACATATTTCCATATTAGTCATATAGCAAAGGAAGATATAGACACATAAAAAAATCCCACAAAATATATAGTGAAAAATAGTATGCTTCAATCTGCATTCAGTCTCCATCAGTTCTTTCTCTGCAGGTGGGTAGGACTTTTCATCATGAGTCCTTTGGGATTATCTTAGATCACTGTATTGCTGAGAACAGCTAAGTCATTCACAGTTGATCATAGTACAATAGTGATGTTACTATGTATAATGTTCTGCTCACATCAATTCTGCATCAGTTTGTAGGAGTCTTTTCAGGTTTTTCTGAAGTAATCCTGCTCATCATTTCTCATAGAACAATAGATTTCATTAATCACATACCACTAGTTCAGCCATTCCCCAACGGATGGGCATCCCATTTTCCAATTTCCAATTCTTTCTCACCACAAAAAAGAGATGTTATAAATTTTTGTACAGAGGTCCTTTTTCCATTTTTGTTATCTCTTTGGAATACAGACCTATTAGCAGTATTGCTGGGTCAAAGGATACACACAATTTTTGTAGTCCTTTGGGCATAGCTCCAAATCATTCTCTGGAATGGTTGGATCAGTCAATAACCCTATCGATAACCCATTAGTGTTTGGTCTGGGATATTTTAGAAGGGACTGCTGTATGAGGAGGAAGGTTTAAAACCATGTCATTTGTAAGATCCCTTCCAACTCTAAGATAGCATTATTTCTAGTATTAATATTTTAAACCACCTTTATAAAATATTGCTTTTATAATCCTAGGTTTCGTTTGACCTTTACAATTTGGACTATTTTACTATTCCAAGTGCAAACCTTTAATTTCACCAAAAGAAAAAATAAAGAACACTGACTTGGATGAGTGACAGGTCAGGATTTTCCCAGAGGGAGGGCAGCTGCTACAACTCACTATTCTCAGAATTCTACGAGTAAGCTAGTTCATAAGCTCCCAACTGGAGTACCTTCCATGAACACATCAGTTGCTAACATTTAATTAACCTTAATCAGAACATTTACTGAAAATGCAAAACAAACACATAATATTTACATATGATCCCGATACTCATAAACCTCAACTACATACTTCCACCCCTGTACTCAGTGTCTGTGGGGAAAACAGGCACACATTTAAAGTCCCAGGACATTAAAGTATGAAGGAAAAAAGTGTGGTCAAAGCAACCCATAACTCTGGAACTATAAACTGAAGGGCATGGCTTCTGAGCTGATCAGATGCCTCTACTGTTAACATGAGTTGAGCCACACTCCTGGACACACTCTCTGCTGGGCATAAACTCAGCTGGATGAGCTAATCTGTTGGACTGTTCCTCTGATACTCTATTTCTATGCTATTCCTATGCTGGGCTGGGCTGGGCTTGTTCCACAACAGTAACTTTACGATCCATCAGGTACAGCTTAAGGTTTAGCTGATGGCTTCATCTAAAGTAGTGGCATGCTATTTACTCTTATGCTTAGTTTGACAAAGGTCTGTCCACACTCCACTCCTTGGATAGCGTTCTTTTTTTTCACCTCTTAGTAGCTCTTCTCTTTTCCTCTGCTCTCCTCTTTTCAATAATGGGAGTTCCCTCTTCTTAGGAGAAAGTTTTACTAGTACCAGGGAGACAGATGAAATGATAAAGGTTGGTTTAAAAAAAAATCTGAAAGCTGGAAAAAGAACATTATATAATTATTTCTTTTCTTTTTTTTTTTTTTTTAGCAGGGGGAAGGCAAGGAAATTGGGATTAAGTGACTTGCCCAAGGAGACATGGCCAGTGAAGTGTATCAAGTGTCTGATACCAGATCTGAACTTGGATTCTGCTGACTCCAGAGTCAGTGCTTTGCTCACTGAACCATCTAGCTGCCCTTAAGTAATCAGTTCTTAATAATCTCCCTCTCATATGATCGTGTATGCATTTGTATTGATTCTCTTTATATTTACTCTGTATTTATTTATATGTGTCCCATGTTAGAAGATAAGCTCCTTGTTTTATCTGTTATATTTCTATTTCCAGGTCCTATGTTTGTCACATAGTAGGCACTTATATGTTGCTGACTGACTGATGCTAATGGAGGTAATTCAAATAATCCAACACAGTAGATAATTAAAAAAAACCCACTGAATTTGGCTTACTTTGGGTTAATAATATTTTAAACTTATATCTGAACATGAAGGATATCCAATACTGTAAAAGTTTCCAATGCTTCAAACAAAGTAATAAATCAAAACGATAGGTTTGGATTAGCTGATCCCTGAGGTCACCCAGCTCTAACATTTATTGATTCTGAGAATCTAAGTCACATCATAAAGACTCAAATTAGGGAGAAGCTGTCTAGTTTCTCAGATTCACATATCTCCTCCTTTTATAGCTCTGTCTCCATCTCCTCTGAGGCATAACGGAAAAATGATTGAACTTGAAGTCAGGAAGATAGGGATTCAAATCCTACCTCTGTCATTTACTGCCGTGACAAGTCATTTTACCTCTCTGAGGGTTGACTTGGTTATCTGTGAAAATGGGTCTAACAATTTTTTTATAGCACCTTCCTTCCTGGGTTATTATGAGACTCAATTGAGACAATGTATCTCAAGAAAAAAAGACAATATATCTATTTCCTTTGCAAACTTTAAATAGCTATACAAATATTAGCTACTGTGGTCACTACTTTAGATCGATGCAGAACAAAAAAATAAGTCGTCATAATCTTCTCTATATATGCTCGATATGCTTGCTTCAAGGGAGGTAAATATGTTCCCCACTAGAGAAGTGATGGATACAAGGTGCAGAATTAACATACACACACACACACACACACACACACACACACACACACATACACATACACAGACACATATGTATTTGAGGGAATTCATTTTGAATATTTGTTATAGAAATTTGTTTTTTTGTTTTTCTTTTTCAATAGGGTAAGAGGTGAGAAGGAGAGAAAATAGATTTTGTTAATTATTTTTTCTAAATACAGAGGTGCTACAAATGTGAAATGTTGCAAGTATTTTTGGATAAGACCACAGTATTATAAGTTTTACTAAACTATTTTTTTTACAAGAGACTTCTCACAAAAAGAGCAATTTCTAAATATTTGTAATGTAAAAACAAACATACCAATAAAACTTCAAAAACAAAACAAAAAAGTCAACTAAACCTTAAATTCTTTTAAACACAAGAGACTATAGGGTACAGTTAAAAATAATGAATGATCATCATTTTAACAAAAGGGTTATTTAAAGTAAAAGAAAGGGATAATGTCACCAGAAACTACCAAAGGCATTATTTAAGCAGAACAGATACTACAAGGAAAACTGAAATCTACATTTTTTATATGACTGATATATATGGAAGGCAAGATTTGTTGCTCATAGTTAACTGAAGGCAAGATTTGCAGCTCATAAGAAATAGGGTGGCTAAATGAATGTGAATGACCCTGAAGAACCAGTAATATAAATTCAACAAGCATTCATTTAAGGATCTGTCATTTTCCGGGTACTCAAAGCAGGCACTAGAGATATAAAAGCAAAATAGGAATTCCTCAAAGGAAATTATATTCTACTGGTTTAGTATTTTATGCTTAACATGTAGAACAGTTGAAGCTTTAAAAATTGTTTTGCAGGCTAAATGAATCTGCTTAATTGTTTACTGCTTTGTTTTAAAAGGCAGGAACTAGGTCATTACACTCTGCATTATCCTGCTGTACCTGTTGAAACCATCTGGAAGGGTAGGCAATTGATTTGTGGAATGAGAGCAGTGGCTATTACCACTAACATTGATAAAGGAACCCATCTCTCTGAGGATTCCTGTCACCACTGTATAAAAGCTGAGCTAGCTTTTAAGCTAGCTATTTCTAAACCAAGCTATTTCTAAACTAAGCCCATACTGTAGAGCTAGCTGCTCTGTCAAAGAAAGAGGAGGAGATTCAGGGGAGACCTTTGCAGCGCCAAACAAGGCTGCCAAGAGAGTTTTGGTCCCAGAGCTGACTTTCCCTGTGTGTCTGTGTTCCTTTGTCATATGTATGTCCCTGGGAAGACTACTGGGAACTGGGTTAGACACAAGCTGTTGGAGGTCTTTACACACAAGCTATTGGAGGTCTTTACACACAGGTTATATCAAAAGAAGAAAACAATGACGATCCTATGTCATAAGATCAGAGACAGATGCATCACTGAAAGCCCCTTCTGATAAATGGTAAAAGGTGGTTTTCAAAAGAAGAAATCTAAGTTATCAACAATTATGTGAAAAAAAATTTTCTCAAATCAAAAAAAATCCAAATTAAAGTAATTCTGAGGTCCCACCTCAAAACTGTCAGAGAGGGAAAGTTGACAAAAAATGAAAATGACAAATTTGGAGGTGTTGTGGGAAAACAAGGCATACTAATGCACTGATGATGGAAGTCTGGATTGGTTCATTTAGCTGAAAGGCAATTTAGAATTATGTCCAAAAAGTCACTAAACTGTGCATACCTTCTGACCCAACAACACTACTATGTCTATGCCCCAAAGAGACCAAGTAAAAAGAAAATGGAACCTTAAGTAAAAAAATTATTTTTATATATGTGTGTGTGTGTGTGTGTGTGTGTGTGTGTTTGTAGTAGCTGCTTTTTTTTTTTTAAATAAATTTATTTAACTTTTTACATTCATTTTCACAAGATTTTGGGTTCGAAAATTTTCTCCCCATTTGTCCCCTCCCCCCTCCCCCAATACACTGGACATTCTAATTACCCATATCACCAATCTGCCCT
>CM053772.1:108338634-108444018 GCA_028658325.1 Potorous gilbertii | reverse complement strand
GCAAGAACAATACTCAACAGTTGTTTCTAAAACTCTGAGTTCCAGTTTCTCCCCATCCCTCCCTCCCCACCCATTCCCTTTGGGAAGGCAGGCAATTCAATGTAGGCCATATCTGTGTAGTTTTGCAATGACTTCCATAATAGTCGTGTTGTGTAAGACTAAATTGGGGGAGAAGGAGATAAGCAGGGTGGGGGGGGGATGATGGAAGGGAGGTCAACACTCGGGGAGGGACAGGATCAAAAGAGAGAATAGAGATAGTTAGCCTTGCTTTTTTTTGTAGTAGCAAAAAAACTAGAAACTAAGAGAATATCTATCTATTGGGGAATGGATAAAAAATTATGACACATGAACATAACAGAATAATTTTGTGAAAAGACAGAATGGATATTTTCAGAGAAAATTGGGAAGACATATAATGTAGCAGTGAAGTAAGTGTAACCAGAACGATTTACACAATAACAACACTATTAGGAAAAATAACTGGAAGACCTTAAGAACTCTGGTTAATGCAGTAACAAACAATTCCAGAGAACTAATGAAGCATGTTGCCCACCTCCTGTCAAAGACATCAGCACTCAGGGTGGAGAATGAAATATACATTTTTGGACAGAGCCAATACCAGACTCTGTTAACGTAAATCTGTTGGGAGGATTTTCTTTTCTTTCTTTCTTTCTTTCTTTATTATTTTGGTGTGTGTTCATTTGGGATGTGGAGAAGTAGGAGGGAGAAAAAATGCTTGAGAAAATAATAAAAAAAAACTGAAACAAAACAAAAAAGCCCTTTCTCAGCCCCTCCTTACTATTTTAGATATGTATGTGAGAGAGACCACAGGAACGAATCACTCAGAGATTGTGGTACCCTGACAGTGCATTGTATATGGCATCACTATGTAACCAGTATTCAATTATAAATTAATTTTTAAAGAATTTTTAAGGATTTCCCAATCTTATCTTTTGCCCTGAAAGTCTAGCAAGTCATTGTATACTAAAATGTAAATGAATGAACACAAGTTCTCTTACTGTCTCTGTGGACTTCGGTTTTGAGAGAATTCTGAATCACTGTCTTTTGAGGATGGAGAAACCTTGTAGGTATAAAATACATCTTCTGTTTCCGTAAGGTATGTTGTTTCACTTGCAAGGTTATCCGCAGATGAATGCCGTGGTTTTCTAATTTCATGACGTAACCTAGGACTTCGCCTAAAGGAAAAGGGGTGAATGAGTTAATTAACTCAAATTCAATTTGATGTTTTATGAAATATAAATGATGCTATTTTGTAAGTTAACTTATTAGGATTAGAGGCTCACCATGCCATTGGGCAGAAACACCAATATGTTAGGCAAAATGATGATATATGGAGCAGCTGGTTCCACAAGAATAATGTTGAGGGAAGAAAAGTGAAAAGGAGGAAAAGAAGTGGAGACATAGTAGGAGGAGCAAAGAAAGGAGAAAACAGTGGAAGAAAGGGAGAAGAAAAGGGAAAAGTCAGAGTGACAGAGCTGGAAGGAACCTTAGATAGCTTCATTTTATATATAAGGGTACAAAGGCCTTAAGTGTCACAGTATTAAGAAGCAGAATTGAAATCTGAAGTCAGATGTTCTGACTTCACATTACATTCAGTGCTCTTTCCACTATATCATATTATAGAGAGAGACAGAGGACAAGGAAGAAGAAAAGATTAAGAAAAAACCAGAAGATAATAGCAGGAAAGCAGAAGAAGAAAGGAAGGGGCAGAAAAGGGAGAAGGAATGGAGGAGAAAGATGGGTGAAGATGCTATCCTTGTGATCTTTTGAGAGATATTTCTACATCTTTGACATTATGTATTTACTGCCTTTTGTGTGACATGAGTTAGTGGTTAAGCAGATAGACTATGGTAGAATGCCAAAATTCTTACATCAATCAGTTTCCTGAATAGCTTGAAATGAGCCTGAGAGGGCAACCTTGACTAATAAACTTTATCTAGAATATCCAAGTAGGCCAATCCAAAATTAGGATGGATGGCCTGGGGGGGAAAACGTCCATTTCCTTAGATGAAATATTTTACCCTTAGGGCTTGGGAAAATGCTAAATAGGCACGACACTTTAAGAAGCTTGCTAGCAACACCAGCTGGTGTTGAAAATAATTTTAGATACACTGTTGATTACCTGAAACTTACTATTATTGTTAGTTCGGTAAGAACAGCACTGTATCATGCTTCAGGAGGAAGGACATCACATTATTACGTTCCTGGCAACCCATGGAACAGAACATCAAGGAAACATATAATTATTATGTCTGTTTTTATCACTAATATGTAAATGGTTCTGGGATCTCATCAATGTGTATGTATATTGCAAATGTATACGGAAGCAAATCAAAGACCATCTATGCTTGCCCATGGTTTGCAAGTTTTATTTATGACCTCCCAGTAGTTCACCATAGGGGACCCATCTAAAGGCTGGGGGCTTACTTCTATTTCTCCTGACATGTGGATAGGAGGGGAGCACAGAGGCTATGCACGAGCTATTCCTTATTCTAGCCACATAACCAGACCATCTTCTTTATTAATTATATATTTTTAAATGATATTCTTTATTCTAACTCTTCTTTGTAACTCCTTGTTATATATTACACTCTGTTCATAAGCACCATGTGCCTCTCTGTTGCTTTCTTGGCGAAACCAATTTTTAATACCCTTGATAAATGGATAGAATGTTTTCAGAAAAATTTTATATAGGTAGTAAAAAGTAAGCACACAGATTGGTAAGAGTTGATATGGTCTTTCTTGCTTTTTTTGGCATTAATAAGTTCCAAAAAAAAAGTGAAGGGCTTAGAACCTGCCACCATAGTGGAGGCTAAGAAGAAAAAAGATAAGAAATCACTTCAGCAAAACTCAGTAGAGTTTTAGTTCCTAGAGAGCGGTGAATACTATTCAGCCACAGTTGTCCCCCTGATGTGTGTGAAGTCCTATCTCTTGCTAAAAGGGACTTCAAGTCTGAGCAGGGGTCCACTTAGCCCCATTATATTCAGGATTAAAAGAATATCATACTCAAATAAATGTAAGTGTTTAATAATTTTCTATATGTGTACCACAAAGAAAAAAATTCCAACAAAATCTCTAGGAAAAAATTAAGTCCAACATTTTTTTCTATACCTTTGAGATTTTCCCCTCCTTCAAATATCTTATGAATCAATTCCTTTAGATCATCAAAACTGTGTCACTTCCAGTATGATCTCCACAATGTACACTCGGTATAATCTAGCTGTTTTTCCATCTTTTGTCTCTGAAGTGCCATTCATTTCTCATCTGTTAGCCCACCTGAGTTTGATATGTTAGAGGCCAAATATGGTGGCTCTCTTGTTTTTAAAGCTGCTTTAAAAAACTCATTATTAAAAGTTTTGCAGATCTTTCCCAGATTTCTTCATACTGATATCCTTGGGATGATTTTGCTTAGTTAGGTCTCTTGCAAAGCTTTTTAAAAACTGGTTCTACTTTCCACTACCTCTCTCTGTTTTATAAGGCAATACCATTCACAGTCTTCCATTATTCTTCTCCAGAAAATTTTATAAACAAGTTTATAACTAAACCAGCATTAGACTTGGTTACCATCTCTCTCTGGAATATAAAGTCAAACATTATTGATTAAGGCATTGTGAGGTATCTTTTGGTCTCTCTGTTATGGCAACTGATTTATAGCAGTTAAATTTTTCATGAAATTATTGTAGACTGTATGTTCTTTCTTCCACCCACATCCTATTTTTCACCATCGGTAACTTGTTTAAATAGGTCAGGATGGAATAATGTTAATAAACTGCTCTATCTTTTTCTCATGTTTATTCTTTCTTTAAGCTCTATACTAATTTTGACCTTTGCTCTAATAAGGTGATGGCTTGACTATAAACAGACAGATTATTCAGTAATGACTATCACATAAGTAATAGTCATTTCCTGTCTGTTAAAATATAATCAACTTCATTTTTGTGATGTTATTCAGTGCTTGTCATATTCCATGCCCACCTAGTCTTTTCTCATAGAAAGTATTCATGATATACAAAGTGTGAGACTTTGGTGCAGTCTGAGTCTTTAGCCTCTTCCAGTCCTTTGTCCTGATCCAGATTTTCCAAGATTTCTTGCCATCTTTATTTATTTTCATTTTCCTTTAAAATCACTGAGCATCAAAGAAAAGTTGATGTAACTTGGAGGGTCTTCATTCATCTTCTCCACCTCTCCATTCTCTGTGGTAGATGCTGACCTATAATCTGCTATTATATTCACGGTGATCCTTTTGGGAACACTTCAGAATGTTGGAAAATGAGCTAACCAAACATCCCATGAAATAATATTTTCCTTTAGGTGGATGATTAAAATGCTACTCTATTTTCCTGGTTCTTCAAGGAGAACCTGTGGGTTCTTCTGTATGGCTACAATATGAATATGAAGTTATTAATGTTTAATTAATTCCAAACATTAAGGAACTCATTAAGTTCCTCCAGTCAATTATCTGCTCATGGGTCACTGGCCAACTGGATCTAGAGGACAAATACCTAAATTTAGAGATGGTCTAAAAACAAATGATTCTCAGCACCCTGTGCTCTCTCTTCTGCTCCCTTGCTTCCGTGACCACAGGAGTGGGAGGTGAATGCACAGGTCTAAGGCCATTTTGTATTTTTCTTTCTTTCATAGTCTGCCATGGCCAAATAATTCATTACTAAATGCCCATTGGTCTCTGTAATTAATCTTGTCTTTAGAAAAGCAGAATCAGTCTGTTTGCAGGGCCTACTTGAAAGCCTTTCTGCCATGGTAAATCAGCCAGAGTTTGTAGTCTGCTAATATCGCCTTCCAGATCCCTACATATCACCTCCAAGGCAGACTGAGTCATCAGAATCACACTTTCTGGGAAAATATCTGCACACTGAATAAAAAAAATAGACAGGCAGTGTAGAATGGTGGCCAGAGTCTAGGAGACATGACCTAAGGCTTCTCTCTCACATACAGCAGCTACAAGAGCAAAGACAAATTATTTAATCTCTTATTGCCATGAAGCAACTCTCAAAAACTAGAAATCACATGGTCTATCTGCATTGATGAAGAAAGTGTCCACACTAAGAGCACCCTCCACTGATGAAACTATTAAAAAAAATAGCTTTGATGCGGTCACTTGATGGCATTCCTATGAGCAGAGTGCCTGAACTACATACCATATGGCTTCGGCGAAGCCTATTTTGGTTGCTTAGATCCCTTTTAAAATTCTTGACTATTCTGAAGCTGATTTGCCCTGTACATGACCTCTAGATGAGAATTATTACTGTACTTACTAATTTTACCTCTTCTAAGCTTCAAGGTGTAAATTTCCAACTAGTTATTAACTATCTGACTTTGGTGAACAAGTCTGCTTTATTCCGTTACTTCATTGCATAATTCCTCTAAGGGAGGATTATTAAGATTATTTCTTGGCTGAAATAATTCTTTTCATTTAGCTTTATAAAAAATTTTATGTTTGTCTCTCCCTGAATTTCCACCCACCCCATCAACCGTCCCCCTTCCCTGCACCACTCCCCACTAATCTAACCACCACTATGTATTTTCTTGATTATTTGGGTCACCTTTCTTTGGGTCATATTTGGTTTTTGATGGTGTTGTTTTAATTTTTTATTTTAGTTTCTCCAAAACTTTGAATTATGGAATGCTATCATCTCAGAAGAGTTAAAATTATGAACAATCTGAAGTGTGATGGAAAGGTTTTGGTGGGTGTAAGCAGGCTTGTAGCATGTTACCCATGATGACTTGCGTGCAAGAAGTAAAGGAAAAGATATGAATGATGGGAAAAGGAGGTGGGCTGGTCATATAGCAAGAATGATGAATGGCCTGAGTGACACATTGGTACCCTTAGGGTATTATTACTCACAGTTATATAGCGCTCTAAGGTTTTCTCACAACAACCCTGTGTGGTAGGGAAAAACAAAAACAGAAAAGGAAGGCCTCTAGTAATTGGAGAGCTCTTCTACTGATGATTTATGGGAAAATGTGGATGAGAAGTACACAAGATGAGTAGGGACAAAGGTACTGTAGTCTATGATTTCAGGTATAGATGGATCATAGGTGACAATTTTTTTTACAACAGGATAATATTTTTCATTTCATTTCCCCTTTTTACACTGTTCCATCCTTCTATTGCTCAGCAACCTTTAGGTTTGAGATCTATACAAAATTATCTACAAAAGTTCACCAACACTTTTAGGCTGTACAAGACAGCTCCAAACTCATCCTTCTAGGAATACCTGGATATCTCCTTAAATTCATGGCTACCAATGAAAGACATATATTTTATACTAGTATTATATAGCAAATTATTTTAAATATTTAAGATGTAACTACTTTATGCATTAACTGAAAAGAAAACAAGATCTGATTGCTAGATGTGTTAAAGTTTAGTCCTTTTCTTTAGATTAGTTTGCACTGTGAGGAACTGAATGTTCATTTATGGATGGTGAGGCGAGAGAAATGACTTACCAGTTGGGGGTGATTGGAGGAGATCGAGAAGGAAGACTTTTGGTTTCTAAATGCTCTATAGATAAAGATCTCCTCTTGGTTGGATTCCATACCATCCCACCTATCACTTTCCTGCAGTGCTGGTTGTTTAAAGACCTAAAAAAAGATGTATTTTGATTATTATATGAGAACACAAAATGTAAATTAGCAGTATATATGTAAGAACATATGCTATCAACGGTGGGTTACCTTTTCACCACCACTTAAAAACGGCAGATTTTCTCACTAAAATTACATCTCCAGGTCCTGACTCTACTTCTCCAGTAATTCCACATATTCAGATTTTTAAATCAGGCTTTATTATAGTATAAAGGAATATGAGATTATGATCAAACAGTTAAAGATCCTAAGTTCAGTCTTAGCTTTAGTTTGGATGCAGCTTTAGCATTAAGAGAAAGGTAGTATACAATGACATTTTCATGAATTCCTTATTTTCATTTGCTTTTATGAAGGTCCTGATAAAATTATAGTCCTTTGTAACAGCCATGTCTGAGTTTACACTTTAGTGTTAAGCCAAGTTGTTAATGTTAATCTCTTTAAGTTTTTGGGGAAAAATGTCCCTAAAACCAACATGGTCCCTTTCTGTGTAAAACTCTAGTTTATCTTTTTGGGGTTTCTGATTCTACTCTCCCTGCCCCCCACTTCCCTATCTAGTCATGTTCTTCAATAATTGGTCACAATTCCAATAGATTCTGACCTAAAAACCCTCACAAAAAAATGCATTCTCTGTACAGTCCTTGCTGTGGAGTCCTATTTAAGATATTGTTTAAGTAATTCTTGTACTCCATTAGCATTTCCTAAGTTTCCTCTCCATTGGTGTCCTTGGCCTCCATTAGCAATTCTAAGAAGTCAAATAAGCCCTGGCTCCATCAGTTTGAATCACTATGTACTCAATTTTCTCCACATCTAAAAAAGATTTCTAAAAACCTGCTGCCCTTTGCTGACTTTCCCAAGTGGTCTCATTAGTTCACTTTACACTGTTTCTCCCTGTCATAACCAGTTCTATGCCTGGTCTCGTCATGGGCTGCAAATGACCAGGCACCAGAATCACAGTGTGCTCTAAAAGGGGCATTCAATCTCAGGTAAGGGTGTGTGTATGTGTGTGTGTGCGCGTGTGAACAAGCACACATGCACATATGTTGTGAAGTAGATGTATCTAACACACCAGAACCAGATTAAAATATAATTGAGAAATACTTAACAAAATAAATAAAAATACAATAAAACTTGGGAAAACATTTATAACATAAACATAGATAAAATTAAAAGTAAGTCAGTATCCAGTCTGCAGGGATTCTTAAAGTACAGGTTAGTGGACTGTTTCTGTTTGTTTGATATCACTTGAAAGACAAAAGGTATCCATGTTTTCCTAAGATCACTGAGCCCATCATTTCATACAGCACAAGAGTATTCCATTACATTCATATACCACAACTTGTTCAACCATTCTCCAATTGATGAGCATCCCCACAAGTTCCAGTTCTTGGTCACCACAAAGAGAGCTGCTATAAACATTTAAGAACATATGTTCTTTTCCTTTTTCCCTAATGATCACTGGAAATAGACTTAGTAGTGGTATTGCTGGGTCAAAGTGTATAGGTAGTTTAATAACTCTTTGGGTATAATTATCTGGATTGCTCTCTAAAATGGTTGGATCAGTTCATAATCCCAGGGCTGGGGGAGGGGGAAAAGGGGAAAAAAAGTTTTCATGATAATTCTGTTGCATATTTGAAAGGAAAAGCAAGTTGTACATAGTAGATTTGCAGTTTCATGTGCAATCATCTTTTTTTATTGTGCTATATTGGGCAATACTGTACTATATTGACCAATAGGTCATAGGCTATATGTATGTCAATGTTAAGTAAAAATACTGCAAGAAAAATAACTTTTCCTGTGTTATCTGCTAGCCTTCGCATGCTATCTGCAGCTTCCACAAAACTTACCCCAAATTCCCATTTAAGTGATGGGGAAAGTTGCAATATGGAAGGGATAACTATTAGCTAAAATTTAAAAAAAGTTACCTGACAGGATTAAGTGATTAACACTAGGGAAGGGAACAAGCATTTATTAAGTACACCTACTATGTGCCAAGCACTGTGCTAAGTGCTTTATAACTATCCCAGACTAAAAGTACAGATCCTAATTTAACTCCTGAAGGCTGAGCAAACTACAAAAGCATCACTCCTCTCTGACCTGGACACTGGGTCTCTTCTACCATGCCCATGTTTTTCATCTTGAATTTCATTGGAAATAAGAAACTTCTCTCTCTGTCTCTGTCTCTCTCTCATTGAATAGATATTCCCCAAAAATCTCCATTTAAAGAGCACTCCCAGATCAGTTGTGTCTCATTCCTCCCCAGGTTGTACCCAGAATCTCCTCTCCCAAGGCTTTTCCTCCTACTGGGTAGCTGGGTACTTCTTCCTCCATTCTCCCTGCCTTCCTGTCCACCTTATGTGTACTATCCCCCCCAGAGGCTGTTATTAAGTATACCTACTTTTTCTTTACACCTAGTACACCTATTTATTCCTGCCTCTACTTTGACCTTAGCACAATACTTGGCACAGAGTTAGTACTTCTGCTGTTCAGTTATTTCAGTCATGTCCGATTTTTCATGACCCCATTTGGGGTTTTCATGGCAAAGATACTGGAGTAATTTGCCATGTCCTTCTCCAGATCATCTTTTTTAAGATGAAGAATTGAGGCAAACAGGTTTAAGTGACTTGCCCAGGGTCACATAGCTAGTAAGTGTCTGAATTCATGAAGAGGAGGCTTCCTGACTCCAGGTCTGGCACTCTATCTAATGTGTGCTGCCTAACTAGTACTTAAAAAAGGTTTACAAATTGATATTACTACTTCAAACAATAAAACAGAAAACACCAGCCTTCTGGCTGGTGCCAAGCAATGAGCACAATGTAGTACGGTATTGATAAAAGTGGCTCATTTTTATGATGAACATCCAAGTCCTACTATAGCAGATGTTATTGTGTTCATCCTTCATCACCAAAGAAGACCATGCCATCAGAGAAATGATGACATGACTCACACTTGACTTTGCTTTGAGTGAGGGAGGGCTCTGAATCCAGTGACCAGAAATTCATCAGGATGACTGGAGATGACCCAGGATGCTGTATAGCAGATATAGGTGAATTCAGTGCTCCTTGTTTCAAGCACTAAGAAGTAGAATGGCGGATTATAGTCAAGGCTTCACCAGCCATGTGGTCTTGCTCAAACAATCAATCAGTTAACAAATATTTGTCAGCTGCTTACCATATGCCAAGGACCATGCACACTAGGGGCTCAAATCACCAAAATAATCTGAGCCTCAGTTCCTTCATCTGTAAGATGAGGTTAATAACAAACCACCTACTCCACAAGGTGTAAAAAAGTGCTTTGTAAATGATAAAATGTCATATAATGATAAGAGCTACGATTTGTATAGAGCTTGAAGATTTGCAAAGCACTTGTACATATCTTCCCTCATTTTAACCTCGCAACAACCTTAGGAGGTAGGTATTAAGATTATAACCTCCACTTTATAGAAGAGAATACTGAGGCAGATGGAGGTTAAGTGAACTACTCAGAATTACTGAGTTAGTAAATACTGAGGTCACTTTTAAACGCAGGATTCCTTGACTCTACACCCAATATTCCATTCATAGTACCACAAAAGCAACTCTAAATAGTTACAGTCTGCAAAATGTTATACATATATACATGTCATCTCATTGAATTCTTACAATTACCCTGTGAGATAGGCGCTTTTATGAGTGTTACTATTAACAAAGGGAAGCAAGGCAGACGAACTATTTTCACATACTGTTAATGCTACACTTCCCTTAAAATAAAACCTTTGGTGATTTGAAAATTTTATCAATCTTGGTAATTTTCCACATGCCACATGTTTCCCCATTACTAATAAATTACAAGTGAAAGGGTCGATAAAGACATCTTTGGTTCTACCATCATGTTTTATTTTCCATTATGGATGATTTCCAAATGAGAGGTGAACCTTAGGACAGAGAAGTTATTATATTGCTAGGAAATTGTAGTGTTCTTGAGGAAGCAATGTTAACGTCATGGTTCCTAAGGATGCTGCCCCAACTCTTTTTTGTAGATGGAAAAATATGAAACACTGAGTTAGTGATGCAGAAATAATGCTGAGAAGTCAAATGGCACAAATAAATATAAAGAAGATTTTCTGGAGGAAAAGAAAATTGCTCAGGAAAAGGATATGTTGACTCAAATTCAGTAAGCAATTTCATGGAGACAAGCATGGTTATCAGGGTCCAAAGTTCACTCAGCTACATATCCTTCATTTCACTTTCTTCAAAACATGGCAAATGACAGAAAAAAGCATGTTGCCATTAGGGACTTCCCTCCCACTTTGTCTTTTCCCTACACTCTCCACCAATTTACAGATTATCTAGCAAGCACCTAGTCCAGTGTCCTACACTATCATCTGCAGCTATGGTTACAGACACAGCTAGCCAGTAACTGAAGCTTAAAAAGGCAACCTTCAATCACTTCCAAAGAAAAGGGAACTCAGAAATCAAAGGTGAAGCAATTGAAGCCACAAGTTACTCAGCAAAATCTACGCCTACCATGCAATGAAGTCAACATGGAAACAGAAAAAGCACGTATGAATAGAGGCACAGCGGAGAACACTCAGACAATAGCTCCTGGATTACTCCTCTACCATCAGAACCACCTAAATTAATCCACACATTTGTGTGGATTTTGGCACAAGAGGGCCAGAAGAGATCTGCTAATCTACCTGTCTTGGTGTGAACAGAGGGCAAGTTTCTGTACTGTAATTACCATGTGAACTACAGGTATGAGGCTGAAGCAGTATTTTAGAGAGTGTGTGTGTGTGTGTGCGCGCGTGCGTGTGTGCGTGTGTGTGTGTGTGTGTGTGTGTGTGTGTGTGTGTGTGTGTGTGTGTGTGTGTGTGTGTGTTTCATTTCTAGGTACCATGTTCCACAAGGTTTGAGCTCAGGAAGATTTGGCCCTCGTTGTGATTTCCCAGGAGAGCAGAGATTGCTGTATGAGGGAGTCTGCTGATGTGTTCATTTGTGGTTTATAAAAGCAAAGAAAAATGGACCTGGTCTGGTAAGGAAGCCTGGATGTATCTCAGCTGCCCAGGTGATGATTACTGCCCTACTTGATATCTATTTCCAAACTGATAGCTCTCCAAATTGCATGGGACTGGAATGATAGTTTTCTTTTGGCAAGTACAAACAAGTCCCATCAGTCTGAACATGAACTGGTCCTTAAAATGACCACAAAAGCAGTAGCAGGAAAAAAAAACCACATAGGTCCCACTGAGTTAGGAAACCTACATTTTGTGGGACAGTGGAATGAGCCTGACTTTGGTGTTTGAGGTCCTGAGTTTAAATTCTGCCACTGTCACCTACTCCCTGTGCAACATTGAGAAAATCCCTTACCCTGTTTGGGATCCCCTTCCCTCAACAGTAAAATGGAATGGGAATGAACCAGGTAGTCTCTAAGGCCTCCTAAATATATGATCCCATGACTATATTTATATCTATTATATTTCACCTTATGAGTCTAGCCTACCACAATCTTTTCCAATCCTGGCACCACCAGCGCAGTTCCGTGTCTTCAGTTTGGTATGGAAGCACTGCTCTCCCTCTGAGGGGCTTCTCTCAGGACAATGAGTCAGTAGTTCCCAACTAACCAAGTTTCCCCAGTGAAACTAGCACAGTCAACTCCACATCATGCACTCATAGGACTCAAATAGCGAATAAGCCACCATTCATACAGCATTTTCAGAACTCTAATGTTCCCTTCCATTCATCTTCTTGGGTCCCCATGACCACCCTGTGAGGAGTAAGTATGACTGTACCCATTCTCTGTACCTCTGCCACAGGGAAGGACACAAATTCCTCACCTACCCAGACAAGATGCAAGTCATCTCCTGACTTTTTTGTGAGAAGGAAATATGTTCCATTTTCCCAAATCCTTGAGATCACTTCTCAGGGGGATAGAAGAGGAGGACTCCTATTGGTAAAGCCCTTGGAATGGAGAGGGAAGGGTCATCACTTTCCTGACCAGATGAAAGTCTTGCCCAACTGGGAGGTAGCCATGCTGGGGAAATAGACATGCTGGCAGCAACACTTTAGGAACTGTCCAAAATCAGATTTTTGGATCCTGCAGCTAGAGATCCCTAAGCTCCAGATCCTTACTGGAAACTAGTGGCAGGTCTTTGCAATAGAGATTTCCATTTATCTTGTGGTGGAAATGACATATTTCAAACATAGCCCTGTTTTTGTAACTTTTAAAAAAATCAATAAAGCATACTCACTTCTTGGGATTTTTAGAACCTAATGTCCAGTACTGAGTTAGGATATTTCTTTCATGAGATACTGTTTTCTTTGCCTGAAAAAATGTATGGTGGTCCACACATGATTTCCATAAGTTTTTGCAAGATCTATAATTTAGCATATTGAAGGCAATGATGTGCTCTCTGGTTTCATCCTGAGGGGGAAAACAATCCTGATTTAGTCTGTGCGAAAAGTAATAATATTGGTAAAACATTGCAATTGCAAATAGATAAGAATTGATAACACTATGGCACTGTACCAATAAATAAAAAACACCTGTAATATCTTGGAGAGAAGGCCAGGGTTAAAAAAAAAAAAGCACCATTTTCAAACTTTTAAGTTGTAACAATAGATCCTCTGTGACAACTGATGATGATGAACCTTCACTCCTCTCCAGGTCACACTCCTGCCTCTTCTCTTTAGGACTTCCCTCTACCCTGCCAAAGAAACTTCTTCAACCTGAAAACTCACTCCACCCTGGACCACTGGCAGCCCTTGTCCCTATTAGCTTCTCTCTCTGATTGGCCAGTTCCTCTCAGAAGTAGGAGGCCCAGACCAGCGAGGCCTTCATGGCTCCTCTTCAAGATGTCCTTCTAACTCATCTCCGTAGGACTTTTTTTATCCTGCCCCTAACTCAGCCATCTTCATCCTCTCAACTCCATGCAGCTCCCTTTTATGTTTTCTTTCATTAGAATGCACTCCTTGAGGGCAGGAGCTGTCTTCTCTGTTTGCTTTTATAGTTTCAACACCTACTATGGTATTTGGCACAGCTCTGCCATATGGGCTTCATGTATATGAGGTCTCTAAGTGGAAACTCAACTACCTTTCATGTAAGCAAAAATGATGAGATGGTTGCAGGAAAAAAAACCTTTGCTTAAGATTAATAGACCCTAGATCTAGTGGATCCACTCAGAGGGAGAATGATAAATAATTTCTGTATGGTGGGAGTTCCATGTGAATTGGCATGTTCGTTTGTGTGTGTATAATAAAGGAAACAAATATTTATACATAGAGAAATCCCTGTATATGTTTTCTATGCATAAAAATGTTAAACTTTTTTTGAATTGAAAGAAAAAAGGAATAACATCATCTTCCTTTACTTTGTTCTTATCAGAACCTGTTCTGTGGCTTATTTATCGAAGTAGGGAAATGTAAAAAATGCTATTAAAACTATGCATATGAATGTTAACCTTTTTTAATTGAAGAAAAAAGGTATAACATCATCTTTCCTTTTTCTGATCGTATCAGAACCTGTTGTACGGTTTACTTATCAAAGTAGGGAGACCTAAGAAGTATTAGTAGAACTAAAAATAATGATGTAATGTGGAAGGGAAATGCTAATTGGGAGACTAGGAAGGAAGAAGAAGGCTGGGTAAAGGGCAGGACTGACAGCGGTAACCCGGTCCGTCCGTCAGTCAGTCTGTCAGTACTTATTGAGTACGCGTCATGTGGCAGGCGTCGTGCTAAACGTTGGTGATATGAAAAACAAGTCTGCTCTCAGGGGACAGTCTCGTTTAACGGAGGAGACAGTGCAAGAACAAGATGCTGCTATTTAGCTGTTTTCAGCTGTGACCTCTTTTGGGATTTTCTGGCCAAAGACACTGGAGTGGTTTGCCATCTCTTTCTCCAGCTCCTTTTACAGATGAGGAAACTGAGGCAAACAAGGCTAAGTGACTTGCTCTGGGTCACATGAGTAATATCCGAGGCTGGATTTGAACTCAGGTCTTCCTAACTCTAGGTCCAGCACTCTACTCACTGCACCACCTAGCTGCCCTGCAAACAAGATAAACTGGGGAAGATGCTATTAGATAGGGCTGGAAAAGGTTTCATGCAGTGAAACTTAAGTTAAGGCAAACTGAGAGGCAGAGATGAGAAGAGAGAGGGAAGGAGGAAGGGAAAGAGGAGATGAATGAGGAAAGGATGGAGGGAATGAAGGAGGGAAAGAGAGAGGAAGGGAAGGAAGGAAGGAGGGAGAGAGGGAGCGCCATGAAGGGTGGGAGCCATTAATCCATGAATACTTGGGATGACAGGAGGTCAAAGCTATGAGGAAGCTCAAAGATCATTCAATTCAGACCAGGCCCAGGCCCAGGAAGAAGCAGCAACTTTGGGGATCTTTGGTTTGAGAAACAACAACCTCATCTTGGTGGCCTCTAAATTAACAGTACCTAAATGAAATAACTAAAGACATACAACAAGCAAAATAAACCCAGATCTACTCACATGCTTTTGGTGTTGCTGTATAAAAAACTTTTTCCTTTTGAAGGAGATTTTTAGGATGTTCATCCTACAAAGAATAGACAGTATCACTTGTCAATGTAAGTAAAATCACAAACTTTATGACATGAGCACTTTGCAAAATAAAACACTCTCCACTTCCCAGAGAGATTTCAACTGAGCAATGACAGAGGTAGTAACATCTAACCAAACAGTATGAAAAGCTGAGTCAAGGTAGACAAGTAGAGTTGGCCCACTAAGTATTAAGGAAAAATAAACATCATATTCCTAGTAGTGAGCATTAAATGAAATGCTCTTCTCCAAGGCTTAGAGAACCTTAGGAAGTGAGCATCAACATTGGTCTACCCACTTTTCAAATGCAGAAACTGAGGCTCAGAGAAAGTGTAATTGATTTTCCCAGGAGACAAAAAGTCCTAATTGTTAGAGGTGGGATTCAAACTCAGGTAACCTAACTCCAGGACCAAAGCTCTTTCCATTCTCCTATGGTTTAGCAGTACAGTGGATAGAGACCTAGCTGGACCTGAGTCAAAAGACCTGAATTTAAATTCAGCCTTAGACACTTTACTCACCGTGTAACCCTGGGCAAGCCACTAAACTTGTGCATCAGTTTTCTCAACTAAAAAGTGGGGATAGTAACAGTACCTACCTCCCAGGATTGCTGTGAAGATCAAATGACACGCTATTGGCACAAGAGTTTTACAAACTTGAAAACGCATTTTAACTGCTAGCTATTATTGCAATCGAAACTCTTCAACTCAACCAGTATTTACTCATCACCTATTATGTGAACTATACAACAGGAAACCACAAAGAGAAACCAAATAGATCATGACATCCTGAACCTTATATTTTCCTGAGGGGTTACAAATGTATATGCAGGTAAGTATCTGGGAGATTTGGAAGGCTTCCCAAAGGAAGCAGCACCTGAGTGGGGTCTTATAGGCAGAGGCACAGAAAGGAGGAGGCAGAAAAGAGGAGACTGTGTATGTCGGGCATAGGAGACACCGATCCTGAAGGTATGGATTAGGGAACAACTAAATAGCCTACTTCATCTGGAACAGGGCGCGTGAAGGTGAATAACACGAAGTAAAGTCTAGAAAGGTACATTGGTGTTAGGTAGGAAGAGGCTTTAAATGCCAAGCACAGGTGTTTCTATTTTATCATGAGGCAATAAAGAATTATGTAAGATTTATGAGCAAGGGGGGGACAGAGTCCAAATTGTACCTTACAAAAATTACTTCGGGCTGTTACGTAGAAGATAGATGAGAGAAGACCAAGTAAAAGGTACACCAATGAACTGTTGGTGGAGTAGAGAATCAGTCCTGCCATTCTCAAGAATAACTTGGAACTGTGCCTGAAGGTCCATAAACCTTTGACCCAGCAATACTAACCAATACTAGGTCTGTGTCCCAAAGAGATGAAAGAAAAAGGAAAAGGGCTTTTATGGATAGAAATATTTAGAGCAGCTCTTTATGTGGTGACAAAGAATTGGAAACTGAGGGGATGTCCATCAATCGGGAAATGGCTAGACAAATTGTAGTTTATGCTTATGATGGAATACCACCATGCTAAAAGAAATGACAAGCAGGATGATTTTCAGAAAACCCAGGGAAGACATATACAAATTACTGCAAAATGAAGTGAGAAGAGTGGGGAGATCATTGTGCACAGAATTGACAATGTTGTAATGATGTTCAGCTGTGAAAGCCTTGGTTACACAGATCAATACAATGATTCAAGTCAATTCCAAAGAACTCCTGATGAAATCTCCCTCCAGAAAACTGATGAACTCTGAGTGCAGAACGAAGTACAATTTGTTCACTCATTTTCTTCTATTTTCTGCTACTTTTTTGCAATATGGCTAATATGGAAATATTTTACAAGATTTCTCATGTATAATTGGCATCATATTGCTCACCTTCTCAGTGGGTAGAAGAGGAAAAGGAGGGAGAGAATTTGGAAGTCAAAATTTAAAAAGGACATCAAAAATAAATAATATTTTTAAAAGATTTTTTAAAGGCTATCATAATAACCTAAGCAAGGGGTAATGAGGGTTTGAACTAGGACAGTGGCAATCTAAGTACAAATAAAGGGACAGGTATGAAGGTGTTATAGAGATAGAAATGACAAGATTTAGCAACTGATCTGTGGGTGTGGGAAAGTAAATTGGCCAGGACGATGGTAAGGTTGAAAACCTAGGTGACAGGAAAGTTGGTGATGCCTTCAACAGAAATAGGGAAGTGTAGGAGGATCCAGGCTAGAAGAGAAAATCTGAATTTCACTGTGAAAATGCTGAGCTTTAGAATCCTGACAGGTCATCCAGGTGAAATCCAGGAGGGGACTGACAGTGCAGGACTGGAGTTTACCAGTTTTCTTTTGGACAGCACCATCTGGATATGTCTCCTAGGCATCTCTAACTCAAGATATCAAAAACCTTATCTTTCCTCCTCAACCCAGCCCTCCTTCAAACTTTACTATTTCTCATGATGGCACTACTATCCTTCCTGGCATGGAGACTTGGTTGGTGTCACCCTTGACACTCTGCTCCCCTTCAGTCAACACCATCCCCCTCACATCTCTTCAATTTCACATCCACACTTGTTCCTTTTTCTCGTTACTGAGGCTTCATCTTCATTGCCTCTCACTTGGACTTATATCCACTCCCACTGAACTCTTGGTTTTTACTTTCCCCACTTTATTCCACATGCCAAAATAATCTAACTCTGATAGTATTACTCCCTTGCTAAAGGTCCTTGAGTAACTCTCTATGGCCTCAAGGATAAAATGCAAATCTCTTAGCTTAGCATTTAAAACCATTCACAATCTGTCTGTAGGCTTACCTACCTCTCCATGTTTATTGATTGTCATGCCCCTCCATGCCCTATATGTTCTTACGTCTACACTATCGTATTTACTATTCCTCAAACTCTGGTCTTCATGCCTTTGCCTTAATGATAGAATGCACTTTCTTTTCACTTCTGCCACTTAGAATTCCTGGTTTCCTTCAAAAACCAATTCTTTCTACAGGGAGCCTTCCCTGATCCCCTCCAGTGGTCTCTAGTACTTTCTCCCTTTTCAAATGAACATCTATTTTCTTATTGGTGTATGTGTTGTTTCCATCCAATAAAAAGGAAGCTCCTTGACAACAGAGACTGTTTTGTGTGTGTGTGTATGTGTTTGGTTTCCTGGGCACCTAGTAGTCAAAGCCTTGTGAAAATGAAATGCTTAACAGAGACTTGTTGAATTAGACATAAAAATCCTTAAGACTGGGTTCTGAGTTAAAGTCAAATAGATATAATCAATAAAAACTTCCGGTTATTTGATTGGTTGAAAGTTTGGTTTGGTAATGAAGTTGTAACTTATAGTAAGATACTTTACATTTTTAGGGAGTACAATTTTAATTAAGAGACAGCAATGCTTTTCATTCAGCACACATTTTGAAGCATAATTCAGAAAATGATTAGAAATGAATTTATCTTACCAAGGATAGAAACTTGTGCAAATATGTTTGCGGTAGACAGCAATGCCGGCTGCAGCAACTCCAATTGTCAGATCTAAATTATGCAGATCCTGCAAAAGGAATACGATATATTAGCCAAAAGCAATCCTAGTCAAATTTAGCAATGCCTTTAATTTGAAGCATTCCATATACTTACAAATAGTGACCTACATATTAACACTAGACAAAAAGTCATTACTGAAAAACAGCCAAGCATAAAGGAAAAGGTCAAAGTATCTCTAGTTCTACACTGTATCTCCTTTAAATTCTACCAATACATTCCAGAGCGGAGAGGAATCAGGGGCTCCATTCTGTCTGAACATTCTCAAATAGAAACTCAAGAGGTTTCAGATGATTCAGAGCTATAGAGACCTAGTAATTTAAACATCTTAAAGACAGGGACTCTTTACATCATCTTCAACTACAGTGCCCTGCTTAAAAAATGTTTGCTAATCTTTTAGTCCAACTTTGTCGATTGACTTGTGGGGAAAATGAATCCCAAAGAGGTCAACTATTCTCCCAGAGGTCACATACTTAGTAAAAAGAAGAGACCTGATTCTAACCCAAGTCTTCTGGTCTCAAATTCAACATACCAAACTGCAATGATGATTCACTGCTATCATGTTATTTTTGTTAATAATATTTTAAAATTCATATTTAATCTTAAAAAGTCATACAATTACATATTCAATTATACTTTCATAGCAAATTAAATTAGATACTATTAAAAAAGTTTATTAAACACCTATGTACAAAACATTGTGTCAGGTAATAAAGATACAGAGAAAAAAATAGTTTCTGCCATTAAAGTTGGCTTTCTATGGGAGAGTTACAACATGCAACAGATAAGTAAAGGCAAAGCACACAGAAAGCAAAATGAAATAATGTTAAAATGGTGGGAACATGATCAACTTAATTGATGAGGAAAAAGCCCCATGTATTGGCAGGCACTCAAATTGTGTTTTAAAGGAAGTTATGGATTACAGGAAGCCAAATCATGGAAGGAGTGCAACGGTGTGGTCCGCTTGTACAAAGGATTGGAGCAGGAGATAGAATGTGATGGAAGAGTGAATACTGGGGTGGGGAACCTGTGGTCTTGAAGCCACATATGGCTCTCTAGATCCTCAAGTGCAGCCCTTTGACTGAATTGAAACTTCACAGAACAAATCCTGTTAATAAAAGGATTTGTTCTGTAAAACTTGGACTCATTCAAAAGGCTACATCCAAGGACATAGAAGGCCACATGTGGCCTTGAGGTGCAGGTTCCCCACCTGCTGGTTACTTTGACCAGAACAGAGAGTGCTTAAAGGGGAATAACATCAAATAAAACAAAAAAGGTAGGAAGAAAATATATTGTGGAAGACTTTAAATGCCAAGCTAAGGATTTCGTGTTTCATTCTAGAAACAATGGGGAGTGGCTGATGATTACTGAGTACAACCATGACAAAGATTTTGTTTGAGGAATATCTATTTGGTAGCTACCCAAAAGACAGATTGAAGAAAAAAATTCCAGACTTTTTCCCATTATTAAAAATGTTTCTGATAGTGTGGGAAGACCTATATAACTTGGTGCATTGAAAGCAGAACCAGAAAAACAAGGTATACAAGGACTATAACAATGTAAAAGGAAAAAACCAAAAAACAGGATGCTGTGTAATTACAGTGAAAAAGTTCAGCCCCACAAAATAGTTAGAAAAATGCAGCTCCTTCCTTTCTTTTGTAGAGGTGGATGGCTACCAGTGTACAATGCTGTGTATTCTGTTACATATAGCTGGTTTATGTTGATTTTTGCTGATGCTTTCTATATTTAAAAAAAAACAAAAAACCTTTGTTACAAAGGATGGTTTGATGGATGGGGGAGGAAGAAGCAATATCAATAAAGTAAGAATAAAAAACAAAACTTCTAATTCTAATATTACCATGCTTACAGGGATAAAAGGACACCCTAGCAATAATCCTGCTCCCTCTTAATTCCCTACCAAAACCTAGAATTGAAAAAATAATTTTATCACAGAATTTTAGAGGTAGAAGAAACTCGAGAAATCCAACTCTTTCATCTTAGAAGCAACAAGGGGCAAAAGAATTAGAGGGAAATCTGGAATACAGAACATTTTAAAAACTATGTGAATTTTAATATTTTAGACATATTTAATACCATAAATATTGAAAACCCAATAATATAAGATAAACTTTTGCTCTATCAAGGTTAACCAACTCATTGCAAGGGAAGAAAAGCCCTATTACTTAACAAGGAAGATGAAAATTAACCTTGTCTAGTTTTGAGGTTGTTTTGTTTTGTTAGAGAAGAAAAAAAAATACAAGAGCTGGAAGAGAAAACAAGGCAAGAAAGGGATGCAGCCTGAGCTGCCATGCAGACTTTCACGGAACCACATCACCATCTTGTGGCCTTTAAGGATAATGCTACTTAAGAACATTCAAAATGAAAGACCCCCTGGGTTTGAAGCCTATGAGATTCATTATGCTGTTTTGAAGGGAACTGTGCATTTTTTGTGTATTTTTATAGACAATAATAGTAAGTCAGGAAAATAGAAAACAGAAAAAAATATAATAGTCCTTACCCTCAAAGAGCTATGAATGGGGCAAGTATATATAAAAACGTACAGAATGAATAACTACATAGTATTTATGTAAATAGTATACATATGTAAATCCATACACATATACATAGTACATCAAGAATAAATACAAGGTGGTACAGCAGAGTTAGAGTCAGGAAGACTCTTCTTCCTGAGTTCAAATATAGCCACAGACACAAACTGTGTGACTGTGGCGAAGTCACTTAACCCTTTCTGCTTCGGTTTCCTCTTCTGTAAAATAAGTTGGAAAAGGAAAGGCCAAATTACTATAGAAAACCCCAAATGGAGTCACAAAGAATCGGACATGCCTGAAATGACTGAACCACAACAAATTAAATACAAGATGGTTAAATTAGGACAGCACTAGAATTTGAAGACTTCATGTAAGAAATGATGCTTGGGCAGCATTTTGAAGAAAGGAGAGGGATTTTATGAGGTAGAAGTGAGGAAATAGTCTATTTCAGGCATGGGGTGAGGGTAAAAGGCTGGCCAGTGTAAGGGCACACAGACAGAAGATGACATGGTGTGTGTGACGACACAGAGAAGTACAGGAGAGGGAGAGATGTCTAATAAGACTGAAAAGATAGGCTGAGACCATGCTGTAAAGTCCTTTAAAACCAAACAGAAGGATTTCTATATTGGAGCTGTTATAATTTACTGAGGAGAGGAATGACATAATAAATGCTGTACTTGAGGAAAATCAAATGAAGATGGAGTAAGGTACAACAAAAAACAAAACAAATGGAAGCAGAGAAGCCCCTTAGGAAGTAATTGCAATAATCCAAGGGAGACGATGAGGACTTGAACTACGGTGGTGATGGCCGTGTAAAGGGAAGAGAGTGGAGAAGGGAACTGTTGTGGAGGCAGAAATGGCAATATTTCGCTATTGACTGAACTGTGGAGCAAGGGAGAGTGAGGAGTTAAGAAAAGGAAACGCTAAGGTTATAAACTTTGGGAGATTGGAAAAATGGAGGTGTCTTCAAGAAACATAGGCAAGTGTGGAAGGAGGTGACAAAGATAATGAGCACTGTCTTGGATGAGATGCATTTGATCCTCCTAGGATGGCTGGTAATGTGAGACTGGAGATCTGGAGATTAGATACATCGATCTGGGGGTCATCTACATAACTGAAACCAATGGAAAATGATGAGATGACCAAATGAGAGAGTATGGAGAGAAAAGATAAGAGGGTCATGGATAGAGTCTTGGAGTACATTCAGTTGGTGGGTGTTGATCCAGCTAAAGAGACTGATAGGTGGTCACAGAGGTAGAAGACCCAGAAGAAGAATATCCAGGAGGACAGGGTGCTCAATGGTGTCAAATGAGACACCAAGGTCAAGAAGTATAGGGGCTGAAAAATAACCATCAGATCTGACAATTAAGAGACTAACTTTGTAGAGTTCCATTTCAGTAGAACAATGAAGTTGCAAAAGGGTGAAAATGGGGGTCTGGGAAAGGGAGGGAATATCATTTATAAAGCACCTACTACCTGCTAGGACTGTGCTAAGTGCCTAAGTGATCTCGTGTGATCCTTGCAACAACCCTGGGAGTAGGTGCTTTTACTATCTCCATTGGATAGTTGAGAAAAACTGAGACAAACAGGTTAAATGATTTGCTTAAGCTGACACAGCTATTAAGTGTCTAAGAAGAGATTTAATTCAGGTCTTCCTGACCCTAGGTCCAATACTCTATCCACCAACTGCCTCCGGCAAAGTTGTGAACAGGTTGAGAGGATATTCAGAAATCCAGTTTGGGTTATAGGACAGTATTAACAGGGTCACAGATTCAGGGATCTTAGATATCATCTAATCAAACTCTCATTTTACAGATGACAAAACTGAGACCCAGAATAGCAGACTTCCCAAGGTCACATAGCTCATACTAGGTCTAGGTAAGAGAAAAAGACAAGCCATTAATTAGGAAAAATTTCTGAAAAGGGTCTGATATCCAAAAATATAGAAGAGGTTAATAAAAATATATAAAACCCAACGGCTGATTGTCAAAGCATATTAACAAAGAGGCCTCCAAATTTCAAACTATTAAAATTACCATGTGAAAGATAGATCCAAATGACTAATAGTAAGAGAATGGCAAATTAAAACTGAAGTTTTACCTCACCATAAGAAACAACAAATGTGAAGAAAATTATATAAATGGAGGCAAGTTAAACTTATCAGAACAAGACAATAATGCACACAATATACACAGGAAGAGTAACAAATTGGAAATGAATACTGCATAATTAAAATACAAAGTTTGGTCCTAGAGAATAGTTGAATAAATCCTTTGGTACAAAAGTGGGGACTACAGATGTAGAATACTGCATATATGCTGCCCACATATATGTCAGGTAGCTAGATGGCTAGTACATGGAGTGGTAGAGTCAGGAAGACATGAGTTCAAATCCTGACTCAGACCCTTATCTGTGTGACCTGGGGCAAATCACTTAACCTTATAGTCTGTTTCCACATTTGCAAAATGGAATAATAATGGCAGCCATTTTTCACTGGCGAGGATGAAATGAGACAACAAATGTCAAGTGTTATAAATGCTCACTAACATATACATATAAATATAAAATCTTTAACTATGCTTCTGATAGTATACTTAGCACTTACAATGTGTTAATATTATGTAATAATACTAATTACTTTTATTATCAGACACAGTCAATGGTTTTACTGAACTGTTTTTTTTTCTTTCCTGTTTAAATCTAGAAGACAATTTGGGTAGGGGAGAAGCTGAAAGAGTTATAAATAACTTAAATGAGTGTGACATAAAAACCAAAGGCATAAATTTAAAAATTTTACAAAAGAATTGTCAAAAGGCACTCAGTATCAAGGTATATAAAAATCTGAATTGTACTTGGCAGGCATCTCTCCCTTTACTTGAACAATCTTCAATAATCCCTTTCAATGTACTCAGCAACCTGGAGGTGCATTTCATAAGGAATTCATCCTGCAGAACTCACTGGAAAGCAATTTTACTTCTAACTGGGCATTCCACGGGAACTCTAGTTTGCAGTTTCTCTACAGACAAAGTCATCAATTGATAATGCATACCCTTAAATGTTTCAGAGACAGCTTGGTAGCATACTAGGTTACAGCACTGGCCCTTAAGTCGGGAAAACCTGAGTTCAAATCCTGTCTCAGAAAATTACTGGCTAATGAACCTGGGCAAGGCACCTAACCCATTACATCATCATTTTTTCCTCAGCTGTAAAATGGGGATAACATCAACCATCTCAAAGCGTGTGATGATCAGATGAAACGACAAATGTAAAGTGCTTTGCCAAAAAGTGCGATATAAATATTAGCCATTATTATTTTTGAAAGTAATCTAAAGAGAAGAAAGGAAAAGGATCTATATGTACAAAAGTATCTATATCAGTTCTTTTTGTGGTGGCAAACAACTGGACATTGAGGGGATGTCCATCAATTAGGGAATGGTTGAACAAGTTGTGGTATATGATTGTGATGGAATACTATTGTGCTATAAGAAATAATAAGTGAGATGCTTTCAGAAAAACCTGAGACTTACATGAGCTGATGAAAAGTGAAGTGAGCCAAAGCATGAGAATATAATAAACAGTTATCACAATACTGTACAATGATCAACTGTGAATGGCGCAGTTATTCTCTACACAATGATCCAAGACAATTCTGAAGGGCCTATGATGAAGGACCATCTCCAGAATAAGAACTGATGAAGTCTGAATGCAGACTGAAGTACACTTTTTTACCTGCTTTATTAATTCTTGGTTTTTTGGTTTGTTTTTATTCTTTTACAATATGACTAATATGGAAATTACCCTAATATGGAAATATTTTGCATGACTGCATATGTGTAATCAAACTGCTTGACTCTTCAAGAAGAGGGAAGGGAATGTAGGGAGAGAATTTGGAACTCATAATTTTTTTTTAAAATGTCAAAAATTTTTGTTTATATGTAATTAAAAAAATTAAATGACAAAGTAAAGCAATCTTTTCTAAGTCAGAGGACATAGAATGCTAGGGTTTTTTTTTTTCAACTAATTACTTGAGGAAAAATTTGAAAACATTAAAGTCTCTTTTCTAAGGAAATTATTTCACCTTCTGCTCAGACTGATGCTGCCCTGGACTGGTATTTTGCTGAACAAAAGTACAAGGCTAGTTATTAAACTTTCACAAAAGGACAACAGTCTTCTTAGGTCTAACAGGGGTGGGGAAACTGAACTTCTAGGTCCTTGGGTACACAGCCTTTTGACTGAGCCCAAGTTTTACAGAACAAATCCTTTTATTAAAGGGATTTGTTCTATGAAGTTTGGATTCAGTCAAAGCCACCCTTGAGAACCTAAAGGGCCACATGTGGTCTCGAGGCCGCAGGTTCCCCACCCCGGCATCTCATTTGAATGAATCACACTAAATTTCTATATTATCTAGGAAGCTAAGAGTTCAGTTATGGATTGACAGGACTCAAACACCTGCCAATGCTTTGCCCAATACAGCTTATTTGTACATATTTGTTTGCATGTTATTTCTCTTATTAGTTTGTGAGCTCCTTGAGATCAGGGCGCTATTTTAATCTTCTTTGTAACCCTAGTGGTGAGTATGGTGCTTAATAAATATTTACTGACTGAGTGAAAGTTTTTGGTTATTTCTAAGACAGGGCTTCTTCCTTTTCTTGGGTCACAGGATCCTTTGGCAGTCTGGTGAAACCTATAGACCCCTGCTCAGAATAATGCTTTTAAATAACTGAAAGGAAATCTCAATTTCAGTTAGAGGTTAGTGAAAATAAAGATGTAATTTTTTCCTCTGCAAATTTTTGGATGCCCTGAAATCAACCCAAGAACACTGACATGCCTATGATCCCCACTCTAGGATAAAATCTAAATTCAATTTATCATCAAAAGCCCTTCACAATCTGGATCTAACCCGTCGCTAAAGATTGACTTACTCCCTATCACATGTATTCTGCATTCCAGCAAAACTATCTATGTGTTTAACAAATACTCCATGTTCCATCTCCCCATATTCAATACTCCCATGGGTCTTTGCACAAGCTGAGTCATAGGCTTGGAATGCTCTCCATCTTGAACTCTGCTGCTTGGAATCCTGAATTCTCCTTATGAGACTCAGTCCAAATGCCACTTTCTACACAAGGCCTTTCTCCACTACCAGCACCACCACCACCACCACCACTTCATTCAGCAGGTGATGTTCTCTGAACCACTTCCAAAATTAAATTTCATTGCCTTAGTATACACTTTGTATTTACTTATCTATATATTTATCTTTTCCTAACAGACCATAAGCTCTTTGAGGGCAGAAGCTATTTCACTTTTGTTTGTATATCTGGAGCATCTACCTAGCATAGTGCTTGGCACATTATTGTTGTTGAGTCATTTGGGGTTTTCCTGGCAAAGATACTAGAGTGGTTTGCCATTTCCTTCTCCAGCTCATTTTACAGTTGAGGAAACTAAGGCACATAGGATTAAGCGCAAGTTGCCCAGGGTCACACAGCTAATATGTATCTTAGGCAAGATTTGAACTCAGGAAGAGGAACCTTCCTGACTGCACGCCCAGCACTCTAATAGATTTAATCAGTGCTTGATAAATTTAACTGAACTGTTACATGAGAGAGAACTTCACAGGCTATTCATTTTTCAAGACTTTTAAGCTGTATACTCTCTATTAAGTTAGATCGTCATCAGGCAAGTTACATAGGGAATACCTTATCTACCTTCCCATCTCCTTCCTCTGTCATGAGCACAAGTATGTAGGTACACACAATTATGGATCAAGCTTTTGTAAAGAATAGATATAAAAATGCCCATTTGAATAACATGTCCATTGTTTCATCTGTTTGTCAAAAAGCAGTTGAAAGTGCTATCTGATATGTTCCTCAAAATTCCTGGTAGAAGAACCCAATCAGTAAGTCATAATTTAAGTCAGGTTCCTGTAAAAAGTTGGTCTCTGTAGGCTAATTTGTGCTTCCTCTTGTCAGACAATGAGCCAAATCTTTTCTGGTTCATTCTTTGTCAGTCCCAAAACTTAGGGCTAGATTTGGTGTTGAGCTAATTACCACTGTCCAAGTTTTTGGTAGCTTTTGCTCCCCATGTGCTTCTGAGACAGGCCTTTGTTCTGTTTGTAGCCTTCATTATTCTCTGCTACACTATTTTTAATTATGTAAGTTGTCTCAAAACCTTATGGAAGCAGACTGGTTATAAATAAATTAAATTACTATAATCAATTCCAGGGTTCTAGCTATAAAGAAATTACATAAAGGACACTAATGTTTGGTGTTGTTTTTCCCTCTAAGGAAACAGCAGCTTTTATGTCTCCTCCAGACAGCTGCCTTTGTGTAGCTGTACTGTTCACACAGTAACATTTTTTATATCTTCACTACCCAGAAGACTGTTAAAATGAGTAGAATGTGAAAATTATAATTTTCAAATGCTGCCTCTTTTGAAAAAAAGCTTTTTTTTTTGTTCTGTCACCTATTTAGTTTATAGGTGTTTTTGGTTTGGTTTTGATTAGGCACATTCTGTTTATTGCCCATCACATTTCTGGCAACCACATCTTTCTAAAGCACAGTCTTGAACTTGGAGAAAGAAAAGAAAGGGTCATGGCTGGAGAAGGAAAGCATTATGTAGATTTGGGCCATCCTTAGATGGATGCCCTCATCCAGAGGATACCACGTTGGTAAAACGGAAGCACTCGTTTTATCTTTGTATTCCCTAGCAAACATGTAACTTAATATCTTTCCATGGGATTGTACTGGATTAGAACATGTATAAAGGAAATTCTATGACAAGCTATAGTAATAGCCAGCACTTATATATTGCTTACTTTGCATCAGACATTGTGATCAATGCTTTACAACTATTATCTTACTAATCTTTATGATGCTCTCTGGAGGGAAGTGCTATTAGTCCCACTTCACCAATGAGAAAACTGAGGTAGACAATGATTAAGAGACTTGCCCAGGGTCACACCAGTTAGTAAGTGTCTGAGGCTGGATTTGAACTCGAGGTCAAGTGCTTTATCCACAGAGTCACCTTGATGCCCTGGAGTAGACTTATTAGAAACAGGAAAGTTGTCAGGGACCCTTGTTCCATCCAAAAAGATAAGGCTGGTGGGCTTAAGTATTCAGATTTATCTCTAGGTTCATTTAGGTGCCCCTGACGGAGTGGCTCTCATCAGAAACTGAGGAGAGGCTGAACACACCAATGGGGCTATAAAAACAGCAGAAGCTCCTCATCTGAGTAACAGCTTCTATCCCTAGAATCCCAAAATACTAGGTTTGAGATAACGTTGTCCAGCCTCCCTATTTTACAAATGAGGAACATCAGGCCCAGAAAAGCTAAGTAATTTTCTCAAAATCACAGAACTCATAAATAAAGGGTCAGACCTTGCATCCAAGGTCTTCTCATTCTAATTTCAGGGTCTTACCGAGCTGCTGATCCAGACTCCAAAGACTCTGGTAAGTATTAAGCCTTTGCCCTCACTTTGTTTTCTAAACTTCTCAGATTCAATACACTACTCCAATATGGTTATCTTTTTCTTACTCTTCTGCTCCTTGGCCTCTCAGTAAAAATCCAACCAAGTTCTCTTTCTGCTTAAATTATCCTGATTCCAGCTACTGACCTCCCACTTTTAGAGCCCTGCTCAGGCATCATTAAACTGATTAAGCTTGAACACAACAGCTCATGCTAACCCATTTGGGCAGACGGGGTCAAGCTCAATTCAGCTCAACTAGCAAATAATAAAGAATATCACCCTGTAGGAACAATTCACAGACAATCTGGAAGAAAGTACTGTCCTACAAAGGCTGGTAGCTGGGGAAAATGCCAGGCAGCAAATCGAACTTTGAACTAATAATAGCTCACCTTTATATAGTGCTTTAAGACATACAAAACATTCTCCATAATATCATCTCCTCTGATCCTGATACAACCCGGTGAGGGAGCAGTTATTTTATCTTTATCCTTTACAGAGGAGGACAATGAAGTTCAGAGGTCAAGTGGTTTGCTTAGTATTATATACCTACTAAAAGTGTCTTAGATGGTATTAAAAATCAGTTCTTCATTTCACAGCATCATCCTTATTCACTAAAAGCCCACCAGAGGGCCCAGTCACTATAGGAAGTACTCTCACAGTTTTCAGTAGACTCCAGTAAGAATTAGTACCAGGCTTTCTGGTTTAGGATCTGAATGTAGATAAAAGACACAAGGTATATAGATAAAAACCCAAGCCTTTTACTTTAGAATGGGTACATGTGTTGTTGCAATCAACTTGCTTAAACCACAAAGAGTAGACTGTGCTTTTTGGAGGTCTCTGCTGTTATCTGTCCTTCCTACTCAAAGAGGATCAATGACATCCTGGTACTAGGATCAAGCTATAGTTTCTTCTAATGTGACTGATCTAATCTAAGTTCGGAAGGCTCTACCACGAGTCAGGCATAAATAATCCATTTGAACATTTGGGATGGAGAAGTTTCTAGATTTGCACATCTCATGTTTCCTTTAAACTACTGCAATTCTGCTTTTGCTCATAGAACAAAGTGCTTTCTTTGATGTGGGCACACCATACTGAGCAATCCTGTGGCAGAGTCCCTTTTGTCTCACAATTGATATTAAAGTTCTTCAGAGAGACCTTGAGAGTGTCCTTGTACCACTTCTGACTTCCATGGAAATGCTTGCCTTGTGCAGGTTTTCTGTAAAATAATCATTTAGGTAAATATAAATTTGGCAATTTGGGTGACACGGCCTTTTTGAAAGACTATCAGGGTTTCCTTAGGAACTCAAGCACAAAGGGCTCTGATTAACCCCCAAAGCAACAAGTATCCAGCTGGAAGATTAAGAAACTGCAACAGGGCTAGGGATCATTGCTGAAATATGCCTTTGGGTTTGGGGTCTTGGCTCAAATCTTAAACTGAAACCAAATAGTCTCAGTAAAACAATTCTAGGAGGAATTTAAGTTTAAATTTCAAGTAGGTTGACCTCATGTGAGATATAACTCTTTCTGCTGAAGTCAATTAATTGCTACTTGAAGATTAAGAGACACCACAATCATAGACTTCAGTAGAACACAAGGTCTATATGGATATGTCAATCAATCAGTGAATTCTGTGCCAACTTACATGTGTACTATGGACAGACTGTTGGAATGCCAGCATAGCCTTGTCTCAGAGTTCTCCTGCTTTTTATTAATGCCTACTGCTGTCAATCCATCTCTCAGAAAAGGAAACTCCTACATAGGCCCTGAAGTGTCTGGATACAGGAACTTCTGGAAATGAAACTGGTGTATATGACTCATACACAATGCACTGACTCTCAGCTCCTGAGACGCCAATAGGCTGAAGTGTTGTCTGTGCTCAGAATCCAGGGTCAAGCTGCTTCATCACTTCGCTGTTAGATCACTGTCTGGGGGTTGAGCAAAGAGGCACTTATAACTTGGGATCTGAAAGAGATAGGGTTCTGCAGACATATTCAGTACTGGTCCACAAGTAGGAGCTGTCTAGAGTACTGAATCTGTAGAAACAGTGGAACTCTTCAGAAGCTAAGATGAAATGAAATGTTTGTAAAAAGTGCTTAACACAACAGGCATTATTTAAATGCTCAAACCTTTCCGTAAGCACTCTTTTCACTTTCAAATGTCTGTAAAACCTGCCTTTCTGCTTCACCTACAGTCATGTCAGCAGAACTGTAGTCCTACCCATTTGAAAGTACTCTGACATCTGTGCTAAGAGACAAGAAGAAACTGAAATATTGTAACTGGCTATTTTTTTTTAAAAATTGTTTTGCCCCCCAGATTTTTTCTTTTCTCTTTAATTTACATTTATTTTTTTTCTCCCTCCCCTCTAAAGGGGGAAAAAATTAAAAAAGAAAAACAAAACCTTTGAAACAAGTATGCCTTGTCAGACAAACAAGTGACCATGTACAGAAATATGCATGTCATTCTTCACACTTCTTCTATCACTTCTCAGGAGGGTTATCTTATACAGTCTGTCTCCACCCCTAAGAGTGTCATATACACCAAATTCAGCTAATTCTTCTTCAATCAAAATGTATATTCTATAAAGGCAGCTAATCCCAGATATGTATTCAGAACAAAACAATCTTATTAAACTACTTCACAAAGAATGATTAAATAGACCCTTAACCCTCATGCTGGTATCTGTATTTCCTTAATTAGAAAAATATTTAATTCAAATGAATCTCTCTCTTAGCATAATTTCACATGGCTGCCAATTAAGAACAGAAAAAACAAAATCAGGCAGTGGTTTCTAATCCAAAGAAGCTGTCTTGGAGGAAAAATTAAGGTTTTTTGTTTTCTTTGGTAACAACAACAACAAAAAAAAACAACCAAAAAACTAGCATGCTGCCCCCTTCCTCTTTAGCACTTTTAAATATATTGTCTATGATATTTAAAATTTAATCAGTGTTATAAGTCCTGACTTGAAAGGGACTTAGTAGATCATGTACTCTAATCCCCTTCAAAATATATATATAATTAACATATAGCTATTTATGTATCTATGTATAATTTTGGGGCAGTTAAGTGGTACAGTGAATAGATTGCTAGGCCTGGAGTCAGGAAAACTCATCTTCCCAAGTTCAAACCCAGCCTGTGATCCCAGGCAAGTCATTTAACTCTATTTCAGTATCCTCATCTGTAAAATGTGTTGCAAAAGCAAATGGCAAACCCCAGTATCTTTGCCAAGAAAACCCTAAACAGGGGGTCATAAAGAGTTGCACATGACTGAAAATGACTTAACATATATAATTTATATACTTACATATATAATTTACATAATGAGAAATCATATGCGTATGTGTGTGTATATATATATATATATATATATATATATATATATGTATATGTATATGCATGCACACACACAAATATACATACACACATTTTCCTCTAATATGGCTTCCAATGGTTAGAAACCACTGTTGTCTTAGGTATCATAATACATTATTTCTAAAACTTATTTTAGACTCCTTTATTCATACCTATTATATTCAAGACTATAAAATATCAAGTGGGTTCTGCCAGGTCGGTGGGTATGTAACATTTCACTAATGAAGGAGTTAGAAAGTTGATCTAGTTTTCACTGTGGCCATTTGCTTACTGTCACCGAGATTTCCTCCTTCTCCTTCTAACTTTAGAGGAGGGTTTCATTTAACCCTTAAAGTGGTTCAAGACCTTCACTACTTCTCAGTAAAGAGTATGCTGGGATGTCTGGGATGAACGCTGGGAATTGGCAAGAACAGAAACTCATGCTTTAATTTAATTAATATGCCTACATTCTATTAAAAAAAACTTACTAAGTGACTACTGTGGTAGGTGCTAGAAAAGATACAAACTGGTTCTTTGTCTGGTTTCTAAAGCCCTTCATCACCAGCTCCTTCCTACCTTCCTAGTGTTCTTCCACCTTACTCCCCTCTACACACTCTATGATGCAGTGACACTGGCCTCCTGGCTGCTCCTTGCACAAGACACTCCATCTGTGCCTTTTCACTGGCTGTCTCCACAGGACTGGAATGCTCTCTCTTCCCTGTGTCTGCCTTCTGGCTTCCTTCAAGACTCAATTAAAATCCTATCTTCTGCAGGAAGCATTTTCTTTATGTCCTTTCATGTCAGTGCTTTCCCTCTGAGATCATTCCCAACTGACCCTGCATGTATCTGGTCAGCACCTAATTGTTTGCAATGTTGTTTCTCCCATTGGACTGTAAGCTCTTTAAGTGCAAAGACTGTTATTAGCCCCACCTTTTTTGTATCCCCAATGCTTAGCACGGTGCCTGGACACATAGTTCAGACTTTTAACTGGTCCAACCGGTTCAACACTTTCATTTTACAGATGAGGAACCAGTGACCCAAAAGAAAAATAATTTGCCCAGAATTACACAGCCATTAAGTGGTAAAGCCAAGACTCAAACCCATGTTTCCTGATCCTAAGTATAGTTTTCTTTCCATTGTACCATGCTGCTACAAAGATAAGACATGGTTCTGGCCCTCATGGTGTTAATGGCCTAAGAGTTGGGAAGGGAGATATATATATATACATATATATATATATGTATATATATATATATGTATATATATGTATATACATACACATATAACTACAACATATAATATCAATAATACAAAAGTTAAAAAGAAAATAATGAAACAGAGAAAAATACTGATGAAATAACTAACATTTATATAACTCATATGTGCTAGGCACTAAGCTAAGTGCTTTACAATTGTTATACCCATTTTAGAGATGAGGAAACTGAGGCCAACAGGTAAAGTGATTTGCCTACGTTCGCACAACTAGCATTGGAGGATGGAGTTGAACTCAGTTCTTGACTCTAGGCTTGGCACTCTATGCATTGTGCCACGTAGATATCCTAAAACAAAGTGCTGAACAAAGCTGGAGGGAGAAGGTCTTTACTGACCAGGAAATTAGGAAAGGCTTCATGGAAGAAGTGGTATTTGAACTGGGCTTTGAAAGACAGATTAGAATTAAAGAAAGGAGAAGGAAGAAAATGTCAACCATATGGAAGTGTGGGAAAGGCATGGAAAACACAGGGAATCTTCAGAGGATGGGGCACCCAAGTTTTAGCTGGAGCAAGCAATGACTGGGATAGGATAACAGGAGACAGAGCTAAAAAGAAAGGATGGGGTGAGACTGAGGAGGATCTTGAACCTGCACATCAAGCAAAGAAGACTAAAATTGTCTTGGCAGGCAACAGGGAAGTCACCTAAGTCAACAAACCAGCATTTATCTTATAAACACCTACTAGGTAACAAGTACCTCGTTAAGTATAGTTGTTACAAAGACCAAAGTGATAGAGACCTTGTTATTTCAGTGTTCACAATCTCTCCAAGAGACAATTATATACAGTAGGAAATATATGCAAAAGAGATACAAGAAAATTGAAGAAGGAATGACTAACGCCCAGGGAGATGAGAAAGGGCTTCATCTGAAATGGGATGCTTGAGCAGGAAAACTGAGGTATTCAGAGAGAGGGGAAAGGGAGAGTAAGAAGGGAGTGTGCTTCAGGCCTGGGAGGTCGCAAAGGAAAAGCCACATATGATGAGGGTGGAATGCTATACATGAACAAAAGAAGGCAGCCAGTTTGGGTGGACATCCTGTATGTGAAGGGGAATAATATGTAGGGTAGGCTGGGGACAAACTGTGAAGAGCTTCCAATGCCAAACAGAAAAATTAATACTAATTAATATTTAAGTTAATATTTAATCCTAGAGGTAATAGGGAACCATTGGGGTTTATTGAGTAGGGCTGTGATAGTTAGACTTGAACTTCAGAAAAACTGCTTTGATTACTGTGTGGAAGAGGCTACAGAGAGGAAAAGAACTGAGACCAATTAAAAGGCTAGAGCAAAAGTCCAGGTGGTGAGTGCCTGAACCAGAGTGGAAACTGTGAATGGAGAGATGGAGATTTGAAAAATGACAAGCTTTGGTGACTGAATAGATACTTGGGGTAAGTGAGAATGAGGAGATGAAAATTTCTAAGCAGGACTGAATCTATAAATATGGAAGATGAGTCTGGCAGTAGTTCAAAGGATGGATTGGGGGGTGAGGGGAAGAGTGGAGGAGGAAGACCTATATTTATAGCATCTGAATGGTGGCTGTAGGGACATATGCAAGGTGGCTCAAGGGGGCAGATATAAAATAAACACCAACACTTGAAGTGGGTTTTTTAATTGCTCAAGATAGAGCTCAAAGCATACACGCTAAATATTTTTAATTTGGTATATCTGAAGACCAAATAAACCACTAGCTAAAATCCTCAGGAAATAATTTATCACCAAGAACAGATAATTTCTGAAACATAAGGAGGCATGCCTAAGCCAGAAGTTCCCATTTCATAAGACTCTGATCTCTGAATCATATTCAGGTTCTTAATGACACACTTTGAAATGATCTTTTCTTACATGATGTTAACAGTTCTATCCATCTGAAAGGGATATTTCAGAGAAACATGAGAAGACTTATATGAACCAAAACAGAACCAGGAGACCAATTAATATAATAACAACAATACTACAAAGATTTTAAAAGACTGAGTAACTCTGCTCAACATAGTGACCAAACACAATTCCAGAGGACTCAAGATAGAATGCTATCCATCTCCTGATAGAAAGGTGATGAACTCAAGAGCACAGATTGAGACCAAGTTCTTTTTGGACATGATTAATGCCAGAATTTCTTTTGACTATAAATATTTGAAAGAGAGGCTTACTTTTCTAACTTTCTCAACTGGCAGTAGAGTGGGAGAAGAGAGATGAGGAGGGAGAGAACATAGAACTAAAAATAAAAAAAAAAATTAATTTGAAAGAGTGGAGGAAGTAGTTGAAAAATAAATAGAAATTTAAAAAAGTCATTATCTGCTGATATCACTGCAAAGATGCTAAGAAGGTATTATGTTCTTGGTGAATTAAGAAGGGAGCAGTTCAGAGGTAGCAGATGTCAATATTATCTTTGCAAAAACATCTGAAGCTGTTCCCTTTTCATAAAAATTAGCTATCTATTCATTGGGCTTTAGAGTGAAAGCAGTTATAGTATAATCTCTAAATTACTTTCTAGGGACAGCAACAGAAAAAGTTATTAAGAAGATACATTTGGTACAGCTAAAATCACTTCATACAAAGCCCTTTTCCAGAAAGAATAGAAACAGAAACAGTGGTTTTCACAATGCATTGTTCCAACATCATGAACAATGGCTCATTGTTCATTCTAATACTTTTAGATGTATCAGGGTACAATTTTCTTTTATTATCTGCTTCCTAATTGGAATCTATTATCTTGGAATGCAATGGGCATTTCAAGGCAGAAGCCCAAAGAACTAAATCAAAGAAAGTTGTCAACTTCAAGTAAAAAGGTAATTTGGAAGCCCATTCTAATATTGTGAATGTAAAAGATGTTCTGGAAGAGCCAGGCAACATAAATCTAAAATGTGAAAAATGACCTTGCGGTTTGAGAAGAATCCATGAACAAATGTGAAAACAAGAATGTACCTTCTGAGATTCTAAAAGTGCTCCAAATATATCTCTCACAAATAAAATCAAGTCACATTTAAGGAGTAAAACATACAAATACTACACTTCTTCAATTAGGCCAGGTTAAGGGCAGGAGATGGTCCAAAGAATGAAACAAAGAGATACAGTCAATTAATAACAAATGTTTATCTGTTGATTGACACAATCACACTGTCAGCATGAAAAATTTACTGTTTGATTTACTGGCAGGGACAGAAATGTTTAAAAATTAGGACCTGTTGGATCATGAAGCAGCCTGAGAGAAAACTACAGAGGACTTCCAGGAGCCAAGATGGTGAGTAAGTAGGTAGACGGCTGTTCGTCTTCCATTCTCATCCCTGAACACCCATAAAAGAGTGCCTTAGAACAGATCCTGGAAGAGCGGAGCCAATTGAAAGACACCCTGTCTTTTGAGGATTGGCAAATAAGGTCCATATTACTTGGGTAAAGAGACAGGAAGTATCACAGCAAACTTGCAGAAGGCTTCACCTCACCAAATCAGTGGAAGATCCTGAGCACCAGAGCAGGCAAACATTAACAGCAGAACCCCCGACATGCCTATGCATAGCCGGGGGAACCTGAAGACATCAGCTCAGAGAACCACAACACATGCTGATATAGCCCCACGTAGGCAGGTGTCCTCTAAAATCCGAACCTCCCTGTGCTTCAGTGCAGCTCCAGGGAAAACTCCACCTGGCCTCAGCACAAGCCAGATCCCCACTATTATGAACACAGCTCAGCACCAGATAAGCTGTCTAACATCTACAGCCTCCAGCAGCCACCACCTGAGGCCCCAAGACACAAAGCTAGTGACCAGGAAGGCCCCTGGCCCCCAGAACAAGAAGCTTGGGACAGTACCCGCTGTGCTCCAACAAGAGGGCTCAACTTTAAAAGCCAGGAAATGGGCAAACAAAATGAGCAAAAAGCAAAAAAAAAACCCCAAGAAACAAAAAACACTGACCATAGAGAATTATTATGCTAACAGGGAAGATAAAAACATAAAGTCAGAAAAAGACACTTATCAATATGCCTACATCTGAAACCTCTGAGGAATATGAATTGGTCCCAAGCCTAAAAGGTCTTCTTGGAAGAGCTCAAGAAAGATTTTAAAAAATCAGATAACAGAGGTAGAAGAAAAATGGGGGAAAGAAATGAGAGATATGCAAGAGAGTCAATAGTCTGGAAAAGGAAGGACACAAATCGAATGTGAAAAACAATCCTTTAAAAATACAATTGGTCAAAGTAAAAAAAAAATCCAATGAAGAAAACAACTCCTTAAAAAGTAGAATTGATCAAAAGGAAAAGTGGTAGAAAAGCTCACTGAAGAAAATAATTCTCTAAAAATTAGAATTAGGCAAGTGAAAGCAAACGACTCTATGAGACATCAAGAATCAGTCAAACAAAATCAAAAGAATAAAAAAATAGAAAAAAATGTAAAATATCTCATTGAAAAAACAAATGATCTGAAAAACAGATCCAAGAAAGATAACTGAATAATTATTGGTCTACCTGAAAGCCATGATTGAAAAAGAACTTGGATAGCGTCTTTCAAAAAATAATCAAAGAAAAATGCCCTGACATCCTAGAACCAGAAGGTAAAATAATCATTGAAAGAATCCACCAATCACCTCCTGAAAGAGACCCCAAAAGGAAAGCACCAGGGAATATTTTAGCTAAATTCTAAAATTAGCAGATCAAGGAGAAAATACTGCAAGCAACCTGAAAGAAACAATTTAAATATCACGGGACCGCAGTCAGAATTATGTAGGACTTAGCAGCTTCTACATTAAAGGATCACAGGCCCTGGAATATGATATTCCAGAAGGCAAAGGGGCTTGTATTACAACCAAGAATCCAGCAAAACTGAGTATAATCTTTCAGAGGAAAAGATGAACAATCAATTATCTAGAGGACTTCCAATCATTTATAATTAAAAAAAACAACCAGAACTGAACAGAAAATTTGATATTCAAATATGAGACTCAAAAGAAGCATAAAAAGGTAAACAGGAAAGAAAAAAAGATGTTTTTCAAAAGGTTATTAACTGTTCACATTCCTACATGGGAAGGTGTTACTTGTAAACCATGAGAGCTATCTCTTTACTGTGACATTTAGAAGGGGTATACATGGAGTGTGAGAATAAGTTGAATTTCATGTGATGATAAGAATAATTAAGGGGTGAAAAAAGAATTGGAACTGGGAGAAGAGGAAAGGGGAAGTAGAGTAGGGAACCTACGTCATAGGAAGATGCAAGAAGACCTATTATAATAGAGAAAAAGAAGGCATAAATGCTGGAGAAGATGAGGAAAAATTGGAGCACTGATTGTTGGTAGAACTGTGAACTGATCTGGAGCACATCTTAGAACTATGCCCAAAGTGATGTAAAACTGTGCGTATCCTTTGTAGTACTACTTCTAGCCTGTATCACAAAGAGATCATACGAATGGGAGAAGGACCCGCATGTACAAAAATATTTATAGCAGCTCTTTTTGTGACATCAAAGAATGGGAAACTGAGGGGATGTCCATCAACTGGGAAATGGCTGAACAAGTTGTGGTATATGAATGCAATGAAATATTACTGTTACATAAGAAGTGGAGAGCAGGTAGACTTCAGAAAAACCTAGAAAGACTTGCATGAACTGATGCTGAGTGAAGAAAGCAGAACCAGGAGAACACTATACACAGTAACACCAACACTGTGTAATGAATAACTTCATTAGACTTAGCTCTTCTGAGCACTGCATTGATTTAAGACAATCCCAGAAGATTCATGATGGAAAATGTTAACCACATCTAGAGAAAGAACTATGGTGTCTTTCTTTTTTTGTTTTTTTCTCTTTCCCATGGTTTTTCCCTTTTGTTCTGATTCTTCTTTCACAACGAGACTAATGTGAAAATATGTTTAATATAATCATACATATATAGTCTATATCAGACTTCTTGCCATTTTGGGGAAGGGGGAATGGGGAAGGGATTTAGAATTTAAAATCTTATAAAAGCAAATGTTGAAAACTAAAAATAAATAAATACATTTCAATTACAAAAAAGAAAGAAAATTACAGATGATTTTATAAAAAGCATTTCTAGTAAAAAAAATCCTTCAAAAAGTGCAAATATTAAAGAATAATAAACAGAAAAAAATTTCTACATTAGCCTTCTAAAATAAAAGAGTAGAACTCAGAATGGTCCACCCATCTATTATGGAGCAGAAATACTTTCAATTAACCAAGGGCATCTTCATATTAAAAAAAAAATTAAAACCACAGTAAAATTTTCCAACCAAAAAGTAACAAAAACAAACATACTCTACCACTGTGCAATTCCACTCCATAGAACTCTAGTGTTCTGGCAATGTTAATAAAGCAGGATTCTGCTTCAGACTGCTTGAGGCCACTAGAGAAAACAAAATAAAGAAGACTTGATGAGAATAGGAAAGAGTAATTCAATAAGCAGACAAAAGAGAAATTGTGGGATTGAAGAACTCAATTTTTTCATAACAAAATCAATGAAATCATCATTTTACAGTTGTTATATACCTCAATTTTAATGCCATTAATTCCAAAAGAAAGTAAAAATTTTTATTAAAATGAAGTGATCAATTTCATCTACTTACTATGGCTTCAATTTTCTCTCCCACTCCTGCAATTAAATGGCCTATCTCATTTACTGGTCCATCAACAGTCAATTAAAATTACCTCTGACTTTTTACTTATTTGAAGCTACCCAATTTAAATCCAAACTGATTTTCTGTCTCCAATCCACGGAGAGTTCCAATGTCAGAACCCCTAAAGGCAATGTTACACACAGAGTACAGTCTTAGAAATTCAGAGAAAGATATGTTATTTTGAAATCTCCTTTTTTTATAAGCTCTTTTTAACAACTTGGTCCTTTCTTTTTAGCTTTCAGAGTTTGAAATATACCTGTGCCTCTCAACAGTCAACACATAACTCTTTTATTATGGTTTAATTTGGCCTAAATCTGAGTAACTACAAATGCCTAGAAATGTCTAGTTATTCTTTCTTTTAAAATAGTGACAAGAAGGGATTCTCCTACTGAAACGAATTAACAACAAAATGTGTGCACATATATACAGTATTTTGAGACTAACATCGATGGGATGATCATGAATGCATTTAATTGCTACAGGGAAATACAAGAATCCATCAGTTTATACTTCATCTAATATGTATTTCAAAAGGCCAGAGCCATCTCCAAAGAAGTCCTTAGAGGTTATTAACTGCCAAAAGGGAAGAAACACACATACACATGTGTACACACACACAAATGCACACACATACACCCTTCTTGGCAACTGAGGTATAATTTTCCAATCTGTGACTTCATCAATGTAGTGTGCTTCAAGTGTACTGACTCCTTGAATGGAGATGGATAATTCCGTAGCTTAAAGCCTCAAAAACTTGTCTGGAACATTGAGAAGATAACTGACTTGCTAATTTTCACCAATAGTTTATCAGAAGTAAAGTTTAAACTCTGAATAGAAGGCCTGTCTTTTGTCTACCATGACAAAGACTGTTTTATGTAGATGTGTACTTATCTATTTTAATGGACCTATTATTTCATTTAGGAGAGGACCCCCGCTGAATAAACTTCCTCTCAACCAATGCTAATAGACATTGGCAACTTTTGGTCTTGGAGAGTGGGTTAAAGTTTCTTGACAAGGGTCACACGGCCATTATATGTCTGTCAGAGGCAGGACTTTATAACCCAAGTCTTCCTGGTTGTATTTTCCATGAGTGCAGGGACGGTCTTTGTTTTTATTTGTATTTACAACTCCAATGCTTGGCATATAATAAACTCTTAACAAATGTTTACTGATTAACTAAATTCATCAAAATATTCTATTCACTAAATGAGGCTCCTGCCCCTCTGAATGTAATTTTTTTCTTTTCTATTAAAGGGGCCATCCCCTTGACTACTTTTTAAAGAGGTCTATTCACTGAATGGGCATTACCTCACTTTGTGAGTACCTGAAAAGGCCTTAGCCTAAAAGGCTGAGGTCTACCATTGCATCCTGGGTCTTCTCCAGTCATCCTGATCCATCACTGGATCCAGATGACTCAGAAAGAGAAAGTGAGTCTGGTGACCTTGCACAGCCCTCCCTCACTCAAAACAAAGTCAAGTGCAAGTCATGTCATCATTTCCCTGCTGTCATGGTCCTTTTCGAAAACCAAGAACGAACACAACAACAACGTATTCACTAAAATACACTTTTTCATATGAATATAAATATCTAATGTTTACTACAGGAATATGCTTTTTGGGGTAAAATTTATTACACGGTACAATTATATTCTGGATGTGCCTTATATATGTTTGATAGTATCTTGCACATTTGAGATATTTTAGTATCTGAAAGAATATTTTCTAATTTTAAATAAATACAGAAGAGTACAATTTTTCTATCTTGTCCTTTATGACTGATCTAAAATTTGTTGTCTCTTTCAGGAGCTTAACTCTCAGTCAGACCATTAATGCTTGAGGAAAATATAACCTCCTCTTCAATGTTACCCTTTATGAAAATAAAATCATAACATCCATTTTATACTGGCATTGTTATTATTTGCAGAATACACACCAAGAAGGAAAATCCCGATGAGGGAGAAACTCAGGTTTTTAAAAGTCACTAGGAACAGGAGTGATTTAAAAATGTACATAAAACTGTTCTTCAGAAATACAGGGGATTGAGGATAGCAAATGATATAGTAGCACACTGCACCCAAAAGCCCTGACAGAAAAAAAAGTAGTAATGGGGAAAGGTTGTGTCATCAGGGATGTTATGACTTTGTGGGATGGGATGAACTGGGCATGTTTTGATTGATCTTGAGGGAAAAGGGCACAAAGAATGATTACTAGTTTTTCAATTCAGATTCCATAAAGAATACCTAGTTTTATACCCAGTAGCTGGCTCTAGGACTCATTTTTTTTAAAAAGGAAGTATCAAAAGTGATACCTTCAATTTATGGAGAGAGCTGAGGTCATGTTGGATGCCTCCAGAGACTAAGCCTCTAGCCCAAACTAAGGAAAACCCATGTTTTAGGAAGATCTAGGATCTTTAAAAACACCAACAACAAAACCAACCATCAAGAACATGAGTTGTGTTTAGAATTGGAGACGAGCCAAGTACCGGAGTAATCTATCAAAAGTTGTACCTAAGAGAAGGTACTTATGAGTATGTAGCATATTCCCATTTGTAAAGGTTTGCCTCTTATTTAGAATTCTGAATTTCAAATCTCAGATTTGAAAAAGATACTAATGCTCACTTAGCTCAACCTCTCAGCTAATGTAAAGATCCCTGAATCCATATTCTGCTTGAAACATTTGATGAAGAAATAACTACCTAATGAGAAAGCCATTCCATTAAAATAAAAAGCAAAAAAATCCCTATAACCAGAACTCTATCTTCCTTACACTGGACCACAAATTTTTCCTAAAAACTTTTAATATAAATACCACTCGCTAGGGAAACTGTTAATGGAAATAGATATAAATGGTTAAATCGTAATATTATTTTAAATGTACTTTATCAATATTATTTTTTTAATTTTATATAATTGTTTTAGTAGGTTTTTTTTTAATAGAAAAGGGAATAATTTCTGGGTTTTGAGCTCAGTGTCTTGAGACTCACTATCTCATGGCTAGGAAAAGGTCAAATTATCAGGCTGATGCTACCTTAAATTAGCAGCAGCATCCAGATGGTGGCAAAGGTGCTGATGAGAAATTAATCACCATCTGGATATGCCTCTAAACTGAACCCTAGCCAGTAAAAACAAACACTTAACTTGCATCTGATGATTTTAACTAAGTGTTAAAAGGGAACTGAACTGAAAGCCTTTCTCAAAAATTTCCCATATGTAGTAAGAAGATAAATCAAAAATTTCAAATGAATGTTGATTAGAAATGTGGAAAACTAGAGAATCTTTTAAAATATAATTACTTACTAAAGGAATAATTTTTAAAAGGTAATAAATATGAGATGCTGCATGGCAAAGTGGATAGAGAGTTGGCTTCAGAGCCTGGGTTCAAGTTCAATCTCTCAGTATTTTAGGCAACTCTCTAAGATTTTAAGTTGTAGAGAAGGTGCTAATCTGCGCTGGTAGAAGGAGTTCCGTTTGGGAGTTCCCCATGCCAAAAAAATCACAGGTCCTGTCCCTTTCTTTAGTAATAAATATGCAATTGAGAAGTAATTTTTTAAAAATCTCTTAGTAGAATAAAACACAAATAAGTTTTTCCTCCTTCAGATGAAATGCACTGTTCTATTAAAGGTAAAGATATTAAAGCAGCATGTTTCAGAAATTCTTGGAAAATGAAAGACAAATTGTTTTGCCTGTTTGTACATTTTTATGAGTGTTTTGTTTTTCTTTCTATTGAAGAAGTGGATATAACCAGTATTGTATTTCTTGCCTTCTCATTGGGTAGAGAGGGAGCAGAAAAAAAGGAGAGAATTCAGAACTGAAAATTTAAAAAAATTTAAAATCAATTGGGGAAGTAAGGGAAAAATTTGTTGCTGTTCAGTTATGTCTAACTTTTCATGACCCCAGTTGGGGTTTTCTTGGCAAAGATACTGGAGTGGTTTGCCATTTCCTTCTCCATTCCAGACCATTTTACAGATAAGGAACTCAGGCAAACAGGGTTAAGTGGCTTGCCCAGAGTCACACATCTAGTAAGCGTCTGAGGCCAGATTTGAACTAAGGAAGATGAGTCTTTCTGACTCCAGGCCCCACACTCTATCCAATGTGCCATCTAGCTACCCTGGGAGAAAAAAATAAACACGTGTTTAAAAAAAAAATTGGCAGTTAGGTAGTGCAGTGGATAGAACACTGGCTTGGAGTCAGGAAGATCTGAGTTCAGATTCAACCTCAGACACTTACTAGCTGTGTTACCCTGGGCGAATCACTTAACCCCATTTGCCTCAGAGGAGAAAGAAATGGTAAACCACTCCAGTATCCTTGCCATGAGAACCTTATGGACTTCTGCAAGGGATCGTGAAGAGTCAGACATGACTGAAAAACAATAAATTGAGAAATAAAATTTAAGAAAATGGGAGATAAATAGATTAATCATAATAACACTGATTATTTATACAGCACCTATTTGTGATACTGCTGTGCTTCCATTATCTTATCTGAGATATCACAACAATCTTCTGAGATAGGTTCTAGTACTACCCTCATTTTTCAGAAGAGAAAACTGAGGCAACAGAGATTTGTGGCAAGTGACTTGCCCAGTCACAAAGCTAGCAAGTTTCTGAGGCCACATCTGAACTCGGATCTTCCTGACTCGAGGCCTGGTGGATATACATCCATTGTGCCACCTACTTACTAGTATAATGGAAAATCTAATAGACGTCTGCTAGATAGTTTTTATAGATTCAAATTCATGAATGCCAACAATTTTTAAACTGAAAGAGATCTTAGTCCAAATCTTATAGATTGAAGTAAAGCCCTGGAGACAGAGCTGCCTAACAAAGCAGGATCAGGTCTATTATGGTCTCAGGGGTCTTTCATATTTCTGAAACTAACATATGTGAAGTTGTGGTATTAAAGGAACGTCAGCACTAGAAAGGCCTTGATGGATTAAGCACAACACCCTCATTTTACAGATAAGGAAACTGACTGACAGAGCTATTACGTGATGTTGAAGGCATCATGACCCAATAATCTGATCTTTCTCCAAGCATGGAAAGGCCACTCTCAAGGACAATTAGCTCACAATCTAGGTAGTTTTGTCTTTATTTTTTTTTAATTGTTCAAGATCAGAGCTGGAATTCAATTTTAAATTCTTTCTTCTTTCTAGAGGCTTTGTAATTTTTAGGTTTTAGACAAGTAGCTCTTGAGCACAGATAGGCATGACTCGTAGGCAATTGCTTTTCCTTGGCCTTTGTTCTTTGTGTAGGATACTGAGGCCATAACTCCTAGTTTACTGAGTTTTGCTTACTGTGAAAGTAATTTTTAATTAAGTGAAGTCAGTTTTGACTTATCATTTTACATATGTCTGTTTATTCATTTCATAATAACTCAAGAAGGAATTGGCTGATTTTTGCTAAACTTGGTAAAATACTAATGGGTATCAAGATATATTGAAACAAAATGGCAGCCAACACAACTTTTAAAATGTTTATTTCTATTAGGAGTTAGGCTATAAAGACAAATGTCTTAATAGGAAAACAGGTTCAGTTAGCCATTTTAAAATAAAATTTGTCACATTACTTTTACTATAATCTACAGTAGGTTAAAGCAAAAACAGTCATTTTCCAGCATTGACTAATGTCAAGTGAACAGGTATTAGTTACTCTGCCCCTAAGAGAAATTCTCAGGACCACTTCTTGCTGCTGTTCAGTTGTGTCTGACTCTGTGACCCCATTTGGGGTTTTCTTGGCAAAGATACTGGCATGGTTTGTCATTTCCTTCTCCAACTCATTTTACAGATAAGGAAATTAAGGCCAACAGGGTTAAGTGACTTTTCCAGGATCTCACAGCTAGTAAGTATCTGAGGTCACATTTGAACTCAGGTCTTCCTGATTTCAGACCTGATCCTCTATCCACTGTGCCATATAGCTGCCCCTTCTGAGCACTAGTCTACACAAATAGAGCTACCAACATGCTAATTCCATCCAACATCCTTTAAAAATAATTCCTGAGCCAGAGGTAAGGTAAGATCACACAAGTCACATTATATAATACCTAAATACATCCAGAACTAAGTTATTAAAATAATCAATGATGCACGTGAAGTGATTGATTCTGCTTTAGTCAGGGATTACCTGTGCTGTTCATGAAGTGACTCTACTCTGGTTACAAAGTCTTTATTCTGATCTGGTATAAATTGGCTATCGGAAAGATATCCTGAAAGATGCAGTGAAGAGTTATGGTCTCCAAAATGAGCTATTAAGAAAAAAAAGGGAGAGGGGAATTAATGATTAATTTAATCTTTTATTCAGACAGTCTATACTAATAGAAAACAACAACATTATAGTCAGAAGCATCAGTGGTTCTATAAATGAGATTAACAAACACTACATGCATCATCACTGAGAGCCAGGATGACTCTGAGAAAAGTTCCCCTGTGCACTAGGTCCTTTACCATATTCACTGCTGATAGGTGAAGTGGAGATATTCATTATATTTTACCACACGCAGTACTACAGCAGTTTTGGCTTAGATCTTGGGTTCAGACAAATAAAAAACCTCCCTCAGAAATAACATGGTAGTATTACACTAAAAAATCCAAATCTGGCCTCAGACACTTCCTAGCTGTGTGATCCTGGGCAAGCCATGTAACTCTTGTCTACCTCAATGTCCTCCTATGTAAAATGAGCTGGAGAAGGAAATTGGCAAACCCCTCCCATATCTTTGCCAAGGAACCTGCAAATGGGCTCAAGCATGACTGAAAACGACTAAACAAAAACAACAGACATACACATATCTTTCTATATCTAACATTCTACACAAACCTACATACACATAAACACTATTACATAAATCACATAAAGGTTGAAGTCTCTATTAGGGGGACATTATTTTATCCTCTCCCTAGCCTGTATACTACAATAATAGAATATCTGCTTCTCTCTCCTTTGATCCTAAGTACTTTCTAATAATTTTCTATCCTCATGTTAATCGATCTCCAAGGAGGAGAGATAGCTTGTTGGCATACAGGGTTATGGGCCCCTTCTTCTGCTACATCTGTTTCTTCCAAATAAGCTATTGCTCTTTTCAAGTGCCAGAACTAAATCCTAATTTCTCTTGAAGAACCTAGGGAGTTCCTCTTCATTTATGTTACTCATCTGACTCTTGTCTCCTCAGTGGTCATCTTTGCTGATGACAAACCCTTCCCTGTGATGCCACACTATTCTTTTTTTTTGGGGGGGGGGATAGCTTATCTTTACTCTCACTCAATTGTGCTGATCTGATACCCTGACAATTCACATGCATGTTTTGTGCCCTGCCTCTGTTCTCCTGCTAACCCATTCCTTTGTTCCCCAACTTTGTTAAGCTCCTATGATACACGACTTGTGTGTGTGTGGACTGGAAGCTCTCTCTCCTCTCCTCCTTGGGAACAGCTCAATCATGGGAGTCAGTCAGTTTGCCCTCTGCTAGAAGCAGTGGAATTTGTGGTCTCAAAACAACTCAATGCTGCCTGGATTAACCTTATCACAGTACTTCAGAGATGGGAAGGACTCAGAAACCACCCAGGTGAACCCATATGATCCATATATGTATATATGTATGTACGTATAAAAACTCTCTTTATAATATATCCAACAAGTATGGCCATGCTTGAAGACCTCTAATTATGTGGAAGTATGTGGCAGGAGAGCAGTGTGCCAAAGTGAACAGGACATCTGGGTTCAAATCTCACCTCACATATTTAATTGTTGTGTGACTCTGAGAAAGTCATTTGATCTCTCTATGCCTTTATTTTCTCATCTGTAAAATGAGGATACTGGACTCAATCAATGGTCTCTAAATTCCTTCTAGCACTGATGCTGAGTGAACTGAGCAGAACTAGAAGAATACTGTGTACAGTAACAGCAACAGCAACACTATATAACTATGTACATCAATTATGACTGACTTAGCTCTTCTCAGCAATTCAATGATCTAAAAGAATTAAAAAACTCATGATGCTATCCACATCCAGAGAAAGAACTGTGGAATCTGAATGCAGATCAAAGCATACGATTTTCACTTTTTTATATTTTTTTTTCCCTTTTTTCACATGACTAATGTGGAAATAGGTTTTACATTACTGCACATGTATAAATTCTCTCTACATGTAATCGAAAAAAATAAAATACTATTAAAAAATAAATTCCTTCTAGCTCTAAATCTATAACCTAACATAACCCGTTGAACTTTTAGATAGCTCTAATTGGCAAGAAATTCTTCTTTACACAGGACCAAATTTTAAGCTTTGCAGCCCCCATGCACTGCAACCAGCTCTGCTGTCTTAAGTTCTGCCAAGTAGAATAAGCTCAACCCCTCTTCAACATGGCAGCTCTTCAAATATCTGAAGACAGCTCTCCCTAAATTCCTTTAAACCCAGTCTTTATGTGGTATGGACATCCACCACCCTAGTTATTCTTCTTGAGATGTTCTAGATAGAAAAAAGGAAATTTGCAGGAAACTTTATATGGAAAGACAAAGTGAAGAAAGAGATGCTCTCTTGGTTTCCAGGCAGCAGGTAATGACTGATGCCTGAATCTGGCCAACTCGTTGAATCCCTTTATCTGTAATAATGGCCTGTAGACTGACAAGGATATAGGTTGCATAGCAACAGATGATCAGAAGAAAAGGGGAGTGCACTGATTCGTTTATCAAAGCTTCACACTGGCTCAAAGAAGTGATACTGGAAGTTTACCATACAGGTGGCCATTGTGTGGGGTCTTTAGCCCAGAGCTTCCCTCTGCTGCTGGATATGTGAGCTCATTCCCATTCAGTAAAAGGTATGGTTTTTTTCTTTGCTATGACATTGTGTTTCTTACTATCTGGATCTCCCATGATTTGAGCCCAAGCTTTCTGTGTGTTACAGCAGTTCTCCATCTTATCTATGTTATTCCCAAAATGGGGTATCCAGAAGTGAAAACCATCTCTGACTAGGGCAGTGTACAGAGACCATGACTTCCTTATTCCTAGAAGCTCTGCCTTTCCTAATGGAGTCTAAAAGTAGATTTAGCTGGGTTTTTTTTTTTTTTTTGGCTACATACCATTATCTCATATTGAGCTTTTTTCATCCCGGAAAGCTCCCATCTTTTCTCAAAACTGCTGTCTAAACAATGTTGCTATTGTTTAGTTATTTTTCATTCATATCAGACTTGTTATGACCTGATATGGGATTTTCTTCACAAAAATACTGGAGTAATTTGTCATTTCTTCTCTAGCTCAATTTATGTGTAAGGAAAACTGAGGCAAACAGGGTTAAAAGACTTGCTTGTGGTGACACAGCTAATAAATATCTGAGATCAACTTTGAACTCAGGTCTTCCTGACACCAGATCCAGGCCTACCTGCCCCATGCCCACTGACACTTACTAGCTATGTGACCACAAGTAAGTCATTTAACCCTGTTTGCCTTAGTCACCACTCAAAAACTGCACTGCAACCTCATATACCCATGTCTTTATTGTTATTCCTGAAACATGTGCCCTCTTGTTCTGTTCCCATGGGTAACTCTTTCCCATCCTCTAAAACCCAATTCATATGCCATCTTCTCTACCTGATCTTCTACCCAATGCTTACAAACTACCTTGCCCCACCAACCTCTCATAGCACTGTTTTTTGTAATTCTCTTAATATGCAAGATAAAATGTATTGTAATTATCTTTAGAGGAATATCTCCCCAACCACCCCATTAGCTAGGGTTTGGAGGTGGGAAATAACTTTCTTATGGTACTTCTCAATGATGGGATTTCAATGGGTCAAAGAGTAGAATTACTTTTGTTACTTTTCACTTTTCACCAGATTGTGATAAAAAAGATCATGCCAATCTGCAATTGTACCAGCACACTACTGGGGTGAGACACAGTATGATGTGGCAGCAATCACAACAGCTCTGCATTTGGAGTGGGAGGTCTAAACTTAAGCCATAGCTCTGCCATCTACATGACTCCTGGCAAGACAAGGCACCCCAACTCTATGGGCACCAATATCCCCATAAAGAAACAGCTCAGAGTTAAAAGGACTCTCAATAGTCAGTCAGTCCAATCTACAGTCACAAAGGAATGCCCAGCATCCTCAACAAAGAATCATCATTCAACTCCAGGAATGGGTAAAGCTACCCATTCTTAAATAGGTCTCATTATTAGAAAGTTCTTCCTTTATTGAGCTAAAATTTGCCTTTTCAATTTCACTCACTGTTTCTACATGTCAGTCCTTTAAGAAAGAACAAGACAAATCTAATGTCCCTGCTACAAAAAGTCCTTCAAGTACATGAAGACATCAACCACAACTTTCTTTCATCCCTGAAGTATTTTCTGCCTCATTCCTTCTGGGTAAGAAATATAGAACAAAAAAAAGATAACCAGTCTTTCTCCCTTATCTGGAAGTACTAGATTGGAAAATTGGCTTTTACAGCATGGTTCTCAGTCCTCTGACCTTCTTGGACCCCTGCTCATAGCCACACCCACATTGGCTTCAATCTACCATGCCAATGTCTATTCTAAAACGTGGCACTTGGTCTAACCCGGACAGAGAACAGCCATTCTTAGAGATGTATCTCATTTCACAGTAGCTTTTCATTATTATAGTTCTATAAAAAGTTCCATCTCATCACATAATGGAGATACATATGAAATTGTATTTTTTTTTTCTGATCGATTATTCATGTCCAACTCTTCATGACCCCACTTAGGGTTTTCTTGGCAAAGATACTAGGAGTGATTTGTCATTTCCTTCTTCATTTCACTTTACAAGTCAGGAATCTAAGGCAAACAGGGTTAAGTACCTTGCCCAGGGTTACACAGCTAGTAGGTGTCTGAGGCTAGATTTGAACTCAGGTTCAAACTCCAAAGCTGGCATTCTTTCTGTTGAGACACCTAGCTGCTTCCATGAAACTGTATTAACTTCCCATTAATATTTCAAGTTCAGAGTGGGGGTGGGCGGAGCCATGATGGTAGAGTAGAAAGACCGACATACTCTTCTAGCTCACCCCTCACAGCCCATAAAATACCTGTAAAAAATGACTCTAAACAAATTCTAGAGCAGCAAAAGTCACAAAATGACAGAGTGAAAGAGATTTCCAGCCCAAGACAGCCTGGAAGGCCCACAGGAAGGTCTATCGCACCGGGCTCAGAGCGGAGCACAGCCCAGCCCAGGCCACGTGGCACAGCACTGACAGTACTAGAGCAGGCTTCAGGGCACGGAATCACAGGTAGCAACTGTGGTTCTCAGATTTCTCAACCCACAAACATCAAAGACAGCTTCAATTGTCACTTTCACCTGGGAGAAGTAGCAGTGCCCACTTTTGGAGGCCTTGGCCTAAAGACCCTAGGGGAATCGAGCTGCTGATCTGAGTCTCAGTCCTGAAGTCCTGGAGTGAGGAGGAGCACTGGTATGGTGGAGCTAGTGGTGGCTTTGGAGAGAGAATCCTACTTGCAGTTCTTGAGCAGAAAAGAGTGCTTGTGGTTGCTCATAGACCAAAGCGCAGTCCAGGAGAAGAGTAAACTCCTCTTCTTTGATTGTGCACAACCTTGGAGGAATGAGAACTTACAGGTCCCTAAAGTATACCCTCCACTTGGCAAAGGACTCAAAAGTCCAGTAACTGGCTGGGAAAATGACCAAAAAGGGAAAAAAAATAAGATGATAGAAGGTTACTTTCTTGGTGAAAAAGTATTTTCTTCCATCCTTTTGAATGAGGAAGAACAAAGTATACCATCAGAGGAAGACGTAAAAGTCAAGACTTCTACATCCAAAACCTCCAAAATAAATATGTCATGGTCTCAGGCCAAGGAAGAGCTCAAAAAGGGTTTTGAAAATCAGGTAAGAGAGGTGGAGGAAAAATTGAGAAGAGAAATGAGAGAGATACAAGAAAATCATGAAAAGCAAGTCAACAACTTGCTAGAGGAGACCCCCAAAAATGCTGAAGAAAATAACACCTTTAAAAATAGACTAACCCAAATGGCAAAAGAGGTCCAAAAAGCCAATAAGGAGAAGAATGCTTTACAAAGCAAAATTAGCCAAATAGAAAAGCAGGTTCAAAAGCTCACTGAAGAAAATAGTTCTTTAAAAATGAGAATGGAGCACATGGAAGCTAATGACTTTATGAGAAACCAAGAAATTATAAAACAAAACCAAAAGAATGAAAAAATAGAAGACAATGTGAAATATTTCATTGGAAAAACAACTGACCTAGAAAATAGATCGAGGAGAGAGAATTTAAAAATTACTGTTCTACTTGAAAACCATGATTAAAAAAAAGAGCCTAGACATCATTTCCCAAGAAATTATCAAGGAAATCTGCCCTGATATTCTAGAACCAGAGGGTAAAATAGAAATGGAAAGAATCACCTCCTTAAAGAGATCCCAAAAGGAAAACTCCTAGGAATGTTATAGCCAAATTCCAGAGTTCTCAGTTCAAGGAGAAAATATTACAAGCAGTCAGATAGAAACAATTCAAGTGTCATGGAAATACAATCAGGGTAACACAGCTTCTACACTAATGGATCGAAGGACTTGGAATATGTTATTTCAGAGGTCAAAGGAGATAGAATTAAAACCAAGAATCATCTACCCAGCAAAACTGAGTATAATACTTCAAGGGAAAAGTGGAATTTCAATGAAAGAGAGGACTTCCAAGTATTCTTGTTGAAAAGACTAGAGATGAATCAAAAATTTGAATACAAGAATCAAGAGAAACATGAAAAGGTAAACAGGGAAGAGAAGCCTTAAGGAAATTATTAAAGCTGAACTGTTTGCATTCCTACATGGAAAGATGATACTTGTAACTCATGAGACCTTTTTCAGTATTAGGTTAGTTAGAGGGAAAATATATATGTAGGTGTGTATGGGTTAAGTATGTATATGTATATTACATATGTGTAGGTATGTGTGTATACACACACACACATATATATGGGTGTAAGTGTGCACGTATATGTATGTATGTGTGTATATATGTATGTGTGTATACACATGTATACACACACACACACACATAGAGGGCACAGGGTGAGTTGAATATGAAGGGAGACTAGCTAAAAAATAAAATTTACTGTTAAATGGAAAGTACTAGGAGTAAGAAAAAGGGAAAGGTAGAATGTAGCAAATCACCTCACATACAAGAGGGAAGAAAGAGCTTCTACAATAGACGGGAAGGGGGGGACATGAAAGGAAATAATTGAACCTTACTCTCATGGGATTTGGCTTAAGGAGGGAATAATACACACCCAATTGGATATGGAAATCTATTTACCCTGCAGGGAGGCAAAGGGGAAGGGAATAGGAGAGGGAACATAATAGAAGGGATAACAAATCGGGGAAAGGGATAATCAGAAGCAAACACTATTGTGGGAGGACAGTCAAGGGAGAGAATGGAACAAACTGAGGGCAGGATAGGACCGAGAGAAATGTGGTGAGTCTTTTACAACATACCTATTATGGAAGTGCTTGGAATTATTACACATGTATGACCTCTATCGAATTGCTTGTTTTCTCAATGAGGGTGAGTGGGGAGGGAAGGAGAGAATATGGAACTCAAAGCTTTAAGAATGAATATGCAACTGGAAATTACATGACACAGGCAACAGAGTATAGAAATCTATTTTGTCCTACAGGAAAACAGAGGGGAAGGGGGATGAAAGAAGTGTGGGTAATAGAAGGGAGGACAGACTGCAGGAAGGGATGGATGAGATGCATACTGTCCTGGGGTAGGGGTATGGAGAGAAGGAAGAAAATTTTGAATTCAAATTTTTGTGGGACTGAATGTTGAGAACTGAAAAATAATAATGTAGTGTCATGTCAATCAGAAGGAAGACACAAGTAGGTTCAAAAGACCCTGGGAGAGGACACTGACCTAATTTATTGATTATTGTTGGCCTAACTAATAAATTGATCATGCTCAAGTCCCTAGTTTTTTGGCTAGATGTGGCCAGAGTGACCCACTTTACTAACAGCTTACATATCACTATTAATAAATCGGTTTCTTGCCCTGGGGAAGAAATATTTCAAGTTCATTTGGTTTCCTCCCTCATCACACACTGTAGGAATTGTTTACCTTGACCTCAGAGGAATTCAGTGTCCTGATCCACCTCATCTTTCATTAATCTATGGGCTTTTTTCAAAGTATCATGTGATTCAAAACCAAGTTCAATCAGAGGAGAATCTATGGTCCTTGAGGGCAGTACATGTTTTGGTTCTTCTGTCTTCGTATACCCAGTTCTCTAGGAGAGTGACTGGCACTGGAAGGTGCTTCAGAAATGTCTGTAGAATTAAGTGTCATCCCATTCCAGTTTCAAACTAAGTGCGTAACTCTCTCTGGCCTCTAATATTCGTGGGGCTATGATGTGGGGACCACGCGAGATGAAGAATGTAGTGTGCAGAAGGAACAAGGCCAGAGAACTTATTTTGCTTAATTGTGCATATTTGACACACTGAATTTCTTTCTGTTGTTTCCCCCAATGAAATGAGGGGTTAAGGGAGAGAAAATAATTTTTAAAATTAATTTAAAAATTAAATTAATTTAAAAAAAAGAAATCATTTTTAAAAAAAGTATAACATACATTTCCCTGAACTTATATCAAATGATCTGACATAAAAGCAGCACCACAACAAAGCAGTTGAGGAAAAAGGGCAAAGAACTTCTTGGTCAGGAATTACCTTGTGTGTATATAGTTCTGAACAAAAATCTCAGCTGTGAAAGCACAGATAATTCCTCCTCTATAGGAATATGTCTCATAAAGCTAAAAAAATCTGATGACAATCATCAGGAGAATCCTTAATGCTGGCATTTATAAGCCTAACTTATACTCCAATGAGGATGATTTTTGATGACAACACAATTTTTGCTCCCTGTTTATACGTTCTTTCTCCTCTACATGCTTGTACGTTTGCCCTTGCTCTCTACTGACTGTAGATGTTATGCTTGTATTTTACCGGCATAAACTGTTTTATTAAATAACAATGATATAACTGATATCATTAATAATTAATGATGATACTTATAGTGCCTGTCAAAGATGGGATTTCAGTAGATCAAATAATATGATTTTTGTGTGACTCATCACATATTGCTAAATTGCCAAAAAAAGGTATCACCAATTTGCAATTTTATTAAGAAAACTATAAGTGTACCTCTTTCTCCAAATCCTGCCGCCACATAATTGTGGTACTTTAAGTGACTTCTCAACTTGATAGGCCGACTAGATATGCAGGAAGTAGTACCTCAAAGTTGTTTTTTGTGAAAGTTGTTTTGCTGGTTTGGTCATGAGTCAGAATGAATTCTCTAAAATAAATTATTTATGAGATATTCTTTATGGTAAAAGTCTGATCATATCCTTTGACCATGAAGCAAAAGTGACACGTATTATCTAAGTTCCTCAAATTTTAAATATCATGATTTATCTATTATATTTGCAGCATAAATTTTTCTACTTTTTATTTTGATATTTTCTTGTGCAGGACTTTATTTTTATAATAAAATCCTTCTACCTAATAATTTTTACATGTTCAGTCATTAAAAATGATCTGCCCTCCAGAGTGGAGATAAATGGTATTCTCTCTTCTTTTTTAAATTGTTTTTCTTATTTTTTTTATATTTTAAAAAAATTATATGGACCCAGCTGGAAATGATTTTGGTATGTGGTACGAGGCAAAGATATAAATTTATTTATTGCCATGTTCTAGTCAGTGTTTTTAAATTTGTCAAGTAATGAATTCTTTCTCTAGCTGCTATCACAATTATCAAAAGTTACCAAGTTATAATTTTTTATACCTATTTGGCCTTATCTCTGGGATTCTCTTATGTTCTACTTATCTTTTCTCTTCCCCTTCCCCCCATTTTTTTTAAAAAGAAAAGTTTCTTGCTCATTACCAGACAGTTTTTATATGAACTGTTTCATCTTATCTTTTAATGTCTGGGAGGGTAAATACAACTTCTTTGACTTTTCTCTCCCAAATTTACCTTTTAAAAATGCTACCCATTTGTTTTTCCACATAAATTTCATTACAACTTATCTAATAATAACCTATAACATTTATATAATGCTTACTAAATTTCGGGTACTATGCTAACTTAACAATTACTATCCCACTTGATACTTACAACCCTAAAATATTAGATACTATTATTAACTCCTTTTACAGATGAGGAAATTGAGGCACACAAAGGAAAAGTGACTTGCCCAGGGTCACACAGGGTCTGAGGCTGGAACTGAACTCACATCTTTCTTACTTTAGGCCTATAGTTCTATCCATTGTACTATCTGGGTGCTTTTTATGACAATCTGTTTTCTTTTTTTTTCTTTTTACAAATTGCTGCTGGGGGTAGTGGTACATTCCTATAATCCCTAGTAATGAGGAGGTTGGGGCTGATGATGGATTTATTGAGTTCCCTAGTTCTGAAAAGCCCTACTTAGGGTCTGTACTAAGTACAGCACCAATGTAGAGAGCCCCTCAGAAAAGGAGGAAGAACAGGCTGCTTATAAAGGGGGCAAATGGTCCTGCTCAGAAACAGACTAAGTCAAAGTTTCTGTGTCAGTCAATAGTGGAGTCAAACCTATGAGTGGACACTGCACTTCTAGCCTGGGTAAAATGGGAACATGGGTCTCAAAAAACAAAATAAAACAAAAATCAAATTCTTTGCGCATGATACAATCTTAAAAGTGGTAAAAACAGGTACGCTTGCTTTAGACCTGTTTTTAGTGAAAGTGCTGAATATTTTCTTACATTCCGTATTTAGGTTTTAGTTAGAAATTTTCTATGGTGCAAAAATTTCTGTAACTACTATGCTTAAAGTTTTCATTATAAGATAGATACTGTATTCATTTATTTTTCTTCTGAGTATCACATAGCAGATTTATTTTTTCTGAATGCTCATCTCTGCAGGCCTAATATAAATATTATATGGTTACAATGAATGATTTTGATTAAAATGTTATATTATTCCATTAGCTAATATTTTCCTTAGCATTTTAAATAACAGGTCTTGGAAACAAGATGAAGTTAGTCTCAAGAAGAATGACAGCATTACTTCTTTCTTGATATTTAGAAATAAGCTATGCAATGTAAGATTTGTTATTTTTAAAATTTGGAAAAACTGACCCACAAGCTCATTTGGGCCAGGTATTACTTATTTGATAACTGACTGATGACTCACTGTATTTCTTGTTGTGAAACTGGCTTATTCAAATTAACTATTTCTTGTTCTAGCAGTTTCAGTAACATACTCATCTTTTTCACTGAACTTTTCAAATTTATTAGCACAAAGTTGTATGTAATATTCTCTGATGATATTCTAAATTTCTTTTTTGCTTGTCAGGATCCTTTACATTTTTTAAAATTTGTTTTTACATTCCTTATTTTGGTTAAGCTTGTTAACAGTCTCATCTTTAAGATAATTTTTATTTTGTTAATTTAATATTTTATTTCTGTTTTTATCTTTATTCTCTCATTTTCTATTTTATTTTGCACTATTATATTGTTCCTTCTATAATGACTTTATGGGCAGGCTTACTTGTTTTTCTCTTTTATTAACATAGGCAGCTAGTACCACAAATTTGCATCAAACAATGGTTTTCATTCTATCTTATAAATTTTGATAAATGATATTACCATTGCAATTTTAAATATTCTTTTAACTTTCTAATTTCTTTTTAGCAGTTTGATGGAAATACTTTTAGTTTCCATGTAGTCTTATTCTTTAAAAAATTCTTATTTCCAATTTCTTATAATGAAATGTTTCTATCTTCTATAGTTACATTCTTATTTATTGTTTCCTAGGCTGTTAATGTCTTTTATTATTTTAATTTTGAAATGTTTAATATATTAATTGACATTTTTTGCATTGAAGTATTCATTAAAGTTCCTTTTAGCATTGTGTAATAGCCTTTTATGTTCTTGATGTTTTCTAATTTGAATCCAATTTTATCATATATTATTGTCTTTCCTTTTTAAAAAATTGCAGTTTATTTTTTAGACTAATTGATGTTCTAATATCTATGTATATCTTTTTCCATTGAATGTTCTTCCTCTAGCCAACATCTTAATATATTTCATTTTTAAAACCATCTCATTACTATTTTCCTTTTAATAGGACAAATCAGACCATTAATAGTTATTAAATTTTATTTGCTCCTGGAATTTTTATTCTTAATATGAATTAAGAGGTAAAACCATCTTTTTTTCCCCCTATAACTATTTCTCCTGCTAGAGGCAGCATGGTATAGTGACAGAAAACTAAATCCTGGAGTTAAGATGTTTTGTGTCTGAACAATCAATCAACAATCAATTATTTAATATTTATTCAGCATTTATTTGCCAAGTACTGTGCTAAGCATTAAGCATATGAATAAAAAGTGAAAATGGTTCCTGGCTTCAGTGGGTCTACTGCCCTATTGGGGCAGAGAACGTAAATACTATGCGCAAACAAGTATATACAAAAAAAGCAGAGAGTAGACCTAAGCTATTTTTAGAGATTTCTAGCCATTAGGCTCAAATGCAGGAAACAGCACATATTCTACATTAATGAAGGTATGCTAAATACATACACAGCAGATGAAAGCCAATCTTAGAAGATTCTAGTTACTGAGGGACCTCAGAAAGACACCTACAGAAGGTGGCATTTAGCTGAGACTTGAAGGAATCCATCAATACTGAGAACGTGAGATGAGGAGAGAAAGCATTCTAACCAGAGAGGCAGCCAGTGTTGCACAGATACACAAGAGAAGGAACATTTTGTATGAGAACAGTACGTTGACCAGTCTAGTGGAAGGGAGTGATGTGTAAGACTGGGTGTGTGTTCATCCTTCGTTGACGAAGAAGACCATGCCATCAGAGAAATAATAACATGACTTGCACTTGACTTTGTTTTGAGTGAGGGAGGGCTGTGCAGGTCACCAGCCTCACTTCTCCTCCAAAGCCATCTGAATCCAGATATATACATCAGGATACCTGGAGATGACTCGGGATGAGGCAATTTGGGTTAAGTGACTTGATCAAGTCACACAGCTAGTGAGTGTCAAGAGTCTGAGGTGAGATTTGAACTCAGGTCCTCCTGACTCCTGCAGTGGTGCTCTAACCTAGATCTACCACCTAGATGCCTTTATATGTAAGATTAGAAAGACAAAGAAGGCTCAATTTGGGTATGCCAAACTGAGGAACTCATATTTCATCCTAGAGTGAGAAGAAGCCCATTAGAGCTCTCTGAGTGATATGTATGACTTGTCCTTTGGGAAAATCATTTTGGCATTTGGATTGGAGACAGGAAAGACTTGAGGTAGGGAAATCAATTACGAATATACAATGGTCCTGGTGAGAAGCAATCAGGGCCTAAACTAGGATGGTGGCTATATGAATGGAGAAAAGGGATATTGATATATACATGTGTTTGTGTGCATATACATATTATATATGTGTATATGCACACACATAGATATACATGAGAAATAAAAATTGGTGACTATATATCTATATACATCTGCATTTAACTGTAGTCTTGGGCAGGGGGTAGAATGGAAAAAAAAAGAACAAAGTAAAAAGTGCACAGCAGAAAATAAAAGAAAACTTATAGGGAAGCAAAAAAAAAAAGATGGACAGCTCTCAACACAATGTAGAGTATTTATTATATAGGCCTTTGTGAAATCGAAATTTATTGCTACATATTTTAAACCATTTCTTATGTTCTGCTATGTACATGACATGCTTTTTCCCTTTTTCTTTTATTTTGTATTTAAGTTTCAATATTTAAATTTAGAGTTTCTTTTTCTTTTCTCTATTGTGTATTTAAATTTTAGTATTAAAGTCTAAAATTAAAAATGTTTTAATTGACAACTGACTAGTGCAGTGCGTGAGAGTGAGAGGTCAAGGATGACACCAAGGTTGCAAACCTAGGTAACCAAAAGGGTACTGGTACTCATGATAACAACAGGGAAGTATGTATGAGGGGTGAGTTTGGGGAGGAAAGTTAATGAGTTCATTTTTGGTCAGGGTATCTTTCAGATGCCTGTGGCACATTATAAAATCTCTATTAGGCAGTTGGTGAAATGAGACTGGAGCTCAAGGGAAAAAGCAGGACTAGATTGATATATCTGGGAGTCATCTACATAGAGCCATCAGAACAGATCAGATCATCAGGTGAGACATTAAAGAAAAAAAGGGGAAGGAGTTTAGGTCATACCCTTGTGGCTACACACAGTCTGGGTCATAGATAATGATCTATCAAAGGAGACTGAAGAAAAACAATTAGATATATGGAAGGAGACCCAAGGAAGAATATTATCATGAAAACCCAGACAGGAGAAAGTATTTAGGGGAAGACAAAGATAGCCAACAGTGTCAAATGAGGAACAGGGGGTCAAGAAGGGTGACAACTGAGAAAAGGTCATGAGATTTGGCAATTCAGAAACCACTGATAACTGGGAGAAGTTTCAGTGAAATAATGAGTCAGAAGTCAGAACACTGAAGGTTTAGGGGGAAAAAAAGAGGAAGTAGGGGAACTAAATTTAATCAGTTTTTTTCAAGGAGTTTAGCTGAGAAAGTGATGCAATATTCGAGATGATAGTAGGGATGCTAAGATCTAATCAGACTTTTTAAAAATGGAAGACATTTGGGGGCGTTTGTCAGCAACAGGGAAGGAACCAACAGATAAAAAGCCTGAAGACTACAAGGAGGAGATCACTGAAGGGGCAGTTTGCTAGAGAAGCTGGGAGGGGATGAGATGAAAGGCACAAGTAGAGGGGTAGTCCCTGGAAAGAAGGAAAGAGTGAAGGATGAAGAGGTGGAGAGGGGTGAAAACACAGGCATGTAAGATAAGGAAAGAGGGAGAAGAGGGAGCTAATGGCTAATGTTCTTGCTCTTTTTGGTGCATTAAAAGGGAATGCCCTCACCTGAAAGAGTGTATGTGCATGTGAGGTGAGGGTGATACTACAGAGCTCGGAAAAAAGAATTTTTGGAACAGTCTCTGTAGGGAGATTCAATTGGAGAGCAGAAGAAGGATCGACTTGTTTCAATGAGGGTTTCAGTTTGTGATTAAATAACAAAGTTTTAGGAGATTCAGTCACCATAGTTTTGTGACTTCTTCCAAATCTGTTCAGTGGCAGAGGACACAGGCAGTGACAGTAATCCAAGGTTAGAGTTGGGTAAAACATGACTAGTGACAAGACAAAGGAACAGAGGACGCCAAAGTAAAGGACAGAGCCCAGCTGAAGTGGTTAGCTAACGGATCAAGACTAAGAAGAAAGGAGATTACTACAGGGTGGATAGACTGGAAGTAATAGTAAGAATGAAGACTAGATTTAGAAATATAAAGTATGGGGGAGAGAGAAATAGGATAAATTCTTAACATATGAAATGCCTGAAAATGATGACAAGGTTAAAGAGATGGCCAACTCTGGCCAAAGATGGGAAAGAAGAGTAGGTCCTATAAGTTGAGAAGGTGGAAGAATTAACAAGCTGGGGTATTTAAGAGAACAGCAACATGGGTATCATAGTCTCTTAGTATGAGAGCAGGACTCAGCATACTGACAGAGGGAATTTTAGAAAGGAGGGAGACAGGCCTGGGTAGTAGCCACAAAGATCTCTATCAAGTGATAAGAAGAGATTGCCAAGTGATGGTGGTATAGGGAGAATCTGAAAGTAGCAATAGAGAACAAGGAGGATGGTTAGGGATGCAGCGTCATCCTGGGGGGAGCCTCGGCAACATATTAGCAGGTATCTGACTCTGCACAAGTCATCGTGGTGCTCCAGAGTGAGTATTCTCCAAGACTGAATTACCCACTAGCTGCCTATTTGCTTTTAGTACAGGGACTTTTGGAACCAGGAGTTCCCCCTACAGAGATTAAACCACAGGATTAGACAAATAACTTGCCCTTAAAAATTTCTACTGTTGAAAATGAACAAATCTAGTTAAGTTTTCTTCCTGTAAAGTAGTAACTCCCTGTGTTTCACCATTTTTGGCCAGATTGGGGTTTTATTTTGCAAACCTTTGACTGCCTTTGCTTCCCCACCCTTGTCAAACCTCGTCAATAAGCCTAGAAATAAATCTTAACTCTTTCCTTCTTCCCTATTGTAATGTACATAATTATCTCAGCTCTTAATTTGTTTCTATCTCTAATAAAATTTTATACATTGTTCTCTATTGTCTCAATAAAAGATAATGACAGAACCAGACCATCCTACTATTTAATTAGTAACAAACATCTTATCTTGCTGATCTGAAGTTACTTGACCCCCAACTGTGGTGATCTCTTTAATTGTGACCTTTTTTCAATAGATCACTTTAATTTGACAAGCGGTTTTTAGATTCAATACTCTATCTTTAAGGTCGATGCATATTTTTGGGCAATTCTGCTTTTTTTTCTTCATTTAATTAGTGAAAAACCTGAGGAGATTCTAATCAGTACTTTATTGTATTTGCCACCCATGGCCTAGGGGCAAATAGGTAATTTATTTTTCTTTCTTGACTATTTAAAAACTATCTTTCTCATTCTGATATTTGATAATTATATGTTTGGAAGACTGCAGTTTTTAATCCCTGCATGCTGAAGCCCTATTAATTTTCTTTGCCTGTGGACTGATTATTGTTATATATTCGAGGAAATTTTCTCCAATTTTTTCTTCTAATAAAGACATGGGATACAGGATAGAATGCTGGCGTTGGAGATTGGAAAACCTAAATTCAAGCTGTCTCTAATGCGTACTGATTCTGTGACTCCTAGGTAAACCCCTGAGCCTGCCGCTATAAACCACATCCTAAGTCTCTAAAGTCTTGGGACATTAACAGTCTTTTTAACAAATGCTTCATGATTGACTAATGATTGAACTCATTCTATCTTCAAAAATCTATTATTTAATTTACATCACATTTTAAAGTTCTGCAACATTTTGAACTCAACTTGATTCTTGCTATCTACTGACCTTTCCTCAACTACATTGATTATTTTTACTTCTTCCAAAGTGCTAGATGTTGCCTCAATCTCCTCAAGCACAAAATGGAGACAATAAATAATAGCTCCTACCTCCCAGGGCTGTTGTGAAGCCCAAGTGAAATTATATTTGTAAAGAGCCCTTCCTTAGCTCAGTGGCTGACACGTAGTAAATGTTTTCGTCCCCCTTCTCTGTTACGAGGAAGGTTCTACAGACTGTCCCTTGCTCACTCTCTTTCCCACTTGCTCTGGCGTGGTCTTGGGACAGTGGTTCCTAATCCTGCTCCCTCTTCATCTCTGTCCACTCCAAAAGGGGTAGAAAAGGAAAAGAAAATGTGATATCTCAGATAGCAATGATTTTAATGGTGGCTGGAGGAGATAAAATGGTGGTAACCCCATCTTTGGACCCTCTCTCAACCCCAGAAATGTACAATTAATTACTTGCCAATAGCAGATAAACTCCTCTATCAATACCTAGCATTTACATAAGGATTTATAGCCGCAAAACTCTTTACATATATACTATTTAAAAACTCTGCATGGTAGGTGTTATCATCACATCCACTCTACAGATGAGAGCTAATATTTCTACAATTTTAAGATTTTGCAAAGTGCTTTACATAGAGTATTTCATTTTACCCTCATAACCACCCAAGGAGGTGCTGTTGTCATCCCCATTTTAGAGCTAAAGAAAGTGAGGTAAAGTGAATTCCTAAAGAATTCAGAGCAAGTAAATATCTGAGGCAGGTCTTTGAATCTGAATTCAGTTCTTATTGATTCTAAGTTCAGCTTTCTCTCCATTTCTCTGTCCCTAAGTGGCTATGGCAGCAGCAATAGATTCCTGATTTCCTTTTTGACCCTTCTTTTATCCCTGGGAAACTGCAATGCTTGGGGAGGAAGTTATATTATAGAATTGGAAAGGCAACTTTCATCCCCTCCTCTGCTTGGTCCCAGAGCAGGAGGCTGCAGCAAACTTTGCATGGACCATCATTCCTCAATCTTAGCTCTAATGCCAAGATGCAAAAATCACTTTGTGCCTCTAGCATCCTCCATCCATAAAGGGGAGCACAAACTTCCAGGAACAAAGCCAGTCCTCTGTCTCAGCAACAATGGTAAGTGGGCAGATTAACCTGAGTTCCTCTCATAATGAGTTTTGTTAATGGGCTTGTGCGCTCTCTCGCTCTCTCTCTCTCTCTCTCTCTCTCTCTCTCTCTCACTCTCTCTCTCTCTCCCTCTCCCTTCCTCCTTCCCCCCTCCCCTTTTCTCCCCACCCCCACTTTGGCAGTGGTTATTGTTGGTGAAAATGGATTCTTTGATTTGTGATTTCTTTGCTATCTTCCAAGAATATTAAATATTTGTTTAATTTTTTTTATAGTGGAGGTACCAGCTTATTAAGAAATCACCACTAAGGAAGCATTTTGCAGGAACAGTTTGTACCAGAAAATTTATAAAAGATGCTGACTGCTAGTAGCAACAGCTTTAATAAATTCATGGGATTATAATCACAAATACAGAAGATTTAGAGTTGAAAGGGATTTCTGCTACCACTCACTCTAACCCCAAAATTTTATACATGGGAAACTAGGACCCAAAAAGATTAAGTAACTTGTAGAAAATCATTCAGTTCCTATGCAGCAGAGTCAGATTTTGAATCCAAAACTTCTGCTCCTTTTCCACTAAATCATGCTGGACTGTATTTAGAGTTCAAGTAACACAGAATAGGCAGATGGCAGATAAAGAAGCAAGGTGAGAAAGACAGAGATTACCTCTTCTAAAAAAAGAAAAGGGCAGCTAAGAAAGTTTTAAATTAGAGAAAATTAATCATGAAGACTTTGACATATGCAGCATGGTAATACTATAAACTCTCAGACTAGGGGACCTTGAAGGTGCTTTCCAGCTCTAATGTTCTATGACTCTGGGCTAGGAATCTAAGATTAAAGCATGTCTTAAATGACTACTACATTTCCAGGGCTTAGATGAACAAAATGGCATAGTAAATAAAGAGCTGGTCTCCATGTCAGGGAAAGAAGGGATCAAGTTTTGTCTCTGACACACACTGTGGCTATATGACCCTGGGCAGGTCACTTAAAATTTCAATGCCCCAGACAAACCGTAAGACTAAAAATTTCAGAATGATGCCATATGTATTGGGAGAGGGAGTTTCCTTTAGAATGGCCCATACCAATGACGGCACAGGTTCAATTCAAGTTTTTAGTACTCTATCAGGTATTATGAGGAAGATAAAAGAAATACAGAAAGTCCCAAAGGTGTTGGTTCAGAGTTGGGCTCTAAGAACTTAAATGAATAGCTTAATCAGAGAAAATAAACCTATTTGGAACAATTCACAAAGTAGTATAAAACAGTATGTTAGTTGGTATACTGTTTATTCACTCAGTAAGACTCCAAAAATAGAATAATTAATTATGAATAAGGATTTTAAACTTTTTGAAAATATTTATACTTTATATATTTTAAATATTATATATTATACCTTTATATTTTAAAGATAACTGATGGAGCCATAATCAAGTACTAAGATTTTTATGGTGGCTGTAAGACAAAATATAATGAAGCAAAATTATTCTAGTCTATAACCAACAAGCTTTGTTGGAAAGGTGGGAGTGAAGCGTGGAAATATTGACTATTATCATAAATACATATTAGCGTATTAAAACTGCAAGGCAGTGGTTGTCGAGATTATTCATTATCTCTTTAATACCCTTTCCTCTTGGACCTAAGTTAGCATTTTGTTTTGCAATTCTATAATCATTTATCATGTAATAGTTTTCATTTTTTTCTAAATCAATGGAAGGGCAGAAAGGAGAGTGGAGAGAGGAAAGAAAAGGGAAGAAAGGAGGGATAGTAGAAAAATAAGGGAAAAAGGAGGGAGAAAAGAGGAATGAAGGGAGAGAAGGAAGGGAAGAAGAGAGGTAGGGACAGAAAAAGTAAAGGAGGGAAAAAGGAAGGAGGAAAAGAAGGGAAGGAAGAAAGAAGGAAGGAAGGAATGGAAAGAGGGAAAAGGGGAGGGAAGGAGGGAGAAAGATATATAGGAGGGGGAAGGAGGAAAAAAGGAAAGGAGGGAGGAAAAGATGAAGGAAGGAAGGATTTATTAAGCATCTACTATGTGCCTGACCAAGGGAATCAAATAAGGAAAGGAGGAAATTGGTTTTGAAATGGTGAGGGATAGGGAAATAAGGCTGAATCAATTGGAGCATTAGCTTCAGGGAAGAATGGGAACTACTACTACTACTACTACTACTAGCACTACCACCACCACTTCTTCTACTACTACTACCACTATCACTTCTACTAATAATATTTATATACCACTTTGCAAAAGAATTTAAAATATGATCTCATTTTATTTTTACTTGTAGAAATTTATTTCTCCAAGTAACTCTGAGAGATAGTCACTATTATAATTCTTATTTTACAGATAAGGAAATCAAGGCAGAGAGAGGTTGTCCAGTGACTTACCCAGAGTTACAGAGCTAGAAAGTTTGGTTTGAAATAAGGTCTTCTGGCCTCCATGTCCAGCATTGTATCCACTACGTCACCAAACGGTAGGGATAGACAGAAGACCAGGGTGTGAAGGTTGTAAAAGCCAAGCAAAGGAGTTTAGACTTGATGTACTATGTAACAAATGGATTTATGACCTCACTTACCCTACTGATGCAGTTCACAAACCAATAATGTCTTCCTATTCTGTAGGATTCTTACCCATGTCTTTCTGTAAATTCTTTGTAGAGGACCCATCTGATGTACTGGAGGCCTTTTCCTCTGGCCTTTTGTCTATTTCAGATGTAGCAAGGTGATACCGGGGTAGTCCTTCACTCTTAATACATTACTACCCTACCTCCTTTTCTAGTCATACGCATCCCTGACAATATCTGCTAAGGCAGTTTTCAAATGCAAATCATCATCACTGGTTATAAGCTACAGCTTCCTACTTACAATAACCATGCATCTTTCCATTTTCCTTTGACTCAAGTGCAATTTTGGTTCTTCTGGGGTTGTGGTGTTCCATGATTCACAGGCATTATATAGCATCACCTGGAGAATATTGGTGTTAAAAACATGGGCTTTTGCATCAGTGAGCAGTTTGGTGCCATTCCATTTAAAGGACCCATATTTCCCACATACACCCTAGATTAATCTCCATTTCTTGTTCAATGCTGGGCCCTACTCAATATCTATTTAAGACACAGAGACTATGTCAAAGCTGCCAGTCTGACTGTATATTGTATGTAATATGCTTTAAAAAAAACTAGTTCTTGTAATACGCTTTAAAGCAAACAAAACTTTTACTCTTTTTTTTCTTAGTGTGGGTGGTTAGACCAATCCCTTCAGAATAACTATAGATTTTATTGAAGTTTTGTTATGTCTTGGGACTGGAAGAAATTAGATGTCACCTATAAATAGGACCCTTGGAAAATCTCATCACCAACAGCAAAACCTTTTACGTAGATATCCAGGACACTAACAAAGAGTAGAATGACATGACAGATGTTATTTTAGGAAGATTAGTCTGGAAACAATAATCTGGATACAATGGACAGGGGTAGAGTTTCTGAACCAGAAAGAGCAGAAATTGTTACAACCGTCCAGGTGTGATATGAGGATTACCTGGAAAAGAAGAGGGATAGAGTAGAAGGGATAAATCAAGAGACATTCTAAAACAACAGAACTCTGTGAAATACTGGTTAGAAAAGAGAAAAGAGAGGGCATCAAACTGAAGCAGTATGATTAAGTGGAAAGAATGCTGGATTTAGAGTTAGAAGATCTCAATGTGAATCCAGGCTTTGCCATCTGCTCTCTATGTAACCTCAGGCAAGTCCCTTCCTTTGTCTAGGATATAGTTTCTAACTAACTAACTAAAATAAGGGTTTAGATGACCTCCAAGTACAACTTCTAGTTCTAAACCTAATTCTAAATCATGAGCCCAAGCATCCAGAAGACAATTAATTCAAAGGCTTAACTTTAGAAAGGGCTACTTTTCCCTAACACTAAAAGAAAATTACTATCAAAGTGGGGAATGTCATGGGGAGGATGAAAGTTCATGAGATGACTTTTCCTTGAAATGGGAGGAGTGCTTAAAAACCAAAAGCACAGAGAGTGAGGAAAGAGTCAGAATCCTTAAGTAAAAAGGAAGCCTAGAATAACTTCAGTCTCTGGACAGAGGTCATTCAAGAAACTATAAGCAATATAACAAAGAACTGATGGGCAGCAAGTAGAGGTAGACTGAGGCAGAGGAACCTGAATTTGAAACAGGTCAATTCTGTCACAAAGATTCCTACTAAGCACAAGTAAATTTTAAATTTGAAGTCAACTTTTAAAATGTTTCAAGTAGAATAGATAAATAGATAAAATGTTGCCATTTTATTTAATTAAAAATTTCCCCTAATAAATTTGCTGGGCAAGTTAAAAGGACAGATCCTTTTCTACTTTTTTTTATTTGACAGTCATTTATGTATTAGGTACTAAGATAACAGCTAAGGAAAACACATGGATAAGAACCTTTCCAAAATTATTATTTTAAAATTCATATTACAAAAGATTATTGCTCCAACCTCTTAAGACCCCATCTCAAATGTACTAATTATCTAACCTTTGCAGTTCCATTCAATGCCCCTTAGGTGTCAATATTTTGTTTTTTCTAACACTGATCACTAAGCAGTTCCAACACTTCTGAGTAGAGTCTTCTTTTATTTAACCTTGCAAGACTGCTGGATAATTAATATTATTCAACAAGGCTTCCTTTCAGGAATTTCCATGCCTGATCCTTCAAAAACCTTTGGTTTAAAAAAAAAGGAATCATTCTTTGGCATGTAGCAATTGCTATGGGAATTCCTTTTTTTGTTTTTTTGAGATATAATTGTATATATGAATATATACAGTAATAAGAAGAGTTTGTCCTTACCTACCCAATACTTGTTTGTATGTATGTATGAATGTATGGGAAATAAACTTCATTCATCATCACTATCCTTTATGCTAACATATCCACTGTCATGGGTTTTCGCAGGGCTTCACCCCTCAGGATGAACATCCACAATGTTGTTTCAACCTTAAAGTCCAAACACAGTATTCTGAATAGTTATATAATTTATGTGAAATTTACTCCGTGATTTTGTTGTTATTGTTACCCAGGCCTGTGATTTCATCGTTACTGGGAAATCCCATGAGCACTTAACCTCAAGTCCATGATGACTACTCATGAATTATTGCCATTCGAACGTAGGAAATGGATGATTCTTTAAAGAGTATTTTACTGAAAAGATGATCTGGACTATTCCTACTCTCTACTTAATAGGGATACTGTCTGGACCTGTGATTTATTTAGTGCAGAGAACTCATGGATAAAAGAACTTTCACTAGCAATGCAAACCAGTGCCTCCTAATTATTTCACTCGAGTAACAATCAGTATGCGTCAAAGGTGGAGAGCAAGCCTAGGCTCTGAGGCAAGCTCTCTATCCACTATGTTATGCTGCTTCCCTTAATGCCATCCAAAAATACTTTCTTAAATCATAAAGCAAGTTTAGTATTTATAAAGAAAACCTTCAGGTTTTAGATTATTTGACTTATCCAATCAAGTAGACTCATCATTGTCCCCCAAATAATTTGTCTTTGTTAACCCTACCACATCTCTTCTTGCATTTACCTTCTCTTTTTCCAATTATTTCCATTATTTGCCTATCAGGAGAATTATACATTTATAAAGAAAGTATCCCTTTTCTAAAATCCATGTTCAATAAGCACCACTGTTGTAATCTCATCTAACCTCATCTTTAAAAATAACACTCATAGGATCAAAATGAATGCATTTCCCATGACTAGAATTCCAGGCTTATCCACACAAGAGTTAGCTTCCCATTTGCCAACAAAAATAGGGTCTTATGTCTGAGAAAAACCTAATGGAGAGTGGAGGTGGGAGTAGCAAAAGAAACTTTTAGATGTTTCCATCTAGACATTTTCCTGGCTATAAGTGATTTGTTGAGAAATTAACAAACAGAAGCAGAAATTCTCTTAATGGGACAAGTTCAGCTGCTCAGTACTTTTCATCATACTAAAATATGTACTTGCTACTTACATTGTACTGCATATGATGCAAGAACAACTGCAGAATTCAGAGGGCATATTAATCTAGAAGGAAAGAAAAATCAAGATATATAAAATTCAACAATATACTGAATAAAACAACAATATATTTGATCACAAATAATTGTGGAAAAGGAAATTCATGAATAATACTGAAGGTCATTTTTGCTACACTGCAAGAAAAACATTCATTTCAAATAGGGATGCCAATGGCAAAGCTTGTCCAGTTCTTAATACTAGATACTGGAATTAAAGGGTTTTTTTAAGTTAAAAAACACTCCAAAATGCATACATTACCCAGACAAAAAATAAACACTGGCTTTTACATTAGTGAGATGGCTGCATTCACATTACAAAGGTTAGCACTCTTATTCTGGGCATTCAGAGTAGTGTCAAAGGGGCAGCTGGTGCACAGAATGTTGGGCCTGGAGTCAGGAAGACTCATCTTCCTGAGTTCAAATCTGACCTCAGATAACCTGCTAGCTGTGTGTGACCCTGGACAAGGCATTTAACCCTGTTTGCCTTAGTTTCCCCTTCTGTAAAATGAGCCAGAGAAGGAAATAGCAAACCACTCTAGTATCTTTTCCAAGAACTTCCAAAAGGGATCCTGAAGAGTCTGAAATGACTGAACAACACCCACAAAAAAATTAAGTGTCAAATGTTAGGATCAGAACAGTTTGATATTGTTTAGGAATATTCTAAGGTTTTTTGAGTCTAAATCTATTAGTACATCTATAAAGGCAGCCTAGGAACCGAGAGGTGAAGAGCAGCCTGCCTAGGGCTTCACAGACAGTACATGTCAGAAGCAGGACCTGAAACCACGTTGACCTGACTCCATGGTCAACTTTCAATCCAGTACACAAGACACTACAGTACAAATCATGTTGTGACAAAACATAGAGACTCAGGAAATTCTTTAGAGAAATATAATCTTTTAAAAAAAGCAAACTCCTAAATGCTATTGACTAGTACCAATTTCCCTGAGAAGAAAGAAGGATGGATGGATGAATGGGAAGAAGGAAGGAAGGAAGTTGTTGGGAAAGAAGATAACTGTAATAAGGAATTCCTGGCAACACAAAGCCTCATGACTCCCAGATCAGTATCTGTCAAGCAAGTTTCAGTCCTACTTGCTTAATTTTCTTTTTTTATTTTAAAATTTATTATTTTAAACATTTTTTTCTTAAATTTTAAGTTCCAAATTCTTCCCCTCTCAACCCGCTGAAAATGCAAACAAACATATTGATTTTGCATGTGAAATCATGCAAAACATATTTCCATTATTAAAAAGAACAAGAAAAATAGAGTCTTAGATCATTGTATTTACAAAATAGTCAAGTCTTTTACAGTAGATCATCATTAGAACATCGCTGCTACTGTATAAGATGATCTCCTGATTCTACTCTCTTTACATCATTTCACATAGGTCTTACTATATTTTTCTGAAACTGCCCCCCATGTAATTTCTCAAAGCACAAGAGAATTCCATCACAATCATATGCAACAACTTATTCAGCCACTTTCCAATTGATGAGCAGCCCCTCGATTTCTAATTCTTTGCCACCACAAAAAGAATTGCTTTAAATATTTTTGTACAATATAAGCCCCTTTCCTTTTTCTTTAATCTCCTTGGGATACAGAACAAGTGTCTGTGGTATTACTAGGTAAGTAACGGTAGTGATATTACTGGGTCAAAAGGTAAGCACTGTCTTATAGCCCTTCAGACATAGTTCTGAATTATTTTCCAGAACAGCTGAATCAGTTCACAACTCCACCAACGGTTCATTAGTATCCCTATTTCTCCCTCATCCCCTCCAGCATTTATCATTTCTGATAGGTATGAAGTGGTACCTCAGAATTGTTTCAATTTGCATTTCTCTAGTCAATAATGAATTAGAGCACTTTCTCATATGACTACAGATAGCTTTGATTTCTTCTTCTGAAAACTGTATGGTCCTTTGACCATTTATCAGTTGGAGAATGGCTCTAATTTTTACAAATTTTACTCAGTTCTATATTTATTATATTTTTGAGAAATGAGGCTTTCTTGCTGCAAAAACTTTTGATTTCATTGTCTATCATACCCCTTTCAGTAAAATTTAGTTTTCCTGATAATTCCTTTAAATTAGGTACATTTTTGCTTTTACTGTGCCTGAGATCGTGATTGCTATCCTTGCCTTTTTTTTTTACTCCAACTGAAGTATAAAGGACTATGTTCTTCCAGTCATTTATTTGAACCCTGTGTGTGTCTTTGTGTTTTAAGTGTATCTCTTATGAACATATTGTTGGATTCTAGTTTCTAATCCATTCTGCTATCTCCTTCCAGTTTATGAGCAAGCCAATCCCATTCATAGTAACAGTTATGATTTCTGTGTTTTTCCCTCCCTCCCATTATCTTCTGTTTCTTCTTCTCTTTTTATCCTGTCCCTCCCTCTAAAGTCTATTTTGCTTCTAACCACTGCCTCCCTTAATCAGACCTCCCCTCTATTATTCCCCCACCTCTTATCTCCTCATCTGACAGACAGTCCATCAAAAAAAACTTGACAAACCTCAAAGTAAGCCTCTATTCTCTCCTCTAAAGTTCCTTCAAGCTCTAAATCTATGATTTATTCTTTCCATGAATGTTTCTTTCCACCACAACTTCTGATCTTCTGATTTGTCACTTAGACCATCACTCTCTCAATTATGCAGGATCAAAACCATAGTGTTATCTTTCCTAATAGAATTCCGATGAAAGTCTTTACTGATTCCCCTAGTTATTGTATTCTTTTGGTCCTTCAAAATTAAGTGAATAAATATTTATTGAATGTCTACCTTGTGCCAGGCACTGTGCCTGGCTTTTTTGAGACAAAACAAAGTTCTGGCTTTTCTGAGATCTCTTCTTCTTTGATTTTCTCTTAATATAATCTAACAGCATCATCCATTTCCCCCTACTCAATGCTCTGTTGTCCATGGGTCTGGGTCTCTGATTCATGCTTCCCCCAATCCTTTAAGGAGGATTTTCTTCAGTCTTGAGGACCATCCTCAGCCCTTTTCTCTTTGCCTATTTTCTCCTTGGCAATCTCATTGCTCTCCAAATTTCAACTGACACCTCTAAAGCAGATGACTCTCAAATCCTCTCAAGAACCCAGCCTTCTATTTGGACTTCTACAACTCCACCTCCAGGAGACTGTAAGGCATTTCCACCCAAACCTGAAACTCAGCAAGTGCAAAATTGAGCTTATAATCGTCATAAGATTATCAGATCTGGTCATGTTAATTCTTCTGCTCAAAAATTTTCAGGGGTCCCAGAACATTTTCTGAGTAATATTCAAAATACTTTGCCTGACACTCAAAACTCTCCCAAATTGGGATCACTTGACTTTTCCATTCTCAGCTCATATTACTTTCCTCCACACACTCTATGCTCCAGTCAAACTGAACTATTCTTTGAAGCTTGTGCTATAAGGCAAAATCTCTCAACCTGACCTGTGATCAACTGGTTTCATGACCTTGTGTCCTCACTATATGCAAAAGGGCTTCCTATGTCCTACTGTTCAGAGACTGGAATAATATAGGCAAAAAGTTTGATATTCCCAGCAGGCATGTATTAGCACCTATTCTTTAAAGCCCAATTCAAATGTTCCTTCTCTCCATGAAGCTTTCCCTGATCCATTCCCCACAAGATGCATAATGACTTTCCTCCAAAACATTATGCAGCATTTACTCTCCAATATAAATTTGCATATCCTAATTATCTGTATCTTATTACTCTCCCAACTAGACTGTCTGAACAAAGGAGCAATATCGTAACTAAACTCCTGACCTCACCATCACCTAGCAGTCCAGTGCTGTACACACAGAAAGGACTTAATAAATGTTTGCTGAATGAACAGTAACACCATGTTCCTAGTCACCCAGGCTTTCCCCTCATTGAATCTTCCCAGATCCTTCACATCAAACCAGTTTCCATGTCCTGTTAATTCTATCTCTATAATATCTTTGCGGGCAACTTTCCACTTCTACAGCCACACTTTTCGTTCAATGTTCTTATCGCCTCTTACACATACCACGATGGTAGCTTTACAAATTCGCGTACTACTGCTGGAATAATCTTGCTAATGCCGAGGTATGACTATAGTACTCCCTTGCTCAAAGACACTTAATGGTTCCTCATTACTTAGAATATAAAATGCAAACTCCTCGACCTTAAATTAAAAATTCTTCATGACCTACTTCCAACATCTCTTTCTATCCTCCCTACTCTAGAATATCCTTAACTCTTTGAGGGTAGGAAGTGTTTCGTTTTGTGTATGTTTGCTTCTCAGTAGCTATCACACTACTTCACACATTGTAAGCCTAGTGCTTACTGATTGATTATCCTTTTACATATAAGTATTCACAGTGCTGAGCCTTACACATAGTAGTACTTAACAGATATTTAATTGAATGACAGCATGTTTTATTTTCTCTCACATTCTATCTGCCTCCTCTTGCCAGAAAAACTTTTTCCCCTCAAACACAAAGCCTTCTAGGTGAGGTGAACCTAATAGGCAAATGAAATTTTATTATCAAGCACTGACAGCCAGAAATCAGACAAGATAATACCATATAACCTCCCAAATGACTCTACTATTTCCCCCAAAAAGAAGTCAAACACAGACCTAGAAGATGAAGGAGGGAACTCAAAGGGAACAATTAAGATGCCTAATGCTCAACTCCTCTTACTTTGCCACATCTACTTTCTCAGTGTTTTCTCATCAAATGCATCTTATTCTCTCACCTAAAAGTATTCCCCAAAGCTATTCTGGGTCTCCTTCTAAGACTTTAAGTTTTTATCCCAAAGATCAGAACGTGACTGTCTGTAATGCCCCAATTTCTCTAAATTGTTTAGAGGCTGCCCTTAACCAAACCTTGCCTTTAGCAGGACCAGCATGCAAGTGAGATGTCTAAAAAGGACTTAGAAGTCTAGACAGAATATCAAGGTTTAGAATTCTCATAGCTGCTATAGGTCAAACTTTTAGAAAATGACATGTCTGTATTGAATAGATTTGAAACACAAAAAAATGAACTCTAATAAAAGACCAAAAAGTACAGTAAGGCTTCAGGAAAATTGCTTTGAATGAAGGTTCTGCATCAGGTGAAACTGCTATGAAGAAGTTATTCTTTTCAAAGTCTAGCGATTTAAAGACAGGGAAAAAAAATTAGAAAATTTCCATTACCTTCCTTCGCAAATATCCATCTTCAGTTGCAAGAAATATAAGTGCCTATGAAGAAAATTTAATGGTGATATTCAAATTAAAATAAGCAACAGAGACTTGCTGAGGCAAGAACAAAATTTGTACATTTGAAAATCATAATAATTATAGAAATATTTTTCCAACAATATGGAACTATCCTAGTGTATGTTTGTGGATTATACACAGCTATTCTTTAGATTACTAACACTTATCTTAAGCCAACATTGTTTTTGAAATGCTCTTTCTGGTTTACCCTTTTCCTCTTCATTCTTATCATTTCTTATTATATCCTTTCTCTCTATTCTTTAAGTCTTCTAAAAACAGAATGACTATTGGATGGTTAGCAGTTGGATGCTGACCTTTTCAATAATGTTCACCATTACCTTTCCCAAGTGAACATTCCCTTTCTTTCCATTTTTATTTGTTCATTCTATATTTTTCTTTTCCTATAACGAAAGCATTATTTATGGCATGACAGAGAGTCGCAAGGGATGAACATCAGTGGTCATTTAGTCCAATCCATACACCTGAAAAAAATACTTATCAAAATATATTTAAGAAATGGAAACACAGTCTTTGTATGATGATTTCCAGTGAGGAGGAATCCATCACTTCCTGGAGCTCCATTCTAGTTTTGGATGGCTCTAATGTCTAAGAAGCTTTTCCCCTTGTCTTAAGCCTAAATTCCCCTCTTTGAAGTTTTTACCTATAGGGTGTCATTCTGCCCTCTGGGGCCAAAGAATAATAAGCTTTCTTCCATGTGCTAGTCCTTCAAATACTTACAGACACCCATAGTGACCCAGCCACTAAGACTTTCAAAGCTAAACATTCCCAATTTTTTGAACCCAAGCTCTTTTACTATCCTTATTGTTCTCCAGCTTATCAATCTGTCCTAAAATATCAGGTTTAAAATGAATCTTTACATGTGGTCTGACCAGGGCACAGTGTAGGAGAATTATCATATCATATCATATCAGAAACTATGCTTCTGTTCATTGCCAACTCAGATCACATTAGTTTTGTTTTGTTTTGTTTTTTGGCTGCTCCTCAATAATTCTGTTGATTCCTACTGAATTTCAAGTTCCTTAAAACTTCCTAGATCTTCTTCACATGAACTACCAACTAGCTCCATCTCCCCAATCTTGTACTTGCAAAGATGATCTTTTGATACCAAATATAAGAACTACATTAATTCTCATCTGTATTCAATTTGGCCCAACGTTCTAAGGTGTCCAGATCTATCTGAATCCTGATTCTGGCAATTAGTGTGTTAGCTTGCCCTTCCAGCTCTGTGTCATCTGAAAATTTGATAAACATGCCATCTTTGAAGTCTGCTGTGAACCCAATTATTCACTTTAAAACTCTTTTAACTAAATTTCTAACAGAATCCATGGAAGGCATGTTTGCCTTCTCCATCATTACAATTATAAATCAATACATATTTTGATGAACCAAGCAGTTATGCTTTTTTAAGTTAACCACGTGACCAAAACCATACCGAACTATGTAAGTACTTAATTTTATCAAACTAGAGCCAAGAACCCTTATCAAAATGTATTTCCTGGAGAGGCAGACTCACCTCTTGCTCCCTCTCTCAGGCAGCTAAAAAGAAGTCATTTTTATTACAGAGAGAAAAAGTTCTCCTCAGAATCAGACCTGAGCACACTATGCCCACTAAAAGTATCAACAACCTAAATGACCTAAAAGCAAGCATTCCTGAGAAGCAGTATAGCATCATGGATAAAGGGGCAAAGCTTAGAGTCTATAAGACCATGGTTCAAGTCTCATCTCACATATGTATACATACATACATATATACACACACAAATACATATTTATTTATAAAGACAGAAGTGTGTGAGAGTGTGTGTGTGTGTGTGTGTGTGTGTGTGTGTGTGTGTATCACTTATATGGCCCAGGGCAAATCTCTAAAGTTCTTGATATTCTCAGGTATTTCTCTAAAACTATAAATTAAAATTGGTTGGTCATCTGAGATTTATATTGGTAGAAGGAGATTCCAAACAAGGGAGTTCTTTACATCGGTGAGTTCACTAGTCTCAACAACAACAAATATTTATACCCTGAAATGGCCCCTGTGTGAATGAGCTGAATAAGTAAAAGTGACTAGTCTGTGAAGACAAACTCAACTTACTCTAAGCATTCTTTCATATACAATTATAGTTTTTGTCTAATACTGACAGCACACACAAGATTCATGGGTAAAGCAGGACAACACGTATGTCATATATATATATATATATATAGAGAGAGAGAGAGAGAGAGAGAGAGAGATATGTCTAACACTGATATATCTTAGCTAAATGATTTCACAATAGATTTTATCTCTGCAAACTAGTAAACAAATTCTCCCTTCCAATAATAATACTCTAAATAATGGATCAGATGAATTGCACACTGCCTCATCTATATTAGTCAACAAATTGCCCTAGAGAGTAGGCACAAAATTTAAAAAATAAAACCTCGGTGAATACTGGAAGAGATGTATACAATAACGGAATTAGAGCTGCAAGGAACCTCAAAGGGCATCTAGATCAACCCCCTCATTTGACAGATGAGGGAACAGAAACCTAGGGTCATAAGCAACTAGAAAGTGCTGGAGGCAGGATGTAAACCAAGTTTTTCATAACTCTAAGTACATCAAACCAGTCACCTTCACTCCTTATTCTGTAGACAGAACTTTTTAACTCTCTGTAAGTGAGTTAGCTGCCAAGTATGACCCTGTATAAAGTCTTGGAAAAAGCCAATAAAAAGTTCTATGGTCCCATGAGGATACGGGAAGAGATTTACTTATAACAGCACACATGGTATTTGGTTTTCTCCCTCTCTTTTTTGTAAGATCCAAAAAGAATATAGTTAGCTCCAGCATCTGGCCAATATAGCAAAAGACACACTTACTAAAATTGAATATAGATGAGAGAAATGGTGGCAGAAGGGGAAAAGAAGAATTTTGGCATTTTTTTAAAAAAAGCAAACTTCTTTGGTTTGATATATAAATATGCACAAATATCATATTGTCCAAGTTCAGCTGTGTCCTTTTTAATACTTAAGTTCTAATATAATTTCACTATTTATATTTCATGAAAGAGACACTAAGGTATAAAAGTTCATCAATAATTTCATAGCTTTCAATTGTTACTTTTCAGTCATCACCCTCTTTGTTATCAGCATCATTGCCGTCTATCCAGTACGTACCACAGAGCTAACACTTTTTAAAAAGTCAAGTGGGGAACATATGACTGTGTTAAGTTAGACCATCTAGGTCTCGGACCTGCGTTCTTTCGACACAGGAGCACGTGGTCAGTATCTTCCTGCCTGCTGAGTAAGGGCCGCACTTACGGCTTTCTGTGGGTTTCCTATGTTTCTCTGAAGTAATGATCAAATACAATTAGACTTCGATATTCTTCAAATTGGGAGTAGAAAGGAAGAGGCTGCAAATAAACTAACAGTAATTTTAGAGCTCTGAATTCTGTTGGCAAATCTGGTGATTAACATAATCTGAAGAAGTACCACAGGGAATTATAAATCAGAAAACTGAAAAAAAAATACCACGCGTCGGATCACACCCTGTGACCGACACCTCCAAGAAATGGCAATCAAATGTCAGATACTCTGTAAATGACAAGAGTCCAAATGATGATGAAGAGACACAGGATCCAGCTGGCTGTCTCTGAGACATAACAATGACAACGATGATTAATAATAATAATTTGTATCTGTATCACACTTAGAAGCAGTGTACTGTGCTGGAAGAAACACTGGGCTGGGGTAGAGGACCTCAATTCAAGGCCCTTATTTTCCACTTGCTGTCTATGCGACACAGGAAGGCATTTATGTTTCCTCATCTGAAGAATTAACCTCTGAGGCCATTTCTAGCTCTAAAACTATAATCCCATGATAAGAGTACTTTAAGGTTTCCAAAACATTTACATCATCTCACTTGATTCTCATATAGCTATCCTGTGATACAGGTGCCCTTATGGCAGCCAGGTGTGCTTGGAATCAGGCTTCCTGAGTTCAGATCTAGCCTCAGACACTGAACTAGCTGTGTGACCCTGAATACATCACTTAACCCTGTTTGCCTCAGTGCCTAATCTGTGAAATGAGCTGGAAAAAGAAGTGGCAAACCACTCTAGTATCTTTGCCAAGAAAACCCCAAATGAGGTCATGGAGAGTCAAATACAACTGAACAATAATAAACAAACTAAAGATATTTTTATAAGCTCTGTTTTACAGATAAGCAAACTGAGGCTTAGAAAGGTGGCATGACAATGTCATGCAGCTAATAAATATATGAGCAGAATATGAACCCAAGTCTCTGTGACTCCAAGTCCGGCATTACACCATGCTGCCTCCAGAAGTATCTGTCAGAAACTTTTCAGAGCACCAACATATACAACTGGGGAGTTAAATGATCCTAAGTCACTGGATAAATTAGTTACACGGCAGTCCCAGACTCAAACTGGAGGCCGTTAATAATGACGACGACGATGATGATAGCAACAGAAATAATGGCTGGAATTTACAGAGTACTCTAAGGTTTGCAAGGCATTTGCTCCTCACAACAACCCTGTGAGGTGGGCGCAATGATTACCCCCACTTTACAGATGAGTAAACCGAGGCAGAGAGAGGTTAAATGACTTGCCCATGGTCACACACCTTATAACTGTTGAAAGTTGGATTTGAACTTAGGTCTTAGGCCTAGCACTCTAGCTACAGTGACACTTAGCTGCTTCTAACTTTTTTTTTTTTAAATTTGGGGTTCAGTAAAGAAACTTGGAGGAAGCCTTTGGAACATCTTATTTTTTCAACAAAGCATGGAACACTAGCTCTTTTTAAAGGTGCTCTAGCCAAGCGGTATATTTCAAAAATATAATTCATGTTTTCCTGTCTGGCTCTGCTGAAAGAAAGAAAGAAAGAAAAAGAAAGGTAGGTAGGTAGGTAGGAAGGAAGGAAGGAAGGAAGGAAGAAAGGAAGGAAGGAAGGAATCAGCCTGTTTAGTTATGCCCGTCCCATAACAGTCCTAACTTCCTCGACCCGGGATTCCAACAGAACAGATTCCTCCAAAGTCGTAATACATCTGACAGGTCAGAGTATTAGGCTGAAATCAACAAGATAATATGGAACCTGCAATAAACTCAAGATGTGCTCTTAAAGATCAGCTGCAACAAGTATAAAATATGGAAGACTTCACTTGGAAGCAGTTGATGTGGAAAGAAATCTGGGAAATTTGGTTGACCAGAAGTTTAATATATATACCAACTATACAATGTTGTTACTTAAAACGCTAATGCAATCTTAGTCCACATGAATAATGTGCAGATGACAGGGATGGCCCCACTGAGCCCTGGACTGGTCAGACCGCACTGCAAGTGTCATGGACAGTTCTGAGCAACATATTTTAGAAAGGACAGTGAAAAACTGAAATGTGTTCCAAAGAAGTCAATTATGATGGCAAGAGGTCTGGAAACTACTGCCTAATAGGGATGATTGAGGTAAATGGACACGTATGGCTTGGAAAAGGCTGAGAGGAGAGACAACAGATGATATTTGAAAAGCTGTAATGAAGAGGGAGTAAACTTACTCTGTGATGTGCTAGGAGGGTGGATCAAAGCCAATGAATTGAAATGACAAAGAAGTTTAATGAAGAATTTTCTAATGAATACAAAACTTTCCCAAAGAAGAACAGGTTATTCCAGGTGGGTTTACGGCTCAGTTTTTCCTCATCTGTAAATTGAGATGGTTGGACTAGGTAATCCCCAACATTCCTTTAGCTCTAAATAGTTCAATCCCATGAGCAATTTAAGTAGAGGATGGAATTCTACATAACAAGGATGATGTAGAAGAGACTGCTCACTCAGAGGGAAGTTGAAGGAAATGATCTCTGAGATGCCTTCCCCCTTTAGAATTCTACCAGCCTATGATCCTGATCTACCATCTACAACTATAGAACTATTAGTCATGAAACCCATGTCTGTGTTTTGAGTGGTGATTCAATTTGGCATTCATCATCTCATTCACAAAGCCTTTCCTGAACAGAAGCTAACAAACTCTAAGAGTCCCTCCTGGGATGAGGTGGTAAGATTTCGGCTACAGTGTCAATCTAGTTGCCAGGCTGGACATTTCTGCATGCACTAATGGGGAAAATATTTCCAGATCTGCCTATTCCATATTGTTCTGCAATGAGTTTAGCACAATACATAGCTTTCTTGAATCCAAAAAACCGTAAAACCAATTTTAAGTTGTCTGTTTTATAGGTGTCCTTAGATATGACTATGGTTTCGATGATTTACAGGATAACCCTGTATGACCAAGGAATCTGCCAACTCACCATAGTGCAAGTGATACCTTCTGTAAAGAAAATCAATCAACTGATGATAAAATTAGGCAATGTAGAGATAGGGAGCAGGTGAGGGAGAGAGAGGAGTTTGAATTTTTAATACATCATTATCAATTAATTCTTTTCTCTCATGTATGTTTTCTTCCCACTTCAAACAACTCCCATCAGAAAAATCTCAAATAAGCTGATGAAAGAAAACAAGAAAACAAAGAGATACATCTACTTGGAGAAAGATAATGGAAGTTGACCACCTCTTCTTTTTTTGTGTGCGTGCTGATGAACTATAAAGAAGCTAGTCATTAGCTCAACTTCTTCTGATTTGGAGCAAAGTATGCATTACAACAAAAATTCTACTACAATAAAACAAGCAGTATGTCCCATGGAGTTCATCATAATGGGACATAATATATATGTAATAATGTAAGTGTAATATGCATGTAATCTATGTGATACTACATATGTGTTTGTATATATATATATGTGTGTGTGTGTGTATACATAAAATAGAGACACAGAAATTTATCTTCTTATATTCAGATTTTGCTAAATCTTAAATTAATTTGCACTCTGGGCACACACTTGAGGGGGCTAGATTTAAAACTAATCACTTATAAGTCACAAAATGGGCAATCCAAAAAGAAGCATGAGAACCAACAATTTTATATGATTTAAAATGCATTTACTTGATATGTTCATTTGGATAGTAACTATTGGTATCATAGCATTTACATTTTGTTTTGTAGTACTACAAAGAACACTAGTATTTTTTTACATATTGCACAGAAAACATAAAAATACATTACCTTGTTTGTTCTTGCTGCAATGTGTTGGGATCAGGTATAAAAAATCTTACTCGAAAATTCAGGGTACAGGGGAAAGGTCCTACAACATTTTTCAAAAAGAAATTATATTTTTCTTTTTTTTAAAATATGCAAGTAAAGTTGTGATTCTTCTATAAGCAATACAAACATTTGCCATACTACATTGTTTGGTTCTTTCCACGCTCACAAACAGGTTTGCTTCAAATGCTAAATGCATACACTGAATGCAATTTTTAAAAGCTTGAGGCAACAATATATAGACTGGTAAAGTGTTTCTGCGAGAGTATGCTCATACTCTTAAATATGAATTGATCACCTCTTAAATAAACAATATGGATTTGTATCCAAACAACTCCCTCTATTCTCTGCATTATTTTTAAAAAAATTCTAAAGATATTCTTAGCATGCAAAATTCTCACTAAGAAATATAACATTTCATGTTTCCAAAGCACGTCCACATACACAAAGACATCATCTCATACAATGTTTGCAATAACCCCCTCAAACACACAAGCCAAGTATCGTTATCTCTATTTGATAGATGAGGATACAGGTTCAGAGAAGGTGACGTGAAGTTTCTGAGGCCACGGAAAGTCAGCAGCAGGACCGTGACAAAAACTCAAATCTTCTGATCTCAAGTCCATGGCTCCTTCCACTACCCTACATGACAAGCTCCACATTCATAAATATATATGCATGTATATGCATATATGCACAGATATATGTGTTTGTGTATGTATGTATTTGTACACACAGCCAATACCAACTTTAGCAACATTATCTTATCTTTAAAACAACACATGCTTTTCTTTAATCTGATATTATACATTAGTATCCCACTCAATTGTATAATCTTAATACTGACCCAAAAATGCTCTGCACGGGTAAAATTAATCATTACATTTTCTTTTGCTAGATACAGTTGCAGAAGAAAATCAGTTTGCTCCACTAATAATCCTGTAGCATTTTCTATGGCTGTTCAACCCTTCTCAAACTATCAATAAGAATTTGTGATGTATCCTCTATGTGTCTGGTATTCTTCTACTCATCTACTTGGTCTCACCTCCTCTCACCTGCTTACCTAGTCACTCATTCTCCCACACACCCATCATCAAACTACTAATTCCTGACTTCTCTCATCTACTATTCTAATCTTTTTCAGGACTGGTATTTCTGAATGTACCCCTCAATCTCAAGGCTGACTATCTCTAATCTCAAGTGTATGCCTGTATGCTGCTTTATTTCTACAGACATAGTAAACATTTCTGGATGTCTAGACATCTTTGAGTAAGCTTATAAGTTTGTGCATATACAATTCTATAGAAAGAAATCTCTGAGAGTAGGGTCTGTCATTTTTCATTTCTATAGCCTCGGTACCCAGCACAGTGGCTAGCACATAGTAGGCCTTTGATAAATACTCATTGACTGGCTTATATACTTGGATGTTTAAGTAGACAAATTATGTGTGTGGAGAAAAGTCTATCTATATATTTATGAATGTGTTTATTGAATATATTTCTACATGTATGTATATATGCATATGTTAATTAAGGGAATTTCTGTGCAAGCTTCTGTATGTATCTAAACGGGGCATTTTTGAGTCTATCTCCATACGATATATACAATCTCCATGTATACACACATATGTATATAAACATATATGTGCATATATGTATGCATATATGCATATGGGTTGCAAATATAGGTATATATCCGTATACCCACATATATATTTATTTATATACATATACCTTCATATGGGCATCCTGTTGGCAAAGGAAAAATAGTCACAGTAATGATGATAAGCCTCGCATTCATATTGGATGTTAAGGTTTGCAAAGCACTTTACATACATTATCAAATGATGCCCCTATAACCACCCTGTGAGGTAGATGCTACTATTATGCCCATTGTACAGATGAGCAAACTAAGACTGAGACCCTGGGGTCGTATAGATACTAACTACAGGGTTCAAACCCAGGTCTTCCGGATTCCACATTCAGCTGCACAAACCTATCAAAAAGACACTCTAGGTATTCATGTCATCATGTGTGTATACCAGCATTTGTGTCGCTGAGTGGGTGAGTGCTCTCTGAAATCCACCTGTGTCAACAAGAGGGTGTGAGAGTATGAGTGTGTAGCAGGTGGACAGGGAGAAGGGAAGGGAGAAGTAGTACCTATTTCTCATGTTTGACTAAGAAGGATAAGTTTGGAGCTCAGTTTCCTTGTCTTCAGCTGGTTAGATACTCTTTCTCCATTTTCCTTCCCCCATCTATTTACTAAACTCAATTTCTCTGATGAAAACATGGAATCATTTTCCTCCAGTACATCAGCTCAGTGACTACTCCAGATCAAGAGGAATGCAAACATCCTGCCAGAGATAGGCCAATTAGCACATCAAAAATATAGCACAGCAGTACAAATAATGTAAGTAATAATAATATAAAAACTATACAAACCTTTGAGTTGTTTTCTGATCGGTTTACTGGATTCAAGCCATCTCTGTTGAATAAGGAAATAAGGTTTTATTTTTAAATCTTTTTTCTTTTTTTTCTTTTTTTTTTCTTTTTTTATTTTTATTTTATTTATTTATAAATGTTCTACAATCACTTCCTTAAAATTAAGATTTTATATCCCCACACCTTCCCCCCCTATTTTTAAATCTTAATAAAAACGTCATAGTTAAAGAAAAGATTCTACTTACAGGAGAATCCACTGAATCTTCACCATGTTGCAAACCAAAATATTCTTTTTCTGTTATACCCAAGTAACTAAAAGCCATATCCAATAGAACTTGACCAGTATCTTGTTTCTAGAGGAAAGAAAAAACTTTATAAGTTAATTTTGTAAGCATCAAGATTTTATCTTTTATAACCACTCAGATTTTGTGACAACTGGAAAAACAAAGCACTTTTAAAAATTCATTTTTTCAATGCACTGATTGGTTTTGCTAAATTATTTCCCTTATTCTACCTCTACCTCTTTATTTTAGTCTTTGTTATGGGGAGTGGCTCTCTAGGAGACACCCAACACTCATATACACACACAAATGTGGGCAACAAAATTTTAAAATGTCACATTTTATTTTAAAAAATTAATTTAGGCTGTAAATGAAAAGAGAATTCTGGACTAGGAGTTCCACTCATCTGTATCACCTTGGGTAACACGTCACCCTGCATTTAAATTTCCTCCCCTGGAAATGGGCATCACAGTATTTGCATCATCTATCTGACAGGACTGTGGTGAATATAAAATAACACCTGTAAAGTGCCTGGTAACTATGAAATGAAAAAAATATACAAAATCACTACTATTTAGATGATTACTCTACTGCATTCATATCAACTCTGCACAGTGCCCAATACATGGAGAATTTTTTTCAATTTGAAGAAGTCATGGAAGTTTCTGAATTTTAGAGCTAGAAGGAAGCAGAAAACCAGAAAGGACAAATACAGTAGGTTATGGTTCACAAAGCTAGGAAAGACACCCAGGGCTATTTCTAAAAGTTCAATCCTCTTAACTCTACAGTTATCCCTTTTTAGTGTTGTGGCATCCCCGTAATTTGGAAAGTCTGCATAAAAATTTTTTTGGCTCTTCCTTTGTACCAGAGAAGAAGCCTGAATTGTTATGGCATGAAAAGATAAAATATGTTAACATTAAACAATATTATACGTATATTTGATGCCTTTCTGAGTTTCTGTGTTGTCTACTGGCCTTCAAGTGTCATCTGCAGCTTCCACAAAACTCCCACAAAATTCCCATTTAAATTCTTATGATGACCTGTGCAATATTGACGTTGCGATGGGAAGTCTTAACATGGAAGGAATAACTGCATTGTCTACAAAGTCAGTCAGGTTTTTTTCTTTGCTACATGCCAATCTCGATAGCAGACGTGTTCTTATTTCTAAATTATCTAACAGTCTTCTATATAGTCACACATACATGAACACATGGTCCAGGCTTTCTAAATTTTAGCATGTAGTAATATTAAAAATAACTTTTGCATAATAATAAGGCTTCTGAGTCAGCGTTCGCTTGGTTGTATTGGAGGTACAATCCAACATTGTGTTCTGTTGATGACAATGATAACAGCTAACATCTGTACAACACGTACCATTTACACACCACGCGTACCACTGTGCTCTGTACTTTATAGTCACCATCTCATTTAATCCTCACAGCAAACTTGGAAGGAAGGTGCTGTTATCATCCCCACTTTACAGGTGAGGAAACTGAGGCAAATAGAAATTTGTCCATTAACTAGTAAGTAGATTTGAACTCAGGTCTTGCTGCCTTTAGGACCACTGCTTTATTCGCTGCCCTACCTATAAGTCACAAACACACACAAACACACACACACACACACACACACACACACGCACACACACACACACACACACACAATAACTGCCCGAGGGATATTAGTCTTACTCCCAAACTACTTCTACTTTATGTGATATACTCTAAACGTTAAATCAAGAAGCCTGAGACAGTGCCCCTTACACCCTAGAAGCAGAGATCAAATTTAAAAAAGAAGAAAAAGGCCAAAAAAGATGAGCAAAAAACATACAAAAGAATCCAACCATTGAAAGTTACGTCAACAGGGAAGATCAAGATACAAACTCATAAGAGGATCACAATGTTAAAGCACCTAGGAGTAAAACTGCAAAGAAAAATGGGAAATGATCTCAAGTTCAGAAAGAACTAAAAAGGAGCTTAAAATCATATAAGAGAGGTAGAAGAAAAATTGGGAAAAGAAATGAAAGTGATACAAGAGAATTTTGAAAAAAGAGTCAACAGCTTGGAAAAAAACAACTGCTTTAAAAGTAGAACTGGCCAAATGGAAAGGGAGATACAAAAATCCACTGAAGAAAACAACTCCTTAAAAAGTACAATTGGCCAGATGGAAAAGGAAGTACAAAAGCTAACTGAGGGAAACAACTCCTTAAATGTTAGCATTAGCGAAGTGGAAATTAATAATTCTATGAGATATCAAGAAGCAATAAACAAATTCAAAAGAATGAAAAATGAAGAAAACATAAAATACCTCATGGGAAAAACAACTGACTGGGAAAAAAGATCCAGGAAAGACAATGTCAGAATCATTGGACTACCTGGAAGTCAAAATCAAAAGGAGAATCTGGACAGAATTTCTCAAGAAATAATCAAGAAAAACTTCCCTGGAAGAAAAGGCACTGAAAGAGACTACCAATCATCTCAGGAAAGAGATCTCAAATTAAAAATTCCAAGGAATATTACAGCCAAATTTCAGAACTATCAAGTCAAGGGAAAAAAACCACAAGTAAGCAGAAAGATATGAAATATCCATTGAAGAAAACAACTCTTTAAGAAGTACAACTGGCCAAATGGAAAAGAAAGCACAAAAGTTCAAAGAGGGAATAATATACACAATCAGCTGAATATAGAAGTCTATCTTACCCAACATGGAAGACTAAGTAAAGGGAGTGGAAGGTAGGAACTGACAGAAAGGAGGGCAGATCAGGAGATAGAAAGCAAAAGCAAAACACTGGTAAGAAGGGAAAGAGCAAAAGGAGAGAGAAAACATAAGAGGAAAAATAGGATGGAGGGAAATACACAATTAGTAATGAAACTGAGAATATGAATAGGATGAACTCTCCCATAAAATGGAAGCAGATAGTAAAGTAGATAAAAAAAACCAGAATCCTACAATATGTTGCTTCCATAAAACACACCTGAAGCAGACAGACATACACATAGTAAAGATAAGGGGCTGGAACAGAATTTATTATACTTTGGTTGAAGTTAAAAAAAAAAAAAAAAGAAAAGAAAAATCAGGGTTAACAATCCTGATTTCAGGCAAAGTAAAAGCAAAAATATATTTAATAAAAAGAGACAAAGCAGGAAACTATATCTTGCTAAAAGGTACCATAGACAATGAAGCAATATCAATACTAAATATATATTCACCAAATTCTTAAAGGAGAAATTAAGTGAGTTACTGGAAGAAATAGACAGCAGAACTATACCAGTGGGGAATCTCAACTGTCCCCTCTCAGAACTTGATAAGCCCAACCAAAAAATAAATAAGAAAGAAATTAATGAGGCCAATAGAATATTAGAAAAGTTAAATATGACAGACCTTTGGAGAAAACTGAATGAGAACAGAAAGACATATACTTTTTCCTCAGCAGTATATGACATCTGCACAAAGATTCACCAGATATTAGAACATAAAAACACCAAAATCAAATGGAGAAAGGCAGAAAACTATATGTATTCCTTTGAGATCATAATGGAATATAAATTACATTCAACAGAGAGAAGTGGAAATACAGATTAAAAAATTAATTGGAAACTAAATAATCTAATCCTAAAGAATAAGTGGGTCAAAGAAAATAATAATAGAAACAATTAAAAATTTCATGAAAGAGAATGACAACAATGAAACAACGTATCAAAATTTATAGGATACAGCCAAAGTAGTACTTAGGGGAAATTTTATTTCTTTAATTCTTACATGAAGAAAAAAGGAAAAGAATAGATCAATGAACTGGGCATGCAAGTAAAAAACTAGAAAAAGAACAAATTAAAAATTGAGCACTAAACTGAAAATCCTGAAAATCAAAAGTGAGATGAATATGATTGAAAGCAAAAAAAAACTACTTAGCTAATAAATAAATCTAGGAACTGGTTTTATGAAAAAACAACAAGATCGATAAACCACTGGTTGAAGAAAACTAAATATCGAATATCAAAAATGAAAAGAGCGAAATCAACACCGATAAGGAAGAAGTTAATCATCAGAAAATATTTTGTCCAATTATATGCCAATAAATCTGATAATCTGAGTGAAATAGAAGAACATTTACAAAAATATAAATTACCCAGATTAATATATTAGGAAATAGAATGCCTAAATAACATCATCTTAGAAAAAAGAAATTGAACAAGCCATTAATGAAGTCCCTAAGAAAAAATCCCAGGTCACGCTGTGTTCACAAGTGAATTCTACCAAACATTCAAAGAATAATTAATTCCAATACTATATAAACTATTTGGAAAAATAAGCAAAGATGGAGTCCTACCAAACTCCTTTTATGACACAAATATGGTGCTGATACCTAAACCAGGAGGAGCTACAGCAGAGAAAGAAAATTATAGATCAATTTTTCTAATGAATATTGATGCAAAAATTTTGAAAAAAATACTAGCAAGGTAATTATTGCAATATATCACAAGGACTACACACTATAACCAGATAGGATTTATACCAGGAATGCAGAGTTGGTTCAATATTAGGAAAACTATCAACATAATTGACCATGTCAATAACAAAGCCAACAGAAATTATATGATTAGCTCAATAAATGCTGAAAAATCTTTTGACAAAATACAACACTCAAATCCTATTTTAAAAAACACTACAGAGCACAGGAATAAAGGGAGAATTCCTTAAAAATGATAAGCAGCATCTGTCTAAAATCATCAGCAAGAATTATCTGTAGGGGGATAAGCTAGAAGCCTTCCTAATAATACCAAGAGTGAATGAAGTAAGGATACCCATTATCACCGCTATTATTCAATATAGGACTGGAAATGTTAGCTACAGAAATAAGAGAAGAAAAGGAAGTCAAAGAAATTAGAAACGGCAAGGAGGAAACAAAGCTATCACTTTGTGCAGATGATGTGATAGTATACTTAGAAAACCCTAGAGAATCAACTAAAAACCACTTGAAATAATAACATTTTGCAAAGTTGCTGGATATAAGATAAACCCACACAAATTATCAGCCCTTCTTTAAATGACTAACGAAGCCCAGCAGCAAATGATAGAGAAATTCCATTCAAAATAACTGTAAACAATATAAAATACTTGGTACTCTACCTGCCAAAACAAACCCAGGGCCTATATAAACATAATTACAAAACACTTTTCACATAAATAAAGTCAGATCTAAACAACTCAAAAAATATCAATTGCTCCTGGGTAAGCTGAGCCAATATAATAAAAATGACAATTCTGCTTACACTAATTTATTTACTGAGTACCAAAAATTATTTGATACTGGTAGGAAAAATAACAACAAAACAAATCTGGCAGAACAAAAGGTCAAGAATATCAAGGGAATTAATGAAAAAAATACAAAAGAAGGTAGACTAGCAATAATAGAGCTCAAACTATATTATATAGCAGCAATCATTAAACTATCTGGTACAGGCTAAAAAAATAGAGTGATGGATCAATGAAAGAGGTTAAGTACACAAGACACTGGAGTGAATGAACACAGTAACCTAGTGTTTGATAAACTCAAAGACTCTAGGCTTTGATATAAGAACTCACTATCTGACAAAAACTTCTGGAAAACAATAGGACCCAAACTAGGTACAGAACAACATCTCATACCATATACCAAGGTAAGGTGGGTACATGATTTAGATATAAAGAGTGATACCATAAGCAAATTAGAAAAGTAAGGAATCATCTACCTGTCAGATCTATGGGAAGGGAAGAATTCATGACCAAACAAGAGACAGATAACATTAGGAAATGTAAAATAGGTAATTTTGATTATTTTAATACATTAGGAAATGTACAATATGTAATTTTGATTATTTTAATTGAAAAGTTTTTGTATAAACAAAACCAGTGCAACTAAGATTGGCAGGAAAACAGAAAGCTAGGAGACAGTCTTTACAGCAAGTGTCTCTGATAAATGTCATATATAGAGAAGTGAGTCAAATTCCTAAGAATATAAGCCATTACCAACTGATAAATAGTCAAAAGATATGAAAAGGTAGTTTTCAGATGAAGAAATTAAGGCTATTTATAGGCATATGAAGAAATGCTCCAAATCACTTCTGATTAAAGAAATGCAAATTAAAGCAACTCTGAGGTTTTACCTCACACCTATCAGATTGACTAATATGACAAAAAAAGGAAAATTATAAATACTGGAGAGGATGTGGGAAAATCAGGGCACTGCTGGTGGAATTGTGGACTGATCCAAACTGGAAAGGAATTTGGAACTATGCCCAAAGGGCAACCAAACTGCATATCCTTTGATCCAGCAATACCACCTGTATTCCAGAGAGATCATTAAAAAAAAAGGAAAAGTACCTATATATGCAAAAATATTTATAGCTTTTCATGGTGGTAAAATATTGGAAATTGAGGGGATATCCGTCAATTGAGAAATGGCTGGACAAGCTGTGGCATATGAATGTAATGGAATACTATTATGCAATGAGAAATGATGAACAGGCAGATTTCAGAAAAACCTGGAAAGACTTATACAAATTGATGCAAAGTGAAATGAGCAGAGCCAGAAAACACTGTACACAGTATCAGCAATATCATGTGATGATCAATTATGAATGACTCAGCTCTTTCCAGCAGCACAATGCCTAAGACAAGTACAAAGAATTCACAAAGGAAAACGTTATCTACATCCAGATAAAGGGGACTCGGAATGCAGACTGAAGCACATTTTTTTCACTGTATTCTTTTTCATGTTTTTTTCCTTTTTGATCTTTTTCTTCATTCATAATTGTGACTAATATGGATATATGTTTTATGTGACAGCACATGTAAAACCTATATCAAATTGCCTACCATTTTCTGAAGAGGAAAGGGGAAGAAAGGAGAAAAATTTGGAACTCACAATCTTGTAAAAATGAATATTAAAAAACTGTGTTGACATATAATTGGAAAAAAACTATTAAAAAAGTAAAATGCGGGTTTGGGATGCAAAATGATGTGGTAGAAAGCACAAGCTCTCATGCCAGAGAGTCTAGTGTGAATACTGCTTCTGATGTTTTCTCCCTGTGTGACCTTGACTCACTGATAAAAGGAGGGAGTTAGATTAGATAGTCACTGAAGTTCCAACAGTCAACAAACATTTATTAAGCATCTACTATGTGCCGGGCACTGTGCTAAATGCTGGGGATACAGAGAAAATCAGTGCCAGCCCTTTAGGACCTCAGTTCCTAATGGGGGAAAGAGTACTTTAAAAAACTCTTCTATTTCCAGTTCTCTACCACCACAAAAAAAAGCAATGACAATTTTGGCACTTATGGGGCCTTTCTTTGTATTTTCTTTATTCCTTGGGGTATATTCCCATGGATGGGATTGCTTTTCTTATATATTTCCAAATTGAAATGCAGAACAGATGGGCTGCTTCACAGCAACATCAACACATCCAGTCTTATCGCAGCCCCTCTAAGATTTCCTATTCTCATCTTGACCAATTTGCATGATTATAAGGTGAAACCTCCAAGTGGATTTAATTTGTATTTATCTTACTATTAGTGATCTGGAACGTGCAATACAGCTGCCTTGAGGGTATTTCCACCAGCTCCTCAAATTGATGTGGAAGCCCAAGCTTGATTCATTCCTAGGACAGACTACTTGGTGGGGATGCCAGTCTTTAAGACTCATCAAACCCAAAAATTATCATCCACTTCTGCTGAGTAGACAGATACAGATGAAGAAACTTGGAATGCATTTCTAGAGACTAAAATTCTATGTGAGAAGACAAAGGACTTAGGGCATTTTAACGTCTTCTCTGTTAAGGCTGTGACTTTGGATCCGAAAGAAAGTAAACAAATGGTGATGTTAAAGAGCCATATTTTGTTTCTTGATTTGGAAAAGATAGAATAATGGAAATTATAAACCCGAATTGGATTCATAGAACTTTACAACTGATGAGTAAACAGATGTTTACTTTGTTTTTTTAATTGAGGGAGAGGGAAAGAGAGTCTCCTGGTTATTTTTAAAAGAAAAAAAGGGAGGAATATTAGGCATGGTGCACTGAACTTGACAATCAGAATAAGCAGATTTCAATCTTATCACATATTTACTAGCTTTGTGTTCCTTAACTTTCCAGATTTTTTATTCTAACTCACAGCGTAGTTATGAGAAAAGCACGTCACAAATCTGAAAGTACTACGTGTATGTCATTTTTATCATTACACTAAGAAACAAAGTAGTACAACATAAATAATATTATTTTTGTTGAAGTTTTTAGGCATTTCAGTTGTGTCTGACTCCTCGTGATCCCATTTGGAGTTTTCTTGGCAAAGATACTGGAGTGGTTTGTCATTTCCTTCTCTAGCTCACTTTAAAAATAAGGAAACAGGCAAACAGGGTAAAATGACTTGCTCACGGTTATACGGCTAGAAATTATCTGAGGCCAGAATTGAACTCAGGAATGTGAGTCTTCCTGACTCCAGGTCCAGTGCTCTATACCATCTAGCTGCCCCTCACATAATATATTGTGCATATAACACATTAATATAAGTAATATAAAATTATTAGAGTCACAGTAAGAAAAGTGCCATCCTAACCTCTATCCCCATTTCTAATAAGACAGTTGCCTTCCTCGTGGATCAAGAGAATGCTGTGTGTATAGTCTATATACTGATTTAATAAAGAATTTAACATAGAAAAATACGGCCTGAATGGCAGCAAGGTTAGGCAAATCTGAACCTAGCTGAACACAAAAGAGTGCTGATTTATGCTCTATTGACAAACCAGAGAGAAATTTCTAGACAGTGGCCTTGACCTTGTCCCATACAATGTTTTAATCAAAGACTTCATTTGGTATCAGGCTATACAGGCATGAGGGCATAGTATGAGCTCATAATGCTGAAACATGCTCTACCCAGTATTTTTAAAAGGATTAAGACCTGGACCTGCAATACTATGCAAGGTCAATCTCTCCTTTGGAGGCCAGAATCTGGCAGAATGTAGGTATGGGTATGGTATTCCTTTTATCCCCCCAGAGTAAACCATCTGTGCAGCTGGTTTATGAATAGTTTATGAATATCAGTGTAAATAAATGGAAGGGATAGTCAACAAGGCTAAAAAAAAAACTGTACTGATACTGTCATTAGTTTGCATATGTTCAATAAAGCTGACTAGGTTAAAATTCACTGATCCAAAATTTTGCATGAATTTCTATTTCATTCCAAACGTTTACAAAACAATGCCAAGAGGGACTAGCGTCCCTTCATTCCAACCCTCTCATGTAACAGATGGGAAAAGTAAGGCCCAGAGACAAAATAAGTCAGTGGCAGGGCCAGGACAGAAGACAGGCCTCCAATTACCAGTTAAGTGCTTTTTGGAAAACGGAATTAACTTGCAGTTATGTTGCACTCTTCATGACCCCATTTGGGGTTTTCTTGGCAGAGACACTCATTTTACAGATGAGGAAACTGAGGCAAACAGGGTAAAGTGACTTGCCCAGAGTCACGCAATTAGTAAGTGTCTGAGGATAGATCTGAACTCCTGAGTCCAGGTCCAGCACTCTCTCCACTGTACCACCTAGAAGCAGGGCATCATTATTCCATTTCTCTGAGCCTTAGTTTTTTCATCTGTAAAATGAGAAGGTTGGATCTGATGACCAAGTGCAATTCTAAACCAACAATCTGGATCCTTATATATTTTTTCAGGTATACAATAGGAGTCAGAAAAAGAGCTTTATAACTGAAAAAAAAAGAATGCTTTGGAGTTCAAATAGCTAGGCAGCAGGTGAAAGGAAACTTGTTTAAAAAGAACACTTAAATATATCCCTTTCATGGGAAAGTCAGTGTGCCAAATTTTATGAATGCTCTAACTTAAAAAGAGAAGGAAATCCGCAAAGCCAGCAGATGTCTTCTCTGGTATGAAGGGAGGAACAAAAATTTTACAGGGATTTTCCAGATCATGGGGGCACCTGCCCCGAACCTTTGCAATGTGAAAGAGATAACTGAATAGTGAAAGTGACACCGAGAGTCATTCCCTAAGAAACTGATGGCTATGAACAAATAGTTTCCAAAAGGATGGAAACTATAAATGATCATATGAAAACATGCTGGAAATCACTAATAGTAAGAGAAATGCAACAACTCTGATGTCTTACCTAATATGCAACTGGCCAAGACAAAAAATAGGAATAAGCTTGTGAGGCTATGAGAAAACAGGGATGGAAGTACACTGCAAAATGATCCCACTAATCTGGACATAACTTTGGAATTATTCAAGAAAAAGAGACTGAACCTTCATATTCTTTTATGTAGTAATCCACCCTTGGCCCTCTGTCTCAAGGAAGTAAAAATAATAAATAAATCTTTGTACACACCAAAAAACTCACAACAGCACTTTTGTAACAGCAAAGAACTGGAAACAAAATGGTAATTACAGACTGGGAAATAGCTGGCACATAGTCTGTGACTGTGAGTAATTATGACAATTATGACCGATTCAGAGACGCGAGGGAAGACAATATGAACTGATGCAGTGAAGTAAGAAGAAAAATGAACAGAATTACTACAGTAAGGTAAGTATTACAAGTTAAGAAAGTCAAACTCTTGAGTAATGCAATGATCAATCCAGGTCTCAGAGGAAAGATAATGAAACACACTTCTCCTAGTCACAGCATATGAGAGATAAAATGTAGCTTACGTTTTTCAGATGAGGGTAACCATTATCAGTTATTTTTGCTTAACTATTTCTCCTTGTTTCAAAGAAAAGTTCACTGCTGGGTGATAGGTCAGAAAGGGTGCAGATTTGGAAATGACTAATGATTTTTCTTTTTTGAAAAAAGCATCAATAATTTTTAAGTTACATAAAAGACTCATGCTCTCTTGGTCTTGACTCACTCAGCTACACATATACAAATAAATGAATGAATGGAAAGCCATGACTAAATGAGGAAAATATTGCAGAATACGCTGCGTTTCAGGATCACATTTGCCACAACCCTTATATCCTAGAGTAGAAAATGATAAATAAGCAATGATAAAGATTATTGTTTATTAGAAAAAGTTCTTAGCCATAGTAAGTAAACTGGGATCCTAGACAAGTCATTTAACCTCTTGTAGACTCAGTTTCCTCACCTGTTAAATAAAAAAAATAGCATTTGCATAAATTATCTTGCAGAGTTGTTATAAGGAGCAAACATACTAAAAAAAAAACAAAAACACAAAAACTTTGTAGAGACCTGTGATTTCACCGGTATAAGGAATTACCCTTTTAATACAGATAAGAATTCCCTCTGAAAGCTATAGCTTTAGAGAACTGGTAAGAACAGTGATGTCAAATCAAATAGAAACAGAAGTCCTCTGAACCTTACATAAGGATCCCAGCTGCCTGAATGTTGACTTAGAAAACCACATTTCAATGTTATCTGTGTTCTATTATATTTTTATTCATTGTGGTAAATATTTTCTAAGCAGATTTTAATCCCCTTCAAGCAGCATTCCAGGCAGTCTCTGACTTAAAACACTGAAAAATTAAGTGACTTGCCCAGGGTCCCACAGTCTGTCTCAGAAACAAGACTCAATTACAAGTCTTTCTGACATTCAGTTTGACTCCCAAGCTGCCATAAACTCTTTGGAAATCACATTTATTGAGTGACTGGAGTCAAGAAGACTCATCTTCCCAAGTTCAAATTTGGCCTCAGACATTTACCAGTTTTATGACCCTGGGTAAGTCACTTCACTCCGTTTGCCTCAGTTTCCTCATCTGTAAAATGAACTAGAGAAGGAAATGGCAAACTACTCCAGCATTTTTGCCAAGAAAACACCCCTGAACAAAACAAACAAAAAAACATGTCTGGCTTTCAAAAAATTCAAGAGGGCTGGAGAGAGTACGGATTGTGGGTTTTAATTCCCCACAAGCAAAAGCTATGTGATGCTGCAAAACTCAATGGGTTCTTAGGCTGACTATAACTACCTAGAGTGTTCAGGACAGAACAATTTCACTCTCTGATGCACTGGACATTTAGGGTCCACATTATATCGAGTTCTAGACTCCATATTTTAATAAAGACACCGATGCATATATATCATCTCATCTTAGCAGCTCAAGGGACAGAGGGATGTTTGGCTGGGAGAAAGATGAAGGGGAAACTTGATAGCTGTTTTCAAATGTCTGAATGGATGCCATGTGGAAAAGGGCACAGATCTGTTTTGTGTTGATCCCACAAGGAAACTGGAACTAATGGGTGGAAGTTAAAGGGACATGACCGGAACTCAATATAAGGAAAAAAAGCCTTACCAACCGCAGCTTACCAACAATGGAATGACCTGAGCTTAAAAGGTAAAATCATACAGAATCAAGGAGACAGGATTTTAAAGGTTTTACAGAGCTTCTAGTTTAATTATACATCCAAATAAAGAACTATTCTGTCTGCATTTTCAGTAACAAGGAACTCATTACTATGGCAAAGACAAGACCAGGTCACTATGTGCTTCCTTTTAGGTCCTTAATACTTCAAAATATAATTCACTTCTAGGGTACAGTTGTTCAACTACCTACAATTTTGCCATGTTGTAGCATCATTTACCTTTTTGTCTCCCTTTTGTCCCTAAGTATATCTGAGTGAGCTTCTAAAACCACATCTCTAATCAAGATAGACTCTATGTTCATGACAATCCCCTTGATCCACAAGCCAAGTAACCAGGGCTAAGCTTGCTCCTACCCACTTGTGAGGGCTAATTATTAAATTTAATGTGAATGCACCCCTGAAATTGTCAAACACTAGAAATCAGGACTTGATTTATTGTTCTGATGATTGTCTAGACTTAAGAAAGCGATGGAGAAAATGTTAATAATGCAGATTGAACTTAAAAAGGTGTCATGCATATTTTTTCAGTCAGTTATTAAAGATTTATCAGTGCAACACTGAGAGTTACTCTAAGAAAAATGGAAATAAAATGGTTCTGGTATGACATGATTCATGAACACACTGCTGGCTCACTGTTCACAACCAACAATTTTTAGTATTTACAACCTACCTGTTTAATAAGCTACATAAGAAATATATTATGGATCAAATTAAAGGTTAACGAGTCCACAGTTTTCAAAAGCCATTTATTTCTTCTTTTCAAAAGTTAAAACATTTATCCATCACTAATTTTCTGGTACTTTACTATTTTCCATGATTTCTCAATGATTCCATTCTCAACATTCCAGACTTCACCAGAAATAATCAAACAAGGATTAATAACCTCCCTGTCATGCACCAGGCAATAGGGAAGTGGAAAGGGAAACAGGTGCCCCACTGCATACAATACTAAAGGAAAATTCTTTCTGCCTATAAGGACGCTGAATGAACAGTTAACAAGGAAATGTCCTTCAGCTCGTTTATTCATGGACCACTAGGGCTGCCAGGAAGTAAGAAAACTGATAGAATGTAAGCCTATTAGTGGAGATAGAGACCATCCATTACTCAGTGGTACATAGCATAGGTAAGTAGGAAGTATGTTAACTGATGTAAACAGAACAACTGGTCAGAGTTAGAAAAGTGAATCTTTACTGGGGATGGAAAGAGAACGGTTAGTAGAGGCTGGGAGATACTGGACAACAGCATCCATAGCACTGGCCTTGGATCTCCTCTCATGGCATCACTGTGATGTGTGGGGAGTGTTCATGGGTGTGTGTGGTGGAGAGGGGTGGAGTTTCCAGTTTGGAGAGCAAGAGATCACGAAGCTGTATTATCATATCGAAGCAGCTAAATGGCTCAGTGGAGAGAACACTGGTCCAGGAGTCAAAAAGACCCAAGTTCAAATTCAGTCTCGGATATTTATTACTAGTTGTGTGACCCTGGGCAAGTCACTTAACTTCCACCTGCCTTGGAGGCTGCTAGGTGGCTCTGTAGAGATAGCACTGGGCCTAGAGTCAAGAGGACCCAAATTCAAATATGGCCTCCGTTATTACCTGGGTGACTCTGGGCCAATTACTTAACCTCTGTTGGCCTTTAATCCACTGGAAAAAAAATGGCAAAGCACTCTACTTTCCTTGCCCTACAGAGAGAAACCCCACTTAACAAGTGAACAATAGTGACAACCTGGGGTCTACCAGCTAGATTTACCCCTTGATCTTTCCTCTACAGTTGAGTGCTGCTGACACAGCCCTCATTAGACTTTTGTAGTTTGAGTAACATAGCATCAGAAATGCTAGAAAGGGATGTCTTTATAAGACCAAAAGTTGGACAAAGGAAACTTGCAAGATTCTTCCTATTCAAAAATTCTTATTTCAATTGCCTTAGCCTGACAGACCCTTAGTGATCTCTGATTCTTCTCTCTCTATTGCCTTCACTATGAGCCATCAAATCTTCCTAATGAATTCTTAGTAATCTCAATATCACACTGCCCTTGACCATCTCTCAAACTGGAACATGGAAGTGGTTTCCCTTAAAAGGTCTCTTGCCATTCCAATCCACTCTGCACATGGCCACAGGATGGTTTGCCCAAAACATTTTCATTATATCCCATTTCTGCTCAGAAACTTTCAACCAAAATCATATGCATCTGTCCCTGCATTAACAGGTTCAAAATAGTTATTCTTCCACTTTATGTCCTCAACCTATCTTTCCACACTCATTTTCCATCGCTCCTCTACACAATCCCTCAATGCCTTTCGGACAAGTCTGTCCCTTGCACACTTTAAGACATCTGTGCTCTCCCTACAGTGGGTCTTCCCTCTAATGATGCGATCTGTAGCCCATGTAATCAGACACTTGTCCACGCTCTCCTATAAATCTTTCACTAAGGATTTACCCAATATGCTGGGTACCTTCCTTTACCTCTCTTGATGTTGGTCAGATATCCACAAGAGCTCTCAGGCTATCTGCTCGTTAACCCTTGTTCTCACTACATGATCAGCTTTTTTCCTCCAATAAGGAGTCTCTCCGATGACATCCTTTATATACTTTTAAGCAATTCTATGCTGTCAGTGTGCTAAAGCTCAACCTACGCTTACCACATGCTTCTGCCCTTTGAATGACCCTTGACTTTAATTCTTTGGAGACTCATAGCTATCTAGCATTGCCAGAAGAATTAGTGTTTGGAGTTTGTTTCAGGGAGAACCTTGGGGTCATTAAAAGCACTACACAATTTCCAAAAGGCAAACCAGTCTATTCTCCTCCTCCCGTTCAATTTTAGGACCAGTTCATTGCATTTCCTTATAGTGTCTGTCCCAGATAGCAATGAATATCCCTATGGGTGTCCATCTAACTGCATATTATAGTTTGCATTATAAATTTTCTTCATCTAGGATAGTTAAGGTGTCCAATGGATAGAGCACTGAGCCTGAAGTCAAGACTCATCTTACTAAGTTAAAATCTGACCTCAGACACTTACTAACTCTGCGATCCTGGGCAAGACCCTTCACCCTGTTTACCACAGTTTCCTCATCTGTAAAATTATCTGGAGAAGGAAATGGCAAACCACTCCAGTATCTTTGTCAAGAAAACCCCAAATGGAGGTCATAAAGAATCAGACATGACTGAAAAACTACTGAACAACAATGTTCTTCCTTCACTTAATTTTTCCTGTGCTGATAATTTTGAGTGATTATGGACCTATTTTAGAATACTGTGCAATATTCCAAATCTTACATCAATCTGTACAATGTCATTCCATATAAGAGCACCTGGAGGACTTTGCTATCCAACAGAGACTCTCTTTTCCACTGAAATTTATGTTGGATACTCTCCATGGCAGTAGCCTGAAGAAGTCTCTTGTACTGGGGCTTCTGGGCTTTTGTACATGCTTTCCATTAATTGAAGTTTATTTCTTCTTTCTCTCTTCCTGTATAGATGCTGTCACCCATCATTTAAGGTGAAGTTTGTATGTTACCACCTTCACCAATGCCTACCTGTCCAGGGGCCAACCTAATCTCTGGGACTCTCTCCTCTCCTCTGAAATAATGTAATTCTTGAATGCAGCAGTCATTGGGCAATTAGTATGAATATAAAAATATCATGTTAATGATTTTTTTAATGTATGCACTAAATTTGAAGCCAACTGGGGTTAACAACTATATCAAATACATCTCTCTATCCCTCTTAATTCCCGGCATATGATAAGCAACCAAAAAACACTTGTGTGCCTTTTTCAAGTCTCAAAGAATAAACTGGGCCATGTAAGACTAACCTCAGTATAACTTGATTTTGTCTAATTTAATTTGCCAGATTCCTTCTACCTGGTTAAAACCCCAAAAGTCTGTGAAGAACTCAGCTGTGACAGTTATTGCAAATTCTATTAATCATGAATGATGATTTTCTTTAGCCAAAGCAGTGTCTTCCTGAATACTTCCAGGTTGATTCCTCCTATGGGTATTACGTAGGTTCTCAGAGAAGGCAAACTAAATTTGGCAATTGGCTAAATTAAGTTAAACAAAAATCCACAAGTATAATGCCTACATACATAGAATCTAAAAAAAGAAAAAAGGGGCTCTTCAAATATAGGTTGCATCTGAAAGCTTGAAATGGCATGAAGATTTTGAAGATATCCTACACCCATGTTTCCCATCACTTGAAAGGATAAGCCAGAGTTAACTGACATGTACTAATCCTTTGGTTCAGTACTTCTTTAGTAAGTAGAGATAGGTGAGTTAGACACAGGTGAGTGGGGCCATAGCCCCATTACAAATTCACTCTGTAAGAAATCCCTGCAATCTCTCTTTTACTCTTATAAACTATATGGAAAGAGTTCATATTAGGTTCACAAATAACCTCTTCCTTGTTAAATCTTATGCTTCTCTACTTACAATTTGTTTCAACTTCTCTGCTACACTGAGCTACACTTGAGGAGAGAATGTGTTGATCCTCCTTTTAAAAAATGTTTCTGTACTATCTACTACCACTGCATTTCACTCTGCCCACTCTTCAGTCACCTCCATTACCCCCTCCTCTGTCCTCAGTCCTGATTTTTTTTCTTTCTACACTTATGTCCTCAGGAAAGTCATCCACAATCTACATAGTAAATGGTTCCCAAAGTTGTTTGCATTTTAGCTACATCCAGTGTATAGAAGACCGTCAAGGACAATAAGTTCCCAAAGAAGTGCAGATTGCCTGATTTAGTATATATATATAGATAGATAGATATATCTATATCTATCCATATATATATATATATCTACATAGATATAGATATATACACACACACAACAGAATTTTGTTTTACAAGCATCAGTGCCTAATCCAGATCTTCAGAATGTCATCAAAACAACTTAATCTATAAAACTGTAACTTCATTGTCTGTACACTAAGGAGATATTCATGACTTATCCACAATGGGTTTCAAATGTCTACGGCTATAAGTCAACAGAAAGGGGATAACAAAGGCATGTACAGAAACACGCACATGTTCAGTAGTGAATGCTTCCTTTAACTTCCCCATGTAGCATAAGTCTAGTCAGGTAATGTGCCAAACAGAAATAAGTGAAGCTGAAAGGACAGCTCTTTGCCCCAAGCTCCTCATAAATCTGAGAATTGATGGCACAATATATAACAAGGAGGAAAAGAGTTCTAAGCAGGAATTAAAGATGGCAACTTCTTAACTTTCAGCAAGTCCTTTCTTTTAGTAAATGGCTCCATTATTGTGTAAAAGAGTCAGAACACTCATATTAAAGATACCAAATGATAGTGTCTGAATACAGACTGAAGCATATATTTTTTACTTTATTTTTCTCGAGTTTTTTGTTCTTGTCTATATTTTCTTTCACAACATGACTATCATGAATGTCTTGCATGACTACACATGTATAACCTAAGTGTCTGGCTGTCCCCCATGCCTGGAATGCTCTCCCTCTTCCAATCCAACTACTGACCTCCAGGGTTTCCTTTAAGTCTCAACTAAAATCTCACCTTCTACAGGAAGTCTTCTTTAATCCATCTTGATTTCAGTACTTTTCCTCTTTTGATTACCTCCTATTTATCTAGTACATAGTTAACTTAGTATATATTTGTTTGCATATTGTCTCCCCCATTCTACTGTAAGCTCCTTGTAGGCATGGACTGTCTTTTGCCCTTTGTGTATCCCCAGAGCTTAGTACAGTGCCTGGTACATAATAGATGCTTAATAAATTTGGCTGATTGATTGATAAGAAGTCTGGAAAGACTAAGTTAAAGAATCATTTAAGGTTTTGGATAGAATGAACATGAATGGGCTAGTACACAAAATCTCAGGATATCAAAATTTAGGGGCTACGCTTCTTGAAGCTTGAGGGAATTGGAGTGGATCCAATGAACCGGACATAGGATAGGGAAAAGAACATTGGACTTTGAAATCAAAATACCGAAGATGAATCCCAGAACTACTATCAATCTGTGTAACCTTGGCCAAGTCATTTCATGCTTTATCATTTTCCTAATCTGTAAAATGGGAAAAACATTCCTTGTACCACCCACATTAAGAGTGTTATAAACTTTAAAATGCTGCATAAATATGAGGAACTATCACGTGCTTCTGTTAAAAAATTTCTGCGGAGATGCCTCTCAGAACTGCTTCGAATCTGTTCAACATGCTTACACTTTGGGGGATACTTTGATGTGAGAAGGATTATTGTCAAACACCACAAACTCAATACCATGAAGAGAGAACTCCCTTAAAAATTCTGGGCAAATAACCTTTAGTCTGAGAAGTGTTGCTGGAGCAGTGTCCTCCCACTAGACAAGCCAGAAGAAGGGCAGACAGGGCAGGGAATGTGACACTGTGTAGTATTACACTGGCTTGTTTCCCGGGCAATCATAGGAGCCTCTAACTAAGAACTACTCCGTACAAGAGCTACGAGACAATAACTAAGGACCCTATGGGGCAAAATCTGTGGATCCTACAGACATGGCTCCCTGAGGCAATGAGAGAAGTGAGAAGGATGGATCTGAAATCAGGGAGATCCAAGTTTAAATCCAACCTTAGAATTTACTAGCTATGTGGCCCTAGGTAAGTAACTTAACCCTATTTTTCTCAGTTTCCTTATCCGTAAAATTGAGCTGGAGAAGGCAATGATAAAGCACTCCAGTACCTTCGCCAAGAAAATCCCAAATTTAGTCATCAAGAATCGTACATGACTAAAAACAACTAAACAACAAACTTATCATTACACCTCAATTTCCCTTGCTAAGTAATCCATATCCATAGTAGCCATATTACATTTGTAGGTATTTCCCTAACTCTTTCCTAAACTCTGTTTTCTTCCTTTACATTCTCTCACTGGGTGATCTCATTGGCTACTAAAAGTCTAATTATTTTCTTAGGACAGATAACTGTCAGATGTATATATCCAGTCTGAGTCTCCCTCCTGAGCCACATTACCAATTACTTATTGGGAATTTCCAACTAAATATCTCATAGATATCTCAAACTCAACACATCAAAAATAGAAGTCACTATTTTTCTTCCCAACCCATTCCTCTTGCAAATTTTCCTCTTTTCATCAAGAACATCACCATCTTTCTAGGCACCCAGCTTCCCAAGTTTGATGTCATCCGTGGTACCTCACATTTCCAATTCACAGTCAAATCAAAGTGAATACAACATTCTTTTTATGGAAATTACATGACAAAGGAAAATGCTTAATGAAATATAAAATCCTGTGGTTTCCCAAAAGAGCATAGAACAACAATAAGAAACTCCAGAAAGGCACAAAAGAAAAAGGAAATCCATGAAAGAAAAAATTAGGGATGAATACAGGTCAGAACTTAAAGGTTTTCAATACAATTTTAGGACTCACTTAAGAATAAATGACTCCATAATAGAAAGTCTCTCTAAAGAAGCAGAAGAGATAATAACAGATTTTGAATGCAAAAATACTGAAGTGGAGGAAAATATTGTATAAGAGAAATAAAAGGCAGCAATGTAATATAGTTGTTGGTTTTTCTGGATCTTTGTTTTCTATGAGGTTAAAGGGCTTGGTCCTGTATTTTAAGAATACATCAACTTTATGTATACAAATGGAATTCATCCAGAAGAGACACTGCACAGGAATAACAAGTATCAAAGGTTTCCAGAAGAACATGAAAAAAAATTTTTTTAACTTGAACACCATAGTTCAGGAAATAATAGAAGAAAACTGCCCCAAAATTGTGAATATAGATAATTAAGAACTGGAAATCAAGGAGATGCCCATCAATTGGGGAATGGCTTAATAAATTATGGTATATGAATGTAATGGAGTACTATTGCGCCATAAGAAATGATGAACAAGAAGACTTCAGGGAGGCCTGGAAGGACTTATATGATCTGATGCTGAGCGAAAGGAGCAGAACCAGGAACACTTTGTGCACAGCAACGACCACAG
>CM053772.1:108297455-108338134 GCA_028658325.1 Potorous gilbertii | reverse complement strand
GTGTAAGACTAACTGTATTTCCCTCCATCCTATCCTGCCCCCCATTGTTTCTATTCTCTCTTTTGATCCTGTCCCTCCCCAAGAGTGTTGACTTCAAATTGCTCCCTCCTCCCATTACCCTCCCTTCCATCAGCGCACCCCCAATAGTTGGCCTTTTTAACTCTAGTATCTTTTCTCTTCCCACAAATAGTGTATTCCTGGCACAGAATGTAAATGACTTGTAAATGACTGCCATGTTGACTTTCTATCTATCCTGGACATCCCTGCCAGATTAATCTTCCTAAAACAAAACTTTCACGTGTCATTCTTCCAGTTAAAAACAACAATGACGGCACACTGCAGTGGCACCTCATTTCTAATAGGATCAATTTTTCAATTCTCTGCTTAGCCTTCAAGGCCTTCCAGATTCTGGATTCACCCACTAAAGTTTTGATCTCAAGTTACAGGAAATATAATAGTGTTCTGTTCCCTCTCCTGTACCCCGTTAGTTTTCTAATCAACAACTTGTTGGGAGTTAAAAAAAGTGAACTGGGTTATGAATTCATTGATAAAGGGGAAGTGTTTCTAAGGTGAGACAGAAGGTATCAAGCAACAGTGTTAGACCAAATTGCCCTAAAAGAAAAAAGTCTACCATTTTGCAATTTTATCTGCAAAGTATGGGTGTGCCTGTCTTCCCTCAACCCCACCAACATGAGTTTTGTCCTTTTTTTTGCCTATTTTTGCCAATTTTATGATGTAAAATGTCTTAGATGTTGTAATTTGCATTTTTTTCTGAGTTAATGAGATTGAACAGTTTCAAATGATTATTTACAGTATGTATATACTCTTTTATAAATTTTTTTGTATCTTTGATCTTTCTCTCCATTTGGGATTGTGTTACTCTTGAATTTTTCTATCACTACCTTAAATTTTTAAAAACTTTTCAAAATAACTTATGGCTTTTGTGTTTTTGAACCTGTCTTATCCCAAATAAAATTTCCATATAATTTTCCCTTGCAATGAAATCAATGGACATGGCAGTATATGTAGTAGCCTTTATTCCTGGTCACCCTGCTTTCTACTAAGGAGAAACATGAGTTTCATCATCTGTCCTTTTCAGTGTTATCATTTATGGCATTTTGGCCATTGTATTTGTTACACTGTTGGTTCAATTTTCTTTACTTTATGTCAGTCCATTCAACTCTTCCCCCATGTCTCATATTGTTCTTATGGTGCAATAATATTCCATTGCATTTTTAAACTGCAATTTGTTTGACCCTAAGTTGATGAATACCCAATTTCTTCCTTGTCTTATATTTTTAGATGTTGAATTTTTAACTGTTACATTAGTGACATCTTTTTTAACCTCTTGTGTTTTCTTACAATTATATTGTATACAACATTTTTATATTTCTTTAATCAAATTATTGTATCCTCAGTAATTTTTCTATTTAATGTTGAAAATATATCTGCTTTTCACAACTGAGATAAAATACATTATTGACTTGATAAAACTTTAAAAAATAGTTTTCTAAAATTTTTAATTGTGTAATCCAGTCAGAATTTATAAATTTTTTTCGAGTATAATGCTTGCAGTTTCACCAGCATTTTAAAAATAATGAATCCTTCCTATACTTTTTTTGTGTACAGAATTATCAAGCACTGATGTTATGTACATTGACCCTCAGGAGTCATCTGATCCAAACTGTACATGAAGGAAAAAGCCCCTCTCCAAAATCTGTAACAGATCATCATTATACAGACTCTGTTTGGAGGTCGCCAGTGTTCCAAAATTCAATTACGCCTGAGTGAATTATCATAACTCACATAATATCATCTCATAAATAGAATTATGCTAAATAATTCTATTTATGAACAGCTCTATTAGAAATAACTGTATTGAGCTGGCATCTGTCTTTCTACATTTTCTACCTTCTGAGACCTTAGGTTTCTTAATGTCTTCCTTAGCTGATTTATTTCATGATTCTGTGGTTACTCCTACCTAAAACCTCAAACATAAAATCTCACCAGAGTACTAGCAGTCTCTTTTAAAGTCATTCCTTTTTCAGGGTCTAGAGGTTCAGGTATCAGCTCATTGCAAGTAACACTCTAGTCTACCTGTCCCTGTTTGAACTCTCTCCTCCAAGGTTGCTCCAGTCTGCATTCTGAAAAGCATGTTCCCAAACTGATTGTCTTTATGTCATTTCAGCCTCAGAATATAACTGATAGAAGGGGTAGCTAGGTGGTGCAGTGGATAAAGCACCAGTGCAGGAATCAGGAAGACCTGATTTCAAATCTCACCTCTGACACTCACTAGCTGTGTGACCTTGGGCAAGTCACTTAACCCCAATTGCCTCATCCTGAGTCATCTCCAGTCATTGGATTCAGAGGTCTCTGGAGGAGAAGGGAGGCTGGTGACCTGCACAGCCCTCCCTCATTCAGAACAAAGTCAAGTGCAAGTCATGTCATTATTTCTCTGATGGCATGGTCTTCTTTGGCAACAAAGGATGAACACACACATAACTGATGGAATCATTCAATTCTGCTACCCATCCCTATGCCAAGGTGGGAAGTGAATCAATACCTTATTAGTGGTTCCACAAAGAGGAAACATCAGGCTTATTTTCATCTCCTAGCTGTCCACTCTATATAACCTGCCTTTATAGGCCATGTTCTCCTTTGGGAGTCTGGTGAAGCCTCTGGACCCCCTTTTAGAATAATGTGTTAAAATGCTTAGAATTACACAGGAAACCCTATTGAAATAATAATGAATTTATTGAATTATTAATATTTTATTAATAGTTGATGTTAATTATTTTAAATTAAATATTATTAATAAATTATTAATCTATTGAAATAAAGTAATTGTTTCCTGTCCAAGTTCATGGTCCCCCTTAAATCTATTCATGCACCCTTTAGAACTCCCACTGAGGGCTAATTAGATTTTCCCTAAACTTTTTCCTTTTAGCTATACGGTTATCTATTCTCATTAATTAACAAGTGATTTAGTTGACATGTTATTCATCCTTTTTATAGTTCTTAAGCATCTAGGAGAAGTGTGTGCTTTAGGAATGGGGGATGCTGTCTTATAGTCTTTAGTAGTTCCAGTGGGTTGTGGCAGTGAAGGGAAACTCTTGATATGGGTTTAACAAATGGATATTCTTGTTCTGTTGAGCTTAAATCATACCTGAAGTCTAGGCTGCTCCAATAACCTCATTTCAGACCTTATTTTATTTCAGTCCTGCTTCCCGGTTCTGATGTCATCTTCTGCCTCCAGCCCTCTACCTCTTCATTCTTTCTGCTTGTTTCTGAATTTTGGCCTGTCTGTTCTGTGTTGTTGATTGTCACTTTGATAGATACTTCTTAGTTGTATCTTCCATAAATTCCCAAACTAGAATTTTAGTGAACCTCATGGACCCACAAAATTCCAGCCCTGGCCAGTCTTAGACTTGGGATTAAAGTAAGGGGGAAATTGTACCATAGAGAGGGCATACAAAACAATAAGTATAAAATGATGTTTTCTACCCTCTAGTCTGTCTTTTACCTTGTCACAGAATTAAACTCATTGATTCTATTTTTGAGATTTCTTTGCTTTCCCCTTGGCTTATTTTTTTCTACATTTTGCCTGGAAACAGATAGTTTTTCTTCATAGAAGCCCTACTTTAGTGTCCATCCTAATGTGGAAGTGAGTTCTTAAACAGGATGCCTGCAGAGTGCAAAATCTGGCAGATTCTTCTAAGCTGGAAAGACTTCAGAATATGATACTAGTGACAGACTATATCTGCTGTCCAAGGTCCAACCTAGCTAAGTACAGAGAAGTTTGCCATTAGGTGATAAATTATTTGACCATGGGGACCAATAAAACAGACAAAAATACACAATGGTCCTCTGCCCCTTTTCACTTCTACAGTGAGAGTGGTAGAAAGGGTTCTAATGAATCCCAGATTTTTTTAGACTTATTTTCAAACATTATAATTCTTGACTCCTTAAATCTTTTTTTCAACAGTCAATGTATTACACAGCTAGAGGAATTGGATTATATCTTAATTGACAATTTTACTCTCAGTTAAACCTAAAAGAATCAATCAATAAAATTTTTTGAATGCCTCCTATGTGACAGATGCTGTGATGAGAGCTGAAGATACAAAGACAAAAAAAGGAACAATCTCTTCTCTTTATGAGTTTGTCAAAGGGCAAGTGGTGACGATACAGGGTTCAGGAGTGCAAGGAATTTGAGAAAAGAGGACAGTGTGGAGTTGAAATGGTTAACTGTAGAGTTGAGAGGAAAGTGAAATTAGAACAGGGGTTTGACTCCATGGAAGGAAGGAAACTAGGTTATCAGAGAGGTGAAATAAGGAGTTGAGTTCATTGACCCAAGGGTCATAAAAAATATCATTTTATAGAATACCTGGTTATATGAATTTACAGTGTTTCTTAGAAGCATAAGTAAACAGACCATGATGAAAAGAATTATAGATTCTATTGTGGAGGGAAAAGAAAGCTAAGATTAGTTTTGACAAGTTCTCAAGTAAGTAAGTATAAAATAGGTTGAGCTTGTGGACTTCTCTGTAGATACAGGAAAGGACTGAGAAAAAATATATTGGGAAATACAGTTTGAGATTAAGAAAGAGTTCAAAGGCTTGTAAATTATTCTGAAACCGCATGACTATATATCATCAATACACTCTCTTTTAGAAAGTATTTTCTTGATGTCTTTCTGTCCCCACAGTGATGTTATTTCCCAATTATCCTTCCCCAATCCCACAACAATGTACATGTAGCTAAGCGAAACAGATGGAAAAGGTAAATTAACTGTGTCTTAGTAGTATTCTGCAAATGTAGTTCACTACCTTTTTCAAAAGGTTAAATTAAAGAGGATGTTTCATCATTAGTCTATGAATCTTTTTGAGTCAGGATTAGTCATTGCATTGATCAGAGTTCAGATGCCTTCTAGTGTTATTGTTATGTATATATATTGTCGTCTTGGTTACATTTACTTTGCAGCAGTTCGTTCATATCTTTCTGAGTTTCTCTGAGTTAATCATCTTGGTGATTTCTTATGATGCACAGTTCCATTATGTTTATATACCAGCCTGTTCAACTATTCTTCATTTGATTATTGACTGTCTTGGTGTTAAATGTCCAGTAGTGGGATTGATGGGTCAAAGCATATAGGCAGAATAGTGGTTTTTCGTATGCATATGTTTGTAGGTATGTATATACAAATTTCTTATATATTACAAAATTGTTTTCACAGATCCAGCATGTATTTGATGTAATATGATTTTTCTAACTTAGACTATTTTTTAATCCTTTTTGCCACTTTTCTGGTTGTGAGGTAAAACTTCAGAAGTTTATTTTGCATTTCTCTCTTTTTGTTAGTGATTTGAAAGGTTTTTTCATGATTTCATCATTTGCATTTTTTAAAATCTGAAGATTCTTCTTATCCTTTGACTTACCTATTGGGAAATAGTTCTTGTCTCTGTAAAACAAATCTGACCATGTTATTCCCCTGGCTCAAGAAACTTCAGAACTTTTCTCTTGCTGCTGCTTTATAAACACAAACTCCTTAAAATACAAACTTCTTAGCTTGACATTTAAAATTCTTTATAATGGCAGCTTTTTATCTACCTTTCCATATTTATTTTATTTCCTTCTGCATACTCTGTATTCCATCCTAACAGGTCTCCTTACTCTTCTCTGAATTTGATATTTTATCTCCTACCTGAAGGCTCTCCCACATTCCTGGAGTATCCTTTCTTTTCATTTATTTGATAGAATCTTGGAAAGAGTGACCTTTTTCAATGCTTTAGGTCAGAAGTCAGCAAACTATGGCCTGCCAGTCATAGTTTGTTGACCTCTGTTTTGGACCAGTCATCTCAGATTTCTTTTTATTATATCTGTCAAGGTCTGCAGTAAGATTTAGGTAAGGGTATCTGGATAGAGCAATACCTTTGACGAGTTTGTATCATCTGCACTTGTCTTCATTAACCATTGAGGAGTCACATAAATCCTTGTGTCATGCACTCAAATTGGTAGAACCCCATAGGCAAAATGTGAAATGGTTTTTATATTGATTTGTTGTAGTGGTCTGATATCAACTATGAAGGTCTAAAATGGAATGGAGTTGAATTGGTTAACTCTAGGATAGAGAGGAAAGTGAAGTCAGAGGAGGGATTTGACTCCATGGAAGGATGGAATCTAGATTCTCAGAGAGTTGAAATAAGGAGGTGGGGTTCATTGAGTTACTCAGGTCATAAAAGGGTGCAGATTGAAAAAAATGTGCTATGAATTGACAGATTATTTTTTTAGTCTATTTACAAATTCTCCAACAGATGATTCAGGACATCCTGAATTCATGACTTGGTGAACTAAATGGCAACATTAGACTGTGACTTGGGAGTTAGGACCTAGGTTCACCTCCTACCCCTGTCAGTTAATTACTGTATGTGTGACCTTGGGCAAGTTAACCTTTCCATGCTTCAATTCCATCATATGGCAAATGAAGGACCAAATGTCCTCTGAGGAACCTTCTGGGTCTAAATGTATGATCCTGTGCAATACTGAAAATGTTTTTACTGTTGCTATCAGTTTTTATGATACTGTTATTTCAAACCCTCTCCAGATTAAACCCTTTCTTGGGACAATGAAAAACAATTAAATAGAAATACCTGATATAATGACCACATTGGGGAAAGTATACAGTGTTCTGTCCTAATAGCTTTTCTATTGTGAGAGGGTAGGGTATGTCTCATTATTTGCTCTCCTAAGACCTTTATTGATTTTTCAGTTACTTATCACTGGACTTCCTCATTTAGTTGTTGTAATTATGTATATTGTTTTCTTAGTTCAACTTGCATCATTATATCAATTCATAGAAATCTTCATGATTTTCTGAATTATTCATTTTTTTTTCTTTTGGGGCTGATGGTAGGGAGCCTGGACCTAGGATAGAGGGAAACTGTTTCTGACTCTGTGGCTGGCTCTTTATTCATTATCTTTTCCCATCATTTCGGCACAATGCAACACATTACATTTTATACGCCATAGTTTTTTCGACTATTGCTCAATCAGTAGATGCCCACGTTGTTTCTAGTTCTTTACCACCACAAAAGGAATATTTTGGTATATTGCATCTCTTTTTTTGGATATGCTCCTAGTTGTGAGATGACTAAGTCAAAGAGCACGTGTAAAGTATAGTTTCTTTTCTTACATCATTCCAAATTAATATGCAATATAATTGGACCACTTCACAGCTCCACCAATAGTATAATAATATGTCTGTCTTCCCACAGTCTTTACTCTTCCCATTTCTTGTCATCTCTGCCAGTTTCCATTGGTATGAGATGAAAATTCAGATGTTTTAATTTAATTTAACTCTCACCATTGGTGAATTGAAGCATGTTTCATGTGGCCATTTGTAGCTTACAATTCTTTAGAAGCTAAACTATTTATTTATATCTTTCAATGATTTCACTATTGGAGAATGACTCTTGGGCTTTATTATTTGTTCCAATCTTTGTATATTTTAGCTGTCAGACTTTTAGTAGCGATATACTGTTTTCCCATTCTACTATTTTCTTCTAATTGCCTTGATTTTATTTTTGCAAAAGTCTTTTTGTTTATGTAGTCAAAATCGTCTATTTGTCATTTCTTCTATTTCTCCTTTAATTTGTAACATTTTTTCCTTAGCCATCGTTGTGAAAAGTACCTGATTTTCTTCTCTTCTCGTTTTTAATGGTGGGACCATATATATTTTAAAGTTACCTTTTCATTTTGAACTTACTGTGGTATATGGTTTATGATCTTAGTTTAACCTTATATATGCCAGAATTCCTTAAGTTTTCCTAGTAATTCTCAAAACAAGTGAGTCCTTTTCTCAGTGATTTATGTTTGAATGTAAGCTCTTTGAGGGTAGAGATTATTTCATTTTTGTTTTTGTGTCTCTAGCACCTCACATAGTGGCTGGCACATGGTAAGACAATAAATAAAATAAAGTTTTGTTGACTGATTCAAATGCTCCTGCTTTTTCTTGCTAATATGTTCCACTTCTGTTTTCCTTCTTTTAGTCAGTAAACTAGTATTTATTAAGTAACTGTTATATGGTATGCTAAGCATAGAGGATACAAATAAAGGGCAAACCATAGTCCCTGCTCTCAAGGAGCTGATGGTCCAACAGACTATAATCAGTATTAAGTAGGTTTGGTAACTACTGCTTTATATTATAATTTGAAGTCAGCTAATGCTGTGCCCTCTTTCTTCATACTTTTCCCTCCTTTGAGATCCTAGACCCCTGAGGTTCTTCCAAATGAATTTTGTTATTTTTGTCTATTTTATTAAAGTATTCTCTTGGTAATTTGACTATTAGAGTTCTAAATTCTTTAATTTAGAAAATATTATCATTTTGTTACATTGCTGTAGCCCAGTCATGAGTAGTGAGTCTCTCTGCATTTATTTCGATCTCCATTTATTTCTGTCAAGTGTTTTATAATTTTATTTACAAAAATACTGCGCCTTGATGGGTTAATACCTAGTATGTGTAGTTATTTTAAGACAATTACAATTTCTCTTTTTTTCTTCCTTTTTTGGTAATAGTAGAAATTTTGATGGCCTTTGTGTAATGTATTTTTAAAAATTTTGTTACCTCATGGAAGCTGTCAGTCATCTGTTAATTTTGTTCATTGATTCTTTGGGATTTTCTAAATGTATCTTCATCTTATCAGTAAATAAGGATTATTTTATCTTCTTCTTATTGATATTTATGCTTTTGTTTGCTTATTACAGTAACTTGTAGAAGAATTGCAGATAATCATATTCTTACTTTACCCCTGTTTATCCTGGGAAAACAATTACTGTTTTTCCATTGCAAACAATACTACCTTTTAGTTTTAGGTATACGGTTTTGACCCTACTTCACCAACACATTCTTCAGCAAGTAGGTTGGAAGACAGTGGATGTGGTATTCACCAAACAACTTAACAAGAAGTGAAACTGACTCTTAAAAAACTAAGAATGACTAGTTAACTATATTGGTTTTATTTTAAAATAAACTGTTATTGTGTCTCTGGATTAATAAAAATCAGTATACCAAAGATGAAGATACTGCACATAAATGCAACTCTAACTTTCTCTGTTTGAACAAGCTTTTGACAATGAAAAATGGGAAATGGATGAGAATAAAGGCTGTTACTATCAGCATTGAGGTCAAAAGACCTCAGACACTACCCTACCTAATAAATACTTTTTTGATGTCTTTAGCAAACAGGAAAATATGGCTCCTGATGCCAGAAATGAATTAGATTACAAACTCTTTTCCCGTCAGAGCAACCCAATGAAATAGGATGTAGCATGTGGCATGCTTTCCATTTTATACATTGGTTAAACTGAGGTTTAGAGATGGCAAGTGTCTTGTCTATGATCACACAGTTTCTACCCCTGGGGATTGTTGTGAATATCAAATGAGATAATAACTGTAAAGTGCTTAACAAAGTACTTGGCACATAATAAGTGTAGTATAAATATTAGCTAGTAGTAGTAGTGGTAGTAGTAGGTATCAAAGCTGGGATTTTTTTTTTTCCATAATTTTCACTTGAACTGTTTTATTAGGAAAAGAGTGTAGCTCAGTAAACCTTCCCTAGCAGAGTTCACAATCATTCTAATTTTCACTGTCATTCTTAACAGATGACTATAGTTTTTTTTTAATTTTTAAAAAAATTTTAATTATTTTTAGCTGTCAACATTCACTTCCATAAGATTTTGAGTTCCAAATTTTCTCTCCATCTCTCCCCTCTTCCACCCCAAGAAAGCATGTAGTTTGATATAGGCTCTGCAAGAAAAAAGAGAGAACAAATAATATTCATTCAAATTCCACAGTTCTTTTTTCTGTATGTGTACTGCTTTTTTCCATCATGAGTTCTTTGGAGTTGTCTTCTACCCTTGCATTGCTAAGAAGAGGTAAGTTTATCAGAGTTAGCCATCACATATTGTGGCTGTTACTGTGTACAGTTTTCTCCTGGTTCCGTTCACTTCACTCAGCATCAGTTCATTCAGGTCTTTCCAGGTTTTTCTGAAGTCCACCTGTTCATCATTTCTTATAGCACAATAGTATTCTTCAGCCGTTCCTCAACTGATGGTCATTCTCTCAATTTCCAATTCTTTGCCACCACAAAAAGAGCTGCTATAAATATTTTTGTACATGTGGGTCCTTTTCCTATTTGTATGATCTCTGTGGGATACAGACCTGGAAGTGGTATTGCCAGATCAAAGGTTATGCACATTTTTATAGCCCTTGGGGCATAGTTCTAAATTGCAGAACTGGGATTCTTTATATTGTGAATCTCATTCTTGGGCACTTTCCACTATAGCAATCTACCTCCCCATTCTTTCTTGAACCCTATACCACATATAATATTAATTTTGGATTTCAAGTACATTTTATTATTGTTTTAAAGAAAAATTTCTCATTCCTAATCATTCTGTAAACATTTATTAAATGTCAACTATGTGCCAGACATTGTCCCTGCCCTCACAAAACTGACAAATGAAAGGATACTTATTGTTTTGTTGAATTCTTTTTTTCCTCAGTATATTTCACATTTTTATGTTTTTCACTTGATGTGTTACGTTTTCCTGATAAAAAACTGTTGTTGCTTAGGTTCATGGGTTTAATTACTATTTGAATTTAGACTTCTTGCATTTAACCTTTTTTTCCTATTTTATTTGCTAAATTTTGTTCCTTGTTTTAGTATCTACATCAGTTGGTAATATAACTTTTTAGTGTTGTATTTGTCAGCTTTTATTATCAAGATCAAGTTTACCACATTGGGTAGCATCTTATATTTAGGATTATGAGTTTAGAACTGGAAGAGACCTTAGAGATCTGGTCCAGGTCTCTCATTTATAGATGAGAAAATTGAAGCAGAGAGTGATTGTGACTAATTCAAGATTATAGTAAGTTTTAGAAATTCAGCTGGATTTTTGTCTTCAATTTAGGTCTTGTCCTAGTACAAGAAAGGTATCTTACTAGCATAGCTCTTGTTTTAAATATTATAGCTCTTTATTGAGTAGGGCTCAGTGGGGAAGTTGGAAGGGCAGATGAGTTAAAGCAAAAGCAGTCAATCAATAAACATTTATTAAGCATCTACTATGTGTCAGACATTGTGCTAGGCCCTGGGGGATACAAAACAAGGCAAAAGACAGTCTGTGGGTTGACCCATCAGGGGCAGAGAGGAGGTGGAGGAGAGGGGAGGATTTTTTGGAGAAGCTAGGCAGTCTCTTGAAGGAGTCAGCTAGGCTGTTAAAGTTGAAACGCAGGGAACCTCCCCTTATGCTAGGCAGATGGATGGGGTTTGTGGGCCTGCATGATCACTTGTGGGAAGCTAAGGGAAGCTCCTAAATTTTTGCCTCACCATGGCTCAGGTAGGCGTGGGGTACCCAGGGGGCAGTGGGGTGTGGGGCATTGTTGGGACCACTCTCTAAGGATTTCCTGTTTCTTTGTATTAAGGCAGAATTGAACCCAGGCTTTCATAACTCTTAAATGCAACTATCCACTTTACCAACTGTGGTTATCGTGTGATTTTTATCTTACTTATTTTTATTTCTATAGTCATGCCTTTTACTTGTTTGGGAAATTTTTCTTCTAATATGGGGTCAGTTTTTTCTTTTTCCGTGCCTTCAGGGATTCAAATAACTTTATTGGAACTTTTTGATCTGCTTTCCATGTCTTTTATTTTATCCTGCATTGCCATCCGTTGCTTTTTTAATTCTGTGACATTCTAAACTTGATTTTTTATTTTGTTCTAAATGTCCATTAATATTTTCTTTGACTGTTTTGGAAACTGATGAATTTGCAAGTGTTCCATGGGAAAAGTTGGTAAATATCAAAGAACATGATATTTATTGCAGAAACTGTTAAGTAGTAAATTTTCTCTGACAGGTATCTACAAAATCAACCTTGCTGCTTGGTTTTCCTATTGTACACGCTATGGAAATAAAAGTGTTTTAGGTTTAGCAGTAGTGAGGAAGGAATAATTGAGTGCTGTGAATTTGGGGTGTATGCTTTTCTGCTTGCACTGTGATACTAAATTACAAAATTCCAGCTGCTTTTTGGAGAATATGGTTAGAGGGTTTTAGTGACTTCATTTATAGTCTCGGCAACTTTCCCGAAAATTTCTCATGGGCTAGGCGTTAAGCATTTTCTAAAATGTTAGCTTCTCACGGCAACACTTTAAAATAAGCATGTGGAGCATGGGAGGTTTTCTTCTCTTTATAGAAGCATTACCTCTTTCCTGAACTATCTGTGTGTGACTCAGATGGCATTCTTTATGCTGTCCTTATGAGAGCTTAAGGCGACTTCTTGTTATCCTTCTAGTATCAAGTATAACTTTTTTATTTTGTTATTTTTGCAAGTGTCATGGTGTTGAAACTAAAAATAGAAGCTATATCCATAATAAGAAAACTATTTGACATTTTAAAGTTGTTTGGAAGGAAGGGTACTAATTATACTTCCCTATTTTAACACACTAATCCTGCAAATTACTCCACTCCCAGAACACTAATCAACTTTGGTAGGAGTTCCAGTTATTGAACAAATTGTAGGATGTGGACCAAAAAGACTTGTTCTCAGGGCTTCTACTTTACAAGTATTATGATGAATAATAATTGGGGATTAATTTGCCCATTTGATGAGCTTCAGATGATAGTGCATGAGACAATCTTGACAAATGAAACTGACTTATGTAAATGCTTTCCACTTTATAGCTTTTGAAATAATATCAATATCAAGTAGTTAGCATTTTCAAATGAACTTATATACCAAGACTGATTCATAGAAAATTCAGAGTAAAAACAAGTTTATATAATGCAGATTTAAATTAGGTTTTCCATGGTCTTCATAGTCTAAAGAAGTCTCGAATTGGCACAAAGGATTGCTGGGTAATCACAATCAAGATTCAGAGATTTTGGAAAGATAATAGAGAACAGAACTGGTGTTAGCCTCATTTAAGTATAACTACAAAATAGTTTTCCAGAAATAAAAGAAAACCTAAGTGATTGGAAAGCATTTCGATATTCATGGATAAGCAGTCTCAATTATCAAATGTAAATGCCCAAAGTTTAGGAAATAAACAAGATGAAGTAAAAGTTGTGTAATACAAGGGGATTAGTTTCACTTAATTGATATTACTGAGACTTTATGGCATGAAACTATAATTGCAGCTTGACTCTGGATAAGTATTATACCTTGTTCAGAAGAAATGAGACTTTGGTCAGGATGTAGAGTGGCCTAAGGTGCCAATGAAACTACTCTCTAAGGATTTCTGCTATCTTTGTTTCATATTATTCTTGGGGAAAAGCTGGAGAGATGTGGGCTAGACTGTAATGTAATTAGTTACATTCAAAATTGATTGAATGGTTCCTTAGTAGATTACCTCAACAATCCATGGTTAGTCTTATAGTGTTTAACATTTTTATTGGCATCTTGGAGAAAGTACTAGATAGAACCTTTATCAAATTTGTGAATGACAGAAAGTTTGGGAGTGGCAGCTTGCTAGATGAGAGATCTTGACAAGAACATTGCTTTCAATCTAATAAGATGAAATGTAGTAGCAATAACTGTAAATTTGTTGTTCACTTGTTTCAGTTGTATCTGACTTTTCATGACCCCATTTGGGTTTGTTTTTTTTTTCTTTTTGGTTTGCCATTTACTTCTCCAATTCATTTTATAGATGAGGAAACTGAGGCAAATAGGGTGAAGTGACTTGCCGAGGGTCACACAACTATTAAGTGTCTGAAGCTAGGTTTGAACTCAGGACTTCTTGATTCCAGGCCTGGCACAATATATGCCATGCCACCAGTGCTGCAGTGGATAGAGCACTGGGTTAGAATAAGGAAGCTACATCTTCATGAGTTCAAATCCAGCCTTAGACACTTACTGTGAATCTGGGCAAGTCAATTAACCCTGTTTGCCTCAGTTTCCTCATCTGTAAAATGAACTGGAGAAGGAAATGGCAAATCACTTCAGGATCTTTGGAAAGGAAACACCAAAATGGCATCACAAAGAACTAGATGAGACTGAAATAATTCAACAACAACAAATATTAAGTTTTATACTTGGATTCAGGAAATCAACTCCACAAGTAAAGAATGGGGAGGCATTTCACATAGCAGTTTATGTAAAAATATCTGTTAAATATTCATCATTCTATTTTGAGGCACCATAGTTGAGGAACGGCATTGACAAGCTGAGGAGCATCCAGTAGAAGGCAACTAGGATGATGAGGGGCTTGAAGTTAATGTGAAATGAGGATCACATGAAAAAAAACCCAGATTATTGAGTCTAGCGAAAAGAAGGCTCAGGGGCAAATGATAGCTATCTTAGAGTATTTGGAGACTTGTCTTGTGAAAGAGGGATCACACTTCTCTGGCTCCAGAGGACAGAATTAAAATAATAGATAGAAATTGCAAATAGGCAAATTTAAACTTTGAGGTCAAGAGAATCTTTCTAGCACTTAGCACTATTTAAATTAGATGGGTGGGTTTCCTTAGGAAGTGATCAATTTCCTTTCACTGAAAGTCTTCCAGCAGAGGCTGGTTGACCACTTTCTGATATTATGGTAGGAATTTCTTTTGTGAATGCATTGGACTAGATTGCCACTAGGTACATTTCGAGTAACAAAATCCTATAATTATCTGGTTCAGAATTAAATCTGTCATGTAGTTTTTAGTGCTCTTTTAAAAAAACAACAACTAGATTTTGGAATGCATCAGTCATGAACATTTACTGTCTACAAATATTCAAGTCTTCTATTTCTATAAGAACTACTGTCATAAAATCTTTTGTGATCTATTTCCAGATATTGAATGCATTTTGTTATAATATTAAGTGAAATTTCTATGACTAGTTCTTCCTGTATTTCAGTAATAATATATGTAAAAAAGTCAAAGATTTTGTATCCCTCTATTTTATTTAAACAATCAGTCATTTGTATTAATTTTTATGTTGTAGATTCCCTAGGCTTCTTTAAGTAAACATGGGGAGATAATCTTGGTTTTTCTTTGCTCTTCTTATTCCTTTAATTTTTTAAAATAAATTTTTGTTGCTATCTCTTTTATATCACCTTTATATCACCTTTTATCTCTCACTCAACCTTCTTTCAGAAAACCATATCATAGAATAAGGAATAAAAAGAGGAAGGAAAACAAAATTCGGAAAAAATTAACCAGCATAACAAAAAATTCTGATGTTATATGCAGTGTTCAATACCTGTGGTCCTCCACCTCTACAAGGAAGCAGGATAAACGGCTTTCTCTCACCTCTTCTTTGAAGCCAGGCTGATCATTTTAATTTTACAGCATTGAGTTTTGATTGTTTTGTGTGCGTGTTTATTGATAAGTATAATGTATTCACATATATTGATGTCTTTAGATTTCTTCTTTCAACAAATCATGTGTCTTTTTATATTTATCTGTACTCATCATATGCATCATCCTTTTTAAAATTAATTTTATTTTCAGTGTTCCACAGTCACCACCATACAACTTAGGTTATTATCTCCCTGTCTTCAGTCCTCCCTCCCTGAGACAGCAGACAGCAGACATATACATTCCCATTAAATACACTTTCACTAAAGTTAGGCTGTGTAGAAGAATTAAAACGAATGGGAGAAATTATCTAACAAACCAAAATGCAATACACACACAAAAAATGATCTGCTACATTCTGCAATTGAATTCCATAGATCTTTCTCTGGATATGGAAGGCATTTTGCCTTAGAAGACCTTGGAAATTTTTTTTTTTTAAGTCCTTGCATTGCTACACAGCTCCAGGTCTACCAGAAAAAACTCTCGCACACTGTGGTTGTTGCTGTGCACAAAGTTCTCCTGGTTCTGCTCCTTTCACTCAGGATCAGTTCATATAAGTCTTTCTAGTCCTCTCTGAAGTCTTCCTGTTCATCGTTTCTTACAGTGCAATAGTATTCCATTACAATCATACACCATAATTTGTTCAGCCATTCCCCAGTTGATGGGCATCTCCTTGACTTCCAGTTCTTGGCTACCTCGAAGAGTGCTGCTATAAGTATTTTTGTACATGTGGGACCCTTTCCCATTTTTATGATCTCTTGGGCATACAGTCCTAGAAGTGATATTGCTTGGTCAAAGGGTATGCATATTTTTGTAGCCCTTTGGGCATAGTTCCAAATTGCTCTCTAGAATGGTTGGATCAGCTCATAGCTCCACCAGCAATGTATTAGTGTTTTAACTCTCCCACATCCTCTCCAACATTTATCATCTTGTATCCTATCTTATAACAGTAATATTTCACTAAACTCATATATCATAATTGTTTTTAGCCATTCCTGTATCAATGAGTATCTATTTCATTTCTAGTTCTTTGTTGGAAACAAAATAGTTCTCCTATAATTCATTTGCTGTATATAAACCCTTTCTTTATGCCATTAAGTGGAATGTTATAGTTCATAGGATCTAGATTTTCTCATTACTCCTTTTCACTTAATTCCAAATTGCTTTCCAGAATGTTTCTAATTCAGAGTTCTACCTATGATGCATCAGTGTGCTCTCTCCGTTTAGGCCTCTGTTTTTTGTTTGTGTCCTGTGTGTTGATTACTATCTTTATTGTGTGTTTTTTTTTTTTGTAGAAGCAATGTTTGAGGAGTGTAGATAGAGAGCTGGCCAGAGCTGGCCTTGAACCCAAGAAAATCTGAGTTTGAGCTCTGCCTTTTACACATATTGGCTTCACCACCCTAAACAAGTCACTTCCTCTTCCCCTCATTCTTCCAGTACTCTAAAGCAACACTCTTAAGATTATAAATGGCAGAGAAGATGCTGATCTATATTGGTAGAAGAAGCGGGGAGTTCCCTATGCCTGTGAAGTCACAGCTGTAACTTCTGTCCTTACCCCCATACCTGATAACATGATTTCATATCCCGCTTTTTTTGAATTTCCTTGATGTATAATAACTTTTGTTCCAACTTCTCATTTTGATTCTGGGTATTTTTTGTTTGTTTGTTTCTTTCTTTTTCATGAGTTTCTTGTAAGCAGTAGGTTGTAGAAGGTTGGGTTTTTTTCTCTGTATCTGTTCTACCATTCTCCTTGGTTTTATGGATTTTTAGTTCATTCACATTTAAAGTTAGGAGATTTAGGTTGACATTTTCCTCCATTTTTGTCATATTTTTAAAAGATACAGGGAAACATTATAGCTTAGCCTAACCTCCTTGATACACCTGTTCCCAAATATACTCTTCCTTTTTACTCCCTCCTTGCTCCTATTATGTGGCAAACCTTTCCTAAGTTTTTAAAGTCTAAAGTAAATTATTGATTTTTTTCTTATCTGTTTCCAACCCTCTTTTCTCCCTTCTTTTTTTCCACTTTCAGTAAAATGATTAGTTCAACGCCTCTCCTCTTCTGCTCAATTCCAACTCTTAAATTTTTTTTCTGATCCTTTTTATATGCAGATTTTTCTTGCTACATTCTCCTGTTAATTTTCTCTATTTCTGGTCTATCGCAAATTGAGTCTCTTGAGTTTTGGTCTCCATTCTTATTTATTGCTTATTTAATCTGTTTGTGTTCCTCATGCAGTTAAAACTTCTGAAGAAACATTTCATTTAATTGCCTTTATAAATCTTTCCCTTACCACCCCCATCCCTTTTTCTATGGTGCCTCACTCTTAGAAAATCTCAAGTCATATGGACAGAAACAGTGCCCCAAGATAGGAATTAACCCTTGATCTCAAATCTTAGGTCCCATTTTGTCCTCTGCTCTTTCCATCATTTTCTTTACTACTGTTGTTCCTGAGCATTTCTGGTTCTCTGTCCACCTCATCCCCCTTTCCCATCTGCTAAGATGTCATATTTTCCTTCTTATGGGCCAGAATGCTATCCACCTGATTATATTTCCACAATACTCATATTGTTTCTTTCTAGCTGCAGACATAACACTTTTTTGACAGTTAAGAAATATTGACACTAATTCCAAAACTAAATTTTCATTCTAGCAACAATGCATTTTTTTAAAAAGCATCTAATGGCACAGTAGAGAAAACACTGGGCCTGGAGTTAGGAGGATGCAAATTCAAATCCAGCTACAGATATTTGCTGGCTGTGTGACTTGGGCATGTCGGTTTCCTCAATTGTAAAATGCAGATATGTTGTGAGGCTCAAATAGTTGTAAACAGTGCTTAACACAGTTCCTGGCACATAAGTAAGCACTGTGTTAAGGCTTATTCTCTCCTCCTTTCCTTTCCTCTCTCCCTCTCTTTCCTAAAGCACCAAACTTGGTTAAAAATTCCAAACCAATTGACTGTGTTATCTTGATAATAGGAAAGCAAGAAAGTAGAACTTCATATAATTTAGAATCTACATTGTTAGTTCAATCAAGATAAGCTACCCCTTGAACAAAAAAAATTATTGTTAGTGTTTTGGTTAATCCTGTATATGCCAAAAATTGTATTGATATTTGATAGGGTATGGCTGTTTTGACTCTTTCAGAAGGGATGTCTGATATAACTTTCTTTATGGAAAGACAAATATTGGCTGCTTCTTAATGATTCTGCAGGCCAGTGCCTTAAGTTGCTGATGTTTTGAATATTGGCCACTTTGGGTCCATCAAGGTAAGGATCACATGAATATGCAGTCTCTGTAGGAATCATGACCTGTTCTGTGTCTTCCTTATTTGCAAACACCTCTGAAATAATTTTCATTAACTCTTCTTCCTCCAATAGGACAACTGCTTCTGACTTGGAAACCCCATTTCCTCCTATTTATATAAATTCTACTTGGACATTTATAACACCCCAAATGGTTTTTTTTTTTAATCCCTTGAAGATCTCTCCTTTTTTTTTTTTTAAATCCCAGTCTTTTAAAAAAAATTCTAAATATTTAGATTTATTTACTTATTTGATTTATGTATTTCATTAGACTTATTCTTTCCTATTCACTCACACTGGTCTGCTACATAAATTATTCTATCTGTGTATACTTTTCCATCTTCCGGCATTGCAAACTTTAAATTTATATGTTACAATGTATACATGTAAGGTACAGGTAGGAATAGTGGTAGTAATTTCTCCAATTTGTAACCTGTTCAAAGTGTCATTTTTCCCTGTTTCATTTAATCTCAAAAATTTTTTTAAAAAAAATCATTTTTTATGAGTTTCAAAAAGACTGGACTGGAAGAACTTTTTTGAGAAAAAGTCACCTGTGGTGAAGCTGGTTTCTTGGGCTTTGGCTTGGCCTCCTTGAATTTTTCTTCCAGTCCCAAGCAAAGCCTCCTTTGTAGCAGTGAGGTACAATACCTTATCAGAGAAGGTGCACTCCCAGTGTACTAACTTTCTTCAGATTAAACTCATTAGAGGGTACCCAATTCTTATCACAGAAGTGCTTTTCACTGGAACTCCCTAATTTCCATTGGGTTGAGAGTCTCCCATTTAATTTCCTTTGCTTTGCTTTCTCCCTTCTGCCACCTCTCCCATTCCCCATTTCCTTTTCCTGCTAAAACACCATAGGAGTTAATATTCCTTCATTACCTACCCATTGACCTATTATTACTTTCTCTCTTCCACCTCTCCTATTCTCATTTAGGTACCTTTCCATGCTACAGTTTTGTCCCACAAATTCTGTATTACTTACAGGTGGTTGTAGGATTTAATCCATGGTGCCTCAGTTCTGCTTCTTCAAACTATCTCCTATTTCTAGAAATTTTACTTAGGCATTTATCCCCAAGTGTATTTGAATAAAGATTGTTTCCATTGTTCTGGGGTATTTGAAAGCTTTAAAAAAAATTCCTTGCTTCCTTCCTTCCTTCCTTCCTTCTTCCTTCCTTCCTTCCTTCCCTCCCTCCTTCCTTCCTTCCTTCTCTCCCTCCCTCCCTCCTTCCTTCCTTCCTTTCATCTTCAATTCTCTTCTGTTGATCATCCATCTTTTTCCTTTGATTGAACTCAGATTTCTAGAGCATGACATTTTGCATTGCATCTTGACCTTTTTTCTTTTTGGAATACACTTTTTCCTTTCCTTCTGTGTTTTTTCGTAGATACAGAATAGATTTACATGATTCAAATTTCCTTTGCTTTATATTTGAAGTTCTTCTGGGTGCTTGTAGAATTTGTTGTTTGACATTAGGATCGTTCAATTTAGCCACTGGGTGTTTTGGAATTTGAAACTTAAGGTTTTTTTCTTTTCTGGAGGTTTTCTGTGTTGTTGTTTTTAGTTGGAACTTTTTTGTCTGTTTTCAAGATTTCTGGAGAGTTTTTGTGTCCCCTGTGCCTGGAAGACTCTCCTTCCTATGTTCTGACTACTGAACTCTCTAGCTCCCTTTAAGTTCCAATTAAAATTCCAGGAAGCCTTCCTTAACCCCTCTTAATTACAATGCTTTCACTCTTTTAATTATTTCCTATTTATCCTGTATGTAGATTGCTCTGTATATATTTGTTTGTATGTTGCTATCCCATTAAATTGTAAGCTTCTTGAGGGGCAGGTGCTGTCTTTTGCCTTCTTTTTCCTATCTTCAGGGCTTAGCACTTTGCCTGGCAACAGAGTGGGCACTTAATAAATGTTTGTTGAATGAATGAATGAATTTTCTGCGTTATAATTGGTGGGTTTTCTTATTTGTCATGTTCTTTTGGGAGACCTACATACGTCTTTCCATACTGTTGAGATTCCCATTTTTATCCTGTGGTTTCAGATGTAATTGTTCCATAGTACATCAGACATGAAATTCCTCTTCTTGTAGGTTCTTGAGAGTTAGTGGGATTTGGAGAAGTGTCTAGTCTGCCATCTTGCAGGTCCCTCAATCTGAATATTCTCCCCTAATTTCTTACTGTTTTGTTGCTGTAACTAATATTTCTAACACCCTTTCAAATAATAGTGAAGATGGAAGACACTGTTGCTTTACTCTGCTACAATTGGAAAAGCCTTTACTATATATTTGTCATAAATTATGTTGTTTTAGTTTTAAATACTTTCAATCATTGAGATACTTTCTATACTCATTAATATAGTTGTGATTTTGATCACTTTTAAGATTAATATTTCCATGCATTCTTTTTATCTTAGAGTATTTCTTCGTTGTGATAGGAATTTTTTCCCCTCTCATATTTCTTCAGTCTTTGCTGGGTTTTTGACAGGGATTTATTTATGAAGATTTATTTCCTTTGTCCTATTTTTGTTGTTCTTTTATCATATTTGTGCCATATTTGTTTCAAGGTGAGGAAGGGAATCCGAGTTTAGACTTGATCCCTCACTTAACCATTGTACAGGAAAGTCTGTCTCTGAGGTCTTTGAAATATCACTGACAAATGAGTCAGCTATTGAATCTGCAGGTTCTTTTAGTACCAGAACTAAATGATCATGGCCTGGTGACTTGACTTAATCAAGGACAGCAAGATGTTATCTTAGTAGTTCCCCATTTCATTTTGTTTTAGCCATTTTTTTCTTTCTAGTATAAATATTTCTAGATCAGGAAAACAAAATAAAAATTAAGAACATCACCCTTCTCTCCCTTATCCATTATCACTGATCCTATCCATTTGAGCCAACTGTCTTTTATTTCCTTTAATCCTCCTTTTTTCCCTAATATAATTAAAAAAACCCAACTCTTTTTATTGTCTACAAATACTAGCCTCAGTTTTTTCTAAGCATTAGCATTCATGATTTTTTAAAAAAAAGTAATATATATTCATACACATATATTTCCAATTACTTTTAGAAACAGTTTTTAACCTTTTTTTATTTTTATCATTTTGAGTTCCAAATTCTCTCCCATCCTCCCTTTTCTACCCCCCATGGAGAATGCAAGCAATTTGATAAAGGTTATACATGTGCAGTCATGCAAAACATTTCCATATTAGTCATGTTGTGAAAGAAAGCACAGACAAAAAAAAACCCAAGAAAAATAAAGAAAGTAAAAAACAAAAAGCCAGTATGCTCAGTATGCTTTGACCTGGACTCAGACTCCATTGGTCTCTCTCTCTCTAGAGGTGGATAACATTTTTCATTGTAAGTCCTTCAGAATTGTCTGTGATGTTAGTATTGCTGTAAATAGCTAAGTTGATCATTGTACATTGTTGCTGTCACTGTGTACAATGTTCTCCTGGTTCTGTTCTTAGAGGACTGTGGCACACTTCCATATTCATTTTCTTTTAGCTGTCCTTGTTTTCATTCTCTATGCGTGTCTTAAAATCAGAGTGGATTGGTCCTACATCCAAATTGTTCCCCTTAGACCACTAACACTTCCTTTTCTTCCTCATCAGAATTATTTCTCTTTATGTCATCAAGATTTCACTTATGAGAGCTGCCCATCCTTTCTGAGTTAATTTCTGCTGTAGAATTTTAGTTTAGGGGGATTGTACATCTCCTTTTCCTGAACCCACTGAAATCTATTATTCCTAAATTGAGTTAGGACCCAACTCTCTTCTTTATCACAGATTATAAATTAAAATAGTCATTCCCTGTCAAGTTTTCCATCATTTCCAGCTCCAAAACCAGTTCTTTTTAACTGAGAATCAAATTCATAATGCCAACTCCCCTTGTTACTTCTTTCATCTTTTGAAAAATGAAATTTTAACGAAGACTACCCTTGAAGCCTTAATAACTCCACTTTGGCTACATCAAGCTTCTGTGCTAGACAAAGACATCATGGTACCATAGAAATAGTTCCGATGTTGAAATCAGGGGGCCTACTTTTGAATGGGGATACATAATATAGTTTCTCTAGGTTTCACTTTCTTTATTCTAAAATGAAGAGCTTAAAACAAAGTAAACTGAAGACTTAACACTAGCAGAGTAGTAAGATTCCTTTGGGCTCGAAATCTATTACCTTACATTCTGTTTCCCAAATTTCTCCTCTTTCCTCTTTTTCACCAAATGGTAAATAGTTTTCCCTAATAACAGTATAGCTTCTAATTTTGCCAGTATTAATCTTTACCAAAATTTGTCATGTTTCCCCCTTCTCTGATTCCTGAATTTCTTTCCATAAGTATATCTTTTTTATAAGTATATATTTTTTATATATAGGGAGTCCTAAAGTTTCTAAAGCTTAAGACCACACTAAGACTTTTGGGACACCTGCATACTGCTCCTTATTTTCCCTTCTTTCTTCCTTCCCCCACTTTTGCCTATCTTGTTTCTTTTGGATAAGGTATGCTCTCCCAATGCCATAGGTCAGTCATGAACCAGATCCCCTAAATTTCAGTGATACTTGGATCAGAATCTGTAGTTTCTGCCCCTGTTGCTTCCCATATGTATGTTGTGCCTTTATTTATAAACATCTGATATCTTAGTTTTTATTGTTAATTCCTTAGATTTCATTTCCTTTGAATTTTTGCCAACCTGCTAAGGGATTAACTAAGAGCAGTTGATAGAAATTATAGGGAGACTGATTTTGGCTTGATGTGTAGTAGTCATCAATGATAACATTAATAATAGGTAACATATAGCCCTACTCTGTGCCAGGTGCTTAAAAAATATCCTCTCGTTTTGTCCTCACAACAACCCAGGTAATTACGTGATATTATTACACCCATTTTACAGTTAAAGAAATTAAGACAAGAAGGTTAAGGGACTTGACCAAGGTCATACAGCTCAGTAATTATCTAAGGATGGATTTGAACTTGGATTTTCCTGATGCCAGGTCCAGTATATAGTGCTGCTCTGGAAGCATTTACTATATGCTGGATAATATGCCATAGACACGGGATACAAATACAATGAAAACACAGTCCTTACCTTCAAGGGTACATTCTAATGGGGAAAATGTGTATACCAGCTATATTACATGAAGGTAAGGCAGCTGGAGCAACCAGAAAAAGTCTCCTGTAGAAGGTGGCATGGAAGATGGCCCATGCAAAGGCATGGAGGTGGGAGATGGACAATTGTGTGTTATAATAAGTAGCCAAGATGGTTAGACCCAAGGGTGTACTGGAGCTAGCTACTACTTCCTTAGCCTCATTATTAAAATTTCAGTGTTAGCACTTATACTGTGGAAATCAGCAAACACTGTAAATCAGGATTCGATTTGTTGATTGTTGATAAAATAAGTGATTATAAAAAAGAAAGTGGAGAAAATGCTGAGAATGCAAATTAAACTTAAAAGTATGTTGTTGCCATGTTTTCGAGAGGAGAGCCAGATGTTAAACTTTCCCAACACACTCTTCCATATATAAGCTTTGTGACCATGGGCAAGTGATATTCTTTCTTTGGACCTCAGGTCCAACTTTTTCACCTGATACAGCCCACTGCATGAGTTGGCAAACCTCCTATTTTTATTGGATGCTCTGTAGTTCTCCCTTACTGTAGTTGGTGAACTCCTTAAAGTCATTTAATTCCCAGACAGGAGATGTATCACTTTGTCTTATTTAAACCCTTGTGTAACCTGATGCTGCTTTATCTATCCTAATTTTAACTGGTATTGTTGACCAATGTAAAGCTTACATAATAGATGTCCAGGCTGTTTTCACCAATGTTTCCTTTTTCTCCTTCCATGTTCTCTATATCTCTGAATATTTGAAATTTTATCTATGCTTCCAAACGCAGCTCACAAGTCACTTCCTTCTCACATCCTTTCATTCCTTCCTGGTGGGAAATGATCTTGCTCTTCTTGCAAACTTACCTTGAAGTTTCTACTCTGTCTCATGCTTTTCTGGCATCCTATTTCTGCACTGAGATGTTTGGGGAGGACCAGCACCTCTGGTGTGAGGGCTTCCTAAGCCCTTTTTAGGGCTGTTTATCTACCTGTCTTTGGTGTCTGCCTTTACCCAACCCAACTTTGGCTCCAAGAAGCTACAGCATGTGCAGCAGCCACACCCTAGTAAATCATCTCAACACATGGGCCAAACCACATTGAGGGTGACAGTACTCAAACCTTTCAGTGATTTAGGAGGATATCTGTTGGAGTGGGTACATGGGAACAATTTGTTCCAATGACCATGAAGACAGCTGAAGTAAGTGCTTTGAAGTACTTAGAGTTTGTTGACATCCAAGACAGCAAGGTCATCTACTGCATCCCAGGCCATTGTCAGTCATCTTGCCACTGGACATCAGTGACTTGGGAAGAGAGAGTGAGGCTTTTGTGTAACTATCTCACTTAAATCCAGTTGAAGCATGAGGCAAGATGATCACCACCATAATGTCATTGGTCCTCTTTGGAAACGAAGGACAAACAATAGTGGTTATTGTATAGTATTATACATTTGTTTATGTCCTATTCCTGTTGCTATATTGGACACTCCATGAGGGGAGAGACTGTCTTAAATATCTTTGTATATTCTTTTTCCCTTTTCTCTCCAGGAGACTGGAAGACTATAGTTGTATAAAATTGCATGTTGTTGCATTGGTTGGTTTTGCTGGGGGAAAATAAATATATAATTAAAAAAATCTTTGTATAGGATCATAACCTTTAAAAGTGAAAGGGTCTCCAACCCTCTCCTTTCATAGATGAGGAAGTTCATCCAAGACGTGAAGTGATTTACCCAAGGTAGCCAAGACTAGAAGAGGGATTTGAACTTATCTGACTCCAAATATCTTTTTTATCCCACTGTTCTCCACTGTTCTCTTGGTGCTCCAAGAAACTCTCTAAGATTGTAAGGTACAGAGCAAATGCCCATCTGCATCCTTAAGGAGGGAGTTTCCTCACTGGGAGTTCTCTGTATGAATATAATCCTAGGTCACATACAAAGAAAAAAGAGGAGGTGTTATTGCATGGATGAATTCATGCTTCTCTCCCACTCCTCATTTTGTTTTGCTATCTCTTACGTTCTCCCTATCCTATTATATGTTCATATTAATCTTATTCATTAGGTCTAGTTCCAGGTTTGCCCTCGTGTGGTCCTTTGTGGTCCCCTGACCTTCTGCAGTTATTAGAACTCTCTTCCCTTTCACTATGTATATACTTTCCCATGTCTCTTAGTTTTGTTTTCCTCAGAGATAAGTTCTTTTAGTTAGAAACTATGCTATTTACTTCTTTTGTATACAGTGCCACAGAACTAAGCTCACATTCAGTCTAAGTGAATTGAGTTACAGAGTTTCTTGGAAACAAGTTTGTTGTTGTTGTAGTTCTAAATGTAGTAATCTTTTTTATTTAACAATTTATTTTGCTGTAATCCCAGTCATTAGTTTTTGACATTATTATTTACAGTTTACCAATTTGTGCATTTAGTTTAGTTGAGCAGACATTAAATATGTAGTCGAGTTGTACAATCTAGTATGTATATAGCTATTATGCAGAATGTATTTGAAAATCTAATAAAGAACTGAAAAAACTGAAAAGGAAAAAGATTGTTAATGACTGGGAAGATCAGGACAACTTTCATGGAAGGAATGGCATTGGACAATTGAAAAGGGTCTCTGTTCTTGGTATAGTAAATGGTACAAAGGAAAGCCCAATCCAGAGGATCAGAGAAATCTACAATGTGACTACGTTAGGGTATTTGTATTCAAGTAGCATGAGATAAAGCTAGAAAGACAGGGGGTCCTAGATTGTAGATGGCCTTGATAGAAGTATGGTAAAGAAGTATGAAGTAGGGAGCCTCTGAAGATTTTTGATGAGTAATATGATTAGAATTATGTACAAAGACAACTAATTGGGCAGTAATATAAAGGTTCATAGTTTGGACAGAGAAGAGAATGGAGAAGAGAATTCATGTTGATTGATTATTTCAGTTATCCTGCTAGGTGATGGGAGCCTGTATTTGGGAGGTGAGGAGTAGGATATGAAAGATGTTACTGAGGAAGAATCAACAGGACTTGGTAACTAATTCAATATCAGAATCTCTTGGATACTTAGTGAATATTAGTGCTGTGGATGGAAGTCGTGAAGATAGAAGAGTAGATTTAGTAAGAAAGTTGAACTTGGTTTTGGACACATTGATTTGGAAAGGCTACTGATAGTCAATTGGAAGAGTTCCATAGAAAATTGGGGATATAGGTCAGTGATCAGAAGAGATGAGATGTGGGAGTCATCTATGTCCATCAGTGCTTTCCAAAATAGAGACTGTAGATTGATCCCTACGGAGGCTATGGCTTGATCCCAAGAGATGTGTGATCCTCCAATTGGAGAAGGAGAAGATGAATGGCTTCCCACCTGCCTTTCAGTGTTCAGTCATGGGAGCTCTCTCCAACAGAACCACACTTACCCTTACCCCCAACACTCCCCTACTCTGCCTCTTCTTTCTGCTGTGCATGCTTCCATCTTCCCCCCCTCTGAGACTAGTTTGGGCTCTTTTAATCTCCAACATAGGCACCCATAGTAGCACCTGGTTAAGTGCTATTGAAAAAATCAACTACTTCCCGAAAAGGATACCCACTATCTTTCCCCCAGATTACCTTGTGACACTGTGACAGTCTCTGTATTGCTAGGCAGTGACCCTTGAATAAAATCCTTGCCTTTCTCTTTTCCATTTTGAGTCTTTTGTACAGAACAGGTGGACGTAGGTGGGTAGTGATTCTTCATCATAGATTTTAATACGTTCTCTTCCTTCCCTTCCATCTGAAGCCCACCCATTATTTTCAAGAATACCACCATGTTTCCAGTTGTCCAATTGCACAACATCAATGTCATCTACTCTTCATGTTCCTTTACTTCACACATACAGTCACTTGTCTGATCTTGTTTCTTTCACCACATGTCTCAGTCTGATTCTTTTCTCTACTCACACAACCTAGTTCTGGCCCCATTGCCTTGTCTAATCTATTATGAATTTGCTAATTGACCTTCCTGCCTCTGCTCTCTTCATTTGTAGAACCTATAACTGTCAAAGTGATTTTCCTAAATTAAAGGTCTGATCATTTCACTACCCTACTCAATAAACTCTAGTGGATCTTGCTGACTTTAACTTTACAAGTATTTCATCTTTATCTCATCCTTTTTATTTCTGTTTTTATGTATGTAAATTTTATAATGCATAAAATTGAGTATAGTAGTGTCATATAATTTACAAATAAATATACATAAGTTGTTATGTGCTTGACCACTATCCAAAAAGTTTTGGAGACCACTGGTGCAAATAGGTGAAGAGTACTGAATTCCTTTGCCAAAGGAAAAAGCATAGAAGAGAGAACTAAAGGGAGAATCTTAGAGAATACCTACTTTTGGTGTCAGAAAGAGGAAGAACAGCCTAGGAAGGAGAGAGAAAAGAAACTAGTTAGAGCAATAGGAGGAAAATCAATAAGAATGTGGTGAACTTGAAGTGTTGAAAGAGAAAGTATTCCAAAGGACGGGGTCATTAACAGTGTTGTATGTTATAGACAGATCAAGAAGTGGTAAGGGATGGTAATACTTACTGAATTTGGCCAGTGGGAGGTCATTGGTGACCATTAAGAGAAGTTTCATTAGAAATGTAAATGTATAAACTAGATTTCAAAGGAGTGAGGAAGTTGAGACCATTTTAGATACTGTACTCTCCCTGCCCCCCAAAAAATAATTTGTAGTATAGGGTAAGGGAGAGATGGAACAGTAATAGTTGGAACAGAGTTTTTGTTTTGTTTTGTTTTGTTTTGTTAGGGTTAGGGAGACCAGAATATTTTTCTAAGTAGATTGTTAAGGAGTCAATAAAGAGGAGAGATTGAGGATGTGTGGGAAGGAGGGCCATCTAAAGTGATTGTTTAAGTAAAGGCCTTGATCATGTGGTAGGAGGTACAGAGAAAGGGAATACCCTTAATGAAGGGTAGTATTAGCACATCCTCTGACTAGAGGGAAGGAAGAGAGAGCCAGAGGTGATGATGAGCAGTTATGCAATGACCAGAAGACTCTGGAGGCTGAGGAGTTCACAATTGCTGGCCTTAGTCTTTTCAGTGGGAGGTTGTCATCTGCTAGAGTACAAGAAATATGGGTGGGGTTGCACTTTAGGAATGAGGAAAAGGTTTAAAAAGAGATAGGGAGTCAAAAGGAGAGCAGGATTGTTGAGCAATGAGAGCCCAGCTGTTTTATAACAAATTTTTAATGGGTGACATCAGCTCAGTGTCATGGCTTCCTGTAGCATTACTCAGCAGGCTAGGAACAAGAGCAGGGAAATTGGATTGAGAAGCCTTACCAAGCATGGGGCTTAGCAGAAGTGAAAGACCCAAATTTCTCCGAGTGGGGTTAGGGAACGATTTGGCAATTTATTGTCTTAGAGAATTGCTTATAGCTCTAAAAAGTTAAAGAGGTGGAAAGTTGGTTTCATTTTAATGAGAGTGGGAGAGAGAAGAATAGGAGATTGCAATCAGAGAGGAATTTTGAAGGTCAAGGTCTCCGAGGTGGGTTATGTACAGTACAGTGAGATGGCAAATGATAAATTCTTCAGACTTCATTTGAAAAAATTAGTTGAACAGGTTGAGGAATTATGTGTTCAAAATGCCTCAACATGAATAGTAATGCTGAGTACTAGGGGTTAGGTGGAGAAAGAAACAGGGATCAAGGTGCTGAAATCATTGAAAAAGTTGAAAGAACTACCTGGAGGTAGGTCAGTTTCATATCAAGCATCTTAGATTTAAAGTTAGAAGAGACTTTTGAGATCTAACCCCCTCATTTTATAGATGAAAAAACTGAGACCCTGTAAAATGACTTTCTCAAGGTCACATAAGTAGCAAATAGCAAAACTGGTATTTGAACTCACAACTTGGGACCCCAGATTCAGTCTTCTTTCTGCTATGTTAATTTGAGAAGGTGGTGTTTATAGATTACATAGACTTCGAAGGAACAAAAATACTTTTTGGAGGTTGAAGGTGAAGAATTGAATATCTTCATTGTACCTCTCTCATTTCTTCTGTTTCTCATCTTTTCTATACTATCACATAATTGTGCTTTCATCAGGGCCCAAGAATATGTAAAAATGCAGATGAATCTATCTGACTAACTGATATACTCTTAAGAATCACAAGTTGTAATTGTTTGTGAGATGACAAACTAATGAGGTTTCTAGAATGGACAGAGTGGGGGCATAGCACCTTCTGGATCTGGAAAATCTGTATAAAAAATCCTGGCCCTCTCTTTGTACTAGAGAAGTATGAATTTTTTTTTTTTTAATAGGGTATTTACAATGCCTTATTGTAAAGTTTGAGTTAAACATTTATAAATAGACTCTGTGTCATCTGCTGGCCTTTATGTGTCCTCTGCAGCTTCTGCAAAACTCTCCAAAAGTTCCCATTTAATTTCTTATACATCTCATGATGTATCGAAACCATGATGAGGAAAGTCACAGTGTGGAAGGGATGACCATGTACCTAATGCTTTTGGGTTGCCCTTATTACCATAGTGAATGATCACTATAGGCAAGAGCTTACTTTAGTGTTGTCTAATTGATCATATTTCATGTTCACTGTCTTGTTCAGTGTCCTTCAAAAAAGATTATTTCTTATTATGACTAAATTCTCCTATTCACATTAGTTTGTATGAATGTGCATGCTTTTAAAATAGAATCTGACATACTTCAAAGCATTTTAAGCAAATTAAATGAAAAATATTTCCATTGGAAAAGGATTTATCCTCCATAGTTAATGTATATTCTTTCAGGCACTACATTGTAGAGATATATTTAAGAGCTGAATGAATGGTAATGAGCCATGTGTATCTACATTAAAAAGAAAAGAACACTTGTATTTGTGTAGGTGAATGGAAGTACTCAGTGAAACTCCTTTGGTGAGAAATTCTCTTGAGTTTTCATCAGACCTGGAAAGAACCTCGGATAAATTTTGATCCAGTCCTCTCAAGAGGCCAAGTGACTGGACTAAGGTCATATGGATGGTATGTCAGTGCCAGAACCAGAATTTGAGTCCAAGTCTTCTGATGATTAAATCCAGAGCTCTTTCCATTACACTGTGTTGTTTTTTTTTAAATAGGAAATGTGACTTAATGAAGAACTTATAGATGAAGTAATTTATTATGTAGATGATTATATATTTTTGATTCACATGGTAGATTTGACTTCCTTTTTTGTACAACATACAGACATACAGACATCTGATTTTATAACTGGAGGAAAGGAAATTATGTTGTAGTGCTGTTTGATAGGGGAGAGATAAAAATATCTGATTTCATTATTTAAATTTAGATGTTATGGCATCTTTGTATTTTAATATGCTTAAGATAAGACTAAAGAAAGGACTGTCCTTCTAATTATCCACTAAATATATTTTTCCACATAACTTGCCCTGCTCATTTTATCTTATTACCAATATAAGAAGGGTACATGTCAGTGAGAATTGTGAGATACTGTTACCTTATAACATTTTGTTTTCAAGCCTTTATATAGATGTATTCACTCCCTAATCAATCTGAAACTACCATTTAGATATGTTGCTACCAAGTAGAAGTAGGTTACCTCTACCACATCTCACTCTAGGGCAGGCTTGCACAACTTTCGGTTTGCCAGAAGATTTCCTCTACATTCGAAGGAAGTTTCCTTTACATTTTGGGAGAGTGGGCTGGGGGAGCCACAAGTTGTGCAGATGAGGTCCCAATTAGTGTGAACAACAAATCCCTTGAAGTGGTCCCATGTATTTAAATGTGCCTTGTTTGAAGTTCTAATTCTGTAAAATATGGTCATTGTTTCCAGCCCAATGAAAATATGCCATGTTGAATTACTTGGACAAATGGGGATCTAGCCAGCTGTAATGTGAGGATCAGTGAAACAGTACACCAGAAGGTGAAGAGACAAGTGGGAGTCAGGAAGACAAATACTAGGGAGCAGAGCGAGGCAGAGGTTTGGTTTAAGTTCTGGGGATGTAGTCAGTAACCAGGAAATCTCCCTATGAGAGTTAACAATGGTAATCTAAGTTTCTCTAGCGAGCAGAGCGAGGCAGAGGTTTGGTTTAAGTTCTGGGGATGTAGTCAGTAACCAGGAAATCTCCCTATGAGAGTTAACAATGGTAATCTAAGTTTCTTCAGGGCAGAGACTTGGGTGATGGTAGTTATTTTTTGATCTTTGTATCCCAAGCACACAGAAGGATACTTTGCACACAGTAGGCATTTAATAAATATTCATCGTATTGAGTGGATGGCAAGAGGGCCATTAGGTACTGGGGAAACAGAAAAGAGTAGAAAAGACAGAATGTATACATAGCACAGGAAAGGACATGGAAGGCAAGTACCTTGCTAAAATGAAGGCATTTTGTAGACCAACCTTATTACTGGTCATTAAAGTACCCAGGGAGGCTATCAAGAGTTTTCTGCCACAGAACATTTTTGCCTTGCTTTGGTTGTTTAAGTTGTTTGAGTTTGAGGATTATAGATTTAAAACTGAAAAGAACATTAGAAGCCTTCAAGTTTATCTCCACCACCATTTTACAGATGAGGAATTAAGCACATATCAATTACATGATTTGCCCAAGTCACACAGCTAATAACCACCCAAGACAGGAGTCAAACTCAGATCTCTGTGACTCAGAAGTCTAGTGTTCCTGTCTGCTGTGCCACTCAACTGGCCAAAGGGAAGACTTTTGTCTACATTTCCAAAATGAAAATCATCTCCCTAAAAGTGTTTTTGCTTATGTAAAAACCTCCCTAGCCTTTTTCCAAATGCTGAGGATTTCTTTATAGGTTTTTTCTTCCTTTATTGTCCTCATGAAAATTGCCATTATTTTTAGAACTCCTTCTTGTATACTTTTCAACTTCTTTAAATGATGCTTGAATGTATTCTTACTAAAATACAACAATAAAATTACACATCTATCTCTGGGTAGCTGATCCTCTTCAGCAACTTCCTTTTTCATAGTGACTTTAGATAAAGACTTGAAGTACATACTGTTCCAATGAAAAGAAGTGTCTCATGTAGAACAGGATGTTTTGAACATACATTTAACCTGCACCTTTGTAGACAATTCTCTTCATCCTCTGCCAGTCATATGCTGATAATGAAATAAAATCAACATTATTTTGTCAAACAATTACAAAATTCAGTTACATGTATAATTGAGAAATGTATGACTTCACGACTCCCATATCTCCTGATCCAACCTTTAGTCACTGGCCCGTTTCTTTCTTTCCATTGTAACCTTTATTGAAAGAAGGGTCTTTGTGCTGTGCCTTTATTTTATCATGACCATCTGCCTGTTTATCTGCTCTGTTTTAAATTGGGTTCTTGAATCCAATTGGACCAGTAATGGTTTGGAACCTACTAGATGTGGGGTAAAGATAGAGATGAATATCCTTGCCTTGGCTGTAGATGAGTTAGATATGGATTCTACCTTATGAGTTTTAAATCTGGGAGGGGAGAGATACATGGATAACTACTGCAAGGCACAATTTGTTGTGTCACCAGAGACCTACAAAGGACTACTGGGGAGAGATTAAAACTGCAGAGGTTCCATATAGTTATGGGAATCAGGAGGTCTTCATGAGAGGCAAGTGGTGTTTTTGAGGTGGACCATAAAAGATGAGCAGGGTTAGTCATTTCAGACTCTCATTTTTCATTTTCCTTGGTTTGTCTGTAGCATGACACTGGTGACCACCCACCCTTCCTGAAACTCCTCCCTTAGCATCTGTAACATTGTGCTAACTTAGTTCTCCTACCACCGACTGTTCGTTTTCTTTTTCCAAATAATGGTAATGGAACAAAGTGTATGAACCTAAGCTTTTTTTCTTTGCCCTCTCTGCTTTTCTATAGTCCCCTATATCACCTCTGTCTGTAAGCAGACAGAAACAGGTCTTCTCCCAGGACTCCAGTATCTGTTCTGAGAGTGGGCATAACTTGAATCTGGGATTGGCAGTAGGATGAACTAGTAAGGAGGGCAGCGACTCTAAGGGTAAGGGCTAGGAGGGAATCTGCTTACCAGGAAGGGAACAAACTATGGAAAGCCTTCAAGAGATGGATTAATGCTTTAATCCTGTGCGAAACTGATTGACTAAAGGGAGATTATGTGCCTATAACTTTGCTAATCTGTGTGTAGGCTGTACCCCAAGATTCCCATGTGTTCTGTAACAAAAATAGTTTTTACACTTGAACTAATAGGCTTGTGTTGTATTGCAGGGTATACTAGTAGGGGTGGAGCACTGTTGTAGAAGTGAGAAGAGGGAATTCAGGGGCAAGGTCTTTGGAGGAGAACTCTCCCCTTTATTAATCTCCCCTGGGAGGTTGCATTGGAAAATTACCCAACTGAATTGACTGGCATGTGGCTAGTAGAGCCTTCTGTTCAAGAGCCACCCTGAGGCAGACACCTGTTTCATTACCACTCCGAAATTATGTATTAGACTTTCATTTTAATTTTATTCTCCACTAAACCTCTTTAAGCATGAGACTTCTCTCCCCCCACTCCACTCTTTAATTCTTTTAATACAAAGTTGTGAAAAAAAATCACAGTACAATAAAATATGAATTCTCAAGAAAGTTGTAAGATTTAGCTTAAATAGACTTGGTCCTTTTCTTGATAAAAAAATTCTTATTCAAGTAACCTGTTGATAATATAATTGTATTAACAAACATTTACCAAATGTTTCTTGTATTTTAGACTATTCAACAATAGTTATGAACTCCCGGCTACGTGCCTTGGGTGGGAGAATAAATAACATACGAGTCTCAGAACTGCCAAAAGAGAAGACGCGATCAGAAATCATCTGTAATCTGCACTTCTTAGATGGCGTGGTACAGACATTCAAAGTTAATGTAAGTTCTGAAAATATACTTCTTTGTTATTACTAATCCTTCAGTGCTCCATTTAAGTGTGGATGGAATAATGTGCTTGACTAGGATTCAATTTATGTTAATAAAAAACTTTAAAAAGAAAACTCATTATTTTAACATCTAACTGGCGAAATTATCTTTTTTTAAATGAGTGGCCATAATTTGTTCTTTCTAGTAAAGCAAAATTTTTGTTACATGCTAATTGACATTTTTGAATTTGATCACCCCAGAGCAAGATGTTGGTAATCATAATGTTGCCTGGTTATCTTTGAAAATAGTAGGATATGGCAAGAGCAAATAACAATAGCAAAATAAATAGCTAGTACTTATAAAGTGTTTTCAGACTTAAAATACATTATCTTATTCAATCTTCCCAATAATCCTGTGAGTTTGGTGTTATTTCCCCACTTTACAGATGAGGAAACTGAGACTGAAAGAACTGAAGTGACTTACCTAGGGTCACACAACTAATGTCTGAGGCATGATTTGAACTCAGGTCTTTGTGATTTCCAAGCCCAAACACACTGTACCCACTGAACCATTGGTCAGATTCCAGACTTGGTAGTAACCTGGTGATATCAGATTTATCCGTGTAGGCCCATTAGTTTCACTTTGGTTTCCCATGGATTGTAAACTTAGTTCAGCTATCTCACAGATATATGCTACTAGGCACAAAGTCCTTGTAGACAGAAGAATGTGGTTGATTCAGGCACCTTATCCCCATTTCTGGGAGGACAACTCAGAGCGTGCTGATGGTGGGTCATCAGTGCCATTATTGTACTTGGGAGGCAGCGTTATCATTCATGAATTATGGCAAGGTGCCAATAGTCATTCCTGAGCCATAACCCCAGCTTTCGCCATCAAATGCAATCTAATGGCATTTACCACACACCAGCTCATTTAGCAAGATCCGTACTTGACACACCTGATCTTGCTTTGCCTGCCGGAAAGATGCCATCCCCTGCTCTCGCCAAAATAGGCAAATCCGCAAGACAGTAATTAATGGAAAAAACAGAAGAGGAGAGGCCAGAAGAATGGGGGAGAGGGGGAAGAAAATGACATAAAAATGAAAAGACATGGAATGAAAACTGTTGTGTTTTATGTCTTCTTGACCTCCATCAGGATGTCAGTCAGACTCTTGCTGAAGACATTCTCTAGTTAATCCTTTAGTCAATCCTGCCAATGTTTCCTCCTTCATATTCCCTTATTTTTTCATCCCTGTCCGTAGACCTAGTCTAAACTTTAACCCACACATTCCTTGACTGTTCTTGGGACACATACCCGCACCCTACAGGTCTGAGGGCCAGGTCACAATTTTGCTTCTCTATCCCTTTGACTCAAACGTCTACTTGAAACTCCTGGAGACACAGCCCCAGGTGGTAGGTGATGATTGTTCTCTTGTGAGTTATCACATACCACTACTCTTGATGGGGATATACTTAATCAAGAGCTAATCCTCCATTTTAGAATGACGCATATGATTGGCATCAATGATGTCCAGCTTTTCCAAGCCCAACACCATGTTTTGGGGCTACTCCAGTTATCTCTGGCCATTCAGTGACTATTGGATGGTGACCATTCAGACTGTGGGATGTGAGCTCCAAGTATCCTGAGTCATTTTTAACATTTATGACTGCTAGATGACCTCTCTGCACAGCACTTTGTGTCCTGGTGCTCCCCCAAAAGTATTTCTTTAGTGTTCTGAGGGCCTTTTTTTTAAGTTCAAAATAAACTTTTGTTACCATTTGTTTTTATGTCACCTGTACTTCCCAATATAAGCCCCATCTCATCCTAGTTAGAGTATCCTTTAAAACAAAGAATGAAAAAGCCAAAAAAAAAAGATTCAGCAAAACTCAGGCCACAGTACAAAAAAGTGTGTAACGTTCCATACCCACAATGCCCCACCTCTTCAAAAAAGAGAGAAAAGTACCTTCTTGGCCATTGATCTTTATAGTTGATCTTGTTTGGTTTTGATCATATAATTTTACAGCATTCAATTTCAGCTGTTCTGTTATTATTTCCCTATATGTTGTTAGAATCATTGTGTATATAGTTTTCTTGGTTCTGCGTATTTCACTTTGCATCCATTCATATATCTTCCTTTCACTGTATTCTTTTTAGTCATGGTTTGTAATAGCATAGTAAAATTCCATTACATTCACATACCACAGCGTATTTAGCCATTCTCCAGTCAATAGACTTTACTTTGCTTATGATTTTGTAACTATAAAAAAAGTGCTATTATAAATATTTAATGTTTATGGAGCCTTTCTGATGAGCATTGACCTCTCTAGCAGTAGAATCTCTGGGTCAGATGGACATTTGAGTTATTGTCTTTGCATTATTCTAAATTGCTTTCTAGAATGGTTGGATCAATTCACAGTTCTTGCTGTTCAGTCATGTCTGACTTAGTGACCCTATTTGAAGTTTTCTTGGCAAAGATACTGGAGTGGTTTGCCATTTCCTTCTCCAACTCATTGTACAGGTGAGGAAACTGAGGCAAAAACAGGGTGAAGTGACTTGCCAGTGTCACACAGCTAGTAAGTGTCTGAGGCCAGATGTGAACTCAAGAAGGATGAGTCTTCCTGACTCCAGACCTGGCCCTCTATCCATTATGCCACCTAGCTCCCCCCAATTTACAGTTCTACCAACTGTACATTATTGTGCCCGTCTTTCCACAGTTCCTGCAATATTGTTTTTTCTCATCCTTTTTCATTTTGCTGGGTGTGAAACCTCAGTTGTTTTGATTTGTATTTCTTATTAATAATATTTGGAACATTCGTTCATATACTTATTAATTTTTTGAAAATTCTTCCTTTGAGGCTTATTTGCTCATGTCCTTTAGGTAATAATTTTTGGTTTTATATATTTTAATGAGTTGGCTTTATATCTTGGATATAGGTTCCTTAATTAAAGATATTTTAAACAAAGATTTTTTTTCAGTTGATCAATTCTCTTTCCTAATTGTGTATATTTTTCCCTGAAAAAGTTTTTTTGTTTTGAAAAAATGAAATTATCCATTTTATCTTTTGTAATTGCTTCTATTTTTCTTTTTGGTCAAGAATTCATCAGTTAGCAATAGTTGTGAAATGTACCTGATCTTGTACTCTTCCAAATTTTTTGTACTTTGTCCTGTAACATTCAGGTTGTGTATCCCTTTTGTTGAGTTTAATTTTTTTCCAGACTGCTTTTCTTAGCAATTCTTGTCAAATAGGTTATTTATGTTTATTTATGTTAATTAATTATTAATTATGTTTAATGATTTCTTAATTTAGGCTTCCTAGGTGATTTATGTTTGAGGGAATTATTGAACTCTGGCTTATTCAGCTCATTTATTTCACATTCTTCACTGTCTATTCCATTAGTCTACTTTTCCCTTCTTTAACCAGTACCAGATGGTTCTGGTGATTCTGAAGACCTCCTTCCTTACCTACTTTTGTAGGTCATTATTTCCTTTGATTTCCTAGATTTTTTTTTTTTGCTCTCCACATAAATTTTGTCTAGCTTTGTAAAGTATTCCCTTCATGATTTGGTAACAAATAAGTAAATTAATTTAGAGGTAGTATTGTCATTTTTGTTGCATTGTCATGGCCCAACCATGAGCACTGAATATCCCTCCTGATTCAATTGGATTTATGAAGGCAATGAATGTTTTTTGGTAGGTTGACTTTCAATGTATTTTATGCATTTTGTGGTTATTTTGAATAGCACTTCCCTTTTGATTATTTCCTTTTGGATTTTATAGTTGCTACATAGCAATGCTGTTGATATTTATAGGTTTATTTGTAGCCAGAAACTTTGCTTTCCCTACTATTCTAAGGAAATCATCTTTTCATCAGGAAACAAAGATAGTTTTGTAATCTTTTCCTGCCTTTATGCTTTTAATTTCTTTCTCTTCCTGCTGATTTTTTTATAACAAAATATTTCTATCATTTTGAGAAAGTATGTCAAATAACAGTGTGGAAAGGAGACATTCTTTTTCTACTCCCATATTTATTGCAAAAGCTTTGCTTTTCTCCGTTGTTTCTGTTACTAACTTTACCTTTTAGATACTTTTTATCACATTAAAAAAATTCCTTCTATGCCCATAGGTCGCTTAGTGGAAAGACCGTTGGACTTGGAATTAGAGAGACCTAATTTTCAAATCCTGTTTTAGATATTTACTAGCTTTATCTATCCCTGTGTAGGTCACTTAACTCTATGTTTTACTTTCTTCATTTGTCAAATGAAGACGAGAGCAGCTAGGTGAAGTAATGGATAGAGTGTGGGCCTGGAGTTGACTCCTCTTCCTGAGTTCAAATTTAGCCTCAGACACCTATTAGTTCTGTGACCTGGGCAAGTCACTTAACCCTGTTTGACTCAGCTCCTCGTCTGTAAAATGAGCTGGAGAAGGAAATGGCAAACTACTCCAGTATCTTTGCCAAGGAGATCCCAAGTTTGAAAATGATAATGGTTCTTGTATCAAAGGAGAAAATATATCTAAAGTGCTTTGCAGAGCTTAAAGCACTATAAATATATATATATATATATTATATATAAAATATATAAATGCTAGCTTATTATCAACATAATAAAATAAATATTATTGTTATAAATTTATTACGAATGACGCACTTTGTCAAAGGCTTTTTTATACCTACTGCCGTAATCACATGGTTTTTGTACGTTTTTGTTTTTAATAGGGTTGTTATTTGTTTTCCTAATACTATTTTAACCATAATGAATGATTTTGGGGGAATAAATACCTTATGGCATTTTTATCAGCAGTTTACTTAGTGTTTTCAAATTGATTTTCACTAATTGTATTGGTCTATAATTTTTGTCTTTGCTTTATCTTTCCCTGATTTAAGTATTGGGATTCATAAACAGAGTTTGATAGATGCTTTCTTTCTTTTCAGTACTTCCTTTATGGATAGTTGAATTTGCTTTTCTGAAACTGGATTATTTGGGAATATTCTTACATATATGAGTATTTTATATTCCTGTGACTAATTTTCTCAGTTTGTTTATTCTAAAGTGGTTTTAACGTAATACAACTTACATTTACGTAGGTTCTAATGAATCTTTTTATTCTCTCGTTGTTTTACCTTACTAGTTTACTGTTTTGCTTAATAGATTTTTCTTTCCTCTTTAATCAGGTTAGCCAAAGTTTTCCTCATTTTGTTAGTCTTTTCAAAGGTCCAGCTCTTAGTTCTCTCAGTTATACAGTCATTTTGGTTTTATTCAGCTTATGCTCTAATTTTCAAAATTTCCTCTTTTGTGTTTATTTTGTTTTTGCTTACTGGTTGATCTTCCAATTTTTACAATTGCCTAGTCAGGGTTTCTTTTTTATTCCTTTGTTAACATTAATTTTTAGGATATAATTTTCTTCTGAAGCCTCCTTTAGCTGCTTCCTAGAAATTTTGCTGTGTTGTCTCCTCAGCTATTATTGTTGTAATACAGACTTCTTAATTATTCTGTCACTTATTCTTTGCCTGATCATGATTAAGTGTCTGTTTAGTTCTGTGCCTTTTTCTTTTGTTCCCGATATTGATTATATTTATTGTGGTATGGTGTGTAAAGGATGTGATTAGCATATATACTTTTTAACGTTTACTTATAGTTTCTCTTTGTCTGATCTGTTTGAGTAAAGGCACCATATTGTGCTTAGAAATATAGACATTCTTTAATGTCGTCTTTCAATAGATGCTATGAGTCTTTCCGTTCTAAACATTTCAACAATTTTTACACTTCCATATTTTTCCTCTTTTTTACTTTAGTTATATTTGAGTTGCTCTGAGAAAGGAACATTAAAGTCACTATATTACTATCTATCTTTTTTGTAATTCAGTTAACTTTTTTCCTTTATGAATTCAGGAGCTATGCCATTTGTTGCATGCATGCTTAGTATTGATATTGGTTCACTGTCAGTGGTTATAAGCATAATATGATTTCGTTGTTTATCTGAAATTTTCTATCTTATCTTTTTTTATCTTTGACTTTTTTGGGGGGTGAGGGGTTTATTTTTTTGAATATACAATTTATTTTTCTTCAATGATTTCTCATGGGTACGGAATAGTCTTGTGTTTTTAAAATTTTCCTTGCATTTGAAAGAAAGTC